>JARHVA010002571.1:1362500-2030000 GCA_037957365.1 Torreya grandis
TGACTAAGGCATGACTAGGCAAGGGTTTCCCCTTGAAACTCTTTTTACAACCTTTTCTAGCCCAATGGGCTAGATCAAGTGTAGATGAGTTGTGTGCTACTTGTGGGAGGTCTCAAGATCCATTCCCTCAGGCTGGCCATCTAGGTATGCACCAGCTCCTAGATACTTGTGTCCCCATTCGATCATGCATCATAATGATTAGCTGGAGGTGTATGGCAACAAAAATGTGTAAGGCATGCCATTGGACTTTTTCCTTGGGAGTAGCACCCTAAAACAAGCATGAACACTTTTTAAAAAATAAAAAATAAATGAAAAAATATATATTAATTAATGTTTAATATATAATAAATAATATATAAACATACATACATGTGTGTGTGTAATCCCAAAAATAGATGTCGGGTATGTGAGGCTGCATAACTATACTAAAAAAGAAGATGAACCATACACCTCTATACTAAGAATTATAATGGCCATGTAGAAATAAGTTAATTCCCAAATGCCACATCATAAGCATGTGTCGAGCTACTCCCACTCTTCGTGGAGATGAACATATCTCATGGGCAAACCCATTTATAGGATCTATCATAGTCCTACTTATCCAATGTTGGTACCTTCTTATTACACAATTTACCATCTTTTATATCACTATAATATTGTTTTTTTATTATAGAGCAGATAGATTATATACGTTAATTTTAGTGGGTTTATAGGTTGCATAATATAGGGCAAAGAGAGAAATCATAGGTCTTATCAGGAGTTCCATAAAGACTATTGTGTGTGGGATAGATAAGAAGGAACATCAATAGATTTTATTATACACTAAGGATTCATATATTCATGGCCTATGAGTCTTGCCAACCCACATGTGTTTTTTCTCTCTTTAATTTTCTAACTCACTTATGCTTGACAATTCTTGATTGGTAATAGTAAAACTTGCGGAAGTCAAAATTTTTTTAACATTGAATCACTACTAGATTTTATAACAGAGGTTTTAAAACAAAATGAAGTGATTCTTCAAGTCATTCATAGATAAATTTAGATTTACCAAATTCAAAACCCCTATTATGTTATTCCACCTTGTACATTCCCATTCTAAGCACATTTCTTCTTCAATAATTTTTTTTTAAACTGGACATACAAGAAGCTGAGCTACTATACAAAAAATGCATGGGAACATCTAAATATTCCCACCAAAATGTAGACACCATTTTGTGTAATAAACTAAACTTAGGGATGTGGGTAGCATTTCCTAAAAGTGAGTGGCCAGGTGCCGGTTCTTGGGCCGTGCTAAGCACATGGAGTAGCAATGACTATTTATCATGTTAGATCCACAGACAAGGAAAAATCAACCAATACCATGGGTTTCACCTAAAGACTACTTTCAAAAAGTCCAAAACCTTGGTTTTTGACTCAAAACCACCTTTTATGCAATAAAACCATGAGTTTTATAGGTAAAACACCATGTTTCAAACCATGGTTGGCCAAGATTTGGATTATCAAAACCATGAGATGAATCTTTGGTCTTCGTCTATCAATGTAAATGCCTCTGGCGTAATAAATAAATCAAAGCAAAATAAATAAAGTAACGACAAAGGCAGAGAATCAATGAAGTAAATAAGGTACATACATTTCTTATATTCTAAGCTTGAATCACTGAATGGTTTTTAATTATGTAAACAAATACTCTCTTCCCTTATTTGAATGTTTTCCACACTACAAATCATTTTAAAGATAAATCAATACACTGCCATTACACCTCCCAATTTCTCCTTCCCATGCACCCAACTTGCACTTAGCTTTTCTTTTGTTGGGCACACCTATATTGTTAACACATTGCTCTTCCATTATGTTGATGCATTTTCTTTCCTTTGCACTTCCATTCCTGCCATTGTATTCATTATCCAAAAATGGATAACAAAATCAGATCGTACATAACATATATGCAAAATTTCTTTCAAAACACAAAATCTCATGTTTTCCTTTTTAGTAAAATTGTAAAGTTCATTGTACTTATATAACTAGCTTATATAAACGTACAACATACAAAAAAATATTTAGGGTCATTATTTAGCATTTTGTAACGATATATAATGAGCATGTATTATTATATATCTTAACGATTAAGAATTTTATTATCTTAATGAATCATGGATTTTTAAATTAAAATAAAAAAATAAATAGAAAGTGATAAAAATAATTTTTAGAACGTAATTTTGTTATAATAATACATAGAATGTCACCAAACATATTTACTTGGGTGGAAAATTAATTCGATATCAATTTAAATTCAAAACAAAATAATCAATCTTTTCTTGGTTGCTACGATTTGGAAGCTCATATCATGATTACATAAGAATGCCTTATATCATGAGAAATAAATAATGCTCCTTTTATACATCTTTTGAGGTAAACAACTTAAATTGTTTTTCCAAACATATTTTAATTTTGTGGATATTTAATTTCCCAATGTGTTTACCAATTTCATTGTTTATCTACCAATTTCATTAGGTATCTCACAAATCCATGATATGAATGGCAACATGAGTATATATTTTAATATAAAAAACCTATCAGGTCGACATTATATTTTAATAAGTATTGTATGTTTAAGTAGAAAAATACTTTTTAAGAATGGGTTTTATTATTTATATTGTGTTGTAATCATTTTAAGTAATTTATATATATATTTATATTTTTTTATATGCAATAAATATTATTAAAATATTTAAACTATTTTTAAAAATTGTGTAGAAATGGTACGACCAAGATTGATTGAATTTACAAATTGAAGAACAACGAAGAGAATATCAAAGAGAACAACAAAGATAATATCACAAACAAAGACAACAATAAATGACAAATGCATAAAGAAAGGAAGAAAGAAAAATAAAAAATAATAATGATAGACTTGAAGGTTTCAAAAATGCAGAGTCGAATTGATAACAAAAGAATTAGAAACATAAAAGAGACAACACGCAGATAAGATGAAAAAAATGCATGAACAAACATCTCAAGATGATCAATATGTATTACAGACAAGATTACAAAGTAAAATGCATTCAATCAATTGACTGAGGTTGTTACATCCCAATTCTTCGCCACGCAAACTATTTGATTGTTTGTGGATATATATAGTTAACATATTTGGATTTTGTTATTTTAACTAATCTTTGAGATATAATATGTCAAAGTACAATACTGTGTCCCACTAGCTGACTAGAAAAATAGTAAAACAAAATTTAAAAATAAATCCTAAAAAATACTTAATGATTTTTAGAAAAATGTATATGCACTACATATTTGTATATAGAGTCTAAAATTTTGATTAATTTCAATGACCCAAACTCAAAATATTTTGTGGAGAAGATGAAAGTGTATGTATCCTCTTTATATCAAAAAGTGGGACAGACTATTATGCTTTGACCATAATGTTAATGTCAACATCAACATCAACATAAACATATCAACATTATGGGATAGTAGGATATTGCTTATGTTACATGATTATATTGCTATAGGTTAGCTGTAGAGTATATGTTTACATTACAAATATGTTGTTTTGTTATTTCAGTTACATTTTATGATATATGTATATATCATGTTGATATGGTCTAACTACATGCTTGTTGTGAGGTCAACGCAAGAGAACTCATCCCTCAGAGCGTGGAGGGAGAGCATCATCGAAGAGAGTGACATTGATGGAACCATTGAGGATGACAGATAAATTAACTACAACTCTACACACACCACATTAGCTAGCACATGTTAGATGTATAATAAAATGGTTAACATAGAGTGTTTAATACTGCTTGCATTAGATAGTTATTGCTCATAGTTTGCTAGCATAGTTTAATGGTTTTTTAGAACTCATTTTGCGTGATTGCGCGTGTGACCATTAAATTCTATTAGAAACATAATTTACATAATCATGGATTTGTGAAATTATCATTAAATCATTTTTGACATCTAAGATGCTAATTTAATTAGTGAATAGATATTAATTATTTTAATTAGCAATAAATTGGTAAAATATGACAATTTATGTTTTAAGAGGAAAAATGGGAAAAGGGTAAAAATAATTAATAAAATTATATATTTGGAAAAATATATAATTAGGAAAAAAAATCTTGTAAATCAAAAATAAACTTTTAAAATAGAAAAAAAGGGGAATAAATAAAGCTATTGATTAAATAATAACAAAAATAGATTAAAAAAAAGAATAAAAACAAAAAAACTATGCTCATTTGGAGAATAGGAAAGAATATATGGAGATTGTGTGAAGCCAGGCATATAATACCGAGAAGAGAGAAGCAAAAATGAGGCAAAATTTCTATAGAAGAAGGAACGACCAAGCTTATTACTAGGTAGGTGATGCATTGGTTTTCATGTATGTTATTAGATCATGTTATAAGTTGGTATCTCTGTATCTAAGAAAGAATTTAAACATGGTTTAATCTACAAATTTGATTTATATAATAATGTGATAATAAACATATAGTAGACTTATAGATAGTAATATCACCCCATATTTCTCTTAAGGAAAATAACGAATAAATAATGATATGCAGCGACCCTCGTATATAGGTAGCGATTCATAATGACATACAACAACTTGATTGACATTACACTAACTTGTTTTGAGTAAACAATAAATTCTCTTATGTATGTAGTGATTTAATGACCCTAACTAAGATAAATATTGTCAATATAGTGACTTATACTTAAAATTGGTATAATCTATGTGGCGTAGCATAGTAAGGAAAATATTGGATCATACTAGCTTATCAATATTATGGATGAGATATATGGTCACACAAATACTGTCAAATTTTAATAAGCATATTATATGACATCAATTAAAATTTAAATTCACAAGGCTATTATAATTTATCACCATACTGATCTAGATTATAATAAGTCATTTATAATATGGATATATCTGTATAGCCTATTATGACCCGACGTTACATGGCATATCACATAAATTGTAATATATGTAGTCATAAATCTGTATGGTCCTGCATGATAGTATTTATTTAATATTAGTATCCTTAGGATATCCTTCCAAGTGACTTATACTCATAATAGTGAATTTGTTATATCTCCTATATATTTACTATCCAACTATAATCTGTAGCGATTCACAATAAACCAACTCCTATATATATATACTTCTGCAATGACATACTCTTGTAGTAGTCTTTATCCAATTTCAAAAAAATTAAATGAAAGTGCAACAATTTGTACAAATTCTTTTACAGTAGTGAAGTCACCCATTTCTATATTGTGGGTTGAGAGACGATTATAGGACGCAATCTTTTAAGATTTAACTCATAACGATAGAAGGGTGTATATTACTAATGATCTATGTATAATACCAATGATCTATGTAAAAAATTATAACTAAAATTTTAGGGTGAAATTTTGGTTATATTGTTGGTTATTTTGGTTATATTTTTTATCCTGCACGTAGAATTGAGTTGGCAAAGTAGTCTTTTGTTGAGCTGCTAGTAGCAGTTTGAGTCTCATACTAAAAACATTCTAAAGTGCCTCGACTATCTAAAACTTCAAAAGGTGTGTCTGAAGCTCCTCAAAGTGAAGTGCCTCATTGGTAAAACCATAAGGTGTAATTTTATAGGCCCTATGTTTTTTGGGAAGCTGAAACGAATAATTGACTACATTTATATTAATAATGAGTCACTAGAAAATGTGGTTGTATATATCTATGAATGGTAAATTAAGGTATCTTTAATATTTACTAATATTTAAATTTAAACCTTATACCATAACTGGTAAGATATCTTATTATAACTAACACCAAAATAGTTATGAGTTTTGTTAACATTATTGGCGTTATAACCTCCTATAGTTAAGATTGACTTGGGAATTCTATAACATGTATAATTAATCGAGATATAAATACTAATAAATGTTGTGATATTTATCACAACACTAATATGAGTATGGAGGGATTCAATAGGGAGGATGGACAATAAGTTAAATGTATTTAAGCATAGTAAGTGCAACATATCCAACTATAAATAGCATGGTATATCATGTTGGTAACTAAGTTTAGATCTTAGTATCAAGCGTATTTCCATTATATAGATTAAATCTAACACATATATTCTGTTATGATTTTTTAGTGTCTTATATATGGAGTTTTGTGTTATATATATATAAGGGTATTTATGCATAGTTACATGTATTTATACATTGGGATGTGTGTCCATTTGTATAGATTCTAATTATAATAATGTCATGGTTTTAGTGGTTTGTATATTTATAGAAGCTTTAGTGTATTATATAAGATCAATTTCTATATTTTCGAATACTTCTATGCAAACCATGATATAAAATACTATATTTTCTTAAGAATTTGAGTATAGAATTATGTACATTTTGGATATGTCAGGTTGGTAATCTATTTAGGTAGGGATAAAATCTATGGAGTAGTAGATTATTGAACCCCTTATCTTATAAATATCATCATTATATTTCATCAATAAGAAAATATAACGTTGTTAAAATCATATGAAGTTATCGACTTAAAAATATAGTTGTCCATTGATACAGTATTAATATAGATCATTTGTATGCTTATATATGGTACTTATTTTATATATATATATATATATATATATATATATATATATATATATATATATATATATATATCAAGGTATTTATGCATAGTTACATGTATTTATACATTGGGATGTGTGCCCATTTGTATAGATTCTAATTATAATAATGTCATGGTTTTAGTGGTTTGTATATTTATAGAAGCTTTAGTGTATTATATAAGATCAATTTCTATATTTTCAAATACTTCTATGCAAACCGTGATATAAAATACTATATTTTCTTAAGAACTTGAGTATAGAATTATGTACATTTTGGATATGTCAGGTTGGTAATCTATTTAGGTAGGGATAAAATCTATGAAGGAGTAGTAGATTATTGAACCCCTTATCTTATAAATATCATCATTATATTTCATCAATAAGAAAATATAACATTGTTAAAATCATATGAAGTTATTGACTTAAAAATATAGTTGTCCATTGATATAGTATTAATATAGATCATTTGTATGCTTATATATGGTACTTATTATGTTGTACAATCATTCGCATATAGGAAATATTTTTATTCATGGAATTAAGCAACCATATAAAAATATTACATATATAGGTGTATTAGGTCATACGCCTAAACCTATAGCTAAATGGATGGTTATATTGAGGCATAAGGTGTCTAAGGGACCAAAAATATAACCATATGAAAGTAGTCCCTAGAAAAAGAATTAAGTTATTTAAATGAAAGATTATGGTATAACTTAGTTATGAGTTATCTGATTCTTTGAGAATAGCATGATAGATTGTATATATTGTGAGCGTATAAAAATGCATAATGATGTATACATATAAGTTATAATAGTATGCAGTTTAAACATAGGGTATATCTAGGTGGTATAATCTCATACTTGCTTGATTATTATTTATGATTTTGGGTCATTTGATTCTTAAAATTGTAAGTTTGGTTATGTGTAATTATGTTTATATACAATGAACTATGATAATATGGGATGCCATAGAATATTATAGAATAAATGTATGTCATACCCAGGTGGTAGCAAACTACAATTGATATATCTAGAAATCATTCATACGTTTGATGGACTAAATGTATGTGAGTTAGTTATTTCTTTGAATAGCATGTTTCATGATAGTTGGTAAGACTTTATGTATGTGTGCATATAACCCCTGAGAGTATAATGAATGCTAGGATAGAATATCATGTGTTTCATGAAAACTGTGACTTGTTTTGTTATATCTAGTTATTTGAATAGAAGCTTATGTTTCCATATATTTAAGACTACTTTATTATGACTGATTATAAAAAAATAGTATTTATGTCTTAGAACACTAGACTATGATAATATAGGTTATTATAGGGTGTAGTATGTTTGAAAAATAGTTATGGTAATTAGAATATATAGTTAAATGTGTATTTTATCTAGATGGTATAAACTACAATCATTATTTCTAGTATGGGATAGATAATAATATGAGATTCATTCATACGTTTGATAGAATAAATATATGTTTTTTTATTATTCTTATGCTTAACATGTTATGAGATATGATTACTATTAGGATGCAAATTTTATGAATCTTTTGATTATATTATGTTAAAAAATCTTATATTGTTGATACTGAGTAAGGAGTGAGACAGACTTCACTGGCTTACTATTCACCAGTGTGAACCTAGTGACATGAAATATTGCATTGGTTAAGAGAAGTGTATTTGAGACTTGTAGTGCCTCAGTGCATAACTATGTTACACCATGATTGGAGTTGTGAGACTTAGTAGATCCTCTTATTTGGCTTGGTGACTATTGTAGGTATAGGACATTCATGAAATGTTGTGTGCAAAATTAAGTGTGTATCTTAAGAGAAATTGTACCCCACTTAGATTTGTTAAAGGGTTGGCTTAACGAGTGTCTTGATGGTAATAGTTGTATAAGATGTTTGGGTAGGTAGGTGCATAACATAGTTATTGAGTCATGAACAAGAGATTCCTACCATATTTTTGATCACTTAGATCAAACATCTTGAGTATGATTACATCTTTACTTAGAAATCAAGTCACATTCGTCATTGTGTTTAGTATTGTGAGTGTTTAAAAAGAATGGGAAGTTTCTCACTTAAATATATGTAAATTAATTTTGTGCCTTATATACATTAACCCTAGGAGTGGGAAATCCTATAAGACCATTTTTAGATTGGCACCACCTAGTACAGTGGGAATTCTCCTTGTAGAGGAGAATAGTCATTTTTGTTAAGGACTCCAATGTGTTAGGATTTGGCCCATGAGTTGGCACCCCATATGTTTATATGGAATGGGAAGAGGTGTCATCTCACATAAATAGCATAGAGGTGAGTTGTTACTCTCTCACCCTTCTTTGACATCATAGTAAGCCCACTGAGAGGATTCATATTTTTATGATGTTGACTGAGTATTCCCTTTAATGAAAACTTGTTTCTAAAATGTTATTTTGACCATAATCCCTAGAGTTCGTGGGATAGTTTGTTTTACTTCTTATTGATAGAAAAGTTTTAGGAATGGAATAAATTGATGCATCTATGTGGTTAGTATTTTTCCTTTCGATTGTGAAATCAGGTCATGATACTACTCTTACAAGTTTGGTAAGTAGGTAGTGATTATGGCAACTTGGATTGCAGTATTTTTCTTTATACCATGTGAGGGTATTCAAGAGTTTTGTTGTTGAGATGTTAGTTCTCTACTTTTCACTTGTGACTTTTTAGAGTCACTACTTTATCTAACTTGTGAACTTAGACCATGTGTAGTGGCAAACCTTAAATTTATATTAGTTCTAGATTAAGAATTATAAGTTGATTGTAATTATTATGTTATTATATACCCTTGATTAGATTGATAATATTCTATTTTGCTTAAATCATGTTGTTTAAAAATATATTTATGTACCTTTATTAGGAGCAATTAGGGTATAGGATGTGTGAAACATCTTGGTAGTCTAAAAGGATTGAGATAAACTTTTAACTTATTGAGTACTAGCCAAACAAGTAGGGAGACATTGTCTTGCTTGTAACCTTTATAAGGTTGTAAGGATGGTGTGATCCTTGCCCTTTGTATGTTATGTTAATTTTGACATTATTTCCTCTTAACTATGAATATAATAGTATAGGTTAAGCTATAAAATATGATACTAGTTATGTTTGGCTAGTGGTAACTTAATACAATTATAGAATGATTGTATGATTTTTATTGTATGTATGATGGTACATCTAGAATTATTTATCATATAATATTACTTTTTATGATCTATTAATATAGAATTGTGATTTATTGAACCTTGTGCATATTTTACAAATCATTAGGTAATATAGACCTAAGGAAAGAGTGGTGAATTAGTAACGTGAGTACTAAGAGATGGGAGTGGACCCTATTTAGTCTCACATTGACTCGATAGTTATTGAGTTTAGATTTGACAAAGGGAGCTTGTTGAATCTAGGATTTGATAGATGGACTTGTTAAATGTAATCATATAACCATACGCATGTATATTATGTAACATTTATTCCTTAATTTTGTATACATTAGAAATGTACTATTTCTAGTTCATATTCATCATCATACTTGTCAAGAGTTTCATAGAGTAGTAGTAGTTTTGACATGTTATACTTATTTGGAGCTATGTAGAGTAGCAATGGTATTAACTTATATACATCATTCTTACCAGGCTCCCTAAATACTTTTCTTCAAAATGAGAAAACACTCTAGGTTAGAGAAATATGCAGAGAGGCTGAAAGGTTTTGTCAAACTCTCCATGGTCATTTGTTTTTGGATTTTATGATGATTTCATTAAATTTTAGGAAAGTCAGTGAAACTTTCACTAAGATATGTGGGGCCCTTTGAGGTAACAGAAGTGGTTAGTCTTATAGTATATAAGCTTAACTTGCTAGTTCTGGACCCCTATGGTGGTCATAATAGAACCATTCAAATTAAGTGACACTCACGAACCTTATTTTCATGATAGGGAGATGTCATAATGTAGGGAATTATGGGACCAATACTCTAAAATTAGTATTACTTAGGAGGACTATGATGAGTTCTACAAGTGAATTTTATATTTATTTGCTTAATTTGATACAATATACTATGTTATTTCTCTATTGAACAATGTTTTAATTCAAAACTTATGTTTGAATAATAGTCATCTAGGATGATGACTAGCTTTACGGAGAAGGATATTACATCTTGATTTCTTGCCAAGAAAAATAATTGACTATCTGTGGATATACATAATTGACAAATTTGGATTTGGTTATTTTAACTAAGATTTGAGATATATGTTGTTATGAAATAATAGGATATTGCTTAGGTTACATGATTACATTCTTATGAGTTAACTATAGTGTATATGTTTACATTACAAAGATGTTGATTTGTTAGTTTAGTTACATTTTATGATGTATGTATATCATATTGATATGGTCTGACTACCTGCTTGTTGTGAGGTTGATGTAGGAGAACTCATCCCTCAGAGTGTGATGGAGGGAGAGCATCATCAAAGAGTGTGACGTAGATGAAGCTATTAAGGGATGATAGAGAAACCAATTAGAACCCTACACACAGCACATTAGCTATCACATGTTAGATACATATTAAAATGGTTAACATAGAGTGTTTAATGCTTCTTGCATTAGATAGTTGTTGCTCACAATTTTCTAGCATAGGTTTTATGAAACTCATTGTGTGCTTACATGTGTGACCATTAAATTTTGTTAGAAATGTAATTTGCATAATTAGATTAAATTCAAGGTTATGAATTTTTGAAATCATAATTAAACCATTTTTAACACCTAAGATGCCAATTTAATTAGTGAACAGATATTAATTATTATAATTAGCAATAAATTGGTAAAATATGATAATTTATGTTTTAAGATAAAAATGGAAAAAGGGTAAAAATAAATAAGAAATTATATATTTGGGAAAATATATAATTAGGAAAAAATTCCTGTAAAGCAAAAAAAAAAAAAAAAAAAAGGGTAATAAATAAATATATTGATTAAATAATAACAAAAATAGACAAAAAAGTATAAAAAAAACTATGCCCCTTTGGAGAATAGGAAATAATGTATGGAAATTGTGTGAAGCAAGGCATATCATACTGGGAAGAAAGACATAGAATGAAGGAGACAAAATTTCTATAGAAGAAGGACTAACCAAACTTATTGTTAAGTAGGTGATGCATTGGTTTTCATGTATGTTGTTAGATCATGTTATAAGTTGGTATCTCTGTATCTAAGAAGGAATTTAAACATGGTTTGATCTATAAATTTGATGTATATAATTCTTTGATAATATACACATATAGCTGACTGATAGATAGTAGGATCACCCCATACTTCTCTTAAGGAAAACAATGAATAGATAATGATATGCAAAGACCCTTGAATATATGCAGCAATTCATAATGATATACAGTGACTTGATTGACATTATAGCGACTTGTTTTGAGTAAACAATGAATTATATTATGTATGCAGTGGTTTTATGACCTTGGATGAGATACATATTGTCAATACAGTGACTTATACTTAAAATTGGTATAATCTATGTGGCGTAGCATAGTAAATAAAATATTAGATCATATCAGCTTATCAATATTATAGATGAGATATATGGTCATGCAAATATTGTCAAATTTTAATAAGCATATTATATGACATCATGAAAAATTGAAATTCATTAGGATATTATAATATATCACCATATTGATCTAGATTATAATAAGCCATTTATAATATGGATATATTTGTATAGCTTTTTATGACCTTATGTTACATGACATAGCACATAGATTATAATAAATGTAGTAATAAATCTATATGGTCTTGTGTGATAATATTTCTTAAATATCGGTATCCTTATGATATCCTTCCAAGTGAATTATACTCATAATAGCGAACTTGTTATATAAGCTATATATTTTCTATCCAACGATGATTTGTAGCAATTTACAGTAAACCAATTGCTATATATATACTTCTATAGCGACATACTCTTGTAGTACTCTCTATCCAATTTGAGAGTTTCCTAAATGGAAGTGCAGTGATCTGGACAAATTCTTTTGCAGTAGTGAAGGTGCCCATCTCTGTATTGTGGGTTGAGAAAAGATTATAGAATGCAATTTTTTAAGATTTAACTCACAATGATAGAAGGGTGTATATTACTAGTGATCTATGTATATTACCAGCGATCTATGTCAAAAATTATAACTAAAATTTTAGGGTGCAATTCTAGTTATTTTGTTTATATTGTTGGTTATTTTGGTTATATTGTTTATCCTACACATAGAACTGAGTTGGAAAAGTAGTCGCTTATTGAGACACTAGTAACAGGCTCAAATCTCACACTAAAACCATTGTAAAGTTCCTCGACTATTTGAGACTTCAAAAGGTATGTTTGAAGATCCTCCAAGTGAAGTGACTCATGGGTAGAAACATAGGGTGTGATTTTATGGAACTTATGTTTTTTGAGAAGTTGAAGCGAAGAATTAACTATATCAATATTAATAATGAGTCACTGGAAAATGTGATTGTACATATCTATGAATGGTAAATTAAGGTATCTTTAATATTTACTAATATTTAAATTTAAACCTTATACCATAACTAGTAAGATAACTTATTAGAACCAACACCAAAATAGTTATGAGTTTTGTTGACGTTATTGGTGTTAGAACCTCATATAGTTAAGATTGACTTGGGAATACTATAACATGTATAATTAATCAAGATTTTAATATTATTAAATCTTGTGATATTTATCACAATGCTAATATGAGTATGGTGGGATTCAATAAGGAGGATGGACACTAAATTAAATGTATTTAAGCATAGTAAGTGCAACATATCCAACTATAAATAACATGGTATATCATGTTGGTAACTAAGTTTAGAGTATAGTAACGGGCGTATTTACCTTATATAAATTGAATCTGACACATATTTTGTTATGATTTTCTGGTGTCTTATATATAGAGTTTTGTGTCATATATCTATGCATATATCTAGATAGAGCAGGGTATTTGTGCATAGTTACATGTATTTATGCATTGGGATGTGTGCCCATTTGTATAGATTTTGACTAGATTAATGTCATGGTTTTGGTGGTTTGTATATTTATAGAAGCTTTAGTGTATTATATAAGAGTAATTTCTATATTGTCTAATACTTTTATATGAACCATGATATGAAAGACTATATTGTATTGAGAACATGAGTACAAAATTATGTATGTTTTAAATATGTCAGGTTGGAAATCTATTTAGGTAGGGATAAAATCTATAAAGGAGTATTAGATTATTTAAACCCTTATCTTATAAATATCTTAGTTATATTTTGTGAACAAGAAAGAATAATGAATGTTAAAATCATATGGAGTTCTTGATTTATAAATATAGTTGTCCATTGATATAGCATTAATATAGATCATTTATATGCTTATATACGATACTTATTATGTTGTAAAATCATTAGTATATAGGAAACATATTTATTCATAGACTTAAGTAACTATATGAAAATATTACATATATAGGTGTATTGGGTCATATGCCTAAGCTTATAGCTAAATGGATGGTTATATTGAGTCATAAGGTATCTAAAGGACTAATGCAGGGGCATCCCCATGAGGACCCCAAAATTATTGTAATTTTGTCCTTAGATAGTCTAATCAGAGTTTTTTAGGTTCTAAAGGTCTTATGTAGTCCATTTTATGAGTGTAGTTGGTTTAAAGGTTCTTAAAAGTTGAATTGTGTTTTTCCCACCAAAAGTATATTTGAATCTTGTAAGCCTTCTTCCAAGGAATTTTGTGTATTAGGAAAGATGGAAATATGTGTTAATCAATTAGAAAGGTTTTAAACCATATATAGGTTCATAAAGTGTAATGAGTCCAATATCATGGGATAGATATGGCATATAGTGAAATCAAGTTATAATGTTGTCTTTAGAAAGTAACCTCTACGTAGAAAAGGTGGCAAAAAATAGTTATGCACCTTTATAGGGTTAAATGATTTAGTTTGTATTATTAAGATGGATAATTCATTCAAATGTAGGGGAATAAAATGTATTGAAAAATATTGGTATGAAGACAGTTATGAAGTTTGTAATCTCTGTTGACTGAAGAAATTTGTAGACCTTGTTGTGGTCATTTGACATTGTTACAAATTGTGTGTGTTTTGATTGATGTAAGAATGGAATTATTAATTAATTTAAAGTGATAGTAAAATTTAGTTTATGTGTTTTTGAAGGAAATATTTAATATTTAAATAATAAATAATGAACCTTGTTGAAGTTGTCACAAAGTGCAAACCCTAATTTGGTGTGTATTCTACCAATTATAGATTGATTGTTCAACGTTGGATGACATTGTAGTAATAGTGATTTATTTTGTAGGTATTTAATTGAAGACTAAATGTGTTTATATTATGAGATGAATGATTAATATTCAAGCACTGGGTATTTTATATATAGATTCTGATCAGACCCTTGTTTGGAGGGTCATTCACTATGCAAACTGTTAGTGGGATTATTCCTATGAAGTAAAGGTTATTGAGTAAAATGTTATTGTATTATCAATGTGTATACAGGTAAGTGAATGTATTATTTAATATTTAAATTATAAATTCATGATAAAAAATAATATTTTGGTGTTTAGAAACTAGTACAAACCTTATTTTTTGTAGTAGTCATAGACTAGTTAGACTGTGAGTGCTCTTTTACAAAGAAGTGACTTTTGTATCAATGGTAAGGTGTTGGATAATGTATCAATAAGTGATTTCAACTCATTTTAATATTGATATAACATTTAATTTGACCAAGAATGTGTCAGAATATTTCATAGCTACAAATAAACATGTAGTATGATATTTCACTACATAGTCAAGTGGGTTTTAATATAGAAAGGTTTAATAGTGGGTTCAAAGTGTACAAATAGTGGTTTTTAAAGTTGATCAAGGTTAATACATACCTAAAAAAACAATTTTTAATTCTTGAAATGCATCATAACTCTCATAGTTGATTTTAGTGTACCCTTGATTGAGACAGGGTAGTGATAAACCTAGACTAGGGTTTTGAAGGTATTAGGAGTTTCCATCATGAAATTTAGATGAAACTTTGTGAAAGGATTAATGATATGGATATTAAATATATATTTAAATTTTTTTTGGTGTATACATACATATATGCATGTATTTCAATGATTGTTTCCATAAGGAACCCTAAGAGACCTAATAGGGGTAAACAATGGCTTAAAGAGGGTTTTAAATGTGGTCTAAGCTATGAGTTAAAGGTTAAGAATTGGTAAGTTAATAGAACATAGAAAATGGCATCTACATAAATATTTTTTTTCATATGTTTGTAAGTAAAATTTTGTACAAGCAAAATAGTTCTTAAACAGGGGTAGTAGGAGTGTGATAATTGTATGTAGATTGGAGTAAAGGGATAAGTGGAGAGTTGTATGGTGTTGGAGAGTTGATGAAAGGGTAGAGAGGGTAATTTAACCCCTAATAAACAAGTTCAAATAATTTTAAATTTCAAAACCAACGTGAATTAGTAAACCATTGTATGAATTTTCAATCTAAGAGTCCAATGCAAGGGAAGTGGAGTTAAAAACAAGGTTTAGAGTGATATTTTGGTAGATAGTCTACATCATTTTAGTATCAAAGTGAGGGAAAGATTTTTTGGGTTTATGAATGAGATTAAAATTATGTGTTTCAAAGTCAAGTGTAGAATAAGTGATCAAGGACAATGCTCCATGGAGAGAGCTAGCAAAGAAGAGGATGCTTTGGTCAAGATAATGACCTAACTTATTGCTCTATTAATGATGAGGATGGAGGCTATTGATGATACTCTCAGAAGGAGAGAACAAAGAGAAGAAAGAGATGATGAGTAGCCAGGTCAATTAGCACCTTTGCAAGCAAGGATGGAAGAGAGAGGAAATGAAGAGGTGGTTCAAGGGAGACCACAAGTGCATGTAGCAGGTCAAGAGAGCATGGAACAACACCATGCACTAGAGATTAGACCATTGGCAGATGGTAGATTGAGAAGTGAAGAAGGTACAATGAGATAAGGATCAAGACAAATATTTTAGGGGTAATGTTGGAATTGCCATAGAGAAGGACATAGGGCAACAGATTTTCCAAGGAATGTGAGTAGTAGTATGCAATAGCAAAGAGTAAGACAAGATAATGAGGAGAGAAGGCATGAAATGAATGATTAATTGCTCATGAGGAGATTTTTATTACAAAAAAATCAAGTTAATGAACCAACCCAAAGGAGTAGCCTATTCAGAAGAAAATGCAAGATAAGAGGTAAAGTATGTAATTTAGTAATTGATGGAGGTAGTACTAACAATATTATTTCCTTGGAGATGGTAAAAAAATTGGGATTAAAGATGATGCCACCTCTAGAACCATACAAGGTTGCATGGGTTCAGAAAGGACATCAAATACTGATAAGTGAACAAAGTTGGGTTTATTTCAAGATAGGTGGATATAGTGATGAAGTGTTATGTGATGTTTTGCCTATAGATGTGTGTCATTTATTTCTAGGGAAGCCATGGAAGTTTGATAAGCATGCCATCCATTATGTCTAAGAAAACACATATACCATCAAGAAACATGGGAAGGTACATACACTACTACCATTGAATGGTGAAGAAGATAGAAGATATGAGAGAATGATGATGATGATGACAAACCAGTATTAGAGTCAAGCAATGGAGAGTTTGGTTTTGATCAAACCCAAGAAAGAGGAAGGGGTGAGTTGTGTTGAGTTGGTTGATGTGAGGAGTTGTGAGTCCACAAAGATGGACATGATAGAAGGAAAAGAATAATGTGAGGTGGCAGCATATAGATGTCAAATGAAGGAAGGAATAACACCTAAAAGAGTGCTTAAATAAGAAGGTAGTCAAGGCAAGAATGGCAGCCAAGCATGTGAGAGAGAAGACAACAATATATTGATTGACATAACAGTTGAAATGGAAAGGAAATGGATTGGGATTAACACCAAGAAAGAGAAGAAGATGGAGATTGAAATGTACAAGGTGAAGGCTCCAATTTTTGTGTCTAATGAGTTGTTTTGTGAACTAAATGTAGGTATAAATTAGGTAGCTAAATAAGGAAGAGTTGATACCTTCAAATTATTTTTAAAAATGTTGAACAAGAGAAGGATGTCCAAGAGTTGGAAAATATGCAATAGTCCCATGAAATCAATCAAGCAGATGGGATAGTGAAGATGAGTATGCATCCCATGGATAAGTAGGAGAGTGAAGGCAATCAAGATGATGTTGATGAACAACAAATCAAGAGTGTAAATGAGTATGAGGTAAGAAAAGAACAAGCATAAGTTGTGCATAAAGTGGAATGGGTAGCATAAGGAGCATTGTTGAAGGAATAAGAGTTTGTTCTTGCAGCAGTGATTGAAGATAGAGATAAGGAGAAGATGAGGTAGTATGTAGAGGAGAAAGAGTGGAATACACCATTAAGGCAAGCTAAAGATAACAACATATAGGTTTTTCTTAACAACTTTTTTTTGTGTGTAGGTATGGTGTTGAAGGAGATGAAGTAGAAGAGGCCTAAATGTGGGGCCCAAGAGCATGTTCACCTCTATGAAATGCAAGTGGAGGCCAACACCTTCCATGAGGAGGTTCAATGTATTCAAGTAGCAACATATGCCAAGTGGATCACTCAAGAACCTATGGCAAAGAATTTTCCAAATTGGTAGTATGATGTAGAGGCATCCCATGAGGACTCCAAAATTGTTTCAATTTTATCCTTAGATAGTCTAATCAGAGTCTTGTACATTTTATAGGTCTTATGTAGTCCATTTGAGGAGTCTAATTGGTCTAAAGGTTCTTGAAATTTGAATTGTGTTTTTCTTACCAAAAGTATATTTGAATCTTGTAAGCCTTCTTCCAAGGAATTTTATGTATTAGGAAATATAGAAATATGTGTTAATCAATTATAAATGGTTTAGACCATATAGAGTTTCATAAAGTGTAATGAGTCCAATATCATGGGATAGATATGGCATATAGTGAAATCAAGTTATAATGTTATCTTTGGAAAGTAACCTCTACGTAGAAAAGGTGGCAAGAAATAGTTATTCACCTTTATAGGGTTAAAGGAGTCAATACGTATTAGTGAGATGGATAATCCATTAAAATTTAGGGGAATAAAATGTATTGAAAAAGATTGGTATGAAGACATTTATGAAGTTTTTAATCTTTGTTGACTGAAAAAATTTGTAAACCCTATTGTGGTCATTTGACACTGTTGCAAATTATATGTGTTTTGATTGATACAAGAATGGAATTTTTGATTGATTTAAAGTGAGATTAAAAGTTATTATATGTGTGTTTGAAGTAAATCTTGAAGATTTAAATAAAAGAGAATGAACCCTGTTGAAGTTGTCACAAAGTGCAAACCTTGATTTGGTGTGTATTCTGCCAATTATAGATTGATTGTTCAAAGTTGGATGATGTTGAAGCAATAGTGATTTGTTTTATAGGTATTTTATTGAAGACTAAATGTGTTGAGATTATTATATGAATGATTAATATTCAATTATTGGGTATTCTATATATAGATTCTGATCAGATGCTTATTTGAAGGATCATTCGCAGTGTAAACTATCAGTGGGCTTATTCATATGAAGTAAAGGTTATTGAATCAAATTTTATTGTATTATAAATGTATATATAGGTAAGTGAATGTGTTTTTTAAGAGTGAAAGTATGAATGAATGATAAAAAATAAGAGTTTGGTGTTTAGAAACCAGTAGAAACCTTATTTTTCTATAGCAGTGATAGACTAACTGGACAGTGAATGATATTTTACAATGAAGTGACTTTTGTATCAATGATAAGGTGTTGGAGAATGTATTGGTAAGTGTTTTTGACTCATTTTAATATTTATAGAACATTGAATTTGATCAAGAATGTGTCAAAAGCTTTCATAACTACAAATAGACCTATAGTATGATATTTCACTACACAGTCACGTGGATTTTTATGTAGAAAGGTTTAATAGTGGGTTCAAAGTGTGAAACTAGTGGTTTGTAAAGTTTATCAAGGTCCATATAGACTTAAAAACAATTTTGAAGTCTTTAAATGCATCAAAACTCTCACAGTTGATTTTAGTGTACCCTCAATTGAGATAGGGTTCTAATAACCCTAGACTAGGGTTTTGAAGGTATTGGGAGTTTCCACCATGAAATTTAGATGAAACTTTTTATGATATGGAGATTTAATATATTTTCAATTTTTCTTGGTGTGGATGTACATATATGTATGTATTTCAATGATTTTTTTCATAAGGAACCCTAAGAGACCTAATAGGGGTAAACAAGGGCTTAAAGAAGGTTTAAAAAGTGGTCTAAGATATGAGTTGAAGGTTAATACTTGGTAAGGGAATATAACACAAAAAGGGTGTATGCATCAAGATTTGGTTTTCATATTTGTGAAAGTACAATTCCATATAAAGTAAAATAGTCCCTAAATAGGGCTAGTAGGAGTATGAAAATTATATGTAGAGTGGAGTAAAGGGATAAGTGGAGATTTATATGGTGTTGGAGAGTTTATGAAAGGGAAAAGAGGGTAATGAAACCCCTAACAAACAAGTTCAAATAAATTTAAAGTACAAAACCAAGGTGAATTAGCAAACCGTTGTATGAAGAGTTAGTCTAAGAGTCTAATGCAAGGGAAGTGTAGTTATAAACAAGGTTTTGAGTGATCTTTTGGTATATGCTTTGCATCAGGGACCAAAACTATAAACATATGAAAGAGTCCCTGGAAATAGAATTAAGTTGTTTAAATGAAATATTATGTTATAAATTAGTTATGGGTCATCTGACTCTTTGAAAATAGCATGATAGATTATATATATTGTGAGTGGATTAAAATATACAAGTGTTTAGATATATATATATATAGCGTATAAAAGTGCATAGTGATGTGTACCTCTAAGTTATAGTAGTATGTAGTTTAAATATAGGGTATACCTGGGTGGTATAATCCTATAATTGCTTGATTATTATTTAAGATTATGAGTCATGTGATTCTTGAATCATAACTTTGGTTGTATGTAATTATGTAGTTGTGTTCATATACAATGTACTATGATATTATGGGATGTCATAGAATACTACAAAATAAATGTGTGTCATACCCAGTTGTAACAAATTATAATTGATATATTTAGAACTCATTCATATGTTTGATGGACTAAATGTATGTGAATTAGTTATTTTTTTGAATAACATATTTGATAATAGTTAGTAAGACTATGTATATGTACATATAACTCTTGAGAGTATAATGAATGCTTGGATAGAATATTATGTGTTTCGTGGAAACTGTGACTTGCTCTATTATATCTAGTTTCTTTAATAAAAGCTTATGTTTCCATGTATTTAAGACTACTTTATTATGACTGATTATGAAAAATTAGTAGTGATGTCTTAAAACATTAGACTATGATAATAAGGGTTATCATAAGGTGTAGTATGTTTGCAAATTAATTATGATAATTAGAATATGTAGTTAAATATATATTTTACTTAGATGGTATAAATTATAGTCATTATTTCTAGTATAGGATAGATAATAATTTGAGATTTATTCATACGTTTGATAGAATAAATGTATGTTTTTTTATTTTTCTTATACTTAGCATGTTATTAGATATGATTACTAGTAGGATTTAAATTGTATGAATATTTTGGTTATATTATGTTAACCAATCTCGCATTGTTGATGCTGAGTAAGGAGTGAAACATACTTCATTGACTTACTAGCATCATAATGCTAGATGAAGGCAATCTAATCAAGTGGTGTGTATGAATTTTGATTGATCTATATATAATTACTATTTATTATTCTTTAAAATTTTGGCCAAAGTATGTTTAGTGAGACATTGTTATTTCATGAGTATGATTTAAATGTTTATACGATATCTTGCAATAAAATGGGTTTTGTATGATACACTGCATATTTAGTTTTAGAAATCATATAGTACATGGGTACTAGTTTGTCTCTCTATATTCCCGTACCATCACTATATACTCATCCATGAAGGTAGGGCCATTTTCTAATGGTATTAGTGTGGGGGGATCACTTGTTTGTGGTTGTTGTGGAAAAGTGCTCAGATGATGCTTTCCCTCCTGACAATAGTACTACTTTTGAGACGACACTTGAGAGTGCCATAGATACTAGAGTTTGGGAACTATGCTCTAGGAAACCATGTATCTTATATATGCACTTGTATTGTATTATACTTATTATTGAAATATTATCATGAAAAGCTGTAATTAATTATTTAATTTGGATTGATAGTAGTGGTTATATATTGAACTAGTCGTGGTTGGCTATTTGTAATTAATTTCTATGTTTGTATTATGATGTATTTCTTATGGTGATAGTGATCAATGATAAATGATGTAACATGCTTCATTTAAATTTATCACACTTAAATTATTTTATATAATCTCTAAATAGATTCTCGTGGTGTAATCTATTTATAATTTATGTATTTTTTTTTAAAAATATATCATATTTTCTATGTCAAACAAAGTGAGGTTGTTATAGAGGTTGAAAGACAACACAAATAAGAACTTCATTATGAATAATCTCAAAGGCACTATCATTGATCAATTTCTTACATTGACATTAATTCTGAAGAAGCAAATTCAATATCATGATAATGAGACATCGTGCACAAAATTCTTTAGCAATGTTTGTGAAAATTGTCTTCAAGATATGCCAATAACCATCAATGAGTTGTGTGAGCCTATGGACAATGTGTCCCACTCCCATTTAGTTGATCATATAATGTAGTTTGGAACCACCATGAGGGGTATAAAATCTTATCGGGCAAAATGTCATGGTGAATTAATTGACATGCGACACCAACTTGTGTTGCCTACCATTTTATTCACTTTAAGTGAAGCTGATATGTATTGGTCTAATTTACATGTACTAATGCTAGGAACAAAACCAATAAATCCTTAATAAGCCCAAAATTAATGAAGACATAATATTATTGATTATCCTCATATAATGGCACACTACATTCACTTATGACATATAATTTTACGTAAGGATATATTAAAAAAAGGAATGAAAGTAAAAAATTATTGGTCTAAGTATGAATGATAACATAGAAGTTCACCACATATGCATGGATTTATATGGTTCGATGGAGCACCAAATATGGACAACCTTGATTGGACAAATGATCATGAATGGAAAATTGTTGAGAAATACTTCCATTTTATTGTTCACGCATGGAATCCTTAAGAAGATCCACACCAACAAACACACATGTATGTTATCAATCCTCACCAAGTCTATGTTTTATACATTTTTTAAAAAAATTATTATAATTATAAATTATTATATATTATAAGTTGTACACATTACAAAAAATTATTAAACATTCATATCTTCTTTTCACATCCTAATTTCTCTCTAAGCTAAATCACCTATTAAATCCATTGATTATTTGATTAAGCTTGATGACATATGTTGATTATGAGACAGTTTATGTTTCTTAATTTACATGATTAGATATTATGAGTTAGCGGTAATTTTTTATTCTATACTTTGTGATCATGTTTATTTATTATACAACATTATTTTATGGATATAATGATATTTCGGGCTAACTACCTTCATTGACATGAGGTAGATGCAGGATAGATTCTCCCCTCAGATTGTGATAGAGAGAGAGTATCATGTAGAGGGTGGTTAGATGGATACATTCAAGGATGACACAGAATAAATCCAAAAACCCTTACACAAACCACTTAATATATCATTTTTCATAATTGTTTGATATGGATAACGTAGCATGTTTTATGTATTTTTCCTTTAGATGATTATTAGTATACTTTCTAGTAAAATATTAATTGTTGATTATGATTGTGTTGATTGTTGAGTGGTTCCACTATTTTTGTGATCTAACGTAGCTCATCTTGTTTGGCTTAACGAGTGAATTTATTTGTGTTTATTTAACTCGTTACCTTATTATGTGTGGTTGTATAGTAAAACATTATGATGTTGTGATGGATTCCATAATCATTACTTGAGCTATAAGATTTAGATAATAATAATTAAAGATTATTATTGTGAAATTACATTATAATGTTTAAAGATTAAAGTTTTTTTAAAAAAGATATTATATTGGATTAATTGTTTGATTAAAGGATCTATATTTGTAATATATATAAATGGATATATTAATGTTAATTATTTAATGATTTTATAAATCATTATAATGTATGTTAGTGGATAACATTTCAACATAAAAACTCTAAATATTGTTATACTTAGTTGCATTGCCTAAGTTATATGATTTTATTGTGTTAGTCATTACATGGAAAAATACATTAGTCCATGACTAGTTGATAGTCTTACATGGAATCTAACATAAGTTTTTGACTTATGTAATTGAGGTGGTCGATGATGGATTGATCATTGCCATGAGTATTTAATAAACTAATATAATATCATTAATTAGGGATTTAGTAGAGAAGCATTGAGAATGATTAGGTAACTAATCATTAGTTGACATCAGTTAAGTAATATTTGGGAGAAAATTATGGGTTTTATTGTGTTTTGCATGGAGATGGATTGTGAGTTAGTTAAGTTATTTGGACATGCAAATTTTGAACGAGTTTTATCAGTCATTAATGATGGAGTAGTGCAAGAAAATAGATGATGGAAAATAAATAAAAAAGGATAGTGGGGCTATGAGGACAGATGGCTCAGGGAATTTTGAGAGAAGATAGAAAGGAGAAGAGGCAAATAAGTGTAGAGAAGAAGGATTTTGGCTTGGCTTTCTGTGACATTCTTACATTTACCAAGTTGGTTTTGTAATTCAATTTATGAGTGAAAATAATGAATGAATTTCTTTGAATGTGTTTGGTTATTAGTTTTTTTGTTTGTTTCATTAGAAATAATGGGTTATATGTGGATCCCTGTCAAAGGATTGGCCTCCATAGAACCCCACATTCAAACTGGGATAACCTCAGAGATGGGATAGATATGTAGAGTTGGCCATAGTTATTGTTGGGTTTTTAAATGGCTTTGTCCTATACATCTCTAGCTATTCAAAAATATTTGTTCAATATTTAAGGATTATTTTGATGGGTATATAAGAATACGACTCATAATAGTTGATTCGAACCAGATTGATATATACATTTGGGTATATGAAAACATTAACTTGAAATAGTTAATATGTATAATCATTCGACTGATAATTTAAATTGAAATTTTGAACTAAATTATGGATTTTTTGGGATTAGATATATATACATAAATATATATATGAGTATTTACTTGATTAAAAATTGATTATATATATATATATATATTTATATATATATGTATATATATTCAACTAGTAGACTTCATTAAATGATTATATATGTATATTCAACTAGTATACTTCATTAAATGATTATATATATATATATAGACACACACACACATGCATATACATATATATGGACATGTACACACACACACACACATGGATATGTGTGTGTGTGTGTGTGTGTGTGTGTGTAGTCGATAGTCAGATTTATAAGTGACTATGTGTTTTACATTCTAAAGATGAAACTATTATTTAGATTGGGCATGAGTTATGTTTTAAACCCTAAGCTAGATTGTAAAATATTGTATTATTCATAATAGATTATAATGCAAAATTGGGACTTTTTAATTTAGTCACTTTTGTAACCCAAATACGAGTAGATGAGTAATATGACTGTAGGTTTTTGCATTTTGATTAAGTAAAGTATTTAAACTAGTAAATTTTTAAAATATTTAAGGCAATGTTATTTAATTATTATGATTATGAACTTTGAATTCGAGTATGTATTTGATAAATATAAGTATACTCATATATATATATATATATATATATATATATATATATATATATATATATATATATATATATATATATATATATAGCAGACTTCATTAAATGATTATATATGTATATATATTCAACTAGCATACTTCATTAAATGATTATATACACACACACACACACACACACACATGGATATATACAAATGTGTGTGTGTGTAGTCGATAGTCGGATTTATAAATGACTATGTGTTTTACATTCTAAATATGAACTTATTGTTTAGATTGGGCATAAGTTATGTTTTAAACCCTAAGCTAGATTGTAAAATATTGTATTAGTCATAATGGATTATAATGCAAAATTGGGACTTTTTAATATAGTCACTTGTGTAACCCAAATACAAGTAGATGAGTAATATGACTGTAGGGTTTTGCATTTTGCTGAAGTAAAGTATTTAAACTAGTAAATTTTTAAAAGATTTAAGGCAATATTATTTAATTATTATGATTATGAACTTTGAATTCGAGTATGTATTTGATGATTATATAGTCAAACTATGTACGAGTTTGCATAGCCCATGGGGGGACTAGGTAAATGAGTTTGATAGAATAATCACCTTGGTTTTATTTGACTAAGTCTGAGCTGTGATATAAATGATACTTGAGTTGGGTAATAAATTGTGTGTTGTTGTTTGTTTTCATTGAACCATACCTGAGTTGGATAAAAATGGGTTCAATCATTATTTGCTCATTTCAACTATATTTTAATGGTAACCTTGAATGATTGATTGGATTTAATTAATCAAAAAGTTTTGATAATTAATGGAATAACCGAGTTTGCTTTGTAAAATTATATGTATTTAATTATTATGGCCTGTGAATTTTTTAGTTAATTTGAAAAGGTTATGGGGCCTTTGTATATAAGTTGACTGTATACTTAGCGTATATAGTATATTATAAGCCAAATGACAGAGGATGTCAACTTTATAATATACTATATAACGAAGTATGTATAATGTAATTATATGTATTCGTTTATATATAAATATATATTATATGTACAAATGTGTTATAATTTTTATAACAGTGAATAATTAATGCTTGTTTATATTTGGTTGTATAAAAGCATTAGAATGTTAAATATAAATCATTTAATGTATTTACAAGTTTAAATACATAACATAATTATAAGTTACTAACTGGTTGTTGTTATATGTGGAATATGAACATTTTATTAGCTAAGATTATAATATTATTTCATGGAGAAATAATATTATAAATTGTTTAGTGGATAAAGCAACTGGTGGTATAAATACTCATTATCCAGATGGTGTGTTATATTAAGGACTATTTAGTATTTTGTTTATTATTTGTAATAAACTAGATGCTTATATTTCATTCACTTCATTTGATAGACTAAATGAATGTTAGTGATATTTCTTTATTAGCATAATTTTTATTAGCTAAAGTGAAATATGATGAATGAATCTATTGGTTTTTTGCATTATCTATTTACCAAATCTCACATTCATGACCGTAATTAAGTAGTGGGTGGATTTCGTTGGCTTAACTAGTGACATCAATGCAAGATAAAGGGTAATCTGATCAAGTGATGTGTAGGAATTTGACTAATCTTAGAGATCATTTATTATTAAAATTTTTTGTCAAAATAATGTTTGATAAACATTATCATTTCATATGTTGATATAGTTTTCATATTTATGTGATATCATATTAAAATGGATTTCTTTATGGTATGCATTATGTATTAGATATCTTTGACACATGGGTTCTAGTTTATTGCTTTGGATTATTGCACTATCATTATCTACCCATTCGTGAAGGGAGGGACATCTCTTTGTTTAAGAGATATTTCAAGGGATCTAGGATACATGGTTGGTGTCAAAAAGTGCTCAAATGATGCCCTGCCTCCCAGTTGGAGTACTATACTTGAGATTACATATTGATATTTGAGTCGTGGAAACTCTTGAGTCATAGAGACTCTACTCATAAGAGATTTTTATCATGTTCTATCATTTGAGATATTTTATGTATTTCTAAAAACTATAATATTTATACATTGTACTTCTTCAATAGAGGTAATATTGTGTCAGTTGTCGCTGAATTTGTACTATATCATTTAAGTTGAGATGCAATATTTATGATTATTCAATATTAATAATGATTTATATATTTTTTCATGGTGATCCTTAGATAAGTTGATTATCTATAAAATTTAGGGTTAACTAAATTAATGCAGTTAGTTAAAGATCACTAGTTAAGATTTCTCTTGGTGAAATCTATATGTTGAATATGTGTATTTAATTTCTTTTTAAATTATTGTAATATTTTAGTAAAACCTAGTGGGGTTTATACAATGTGGTATCATGTGAGCAGTATGAATTTATAGTGTTACCATTTGGATTGATGAATGCTCTAGAGCATTTATTAATCTTATGAATAGTGTGTTTCAAGATTACCTAGATCTCTTTATGTTGGTCTTTCTTGATGACATCCTCATTTATTCCAAGGATGAGGAAGAGCACTTACAACATCTGAAATGGTTTTGAAATGTTTTCAAAATCATAGATTATATGGAAATTTGTCTAAGTGTGCATTTTTTCAAAATAAAGTGCAGTATCTAGGACATATTATCTCTATAAATAGTATTTTAGTAGATCCAACAAAGATAATAAGCATTATGGAGTGGTTGGCACCAAATAATGTGCATGAGTTAATAAGTTTTATGGGACTAGTAGGATATTACAGGAAATTCATTTCAAATTTTTCTAAGATAGCTAATTCAATTGTAGACACCTAAATGTGGCCACCAATAACTTCCAACCAGACTTTTAGTCAATTTCCACTTAAAATGCAAAATTTGGCCTAAAAACACTAAAACATGCTAAATGATTTGAAACTGACATATTCAAGTATTGATTTTGGCCAAGGTATTCCTAAATAAGACAATGCAATTTATGGACTAGCTAAGTCAAAATGCTAATTTTGCACCTAGGTGCTCTAGATCGATCTTTCCTATCAAATACCTTACACAAGACATGTGCCTTTGTTATTTATTATTGGTAACATCCTAAATGGGATAACACATATGATAGTGACTTTCAATTCCAATTCAATCAAATTTTAGACCAATAATAAGGCATTCTGATCAATTTGAGTAGTTTGTGCACAAAGTGCTTAAACATGCTTAAGAGCTAATTAACCCAAATCAAGGCATAATTAATAATTACATGAAAACTTGTTGATTAATTTGTTTTGAAAATGATATTGAATATCTACATCATCAGGTGACCTCATTTCTTGGGAAGACATCCCTAGGCCATAAATACCACAAATATCAGGATTCATGCCCTCCATGCCTCATCAATACCTTCCATGATCCCCTCCATGCCTCTTAATTACCCCTTCTTCCAATGTCATGATGAGGATAATTATAAACTTAATTTCAAAAATTGAATTAATCCTTAACCACACATCTCAATCTCAGGATGGATGGTTCAGGTTGATTCTAGACATTTACAAATATCTATAAATAGGAGGCCTTACTACATCATTTCTAAGTTATTTTGGTGCAAAGTTATTATGCTCAAATATCTTCAAAAAAGACATGATTATGCAAAATTATAATGTAGGATTGATTCTAAAATCTTCATGCAACTATTGTTACCATGCCAAATTGATTCTAAGCCAAGCCAAGCCACAAGCTAAAGGTGCCAAAGAGAGATGGAGGTAGCCAAGCTTCCATTTCCAAGGACTTCATGAGCACAAAGCTGAGCAAGCCACTAAAACAAGCATTTTAGAGCATCCAAAGAAGGTAAAAGATGGTTTATTTTGCATTTTAGTTGTGTGTTTTTTTCATGTTTGTTAACTAATCTCTCCCTAGTGTCTAAGCCTAGAGATTTTATGTTAGTTAGTGTGTTTCTTTCATTTTGTTATCATTTTAGAACTAACACCATGCTAACCATCCTCTCTTGAGTCAAATTCTTAGATCACATATGGCATGCCCGGTTGGACTAGACTCATCCCACACATGGAGAAGATCATTTTGTAGCTTTAAAATCTTCATTTGAATCATTAAAACTCTTGCAAATTGATTTTTTAACTTTATTTTATAATTTTTATTTGCCATGAATTTACATAGTAATCGATGTCAGTTAGTAAAACTGACATCCATTGGATATCTATCATCGGTCAGTATTAGTATAACCAATGTCGATTGGATAACCATCATCGGTTAGCTAGTATAACCATTGTCAGTTATATAACTTATGTTGATCACTACGTTTATCGTAAAACATAGATCCGAGAGCTCTTTTTTTAAAGTTCATTGTTTCAAACCTAAAAGAGCTTGAAGGTTAAAGGACATGCTAACATTTTTTTTGTAGGACCAAGCTTGACATTTGCTAAAAACATGTTTAGATCACCTTTTGCATGCTTAAAATGACTTATAAACATTATTTTGGGTGCTTAAAGTAATATTTAGGTGCTTAAGTGAGTTTTTAGCATTATTTTTCAAAGTTACAACTAAGACCAAGGGGTTAAATGAATACCACCTCATTTTTCATTTGGGCTTAAAAATGAACTCACATTTTCAAGTTTTTGTATTTACTTAGTTGTTTGCCTTAAATTTTTATTTGGAAAAAAGAGGAGTGTTGCATGTATGCTCTTCCATTTGTCCCCTTTAGGGAACTCATGGAATCAAAAGCACCATTCCTATTGCAAGTAGCCTAGTCCAAAGCTTAGAAATAAAGTCATCTAAAGCACTCTCTAAAAACTCATCAAAGTTTGGGTGACCTTGAAAATGACCCTAAAATCTTTCTACTTTCATGCTTTCTTTATTTTTATGCAAACTTGGCTTATGAGGGGGACTTCATCACCTCCCACGAGTTCTTTATGGAAGCTTTGACCTGGAGTTTCACCTCCTGACATTGACTTCATTTGGCTCTTAATTGAAGTTGTACATAGAACGTAATGGCACTTTGGACATCGCACTACACTGAGTGAACAGTAGGATCTAGTGGTTGCAAAAAGGACTAGACTTTTTTTCAATAAGCCAAGTGATACATACCTAAAATCCATGCTTTTATTTTGCATTGTTTGGCATGAAAGTAATTGTGAAATTTATTCCCCTAAAAATTTTGGAAACTTTTTAGATCTTAGAAAAATCCCCACTTGCCACAAAAATATTTTTGGTGCAAGGTGCGCCTCAAGGTCCATGTCACAGTACTATCATTTGAGAGAAAGTGGGGTGAAAAAACCCTACTATATAATGTACATTTACTTTTGGATGAACACTTAAAATCCTTTCAAATGACATATATTGATGGATTCCAACAATACCAAGCAACCTTGTCAGTTTAGGATCTAAAAGTGATTAATTAGTTGGTCTTGTCCTAGATTAAAGTCTTGTTTAAAGTCAAAACTTAGTGTAAACAAATAATTCAAACCAAACACATGGTCCTCATTTTCCTTTGAACAAAGAGGCATTAAGCTGCCTACGTGAGATCATCAATTTGCCTTGTTCAAAATTCATCAAAAGCTTGGGAGTCATATCATCTAATTTGGCATAGTTATGCTACCCAATTGAGTCTAAACCTTTATCAAAGTCATTTTAAGTCCACTTATAATCTAAATTTGGAAATGCACCTTTATAAGTTCATAGGGTTGATGTGTTAAGTGGGTTCGCTATTTGCACTAAACTTAAGGGAACTTAGGTTTAATTTCCAATTTAGGTTGAAGGCCATTTAAGACTCATAATCATCGGCATCACTTGATAGACTTAAGCCATTTTTTGATAAACACTTGCACTTTGAGTTTGTGCACCACAACATTTTGAGTGAAGAAAAGTAGTTTTATGATGTCAAAATTGTGGGAAATTATCTTTGCCTTAGAGAGTTTTTGAAATAAACTTTTTTGTCACACCTTTTGGGTAGTGTAGCATTGTTATACTACCCAAAACATTTCAAATATTATTTCATAGACCCTCTTGCATAGATTTCAAATTTTTTCTTACATTTTCAAACCAATCTGAGTGTACTTTTATGATCTTTTGTCTAGCACAGTTATACTGTTGACTTTTGTCTAGCTTATTTGTCAAAAGAACCAAGTTTTATACCATTATTTAAGAGAAAATAAACTATCTCTAAAAAGTGCCTTTTGTTTTATACCTTATACCTAGTTGATCAAGTTCATGTCCAAGAATCAAATGCCTAGTGTTTGTTAGAAGTGTTTCAAATCTATTAGATTAAAACTTTCATCTATTTCAAAGTCTAGCTTTTGACGCCATTTAGCCAAGAGTCCTAGCACATGCCTTGTTTGAGCCTAGCTTTTGATGCCACATTTGGCCAAAAGACCTAGTAACTTTTAAATTCATAGATTAGACTATATTGAAACACTTTGACCTTAGAGTTTGGCATTTCGATTTTTGATCTATTTACTTGTTTATCTTTGTGTGAATAGTGAAATGTTAGATACTTCACATTAGCTTGTTTCCTCACAAATATTTGCATAAACCTTTTGATCCTTTTGATGAATATAGACCAAATTAGAACATCATTTATTTTAGATTCTATATTTTTTAGAGTTTATATAACTCTTTGACCTTTTATCATAAAACATTGACTATGGATCCCAACATGTAATCCTACACTCGTAGTGGACTCATATACAATCTAGGGATTAGTAATGTAGTTTTGAAATAATAAATAATAAAAGATCCCTATGCAGATAATATTGCTTATGAGATGGATTCTTATCCCTCTTATAATACTTAATCAGGGTCACAAAGCCAAGATCCATTGGCTAACTATCTGGTTAACACACCACCTTATTCAAAACAAGACCAAGAATAAACTGCACAATACATATCTATAATACCCATAGTGGATGAGCCAGTTCTTCAATAGTCATATTCTACTAATAAATATTTCACATATGATCCATTTGTATTTGAGCGACATTTATTACAGAACAAAGATGAGATTTTGGTTAGATCCATAGAGGTAGGGGCCAAGTTTTCAGCAGACTTCCCCCATGAAAATTTACTAAGTCTAGTAAAAGTGCCCCATAATATCATTTACGATCAACAGGCTTCTTCTAGAAATCCTATGGCTCTAGTCCAAACAACATATCAAGACCCTAATATATCTAATCAAGGAAAAAACATCATGAAATATCAATTTAACCAAATGCAGATAGCATATCAAAGCTACCTGAATCTAGCATGTAATTTTAATTAGATGAACATGGTGAGTAAGCTTCTTATTAACCTAGTTCCTTCAACAAGAGTGTTGATAGAGTTAATTGAACAAGAGAATCTGAGTTCTGACCCATTCATACAAAATGTTTTGATAGATAATTTGATGCATATGCTCATTATTGAAGAAGTATCTTTAGCCTCTACACAAAATAGTGAGCCAAATATAGTGGAAAATGTGAAAACAACATCCAATCTCGATCAAAGTGGTACTAATGCACAAACAACTAGCCAACAATATGTGTTTATAGTTAATCCCATGAGTAGATTCTCATACCAGGGAATAGGATTTTCTACACCCCAACCTCAACTGGATGCTTCCTCAAGTGTATGACCTATGGGATTAGGTAATCAAACAATAGCCAATGTCATGCCTCAATGATAGAATGTGATAAATCCTACTCCTCCTCAACAAGTAATGAGTAGTATTCCACAATAGCAAGCATAATCTAGTGTATCAACATAATAGAGTAAAAATACATTGCCACCTCAATCATGGGCAACTAATGTTCCACCTCGCCAGGTAATGACAAACATACCTCTTTAGTCACAAACTAATATGCCAATTCAAAACCAAGCAATGACTAGTCAATAACATACAAATATTCATCAGTGACAGATGCTAAATCTAAAACTTGTTTTCACTTCTCCATATGGATTCATGTAACAAGGAGGTCCCCATGTTTCTCAAGTACCTACTAGACAACCGTTGGTTCAAAATATGCCACAAATTCAGAGATAGGGTCTTGGTCCACAAGTTCCCACTCAACAAAAAGGTTTGATTAGTTGGTATCCTGTCCCTTTTCAACCACAGTAGGCATAGTATAGTTATATCCCTCCATCCCAACCAAAAAATTCTCCAAGTCAAACCTTTATCACCAAACCAAACTAGAATATCGCACAACCAAATGTGCAATTTCAAGTACATTTTAATCTATGTATGCATATTCATAGTCCATTCCTCAACCAAACCAATGTACCCCAATAGGTATTTCCATCATACCTTGGTCAAAGTGTCCCACTTGTGACCTCCCCACCATCTACCCAAACCAATACTCTCCCTCAAACCAATGTTCCTTCTAGTTTCTTATCCCAAGATTTGTAATAGATGATGTAATTATTGCCATTTAGGCTAAGAAACAAACTAAAAATTTCAAATTGGATGATGTGTCTTCCTACCCATTCAATATGGAGTATTTGTAGATACCATTTCCTCAAGGATACGAACCACTGAAATTTAACAAATACAAAGGGAAAGGTGACCCTAAGGCTCATTTGACTGAATTATTTATTGCATGTCAACAAGTGTCATATAGTGACATGTACCTTTTACTGTTGTTTCCAAAGAGCTTGGCTAGACAAGCCTTGGAGTGGTTTTTAAAGTTACCTAAAAATTTAGTAATGGATTTTGATGATCTTTCTAAGAAGTTTGTGCAGCACTTTTCTTATAATCTCGAGCATGAGATTTCATTAGTGGACTTAACACAAGCAAAGCAAAAGGCTGGTGAGAGTTTTTCAAGTTATCTACAGTGATGGAGATCCCTTGCAATCCATTTCACCCATAGTTTACTAGATAAATAATTAGCCACTATGTTTACCAAAAAAATTCATAGTGAGATAGCTTATCATCTGGAACTACAATGTATACATACTTTCAAAGAGATAATTGATAAAGGTTTATTGATCCAATGAGCACTCATCAATAAAGGAGTCATCAAGCTTAACTCAACAAATCAAAATCAAGGTACCAATAAAGGAAATGGCCAACATCAACATCCCATTCAAGTGTAAGTATCACAACTAGCACAAGCCATTAACCAAGAAAGATCGAAGCAATTCAACCGCAATAGGAATGTTGTAGGAAATAGAGTAACCAAATCCCATCATGTCTAAATAATGAAAACATCATATGCACCACCTTTTTAGCTTACTCCTACCCAAAAATCTCTCCAAACAATGCCACAATCATAACAATCAAGACCTTCACAACAAATACAGTAGCCTTTACCATTGTAAACCTCTCCTCTGAAGAGAATTGTCCCTGCACATTGTGTCTTTAGTGACCTAGGAGAACCTATTAAGTCTATATTTCACAAGCTTGCTACCACTAATCTAATTAGTTGGCCTATACCAAAACATTATCCATCAAGCATCCCTTATCCTGATTGGTACCATGAAAATGAATTTTATGACTATCATCATGTCAATGAGCATAATCTATGAAGATGTGTCCAAATCAAGCATTTAATTGATAATATGTTGGAGAATGGGGAGATAACATTGGATAATGGTGCTTCCAATTCTAATCAAACTCTTAAGATTTATCAAAACCCCTTTCCTCAACATAATAATTAGAAATAGCAAAATTATCAACTACAACAATAATGGCCAGTGTAACAATGAAATCAATAGTATCAAAATCAAAGGTCAAACTAGTAGAATCAACAAAATCAGCAATATAACCCACAATGATAGAACAATAGACAAAACTAAGGTCAAAATGGTAATAACCAACAAACCTACCATGTAAATGTACATGACTATAAAAATGTTGTAGGTCATATTGCAGGGGGTAGCGTTAATACCATCTCCATTAATATTAGACCAAGCACTAATCAACCTAGACCATTGCAAAACAATAACATTCAACCAATTCTGATGGATAATCCTTCTTTGACCTAGGAGTGCATACATAAAAACCAACAAACTAGGACTTCCCCTTTTAGACCCTATATCAATAACTCATCCTTGCCATGTGACCATATATGAGTGCACCAGTAATTGAGACTTGTATTGTCTGGTCCCACACTATTCTCAACATTTGTTAGCAATAATGGTCCAGTATTTAATCTCGATTATGCAATCACAACTTGAAAGTTGAAGATTACTATCTCAGGCCATTATCATCAACCAAAATAGCCATATCATTGACATTCTATCTCCCACAAGTGTCGATTGGGATCGATAGAATCACACTTTATTAAACTACATCCATGGTGACATAGTAGTTGAAGAAGAGCAAGGAGTCCAAGACCACATTTATATAGCAGAAGAACACTCTCCTAGTAAAATATTTTTAGAGGTGTTAGGGGACAATCAAAGTTAGAACTCAGCATCTTCTAGTGAAAATTTTTCAAAAGTGCTAGAAGATAATCAAAGTCAAAAGTCCACATTCCTTAGTAAAACCTTCTCAAAGGTGTTATGGGAAAATCAAGACAACTTCATTGGTGAAAGCCTCTTTGAGGTACTAATAGCTAAACATAAAAGTTATTCACCACTTGATAAAGAAAAAATCAAAGATCAAATCAAAATAGCTTCCTATCTATAACCTAATCAGATGATAGCTACTCTCAAGATCAAACAACAAAAAAGTCTAGTGGTCCTATTAAGAGAACAAGTCTTTTGTCCCACCACAACCAAAATTATGTTGAAACTGGCATCAATAACATTACATGTGACTAAAAGTCTTGATCTTCATTTGTTTTCCCGCTATTATACATTACATTATCATCTACCATTCCATTTCACAATCAAGCCTACCATCCATGTCCACACTTTCCTTTGTAGAGGCTACAAAGATACCTTGTCTCAATGTTTGAAGGAATCAAAATCAATGACCAGGGAAGAACACAACAACATTCTTGGCGTCCAAATCTATAGGCAGTTCTTGATAGAGCAGTTATTCAGACAAAGTGTGGGATAGAAATTAACATGATCAAGTATTCGGTTTGTATCATTTGTTGATTAGGATGTGCATCTCCCCATCAATAGGAATAATAGAATCAAAAACCATACCCATGATAAAAACATGTACCATACCATTTCACATTTCCAAGCCATTGCCATTGTTACATATCCATTTGCCATTATTGTCGACCCAGTTATTCACCCCATCACTTAGGGGCAACCCTCTTACCATTTTATCAAATTTATCAAACCATCATTATCCTAAAGCAAGACCATGCCATCCTATTATTCCATTCCTATCTAGACCAAAGCCTATTTTTAGTCATCCTAGCAAATCCTAATTTGATCTTGGCTACTTTACTTCTTCCTACACTTTTTATGAGGGTATTTCAATCAGGTTTCAACAATCAATCAAGTTCATGTTTAAATGTCAGTCTATGAAAGTAGTGTGATAGTTGATCTAGCAAGATATCTTTCATCCTATCAAGTTTATTTATGTGAGCCTAATTATAACTGACTATGGGTAAATCAGTGTCTCACCAATCTTTCTACTAATTATAACCACCTATGGACAAATTAGCATCATTGACCTATGCCATTGTATCCTAGTTATAATTGCCTATGGGAAAACTAGGGGAAACATTTGTTTATCATGCATTGCTGCATCACCTTGCCATTACTATTTTCATTTGACTGGCCATTTTCTAAATTTGAGAACTTGTTAGGACATAATTATTTTTTACATGCATTTTGTGTGGATAAAATTACTATGACTTGAGGTCATTTCAGGACTATGTGGGTTATGCTTAATTCATGTTGAAGTTACATTAGTCCCCATTTCCATATGCTCTCACCATTTTGTGAGCAACCTAAGCCAAACACTCTCACCATTTTGTGAGTAGGTATCTTGTCATTCTCTAATGAGTTAAAATACCTCAAAATTCCAAAAAATATTTGTAATATTTCAAAATCCAAAAATATTTGTCCTATCTAAGCCTAGTCAGTTATCCTCGATCTACCTTACTGGAGCATTGTCATTATTAGGATGCTTTCTTTTGCTTTTGTTTTCAATATTTCTATTTGTTTGTTTATTTTAAGTTGTTTGTTTGTTTGTTTGTTTGTTTGTTCACTTGCCTATTTTTTTGCTTCTAGCACTACTGCCTCAAGTCAATCTATATGTGTTCATTAGGTGATTTCTTGAGCACATTATTCTTGAGTCTATCCATATTCGTACGTCAATATTATCATCATGGTTTTTATCATTGGTGTATTATTTTTGAGTTTTTATTGGATATTGGGAGTCAATCCTTATGCATATTTTGACCAAGTCTTCATGGTGTTCTATCATGAAGCCTAACATCACATGCTATAGCAAAAATCAGATTCAATAAGGTCTATAATAAATGGAGCTATATAATTTTTTCCTTGGCACCTTGGCAAATCCTTTCATCCCACCCTTGATCAAATCAACCCAATGACCATTTTAGTTGTATCATTGCTAGTCAGGATGAGCATATCTTCATTGGTAGGTACAATTGAATCATTCACACTGGTCAATCTTATTCTTCTATTCATCTATTTCATCACTTTGCACATGTTCATCTTTAATCTATATTCCAATTTATATCCTTGAGTTATGCTTGCTAATCAACCCTAACTGGGGCACAATCATCTTTATCCAATCTAAGTCCTCTTAATGATTATAATTGCCTATGAGAAAATCATTATTTTGACTTTTAATCTTGATTATAACTGTCTTTGGGCAAATCGGTATCCTTTTTACATCAATGCATGCAATTATTTTCTCATTTGGATTAATCTCAACCATGGCTTAATTTCAGATTTCTTCTTGTTTCTTTTCAATCCATCAAAAAATGTGATGACCACTCCCTTGAGGGGGCACCATCATAGACTTCCCAAAACCATTTAGAGCTTTGTTCTTCAGCCATCATCTTTTTTTTGGCATACAAGCCATCTCTCATTATTTGAGAAGATATTGCTTTGCCTACAGTTTGTAACATCTTCCACAATAAGGGCAAACTGTAGACACCTAAATATGGCCACCAATAACCTCCAACCAAGCTTTTAGCCAATTTCTACTTAAAATGCATAATTTGGCCTAAAAACACTAAAACATGCTAAATGATATGAAACTAACATATTCAAGTGCTGATTTTGGCTAGGGTATCCCTAAATGGGGCAATGCAATATATGGGCCATCTAACTTTGATCAAATTATTTTGAGTCAAAATAATAATTTTGCACCTAGGTGCTCTAGATTGATATTTTCTATCAAATCTCTTGCATAAGACATGTGCCTTTATTATTTACTATTGGTAACATCCTAAATGGGATGACACATCCAACATATCTAATAGTGACTTCCAATTCCAATCCAATCAAATTTTAGACCAATAACAAGGCATTCTGATCAATTTGAGTAATTTGTGCACAAAGTGCTTAAACATGCTTAAGAGTTAATTAACCCAAATCAAGGCATAATTAATAATTACATGGAAACCTATTGAATAATTTTTTTTGGAAATGAATATTGAATATTTGCATCATCAAGTGACCTCATTTCTTGGGAAGACATCCCTAGGCCATAAATGCCACAAATATCAATATTCATGCCCTCCATGCCTCATTAATACCTTCCATGATGCCCTCTATGCCTCTTAATTTCCCCTTCTTCCAATTCCATGATGAGGATAATTATAAACTTAATTTCAAAAATTGAATTAATCTTCAACCACACATCTCAATCTCAGGATGGATGGTTCAAGTTGATTGTAGACATTTGCAAAAATTTATAAATAGGAGGGAGGCCTTACTAGATCATTTTTATGTTATTTTGGTGAAAAGTTATTATGCTTAAATATCTTCAAAAAAGACATGATTATGAAAATTTATAATGTAAGATTAGTTCTAAAAGCTTCATGCAACTAGTGTTACCATGCCAAATTGATTCTAAGTTAAGCCAAGCCACAAGATAAAGGTGCCAAGGAGAGATGGAGGTAGCCAAGCTTCCATTGCTAAGGAATTCATGAGCACAAAGCTGAGCAAGACACTACAACAAGCATTTCAGAGGCATCCAAAGAAGATAAAAAAAGGGTTTCTTTTGCATTTTAGTTGTGTGTTTTATTCATGTTTGTTAGCTAAGCTCTCCCTAGTGTCTAGGTCGAGAGATGTTATGCTAGTTAGTTGGTTTCTTTCATTTTATTTTCATTTTGAAACTAACACCATACTAACCATCCTCTCTTGAGTCAAATTCTTAGATCACACACTGATTACCTCTCTTCAGTAGAAGAATTAGAGTTTTATCTAGTCAGATAAATGCGAGTTAGCCTTTCAAGAATTGAAAATGAGGCTTACTTCATCACCAATACTAAGAGTTCTCAATCCTAATGGTTAATTCTAAATGATCATAGATGCATTTAGGGATGGACTTAGAGGAGTTATTATGTAAGATGGTTCAGTGGTAGTCTATGAGTTGAGGAAACTAAACCCATATGAGGTGAATTATACCCCTCATGACCTCTAACGTGTGGTAATTATGCATGCTTTTCAAGTTTGAAGGTATTATTTTTTGAGAAAACCATTTGAGCTCAAGACTGATATCTTGGGACTCAAGTGCATCTTCATCTAATTGAATCTAAATGCTCATCAAAGATTATGGTTAGACTTTTTGTCTGACTATGATTTTGATATTAACTATATCAAAGTCAAGGAAAACAGAGTAGATGATTCTCTAATCGAGAGAAGGTACATAATATTCATGGCTACTATTAGGATTACTTTTAGGGATCAAATGATCAAATTCTCACCAAAAGATAAATTCTATTATTAGGGTAGAAAAACATTATCTAAGAATGTTCAGAATCCTAATTATAAGAGATTTATAATAGAGAACAATGGTAGGATGTATGTACCAAATAGAGAGAATTTGAGGAGCACAATGCTAAAATAATTTTAATATGCCCCATATTTAGGACATCCAAGAGTAACCAAGATCAAAGTTGAGATTAGACCACTCTTTTTTTGTAAGGGAATCAAAAAAGATACAGTGGATTTTGTGTCTTGTTATCTGTAATGTCAGTGTGTTAAAGCTAAACATGTGAATCCAATTAAATTGTGGTATCCACATGACATACCAGAGTGGAAGTGGTAGGTGATTAGTAGGACTTTGTCCAAGGGTCATCGTTATCATGGAATATGCATGACATAATCTTGGTTGTAGCTGATAAACTAACCAAGGTAGCTCATTTTATATTAGGCAATTTGATTAATGATGCACCTACGCTTACAAAGAGATTTTTAAAGTAATTATACCATTTACATGGTTTTATAGAGAAGATAATTTGAGATCAAGATCTAAGGATGACTTCTAGGTTTTGATTGACTTTGAATTTAACTCTAGGTATGCAGTTGAACTTTAGCACTGCATATCACCCACAAACTGATGGATAAAAAGAGTGAGTTAATCATATTTTAGAGGATCTCCTTCATATATATTGCATGGACCAGAAATAAAAGTAGGAGGAATACCTTTCATTTGTTGATTTTACTTGCAACAACTCATACCAATCAACATTGAAGATGGATCCATTTGAGGCATTGTACAGAAGGAAGTGTAGAACACCAATCAGTTGGGACAGGTTGGAAGATAAGGTAGTCTTTGGACATGAGATGATTTTAGAAATGGAAAATAAAGCTAGGAAATTCAAGTAGAGGTTGGCTAAGGCCAATGATAGACATAAAAGTTATGTTGTTTTGAAGATAACATATAAGTAGTTGTTTGTAGGTGATAAAGTGTTTATGCAGGTTAGGCCTCAGAAAAGCTTGATTAAATTTGGAAAGTCAGTGAAAATTTCACTAAGATATGTGGGGCCCTTCAAGATTTTGGAAGTGGTAAACTCTATAGTGTATAGATTTGTAATGCTACCCACTCTAACTATTTCAAATAATATCTTCCATATGTCTTATCTTAAAAAGTATATAGTTGATCATGAACATGTGTTGAATTGGAATGTTTTGTAGGTTTTGGATATTGGGGTGGTCATGGTAAAACTAATCAAAGTAATTGAAACTTGTAACTTTATTTACATAATAGATAAGTATCATAGTGAAAGGTCTTATAGGACTAATACTTTGAGGATAGTGCCACTTAGGAGGACTATGATGAGTTTTACAAGCTATTTTAACATTTATTTCCTTGATTTGCTACTATTTATTATATTGTGTCTATTAAACAATGTTTTAAATTCATAATTTATGTTTGAATAAATGTCATCGATATGATGACTAGATTTAGGGGGATAAGGATGTCACATCTTGATTTATCTCTAAGCTAAATAACCTATTTAATTTATGGATATATGTGGTTTATTAGTTGATTAACTAATATTTGATTAAGGTTGATGATATACGTTGATTATGGGATAGTTTATGTTTCTTAATTTACATGATTAAATGTTATGGGTTGTCATTACTTTTATATTCTAGACTTTGTGATCAATTTTGATTATTATACAACATTATTTTATGGATATAATGATGTTTTGGAATAACTACCTTCATTGGTGTGAGGATGTAGGATAGATTATTCCTTCAAATTGTGATGGAGGGAAAGTATCATCGAATAGGGTGGTTAGATGGAGACGTTGGAGGATGATAGAGAGTGAGTCTAAAAGCCCTTACACACACCACTTAATATATCATTTTTCATAATTATTTCATATAGATAGAGTAGCATTTTTTTGTATAATTTTCCTTTAGATGATTGTTAGTATGTTTTTTGGTAAAATCTTGATTGTTGATTATGATCATATTGATTGTTGGAGTGATTTCACTATTTTTGTGATTTTACGTAGCTCATATTGTTTGTCTTAAGGAGTGAATTCATTTATGTTTATTTATCTCACTACCTTATTATGTGTGGATATATAGTAAAACATTATGATGTTGTGATGGATTCCATAATCATTAATTGAGCTATAAGATTGAGATAATAATAATTAAAGATTATTAATATGACAATACATTATAATGTCAAATGATAAAAGTATTGTTCTTAAAAGATATTATATTGGATTAATTGTTTAAATTCATAATATATATATAGATATATTAATTTTAATTATTTAACGATTTTATAAATCATTGTAATGTATGTTGGTGGATAACATTTCAACGTTAAAACTCTAAGTCTTGTTATACTTAGTTGCATTGCCAAAGCTATATTAATTTATTATGTTAGTCATTGCATGGGGAAGTACATTAGTTCATGACTAGTTGATAGTCTTGCATGGAGTACAACATAAGTTTGTGACCTATGTAATTGAGGTATTCGATGATGGATTGATCATTGCCATGCAGATTTGATAAAGGAATATAATATGGTTAATTAGGGATTTAGTAGAGAAGCATCGAGAATTATTAGTTAACTAATCATTTATTGAATTTAGTTAAGTAATGTTTGGGATAAAATTATGGGGTTTACTTTGTTTTAAATGGATATGGACTACAAATTAGTTAAGCTATTCGAGCATGCAAAATTTGAATGAGTTTTATCGGCCATTAGTGATGGAGTAGTGGAAGAAAATAGAAGATGGAAAATAAATAAAAGAGGATAGTGGGGCTGTAAGAGAAGACATCTCATGATATTTTGAGAGAATAAGACAAAAGGGAAAAGAGATGAACAAGTGTAGAGAAGAAGGATTTTAGTTTGGCTTTCTGTGACATTCTTACGTTTACCATGTTGATTTTGTAATTCAATTTTTGAGTGAAATAATGATTGCATTTCTTTGAATGTGTATGGTTATTGGTTTCTTTGTTTGTTTCATTAGAAATAATGGATTGTATGTGGATCACTATAAAAGGCTTGGCCTCTATATAACCCCACATTAAAACCAACGTAACTAGGAGTTAGAATAGAGACGTAGAGTTTGCCATGGTTATTGTTGAGTTTTTAAATACGTTTATTTTACACATCTCTAGTTATTTAGAAATATATGTTCAATATTTAAGGATTATTTTGATGGTATATAAGAATATGGCTCATAATAATTGATTTGAACTAGATTGATATATATACATTTGGGTATATGAAATCATTGACTTGAAATAGTTAATCTATATAATCATTCGACTAATAAACTAAATTGAACTTTAGGGTTAAATTTTGCATTTTCTATGGGTTTTAAATATATATACATGAGTATATACTCAATTTAAAATAGATTAAATATATAGGTATACTCATATATGTGTGTGTATGTATATATATTTAACTAGCAGACTTCATTAAATGATTATGTATATACATATATATAGTAGTATTAAACTGTTAAACTGTATGATGTGACAATGTGTGTGTGTGTATTTAATTAGCAGACTTCATTAAATGATTGTATATATACACACACACATATATATAACAATATTAAACTATTAAATTATATGATGTGGTGTATATATGTGTGTGTGTAGTTGATAGTTGGATTTATAAGTGAGATTATGTTTTATATTTTAAAAATGACATTGTTGTTTGGACTAGGTATAATTTATGTTTTAAACCCTAATCTAGATTGTGAAATCTTGTATTATTCATAATGGATTATAACGCAAAATTGGGATATTTTTTGTATAGTCACTTGTGTAACCCAAATACAAGTAAATGAGTAATATGATTGTAGGGTGTTGTGTTTTGTTTGAGGAAATTATTTAAACCAATAAAATGTTAAAATATTTAAGGAAATGTTAGTTATTTATTATGATTTCAAACTTTGTATTTGATTGTGTATTTGATGATTATATAGTCAAATTGTGTATGAGTTTGTATAGTCCATGGGGGGACTGGGTAAATGAGTTCGATAGTATAATTACCTTAGTTTTGTTCAACTAAGTATGAACTATGATATATATGATAATCGAGCTAGATGATCAACTGTGTGTTGTTGTTTATTTTTATTTAACCATACCCAAGTTAGGTAAATACGACTGCATTTAATATTTACTCATTTGAAATATATTTTAATGGTAACCTTGAATGATTGATTATATTTCAATTATTAAATAGCTTTGATAATTAATGGAATAACTGAGTTTGCTTTGTAAAATTATGTGTATTTAATTATCATGACATGAATTTCTTGATTTATTAGAAAAGTTTATGGGGCCTTTGTATGTAAGTTGAATGTATACTTCATGTATATATATATATATATATATATATATATATATATATATATATATATATCAGAATGAGCTCCAAGAATATTGATCTAAGTGAATGCACCTAATTCAATATGTTATGTGAGAGATGTATTGCACAAAATAATACTGAGCAAACACAAGCACACAGCTACAAGAAATGAACAAGAAGAATGAGACAAATGATCCACACAATATTGCATTAATAATATGAAAGGGAATAGGTACATATATAGGATGTAGGAGGAAAGATATAACCCATTCTAGTGAATGTGGTATTAAAATTTTTAAATAACCAACATGACTCTAAAGCCTCTAAGCAAGCAATATGCAATCATGTAGCCAAAACCCATGGGAAAAAAGGCATAAACCAACACCCCCCTATAAGCATAGCTTAGGTAGGTGATGATACCAAAAAAAAAAATGGGTCCCACTACAAGCCCTGATGAGGTACCAATGCAGAATGCAATTTCTCATAAAGTAGAGAAAAGGAGAAAACCTAGTGGTAAAAACACCCCTCCAAAAGAGAGATAAAAGAAGAAGAGAACAAGATAGAAGCCCCCCCTGAAGATGATGAAGCTACCAAAGTAGACAACACCCCAAGAAGAGCTCATAGATGAATGAACTTACTCTCAGTGAAAGGTTTGGTAAGATATCAGCAACCTACTCTGAAGACTGGCATAATACTAAGTCAATGCCTTGCTCATGAATTAGATCCCAAATAAAGTGCATGTGAATCTTAATGTGTTTGGTCCTCTGATGAAGGACTGAATTCCTACAAATCTATATGGTGCTCTGGTTATCACAAAAGTATGACTATAGGTTGGTTGATCTAGATACCAAGCTCAAAAAAAATCCCTTAAAGCCAAATAACCTTAGTAGCTACATTAATATCTCCCCTGTACTGTGCCTTTGTAGAAGATAGAGAAATAGAATTTTCCTTCTTGCTCGACCAACTAATGGGCCAAAACCCATTGATAAACTATAACCTAAAGTGGACTTATGACTCCCAGTGTCACCATCCCAATCTGAGTCTATAGTTGATCAAGTCAAAATCTAATCTAACCCTATAGTGTAGCCCATACCTATGTGAACCTTGAATTTAGTGCAAGATCCTCTTAGCTGCTTTCCAATGCAACTCATTGGGTTCCTACATGAATACTGAAACAATGCCAACAACATAAGAGATGTTTGGTCAGGTGTGAGTCAAGTAAATAAGGCTACCAACAAGTTATTGATACAAGGTAGCATCGACCAATGTAGTGGAGCAATCTACCTCAAGCTTGACTCCATATAAGAATGGAGTCAGAGATGGCTTATAGTCAGCCATATGAAACCGTACCAAAATATCAAGAGAATACTTGAGATGTGAAAGTGAACTCCCTAAATTTGTTTGAGAGATCTCAATGCCAAGGAAGTAGTGTAGTAAGCCCAAGTCAGTCATGGAAAATATATCCTGAAGAGTTTTCTTCACTAGTGAGATAGTCGAAGAACTCCCTATGATCAAAAGGTCATCAACATATAAAACTAGTATAAATAATGAATCATCCTATCGCAAGAAGTACACATTGGGCTCTAAGTGGCATCTAGTGAAACTTGAAGTGAGAAAGAAGGATTCCATTTTGGCATACCAAGCTTGAGGGGCCTATTTGAGGCCATAAATGGATTTCTTAAGTCTACACACTAAAGAAGAATCCTAAACAAAACTAGGTGGTTGTTCCATGTAGATCTCCTCCTTAAGGTCTCCATGAAGAAATGCACTCTTCAAATCCATCTGTTGTACACTCCATCCATATTTTATGGCTACAGTAAGTGTGAGTTTGATCGAAGTCATCTTGGCCACCAGTTTAAAGGTCTATAAGTAGTCGATGTCAATTACCTATGAAAATCCCTTAGCTACCAATCTATCCTTGTACTTTTCAATAGACCCATCTATAGCATACTTGATCTGATATATCCAATGACATCGAACCATCTTTCTTTCCTTAGGAAGAGAAGTCAAATCCCAAGTGTGATTACTAATTAAGGAATCATATTCCTCATCCATGGCTCTATCGTACTCAAGTATACTTGAAGCCTCTCTAAAATTCTATAAATCTAATGTGGAAGTAAAAAAGGCATGTGGTCCACTCTGAAATTCTAATTGCATACGTATATGATCATCTGGATTCCCTACCCAAGTGTTTGCACTCTCAAGTGTCTATCGAGCCCAAACAGGGCTAGAAATGGGTGAGTTAGGTGTTGAATCCTCATCCTCTGAAGTATGAATAAAAATGGATGAGTATGACTCCCTATCACTCTACTCACTATTAGAACTAGAAGAAGTGGCCTCTACCTTAGGAATCTTATATGAATGATCTAAATCCTTGAACTGCTCATCCAAAGTGAGTGAAACTATTGTAGAGGGGGAAGTGTCAAGTAAGGAATCAGTGTGACTCTCCTTAAACTTAACCCTCCTCTCAATTAACAACTAATGAGTTATAGGGTGGAGAATTATATAACCCTTAACCCCATCTAGATACCTCATAAAGATGCAAGGTTTAGATTGAACCTCCATTGCCTTATGTTTCTTTTTGGGAATATGAGCCATCATCAATGATTCAAAGACCTTGAAATGATGCACTTCTGATTTCCTATTATGTCAAGATTTATGAGTGATGCCCTTTAAAGCTTTGTGAGGAACTTGGTTTCGAATGTAACATGCACAATTGATGGTTTTTGCCCAAAACTGTGGATCTAATGATCTAGAGTGAATCATACAGTTGGCCATCTCCTTCAATGACTGATTCTTGCACTCTACTACACCATTCTATTGAGGAGTGTATGGTACTGTCTGTTGAATATCAATCCTCTCAATGGTACAAAACTACTCAAATCTATGGTTTATGTACTACCCCCATTATTTGATCATAAAATTTAATGCACTTTCTAGATTGCTTCTTATCTAAAGCCTTGAAGTCTCAAAAATTATCAAAAACTTCAAACTTTTGTCTAATAAAGTAGACCCATGTGTATCTGGAAAAATCATCAATGAAGGTGAGGACATAACTAGCCCTGGTAAAAAAAGGATGGGAAAACTGCCCCACGACATCACTGTGAATCAACTCAAGAGGTATTGTAGCTCTCCTAGCTTTGCCTTTGTCAAATTTTTCTTTGGAATTTTTTCCAAGGACACAACCCTCACATAGTCCCTTAGAGAATTTAACTCTAGATAAGCCTATAACCATATCCTACTAACTCAGTTGCTCAAGATAGCAATAGTTAATGTGGCCAAGCTACTCATGCCATAGTTTGCTAACTCCATTTGAATGCGTAAGCAATGTGGTAGGAGGAACATTTAAAGCAAAATGAGAGGTGTACATCCTAGATTGGTGATTATCCCTCCCCATTACAATTGTAGAGTTAATGTGTAGCTTTCTGATCTCAACTAAATCTAGAGTGAACTTGACTCTCATGCCCTACCCTATATGGGTAATCTAATACACTAAAAGAAGATTAGTTGATAGTGAAGGTACACTTAGAACATTTATGAATGTTTTGCCTTCAAATTCAATAGTCCCTCTTCCTATAACCTCTACTAGATTGTCATCATCCAAAGTGATGGAGGACATGCTACAGGGCTCTAAGTCAAGAAACTCAACCTTTAACGAACCCATATGGTGTGAAGTACCAGAACCGATAACCTACGATGAAGTAGATGTGGAATCTACTGCAACTAAAGATTTTCCCTTAGGTTTTTCCTTCCCTTTTTCTTTTGTCTTAGAAGATTCTTTGGTTGGTGATGACTATTTGATAGACTCAAGGACCCCTATATTGTTTTTCTCTAAGAGATGTGTAAGGTGATCAATATATTTATTCATACACTTATGCTCATCATGCCTAGACTTCTTGCAATAGGAGCACTTAACATTTTCTCTCTTAGTTTTCCCTTCAGAGGATGAAGTTTTAGTGCTAGTTTTAGTAGTGGTTTTTTGATCTTTCTTCTTCTCGGGATCCTTACTCTTATGTTTCTTATCCTTATTGCTAGAATCTCTTTGTTTCCCATTCCTAGGAATGAGGGCTAAAGGTTTGGAAGACTTGAGGGTTCCCATTTGGATTAATTTATCTTATTCCTTAGTTAAATCTACAATAAATTCATCTAAGGATGGCATTGACCATTTGGCTCCCATGGCTCTTTAAGTCGCATAAAAGGTAGAGACAAATATAGAGCAATCAAGTCCTAGTTTTGTAAGTGTAACAAGAACTAATTGCTCATCTTTCTTCTCAGTTCCACACTCTTTTAACTAAAATCTAAGTGATTTAAGCTTGGTGAATAATTCTTCTAGTGAATCAAAGTTGATAGGACTTAAACTAATTAGCTCAATCTCAAGCTCATGACCCCTCATAGTGTCAATTTTCCCAAACAATTTTTTTAGGATGTCCCATGCTTCTTTGGGAGATTTTGTTGACTCTATGTGAAATAAGAGATCGGGTTATAATAAAAGACATAATAACCCAAAATATTCATCACATTTATTAAACCGTTTTATCTTATCTGCTTCAACTGTTGGCTCAAGTTCTAACCCCATAGTTATGCAAAACAATCTTTCACTTCTAAAAACCATAGTGATATTACTTGTCCATTCCTAATAGTTGAAAGGTGTGATTGAATTAACAGAGCTAAGATCAATTTTAGAATTAATATTTAATATGTTTGTTGTTTTTAAAAAAATCAAAAGTGTAGATAAAGAGAGAGTTGCACAACCACAAGATGACCCCCTTGAAACTATGTCAGGTACCCCCCCAAATTTTGGCACTTTATAATTTAGTGCATTTTATAATTGCCACTTGTTAATGAAGTGGATTTGATTTCAGTGAATACATATGCCAAAAAAGGCCATAGAAAACAAATTACAATTTTTGATACAAATAGATCATACCACTAAAAAATACAAGAAAAATCATGCACTTTCAAAAAAAATTGCACAAAAAAATGTTACTATATGTGCCCAAATGAAGCCCCAAAAGGGTAAAAAATGAGGATTACTCAAAAGCATATATGAAAATCTATAATTGTTAGAAAAACCATACACCAAAAACAAAAACAAATTGCACCAATGTGAAGAGCATGAAATTCTACCCCAAATCAAAAAACATTGCTCCAAAAAAGGAGCTCGTATGACCAAGATATGGTCCTTTGAAGTTGACTAATCTAGGACACACTACTCATCAGTGAGGGGGGTAGATTTGAAAAATTGAAACCTCTATTAAATTTGGCATGATGTCACCAAATTCAGAGATGGTGACAAATTTGGAGGTCTGCTAAACAAATTCTGCCAAATCTAGTGAACCTCCAGCAAAATATAGAACCTCACTAAATCTAGTGGAACTGCCAAATCTGGTGGCAAAGTTGGCAAAATCTATAGAAAATATTCCAAAAAACTATAGTGGATTAAATTTGATGATCAAATGGTTGTCACAGCTAGGATTTGATTTTCTCTAACTTCAAACCCTTGCCAAATGTGTTTCAGATATCAAAATTTGATAAAACAAAAGTTGATCTATACAAATTTGGGCCTACTGAATGTGATGGTGGGGTCAGATTTGGCTGAAAGTGGTTTGAAAATTTTGGTACCTCCCAGAACTAGAACCTTCTCCAAACTTCAAACCCTCATAAAAAATGCTTCAGATCTCCAAATCTGATGAAACAAAATATCATCTTGTCTTTCTTGAGCCTTCCAAACTCAATGGAAAGGTCCTTAATGACTCAAGATGTAGCTAGCTATCTCATATTCCAAAAATCACTCCTTTTTTTATATATATTTTTATTACAGATTAATCTTTGATAAAAGAGGAATTGATAAAAAAACTATATCTGATTTATACAATTCCACAAAGAAAATTGATAATGGCAAATCAAGTAAAGCATAAAATTAAATCTAAATGCTAAGAAAGATTATGATGCCAAGATTTTGTGATAAAAATAAATCTTATAGAAATTTGAATCCCAAATCTAAAGCAAAAAAAGAGACAAATTCAATGAAAAATTTATAGAATATACCTGACAATCTTTAGATCTAGATCGACTATGATACCATATCATAATAAGCTCCAAAAATACTGATCTGAGTGAATACACCTGGTTCAATATGCTATGTGAGACATGTATTACATAAAAAAATATTGAATAAACACAAGCACACAACTGCAAGAAATTAACAAGAGGAATGAGACAAATGATCTACACAATATTGCATTAAGAATATGAAAGGGAATATGTACATATATAGGTTGTAGGAGAAAAGATATAACCCATTCTAGTGAATGTGGTATTAAACTTTCCAAATAAGCAACATGAATCTAAAGCCCCTAAGAAAGCAATATGCAACCGTGTAGCTAAAACCCATGGAAAAAAATGCATACACCAATAATATAGTATACTATAAGGCAAATGACAGAGGATGTCAACTTTATAGTATATTGTATAAATGAAGTATGTATAATGCAATTGTATGTATGTATTTATATATAAATATATATTATACATATAACTATGTTATAATTGTTATAACAGTGAATAATTAATGCTTATTTATATTTGGTTGTATAAAAGCATTAGAGTTTCAAATATAAATCATTCAATGTATTTACAAGTTTAAATACAAAACATACATGTAAGTTATGGACTATTTCTTGTTATATGTGGAATATGAACAATTTATTAGCCATGGTTATAATATTATTTCATATAGAAATAATATTATAATTTACTTAGTGCATAAATCAATTAGTAATTTAAATACTCATTACCTGGATGGTGTGTTATACTGAGGACTATTTAGTAATCTATTTATTATTTGTAATAAACTAAATGCTTAGATTCCATTCACTTCATTTGAGGAACTAAATGAATGTTAGTGATATTTTTGTATTAACATAATTTTGATTAGCTAAAGTGAAATATGATGAATGAATCTATTTTTTATTATTATTATCTATTTTATTGAATCTCATATTCATGACCTTCTTTAAGTAGTAGACAGATTCTACTGACTTAATTAGTGCCATCAATGCAAGATAAAGGATAATATGATCAAGTAGTGTGTATGAATTTTACTGATCCTAGAGATTATTTATTATTGAAAACTTTGGCCAAAATAATGTTTGATAAATATTGTCATTTCATATGTTGATATAGTTTTCATATTTGTGTGATTTCATATTAGAATGGATTTTTTTATGGTACACATTATTTATTAGATATCTTTGACACGTGCGTTCTGGTTTGTTACTCTAGATTCCTACACCATCATTATCTACCCATTCATTAAGGAAGGGTCATCCCCTTGTTTAGGAAATAGTGTTGTGGATCTATGGTTCATGGTTAGTGTAGAAAATCACTCGGATAAGGCTCTCCCTCCTAGTTAGAGTACTATACTTGAGACTACACTTGAGATTACATATTGATACTTGAGTTGTGAAGACTTTTAAGTCATGGAGACTCTACTCACAGGAGTTTTGTATCATGTTTTATCATTTGATATATTTTATCTATTGCTAAAAATTATAATATTTATGCATTGTACTTCTATAGCAAAGGCTGTAATATTGTGTCAAATGTGACTAAATTTGTATTATATCATTTAAGTTGAGATGTAGTATTTATGATTATTCAGTATTGTTCATGATTTCTATATATGTTCATGGTGATCCTCAACTAAGTGGATTACCTATAACCTTTAGGATTAACTAAATTAATGTAGTTAGTTAAAGATCATTAGTTAGGATTTCTCGTGGTGAAATCTATATGTTGGATATATGTATTTAATTTTTTTTAAATTATTACAATATTGTGATAAAATCCAATGTGGTTGTTACATTATGGTATTAGAGTTGAGGCTCAAAATTTAAGACTTAATGTGTTCATTAATACAAAATTATTCTCCTAATAAATAAGAAGAACAATGGTGCACACTAGACTAGGAGGTGAGTGTACTTAAAATATTGAACCCCCTATTGATCCAAATCAATTTGCAGCTGAGAAAGCTATGAATTTGGATCAAATCCTCTCAACCATAGAAGAGACTAGGGACCAAATCATGGAATTAGAATAGGAAGTGGATGGCCATAAAGAAGGTAATGCTAAGGAAGAACCTGAAGGGCATCCTAATGACCAAGAACATATTCAAGAGCAAAAACATGGGGAGGTGCCATAAGATGTGAGAATTTGAGTCATTATAGAGTTAGCACGTGACATGAAAAAGGTAAATCAACCTAGGTTCAATGGAACTGTATTGGGGGATAGAGATGAATCATGGCTAACATAAAGGGAGAAGTATTTCAAGATTTAGAATTATTCTGAAGTAATGAAAGTAGTCTGGGAAGCTTATCAACTTTCTTATGAAATAGTGACTTGGTGAGCAACCAATAAGTTTGAGATGAACCTTGACTCAATCACCACCACTTGGGAAGTGTTTGTGACATTTTTTAGGTCATGATGGCTTCCATAGCTATACTTCAACCAAAAGCTTATGAATTTTCAAAATATTAAGCAAGGGGATTTATCATTAAATGAATATTGGGAGCAATTTACCAAGCTTCTTAAGTATGTCCCTCAATATCAAGTAGATATGAGGTTCAAAATCAAAAAAATTACCATGGGATTGAAACCCCAAATAGACATTGAATTTGATGTGCATGGTCCATCTACCATCAATCAGGGATTTTATAAGGAAGTCAAGAAAGAATGGAAACTAAAATCTCATGCCCAAATCAGAGATATGTTTAAAAATAAATTTGGAAGTTCTAAACCAAATTTTAAGAAGAAGAATTAGAATCAGAGAATCAAAGATTCTAAGGTTCAGTTCAAGAATTAGAATGCCAAGTTCAACAGTAATTTAGAGAACAGGAAACTTGGTAATGGTTTCAAGGGTGGTTTAAAGGGAAACAAACAAACTGAGAAGAAAGGACCTATTAAAGGTTACTTCATTTGTGGAGGTGACCACTTTGCTCAAAAATGTCATCAAAAGAAATTAAAGAATAAAATTTTAGCTTCTTAGTAAGGTACGTTTCAACAATGGATTCATGTAGCTATTGACAATCAATAGGATAAGTATCAAGCTTCACCTATAGAACTGTTAGGTATTTTTTTAATCATCTAGTTTCTGTTTTAATTGATAAGGGAGCTACAAAGTGTTTCATTGCTTCTAGAATGCTTATCAAATTATCTATAAAGGCTAGAGTAATGGAAAATGCATGGTTGGTATAATATGGGAATGAGTCAAAGGTCAAAGTTAACAAGTGTCTAATCAAAGCATAAATTAGATAACCTAAGATCACTATGGTAGTAGATATATATGCAGCAATATTGGGATCATATGATGTGATCCTAGGAGTCAATTGGCTTGTGAAGCATAAAGCCAAGGTTGACTGTTTTCTTAATAAGGTTGAGTGTCAAGATGATTTGGAAATTAGACACAACTTTAGGGTGAGAGGAGGAAGTTGAAGTTGAGATAGATTTTTGTAATTCAACTCAAAAAACATCAAAGGAAAGGATGTCAAGCATTTATTGATAAGATAAATGAGATGGAATAATCTAAGTAACCATCTATCAAAGATTATCCTTTTTTGAGAAACTTCCATGACATGTTTTCAGAAGAATTACTAGTGTGTCACCATGGGGTGATTTAGTTATTTTCATCAGTAAGAAAGATGGCACTCTTCACCCATGCATAGACTATAGGATGTTGAATAAAAAAATGATAAAAAATATATATCCATTTCCATTCATTGATGATCTCTATGATCAAATGTGAGGATAAATAGTCTTTTCAAAAATTGATCTTAGAGCAGGGTATCACTAGTTGAGGACCCGTGAAGAGTTTCTAAAAATAGCATTTAGGACTCGATATGAGCACTACAAATTTATAGTGTTACCATTTATATTGACAAATATTCTAACAATATTCATGAATCTTATGAACAATGTGTTCAGATATTATATTCAACTAGTAGACTTCATTAAATGATTGTGTGTGTGTGTGTGTGTGTGATGTATATATAAATATATGTACATATGCACATATATATAGACATGCGTACATACATACATGTAGTCAAATATTAGATTAATAAGTGATTGTGTGTTTTACATCATAAAGATGAAGTTGTTGTTTGGACTAGGCATAAGTTATGTTTTAAACCCTAAATTAGATCATAGAATCTTGTATTATTCATAATATATTATAATGTGTAATTGGAATATTTTTTGTATAGTCACTTGTGTGATTTGAATATGAGTAGATGAGTAATATGACTATAGGGTTTTGCATTTTTCTTGAGGAAAGTATTTAAATCAGTAAACTGTTACAAGATTTAAGGCAATGTTAATTATTTATTATGATTATGAACTTTGAATTCAACTATGTATTTGATGATTATATAGTTGAACTATGTACAAGTTTGCATAGTCCATGGGGGGACTAGGTAAATGAGTTTGATAGTATAATTGCCTTGGTTTTGTTCGACTAAGCCTGAGTTGTGATATAAATGATACCTATGTTGGGTAATTGATTGTGTGTTTTTGTTTGTTTTTATTGAACCATACCTGAGTTGGGTAAAAATAGTTTCATTCATTATTTTCTCATTCAAATTATATTTGAATGGTAACCTTGAATGATTGATTGTATTTAATTAATTAAAAAGTTATGATAATTAATGGAATAACCAAGTTTGTTTTGTAAAATTATATGTATTTAATTAGCATGGCATATGAATTGCTCAATTTATTTGAAAAGGTTATGGAGCCTTTGTATGTAAGTTGAATGTATACTTCACATATATAGTATACTATAAGGTGAATGACAAAGGGTGTCAACTTTATAGTATACTGTATAAATGAAGTATGTATAATTTATTTGTATGTATGCATTTATATATAAATATATATTATACATTCAGTTGTGTTATAATTGTTATAATAATGAATAATTAATACTTGTTTATATTTGGTTGTATAAAATTATTATAATGTTAAATATAAATCATTCGATGTATTTACAAGTTTAAATACATAACATAATTGTAACTTATGAATTGGTTATTGTTATATGTGGAAAATGAACAATTTATTAGCCAAGGTTATAATATTATTTCATGGAGAAATAATATTATAATTTGCTTAGTGGATAAAGCAACTAATAGTCTAAATACTCATGACCTGGATGGTGTGTTATATTGAAAACTATTTAGTATTCTATTTATTATTTATAATAAGCTAGATGCTTAGATTTTATTCACTACATTTGACAAACTAAATGAATGTTAGTGATATTTATTTATTATCATAATTTTGATTAACTAAAGTGAAATATGATGAATGAATCTATTGGTTTTTTGTATTATTATTTATTTTATCAAATCTTGCATTCATGACCTTAATTAAGAATTAGATGGATTCCACTGGCTTAATTAGCAACATCAATGCAAGATAAAGGGTAATCTGATCAAGTGGTGTGTATGAATTTGACTGATCTTAAAGATCATTTCTTATTAAAATTTTTGGCTAAATTAATGTTTGATAAACGTTGTCATTTCATATATTGATATAGTTTTTATATTTGTGTGATGTCATATTAGAATGGATTTATTTATGTTACAAATTATGTATTAGATATATTTGACACACAGGTTTTGGTTTGTTAATTTAGATTCTTGCACTGTCATTACTACCCATTTGTTAAGGGAGGTCCATCCCCTTATTTATAAGATAGTGTAGGGGATCTAGGATCCATGGTTGGTATGGAAAAGTGCTCGGATGATGCTCTCCCTCTCAGCTGGAGTACTATACTTGAGACTATACTTGAGATTACATATTGATATTTGAGTCGTAGAGACTCTTGAGTCATGGAGACTATGCTCAGAGGATCTTTGTATCATGTTTTTTAGTTAATTTGAGATTATATTTTGAAAAGGGAAGAAAAACAAAAAAAATATAGGTATTGTTGAAAAACTTGTGTGATTATGCATGCATTATGTCAGATGATTGTGAAGAACTCCTCTTTGGCTTGGGAAGATGACCTACAAATAAGATAGCACTAAATAAAATAGTTGGATAGATAGATAGGTGGATTGTCTAGTGCAAGCTACATCCCAGAAGCGAGAGCTTCCTCAAATAATGTCAATCCACATTTTAAACAATTAATTTAATAAAATAGAAGATAAATTACTTGCATCAATAATCAAAAGCTACTAAAATTAAACACAATAAATGTTTGGTAAAGAAATAGGCTAGAAATGACTATATTAACAATAAGCATGTCAATACTAATGTTAAATGGGTCAAGTGTGCTTAGAAAATAAGATGGGGATCTGTGAATAGGTAGGGACATAGAAATTTGGGTTTTGTTGTAGGTAGGTGGGTCAAATAGCTAACTATTATTTTTTATCATAGTGACCATCGATAGTTGATATGACCGTTGGTAATTAAGGTGATCATCGATGGTTGGATAGACCATCATTGGTGGAGAAAACCATCAAAAATTATTGTGTATAGGCTTGGGTTGATAAAGATACTGATTGATAGGATCACAAAGTTGGATTTGAAGAGATGGGTTGGTGATGGGTTAATTGTAAAATGAAAATAAAATAAATGAATATTAAAAAAAAGTACTTAGCTTGCATAAGGTTGGTTGGATGAATGGTTGGGGTGGTTGGCTAGTTGATAGATTCTGACATGATTTCAATAGAGTAACGGTGCTTAACTATCATATGAGGGGTGACAGAAAGTTATTTCTTTATCATGATGGATGGATCACTAGATTCCTGGAAGAACACCTACAAAAGAAGCTCTAGATTCAAAAGTTCTTGATTATTGTGGATCCATTTCACCTCTTTATCCTCTCTTCTTATAGGCAAGGAAAGAGAGGTGCAACAAGATGTTAATTGAGCCTTCTAATAATAACTCGAGAATGTAATGGATCATACGTGGTTTTAGACAAGTTAAATTTAGAAAATCATGGTGGGTGTTTGCATGTTAGTTCTTGGGATGCTGGACCCTAACTATCCATGGCCAAGGTGACCATAAGTGATCATCTTGATTGTCAACGGTTGAAGACCAAGGTAAAAAAGTTATTAAAAGAGAAAGCTTAGTTAGTTGGTCAAATTGACTGTTGTCAGGCTCAGTTAGGGGTGTTTCGACATTCAAAATTGTGGTATGTAGATTTATGGTGTCTACATTTTTCCTCTTTTTGTTATGAAACTTTAAATCAATAAGCTTCAAAACAAAAATTGATTATTTGTCAAAGGTCTAATTGCCCCAAGTATGAAAGGAGGTGTTCCCCCTCAAACCAGGAGTCGATGAGGTAAAATAGAATCAGGTGTGGGTTTGATAAGGTGGATGAAGTTGATGATGAAGTTAGACATCATGAAGGTGGGTGATAGGCTGGGTATTGAAGTGTAAATGACAAAGTGTGATAAAAAGTGTGATAGCCAAGATTGTGCATTAACTAGGTTGCCATAGCTAGTCAAAATAAAGGTTGATGCTTAGAAGGACAAGTGGCAAGTGAACAGTATGACCTCATTTAGGTGTGGTAGCTAGGAACACTCATAAATTCAAGTCTCTTACGTAATGTTTATATTTTTATGGGTATCCAAGGTAGGAATTACTCCTAGTGAAAAGACAAACTAGTCAGGTGAAGTCCTGGGTATCCAAGGTAGGAAGTGCTCCCAATAAGACATAATGTGGTTTGGTATGCATGAAGTGGTACAATTTCAAAAAGGTGGTTAGCATGGTAAGGTTGTTGATGTAGTCAAAGGACCAGGCAAAATTCATCACCAACATGTGTTAGCTGGGCTAAAATGGACCAATGATGAGATGATGAGGTGGTCGGGGTGGGCAGAGAAGGTAGTCTCCATGGGTGGTTGTTTTGAGTTGGGTATGCTCTAAAAAGGCTATTCAAGGTAAGATCAAAAGGTGGAGCAACCTGATCATTGATGGTCAGGGTACTTAAGCATGACCATCGATAGTCACCTTAACCATCGACAGTCAAGTGTAAACCCTAAAAGACCATGGTCAAAAGTAAAAAGTGCATCCTTTTTACTCATTTGAACATGTTCTCATGCTAACTTTGGAGCTCTAGGTTTTGGTGTATTGGGTGAAGTTTGTGGATGGTGATTACTGAGGTAGACAATTGATTACTAAGTGGTCTAAGTGTTGAAAGGTGACCTAGTTAGGATGTAATATAGATGCAGACATGGTCAGGTAGGGGATCCATAATTCCTCCTCAATGATGGTCAAATAATGAGGTAGGGGTTACACTTAAACTGATAGTTTAGGTGTGTTTGGTTAGAATGAAGAAATTTTTATTTGTTAGTTTGGGTAGTTATTGTGCTGGGTTGGGTGTAGGTATACCCTTGTTAGGTTTTATATGCTTTTAGTAAAATGGGTGGATGACTCCCAAATTGGATAGGGTAGGTTAGTTAGGGGTAGGATGGTGGTAGGATTGGAGCATGTGGTAGAAAAAATGGTAGTTTGTAGCTTGTTGTGGGTGGGCTAGGAATTTGGGGGATTTCCATTACGATCATGCATAATGACCATCGATGATCATCTTGACCATCAACAGTCGACAACCATCAGTAAAAGGGTTGCCTGACCATCAATGGTCATAATGACCATCGATAGTTACCTAGTGTAAAATAGGCTTTTGACAATGTTTTAAAGTATTTTTAGGCATAGTAGGTGTTAATTGTTTGGTATAGGTTTACTTGTAAATTAAGTGGTAGATTTGGTGGGTTTAAATGTTAGGTTCGATAGGTAGGAGTCAAATAAATGGTCAAATGGGTAAGGTTAGTTAGGTTTAAGATAATTGGTTCATAGGCAACAATAATTTAGGTGACTAAGCTTATTTTTATTATTTTCTTGTAGGCACAAGAGTAAATACAGATGCAGATCGGGTATCACACATCATCACAAAGGTTTACTAGGGGATGACCCTAGCAGATTGGGCACACATAGAGGAGGTGGGCTTAAGAGTGATGTGACACTATTAACATGTGTTTCATGATGTGTCCATGGTCATGGCCCTCATCGAGAGATGAGATCCAACCATGAACACTTTCCTTCTATCAACTAGTGAGATGACTATCTTCTTAGAGGACGTGCACATGATTACCCAATTGCCCCTTTGAGGTAATCTAATATATCACATAGAGTGGGAGGAGCTATTGGAGTTGATATATGGGGATGATCATGATCATGTCATATGTCACACTAGGGGTTTCAGCTACTATGCACTTGATCAAAGGGTGAGGGGTGACAAGAGACTGATGATGATGATGGTAGTTTAGTGTTTTGCCCTTCTTAAACCGATCAGTAAGAGATTCCCATACTTGATACTAGGGGTGTTGGTTGAGATGTTGCTAGGATAGATGTTGTTTGGATGGGTACTAGTATTACTTGTACAAATATACAAAGAGTTGTGGGGTTTATAGGCCCATAGGAGATATCGCATCATTGTCAGTCTAGTTCTACATTATTGGGCCTATCAGTACATCCAGGTGCTGAGGTTAGTGGGGTTACCATGGATAGGATACACTTAGATATATTTCTTGGTGGGTTACATGAGGTGGAGAGATGACTTTGTCAGTTCAGGTGTAGGAGGAGGAGCCCACGATGTTAATTGGTTCAGGGATTATTTAGGTGCACTAGTGATTGGAGACATTATTTGGAGACCATATGTTGGGTTCCTAGAGTGGGATAAGTGTAGGAGATAGACTTTCTCTTTATAGAGTTAGAGGTTGATTCTCGATCAGAGGGATGGAGAGGTGGAGCCCATCCCATTTGATAGGGTATGAAGGTAGTTCGACCTTGTATAGGGTATTCTAGGTCTATTTTATAAGTACAGGCGTGAGGATGCAAAGATATTATTTCCAAAGCCACATTTGATGAGGATTTTGTTAGATCATGAGGAGTTTTTAGCCAAGTCATAGATAAATGATGTAGGCTTCACAAATGGGTGTCTTATATGGTATCAGGGTCTATATGTGACAGCAAACATTAGTGGAGATGATGGTGGTAGGAGGCTAATGGATGTGGATCTGATTGGGAGAGGAGGCCAAAGGGCATAGGCTTATGTGGGTGTTAGATATGCATAGTTAGGGGTGACACTAGCTATGGCACAGAAATAGGTTAAAACATTACAAGGATAGGTGGTTGCCTTATAGGGTCAGCTTACTACTCTTATAGGCAATAGGGACCAGACTAGAGCTTCACTAGCCTTGGTTACATAGGAGAGAGACTCCTTGAGATAGGGAGGAGGATCAATAGTAACATCCATAGGACCACTGGGTACCATCCCCATGACATGACACCTATCCACAATGAAGGAATTATGGTATTATGACACTATAGTCTTGAGATGGTGTCTTGATGAACCTTGATGGGGTGAGTACAGAGTGATTTCGGTAGGTGTTTCTAGTGTAACAACACATGTCAATGCGCAGCATCTATAGGTAGATAGGCAGGTACTACAAGGGGACAGACATCAAGACCTAGTGGTGCACTAAGAGATAGTGGTGCCCCAGGGACATAGATATGACATAATTTATGACATACTATATAGTGTTGTATATCATTTTGATTTTGGCCTATGAGTTGATGTGATGAGAGGTACATTTTGAGAGAGAGACATGTATATTGATGCATACATTATGATGTTATTTGACTCATGATTTATATATATGATCCTCATTTATTGCTTATTGCTTATGGTCTTTGCTTTGATGTTATGGGATGATGTGATATTTATATTGATTATGCTCATGTTATGTTGATTATGCTTATGTTATGGATATTGGATACTGATGGAGACTCACATATAAAAGCATGTGATGGCTTTCATTTATGTTTATCCTTTATGACATGTATGCTTATGACATGATAAATTTTAATGAATACATGCTTCATTGTTTAGATTTTGACATGTGGTCAAAATGATTGATTGCTTTATTGATCATGGATGTTATGATGTTATTATGCTTGTTATGGTTATGATTATGGTTATGCATTTACTTATGACATACATTGATATGATGTGATGATTATGGTTGTTGTTATTCTACTTAGGGTAAAGCATATGAAGCAAGTTAATTAACAACACTAGATGTGAGACAAAGGATAAAATCAAGAGACAAACATCATGTTGAATACATCAACTAGTCATGATAGGATAGGAAGAGGGCATGATGCTTCTTTTTTGACAAGGATTAAAAATAAAACTAAATTTGGATTGGCTTAAGGAACATAACCCCTTTGGATGCTTCACATTAACATTTGTTAGTTGGTTAAAAGGGTGTCTTGATCACATAATGTCAAGTAAGCTCAAAATCCCTCGCTTATAGTGTATAAAAGGGAAATGGATGAAAATAGAACCTTCTTACGAGACTCATATGCCTCTTCTTTAGGCTTCAAAATATTTAGTATAAACAATTCTATACCATACAAGGTGTAGACTGATCGATGTGAGAGTCTAATTAGGAGAGTCGATTATAGCTTTTAATATTAGTTTGCTTATAAGAGCCAATTGTGGCTTTCAAAATTATTGTGTTCTTATTTTTTCTTGATAATGGGTCTTTTGGTTATTTACTTAAGAGGGTTGGGGAAGCATATCGATGTGGGAAGCTTCCAAAAAATTGCTTATTTTAACAAAATCTTTACTCATCCATCCTTTGAAGGAATGGTCTAGGTTTGCATGCTTTGTTTAATGATTTTGATAGTTGTCCTTCAAGGGAGCAGTCCACTTATATTGAGAAATTTTGAATAGGTTTTTAATAATTATCCTTCAAGGGAGCAGTCTTTGAATGCTATGAATGACCCATGATTGCTATTGGTTTGGAATTTGCCTTGTTGCTTTGTTTGATTTTGCTTAACATAGACATGTTTATATAGGCTTAAGAGTTCACCTATATGAAGTCAAAACTAAAATTACAAGAAGGTTGATTAGGTGTAAATGGTTTTAGGTGATAATGATCATGGGAATCCATCCTGAAAAGGGTCAAAAAGTACCATAATAACCATGCCATGGGTAGATTCAAGGTACCCATTGTTCAATATTAGGCTATGATTATGACAGATAATCACATGATTTAGTTTCCCCTAAAATAATGAGATGAATATGATGTAAAAGTAAGGGATGAGATTAAATTAGACAAAAGGTGAATTTGATCCTTTTTAACAAAAGAACAAGCATAGATCTGAAGCATTGAGGGGTTCAGGTTCTTAGGTTACCTTCAAGAGAGGACAATTGGTAATCTCCTAATCTATACTTGTGGGTTATGATATAAGGTTCAAGCTAATTGAAAGCAAACTTTCCTCATTTATTTTTCTCCATATTGGTGACATGTTGATTTTCCTTCAGGATGATGTCTCTGATGTTAAATTCTTGTAGTCTAAGGTGTTTGTTATACGCATGTTTGACACGCTCTTGATAGACATGAAGATGGGTAAGGGTGGCTAAGTGACATTCATCAAGTAACTCAAGTTGGGTTAAATGATACTAATGATAATCATCCTCAATGATTATATCTTTTAAAGATATGCAAAGAGAAGGTATTTGGACTTCAAGAGACAAGATGGCCTTGACTCCAAACACAAGAGAAAAAGGTTTATCACCCGTAGGGCTTTGAATGCTAGTTTAGTATGCCCATAAAGCAAAGGGGATGTGAAAATGCCAATCTCGACCAAATACAATGACCATTTTAGTGAGCATATTATTAAGAATTTTCTTAGAGGCTTCTACTTATCCATTCGCTTGAGGGTGATAGGGTGAGGAGAAACTTAACTTAATACTGAATGCATCACAACGACTCTAGACTTGCTTATTTTTAAAAGATTTACCATTATCAGAGATGATCTTGTGAGGAACACCGAAGCGGTAGATGATGTGATGATTGATAAAGTTGATAATATTTTCCACTTTGGTTGAGACTAGAGGAATACCCTCTACCCATTTGGTAAAATAATTAGTTGCAGTGATGATAAAATTGTGTCACTATGAATAATAGGGGTTAATTTCACCAATAAGGTCTAGACCCCATTGTGATAAGGGCCAAAAATTGATGGATATGTGAAGACTATGGCTAGGTACATGATGTAAATTGACATGTTGTTAACACTTAACACACTTTTTCACATCATCATAATAGTATTGGTTAAGGGTAGGCTAGTAATAGCCAAGGTGAAAGATGTGTTTGGTTATAGCAAGGCCACTAAAGTATCCCCCACATATACCATCGTCTATTTCTTTGATAGCATGAGAGGCTTCATGACTACATAAGCAATGAAAGAGGAGACCATCAAATCCTTGTTTATAAATAATTCCCCCTATAACGGTATAATGTGAGGTAATCTAGATACATGCTCTTTGATCATTCTTAGAAAGGCTAGAAAGAATGATGGCAAGGTTGAGATAGTCGAAGGTCTATTGATATCAAAGGTTGAGTTGGGTTTTTTCCACATTGAAAATGGTGGGATAATCCAATTTGATATATGAAGGTTGGGTGAGTCTATGGATAATTATAGATAGGTTAGATTCAGAGGGTGTAGATAGGATTTGAGAGGCGAGGGAAGCCATGGTGTTAGCAAACTTATTCATAAATCATGGGGTTAACTAGATGCAGTAGTGTTCAAATGATGTCAAGAGTTTGTGAACTAGTTTTTACTATTGTAAAACATCATTCTTACACTGGTAAGAGCTGTTGACTTGATTAACCATAGGTTGAGACTCACCAAAGATGTTGATCATTTTGATTCCCAAGGCTAATGCAGTTTGAAGGCCTACGACTAGAGCCTTTTACTCAGCCATATTATTGGTACATTCAAAGTCAATCTTGAAGGATAAAGGAAGAGGTTCACCATCAAAGGGAATAAGGATGATACCAGATTTACTACCTCATTAACACTTTGACCCATCGAAGAACATGGTGACTTGATAGGTGAAGTCCACTTGAGAGAGGGTTAAGATGGACTCATTGGGGAACTTAAAAAGAGGAGGTTGATTGTTTGTTAATGGTGCTTCAGCCAATTATTTGGCAATGACTTTTTCTTTAATTGACTTTTACTAAAGTAACTCAAGGTTAAACTCTACTAAGAGCATGATCCAATTGGCCATACATTGGTTTTGGTATGGATTGGAGTACATATACTTGAGTGGGTTGATATTGGTGATGACATAGGTTTTGTGGTTAAGAAGGTAGTGGCAAATTTTAGTGGCCATAAAGACTAAGGCTAAGCAAAGTTTCTTGGTATGGGTGTACCAAGTCTTGTACTCTACAAGCGTGTAGCTAATGTAGTAAACAACTTGTCCTTTGTGTTTTTCATCTCGATGAGAAAGCATTTCCCCTAAGGAATGGTCAGTGATGGAGATATAAAGGTAGAAAGGTTAGTCATCCTTGGGAGGGGTAAGGATAGGTGGAGATAAAAGGTATTATTTGAAGGAATCAAAGGCCTTTTGACATTTTTTATTCCACTTAAAATATACGTCCATCTTTAAAAGGTGGTGAAAGGGTTGTCATCAATCTAAAAGTTGAGAGATAAAGTGATGAATGGATTGGAGCTTCCCCTATATGATATAGAGTTGCTTAAGGTGGGTGAGAGGAGGCATGTTAAGGATTGCTTTGATTTTATCAAGATCAACTTTGATTCCCCAAAGGGAAATGATAAATCTAAGGAGCTTTCCTAACAAGACCCCAAAAATGTACTTCTTAGGGTTGAGGCAGATATGGTAATGGATGAGGTGGTCAAAGATAATCTTGAGAATGACCAAGTGGTCCTTTTGGAGCTTAGATTCTCTAATAAAATCATCAATATAGTCCTCTATGATCTTATGGATAAGGTCATGAAATATGTAGGTCATAGCACATTGGTAAGTTACACCAGTGTTCTTCAGTCCAAAAGGCATGACCCTATAGCAGAAGGTTCCCCATGGCATGATAAAGGCAGTTTTGTGTTGATCTTTGAGGGCAATTAGGATATAATTGTAACCCAAGAATCTACCCATGAGAGATAACATCTGGTGGCTAACTGTAAGATCAACTAACTAGTCAATTCTTGGTAGAGGAAAGTCATCTTTGGGGTAAGCAAGGTTGATGTCATGAAAGTCCACATAAATGTGTAGTCTTCTTTTGTCTTTGGTGACAAGTACGACATTCAAGACTCATTGGGGATAGTCAATTGGTTGAATGAAATTGACTAATAGGAGATGTTAAAGATCTTTTTTAAAAAGAAGGGATATGTGAGGTTGCATGTGATGAGCTCAGAATATGGCTCATTATTGACATGTTATTTCCCTCAATTCATCTCTTAAAGGATATTATCTTATGCAAATCATAGATTGTTAGATAGTTATTACATAGATAATAGATACTTGTCTTATTTATATTAAACCAAAGACTAAACCTTTACTTTGTCATTAATATCTAATACATAGCATGTTTTAGTGATTTTTTGTTGTGAAGAATGCTTAGGAAAAAGACACAGATGATGTATAGTAAAAGTTCAATTTTGATCTCCATCCAAAAAAACTATGGACTCCATAGGCTTGCTTCTATGAACTCTGTAGGCTTGTTTCTACAGACTCTACAGGCTTATTTCTATGGACTCTAAAGGCTTGTTTCTATGGACTCTGTAGGCTTTTTTTATGGACTCTGCAGACTTGTTTCTATGGACTCTGCAGGGTTGTTTCTACAAACTCTATAGGCTCATTCCTACTGACTCTATAGAGTCAATTCTGAGAATCTTGTAAGGATGAAGCTAAAAATGGGGAAGTTGGCAGCTAGATAAGATAAGAGAGAATCATTTTAGCTAGATTCAAATAAGAAAAATAACTGCCTGCTATTTTTTAGGATTTGCTTTTGATAAAATTGTATATAATTGGATCTTAGGACTATTATAGGATAGTATATTTATTTCATCAAAATAATTGGATCTCTTGAAAATCCAATCTCCTATCTTTGGATGAATGGATTGACTAAGGAATCCTATTTCTTTGCATCCTATTTTGAGTTGATTGTATCAGTATAAAATGTAATACTTTCATCATTGAAAGATATTAGAAATTATATGAGATGATAGAGAGCAGATAATAGAGGAAAAATATGTACAAGTATATGATAGGTTTTAGCTAGATTGTAATCATTTCAGTTTTATGAATTATTACTTCAGTTTCTAGCATTGATTAATCTTTGTTCCTGATTCTGAGAGGAGCAAGAGCCCAATCTCCTTGGAACCAAGAACTATGTACGGTATTTATGTTATGTTCTATTAACTCATTGTTATAACTAATTAGAATCTTGTTAATATTTACATTTATTCATAAAAAACATTAAAACAAATTCATAGTTTAAAAGGCATTTTTTTATTCCAAAATCATTTCTTTTATAAGCAAAGTATATTTTCTTTTACAACAAACATGTGAAGCAAATTTTCTTTTGTTAGTTAGGAGTACGATTTTACTTTCCATGCAAGCATAAATAGGAGTGTGATTTTTACTTTCAAGCAAAAGTGTGGATTGATTTGATTTCTTCCTTTTCAGCAAAAGAGTAAATCAAGTAGTTTATAACACATTTCTTTCTTTAGTCAAAGTTAGAATAGGACAATCAAAACACCCCCATAAGCAGACTTTTAGATCTACCATCCTATACCTTACTGCAGATAGCTATGGACACCAACCCTGGTTGATAAGATATCAATTGAATATTGACTAAATGAGGAGTTAAATGACACTCATCATTTTTGGTGCCGTTGATGGAGAAATAAGGTGTTAATAAGGTAATAATTATTGGTATAGAGGAAAAAAATATATAAAATCCCAAAATAATTCAATAAATTGATGTACCATCCTAGAGATTCTAAAGGATGATTCATCCCAAAAATTTTACCAAGAACACAAGTTGAAACTCCTTCAACATTTTTGAGTAGTGAACCAAAAGTTACTAGTGAAACCTATTTGCAAGAATCTTTAGAAACTTGGATAGAAACCAGGCCATTACCACAAGCAAGCCCCATAGGATAAATTCCTCAAGATCAATCTCTTGTAGGAAGGCATTATTTAGAAATTGCCAAGGACTTAGAGGAATCCTTTCAAAATTCCATAGCTGAAGAAAATTTTGAGAACTTTGAACAACCCATAATTAATACCACAAATATTCAGTGGGAAGATCATCCCAACTTTGAAACATCATCAGAAGAAGAAATGGCTCTCCAACAAAATCAACAACTTGCACAACTAGGAAGGACTTTTTCCTTTCCTATTGTTGCAAATATTAATGATCAAACCCCCATAAAAAATGTTTCACCAACTAATCTACCAAATTTTTAGGAAAGATCTACAAAAAGCTCTAATCAATTCCTTTTTGAGTTTAAGGTGCTATGTCAAACCTATGATTACACAACAGATAGCCAAAAATTAAAACTATTTCCCTCTACACTTAAAGATGTAGCTATGAGATGGTTCATGGGTTTACCTAGTGATTCTATTAAAACATGGGATGATATGGAGACATAATTCTTAAACAAGTACCAAGATAGATTACTGCCAAGTGTGAGAAAGAAAAGAGAATTTCTTCAAAATCAAACAGAATAAGGATGAACCTTTAGAATATTATTTGGATAGATTCATGTTCACTCATAAAAGAATCAATTATTCACTCATTGAAGAAGTTCAAAAATTGGTTTTCTTAAAAGGATTGGATGAAGATACTAGAGATGCCTTAAATCTGATGGGAGGAGGAGATGTCAATAGGTTGGCTTTTGATCAGATTTTTGAGCTTTGTATTAACTACTCTCAAACAAAACCTAGAATTAGGAAAGAAAGGTTTGGGAAATCTAATGAAGTGGGTAATCTAATGGAAGAATTTGATAATCTAAATATAGATATTCTAGCTACACTAAACAATACTTTAGATGGTCTTCAAGCTAAGGAAAATGCAATAGAACCCTTAACAATTTACTATCATAAGTGCAGACAGAAACATGCCCTTAGAGACTGCCCCTTAGATAAAACCAATGTTTCATCATGTGGGATCTGTGATGCACCCTTTTGATTTTTTTAAAGAATCAAATGAAAACACAAGTCCACTCCACTGAAGAAGTAAATTATATCTAGAGACAAAACTTTGCCCCATAAAACTAGGCTCAAGGACAGTTTAATGCAAGAAACCCAGTTAATCCATGGATGGCACCATGGAATGTTTTAGTCCCTTCACCTTTTCGAAATCAACCCCAAATTCTATCAATCCAAAATCCATGGGTAGGACAAGATTGGATGCGAACACCCCCATGGATGGTGCCACAGCCACAGCAATAATGGGTACCATAGCAGCAATGGATGCCATAGCCATATCAATAATGGAGTCAGCAATGGAACCCATAGCAACAATTCATCCAACTAAGAAGACCACTTCAATAGCAAACTATAATGCCACCCCCAGTTATTTAGTAACAAGGATAGATTAATCAACCCTCAATGCCTACACAACCAATAGCAAATCTAAAATATAAACAACCAACACCTGTTTATGTTAATGAATAAGAAGAGACAATGAATGTTGGAGCTATTGAGTATTTACACATACATTTAAGATCAGGGAAAACTATACAAAAACCTCCAGTTCTCATTTTTGAGATACCTGATAAAAAAGAAAAAATAGAATCATCTCAATTAAATACTAGAAAATCCAAAATCAAAATGAGCCCTGAAGCCAACAAAGAAAACACTACTACACCAGTAGTTCATTTTCCTAAAAGATTAAGAGAAATTGATATTAAACTAGAATCAAACTTGGTCCATGAGTTATAAAAGATCAATATTAAGGTACCCCTACTACAAGCTATTAGGGATATACCTGAATTGAATAAGATCATCAAAAACCTTGATGTCAAGACACCAAGGAGGAAATCAAAATATCTAGGAATCATTCATGTTGATGGAAAAGTTACTGATTTATTAGCAGGAAAACTATTAGTTTCAAAATATGTAGATTTAGGAAGCCCAGTGATCATAGTCACAATCGGAGGTAAATAAATTCCTAACGTTTTGGTAAATTTGAGAGTAGCAATTAATGTTATGACAACTAATATTTTCCATGAATTATCTCTTATGAGAATGCAACCTACAACTACCATTCTTCAAATGGCAGACCAATCTGTAACTAAACCAAAAGGGACTATAGAAAATGATGAAGTACTAATAGAGTCTTGGGAATATCCAATAGATTTTATAGTCTTGTAACCTAAAACAAAGAATCTAGGGTATCCCATAATCCTAGGTAGACCATGGTTGGCTACTATAATAGCATTAATTGATTACATGTCAGGAGACATGACCATTTCTAATGGGTTAAAATCCAAATGCATCTCTTTGATCTCCTTGCAAAACTATCAATAAATCACACACAAGAACTTTGGGTGGATGAATCAAACAACACATCAAATAACATTTTGTCATTAACTATGATGATATTTAAAAAAAACTTGGAAGAATTGAATGAAGATATATACCCAGAATCTATGGACTCTGCCAGTCTAAAAGCTACAGACTCTACCAGTCCAGAATCTACGGACTTGACCAATCTAGAAACTATGGACTACCTCAGTTTAGAATTCTTGGGTCAAATAGAATATTATGAAACTTCCACTTCTACTTATTCTAGTGCTTCTTCATCATATGATCATGGATTGATTCAGGAAAGTGTGTAGAAATTGGCAGAATAACAGCAAACTCATTTCTTAGATGTATTCCATTGTTCTTTAGCAAGACTAATTTCTCTTGGAAAAGAGTTTGTTGATAATGTAACCATGTTTCATAAGCTACTTCCTCATCTATGTTCTTTGAACTCATTTCTTAGTGAATTCAAGCAAATAAAATCTAACTACCTAGGTACAAAACCAATCATGGTATTACCTGAAAAAATTTTGAACATCAATAGTTAGTTAACAAATGAAGAGGAAGATCAACTCTTTGAAGTACTGAAAAGAAATATCAAGGCTTTTGCTTGAGATTATACTGACATACAGGGAATTTATCCCAGCATATGCACTTATCACATTTATACATAATCTGTCAAACTGGTCAGACAACCACAAAGAAGAATAAACCCAGCATTAAAGGAGATAGTTAAAATAGAGATCCAAAAATTACTGGAAGTTGGGTTTATTTACCCCATCTCAAATAGCCAGTGGGTTTCACCTCTAGTAATTGTGCCCAAGAAAAATAGAAAATTAAGGGTATGTTATATTATAGAGAATTGAACAAAGCAACACTAAGAGATTACTTTCCTTTACCTTTTATTGATCAAGTTCTTGACAACTTGGTAGGAAAAAGATATTTTTCTTTCCTGGATGGGTTTAGTGGGTATAACTAGATAACAGTAACAATTGAAGATCAAGATAAAACCATATTTACCTACCCTTGGAGAACTTTTGTTTACTGAGTACTTCTATTTAGACTCTGTAATGCTCCTACAACCTTCTAAAGAGCAGTTTTAGCAATATTCTTTGACCTTACAAATAATTATGTTGAAGTATATATGAATGATTTCACCATTTATGGTGGAACTTATGAAGAGTCTCTTACCAACTTGAAAAGAGTATTGATCAGATGTGAGGAACATCAATTATCTTTGAGCCATGAGAAATATTTGTTGATGATAGATGAAGGAATAGTGTTGGGACACCATATTTCTACAAAAGGCATTCAAGTAGATCCAAACAACGTTGAAATAATCTCTTGTTAGGGTGTGGAGCTAAAAGCTACACCTTAAGGAAAATAGGAGGGTTTCTAGCATATGTAGTCGTCAGCGTCGATAGGCCACACCAACGATGGTCAGGGGACGCAGAAGGGAAACCGGCATCGGCAGAATATCAGTCGGCGTCGGTCACCTCAGGAAGGTAGGGACCGATGTCGGTCGCCTGTGGCAGTCTGAACTGCTGTTGATGAATAGTCAGTTAAGTGAACACAGAGTTTGCATGTTAAAGACTAGTTCGAGTCTTTGAGCCGCTTGTCTAAATTAAGTGTATGCATGAGATCTATATAATAGACTCATGGGCTGTATTGTTAAGTGGAGAATTTGCAAAAGAGCTATGTGAAGCTTGGAGAGTTCTTCCCATGGTGGAATCAAGTAGGATTCCCCATGTATGTTTAAGTCAGATCAGAGTTGATATGCAGGGATGTGTGTATGCGAGGGTCAGACAGAGATCGGCGGTTGGACAGGGTCCAAGGTGACAGTAATACATCAGCAGGATCATAGAGAGATCTACTTGGAGTACCAGTTTGTACTCGATTATACAGATGTACAATGAGGTGAACAACAGCTTGTATTAGCTGTGTGTTGTGACCTATGAGAGAAGATTACTCAGGTGGGAAGATTACTTGGAGCCCTTAAGGAGGAAGCCTCACAGAGGTGGAAGAAGAGTGTGATCTCTTTATTGTAATTTCCTTTGTAATGAGTTGAATACAATTATGTGTTGCCTCTCATATTCTGTGTGTTTTTCTCATTGATAGTTATTTGTTCTTCTAGTTATTCTGCATGTTTAATTGCTTATACAATGGTAATCATGTGTGCTCTTAAATCTGACAAGTTGTGTCAGAGCTTTGGGGAGTTTTGGTCCTATCAATTGGTATCAGAGCGAGGTTGGACGTTCTCAGAGCGAGTTTGACTAACAGATGGCCCAAATCTGTTAAGTGTTTGTTAATTACAGGTTACTCACAGGGGTTGTTGTTTGAGTGGGAGTATAGCAAGGTAGAAGATGGCACAATGAGAATGAAGAAAATCAGGCACAGGTCTAACACCACAAGGAGTGTGGTGGGTTGTCTTCAAGTGGGAGCTTGAAGAGGAATACAAGCCAGGATGCAGATTAGACAGAGTATTGGTTTGGGTACAGGCACAGCTCTTTATCTCAAAGTGGGAGATTGTTAGGGTGTGGAGCTAAAAGCTACACCTTAAGGCAAACAAGAGGGTTTCTAGCGTATGCAGTCACCGGCATCGATAGGCCACACTGACAATGGTCAGGGTACGTAGAAGGGAAACCGGCATCGGCAGAATATCAGCCGGCGTCAGTCACCTTAGGAAGGCAGGGACCGACATCGATCGCCTGTGGCAGTCTAAACTGATGTTGACGAACAGTCAGTTAAGTGAACGCAGAGTTTGCATGTTAAAGACTAGTTCGAGTCTTTGAGCCGCTTGTCTAAATTAAGTGTATGCATGAGATCTATATAATAGACTCATGGGCTGTATTGTTAAGTGGAGAATTTGCAGAAGAGATATGTGAAGCTTGGAGAGTTCTTCCCATGGTGGAATCAAGTAGGATTTCCCATGTATGTTTAAGTAAGATCAGGGTTGATATGCAGGGATGTGTGTATGCGAGGGTCAGACAGAGATCGGCGGTTGGCCAGGGTCCAAGGTGACAATAATACATCAGCAGGATCATGGAGAGATCTACTTGGAGTACCAGTTTGTACTCGATTGTACAGATGTACAATGAGGTGAACAATAGCTTGTGTTAGATGTATGTTGTGACCTATGAGAGAAGATTACTCAGGTGGGAAGATTACTTGGAGCCCTTGAGGAGGAATCCTCACAGAGGTGGAAGAAGAGTGTGATCTCTTTATTGTAATTTCCTTTGTAATGAGTTGAATACAATTATGTGTTGCCTCTCATATTCTATGTGTTTTTCTCATTGATAGTTATTTGTTCTTCTGGTTATTCTGCATATTTAATTGCTTATACAATGGTAATCATGTGTGCTCTTAAATCTGACAAGTTGTGTCAGAGATTTGGGGAGTTTCGGTCCTATCAATTGGTATCAGATCGAGGTTAGATGTTCTCAGAGAAAATTTGACTAACAGATGGCCCAGATCTGTTAAGTGTTTGTTGATTACAGGTTACTCACAGGGGTTACTGTTTGAGTGGGAGTATAGCAAGGCAGAAGATGGCATAATGAGAATGAAGAAAATCAGGCACAGGTCTAACACCACAAGGAGTGTGGTGGGTTGTCTTCAAGTGGGAGCTTGAAGAGGAATACAAGTCAGGATGTAGATTAGACAGAGTACTAGTTTGGGTACAGGCACAGCTCTTTATCTCCAAGTGGGAGATTTTTAGGGTGTGGAGCTAAAAGCTACACCTTAAGGCAAACAGAAGGGTTTCTAGCATATGCAGTCACCGGTGTTGGTAGGCCACACCGATGATGGTCAGGGGATGCAAAAGGGAAACTGGCATCGGCAAAATATCGGCCGGCGTCAATCACCTCAGGAAGGCAGGGACCGATGTCGGTCGCCTGTGGCGGTCTGAACTGCTGTTGATGAACAGTTAGTTAAGTGAACGCAGAGTTTGCATGTTAAAGACTAGTTCGAGTCTTTGAGCTGCTTGTCTAAATTAAGTGTATGCATGAGATCTATATAATAGACTCATGGGCTGTATTGTTAAGTGGAGAATTTGCAGAAGAGCTATGTGAAGCTTGGAGAGTTCTTCCCATGGTGGAATCAAGTAGGATTCCCCATGTATGTTTAAGTAAGATCAGGGTTGATATGCAGGGATGTGTGTATACGAGGGTCAAATAGAGATCGGCGGTTGGCCAGGGTCCAAGGTGACAACAATACATCAGCAGGATCATGGAGAGATCTACTTGGAGTACCGATTTGTACTTGATTATACAGATGTACAATGAGGTGAACAACAGCTTGTGTTAGTTGTGTGTTGTGACCTATGAGAGAAGATTACTCAGGTGGGAAGATTACTTGGAGCCCTTGAGGAGGAAGCCTCACAGAGGTGGAAGAAGAGTGTGATCTCTTTATTGTAATTTCCTTTGTAATGAGTTGAATACAATTATGTGTTGCCTCTCATATTCTGTGTGTTTTTCTCATTGATAGTTATTTGTTCTTCTGGTTATTCCGCATGTTTAATTGCTTATACAATGGTAATCATGTGTGCTCTTAAATCTGACAAGTTGTGTCAAAGCTTTGGGGAGTTTCAGTCCTATCATCTCTAACTTACCCATTCCATAAACATAAACTAAAATAAAAAAGTTTTTTGGGACATGCTGGTTACTACAGATGCTTCATAGATAATTTTAGCCAAATAGTTGCCCTTATGTTTTCTTTGCTTACAAAATATAATACATTCAAATGGAGTGATAGTTGTCAACGGGCCTTTGAGACCATCAAAACTAAACTTGTTACGGCTCTAGTATTGAGAGGACCAGATTGGACTCAGCCATTCCATATATACACAAATGTTTTTAATACAGCACTAAGAGCAATCCTTGGATAAAAGGATGAAGAGGGTAACATGTATGATATTTATTACATTAGCAAAAACATGACACATGTTGAAATAAATTACACCACAATTGAGAGGGAATTCCTAGCTGTAGTTTATATAATTAACAAATTTAGACACTACATAACAGGCTACAAGGTATTTATCTATACAGAACATTCAGCTATTATATGCCTTACCAACAAACCAGTTATGAGAGGTAGGATTATTATATGGTTGTTTCTCTTACAAAAATTTGATGTTATTATTATAGATAAACTAAGGAAGTCTAATGTAGTTGCTAATTTTTTGTCAAGAATGAACACTACAGGTGAAGAAGAACCAGTAGAAGATGACTTTCTAGATGAACAACTACTTGTTATTTCATCAAAATCTCTGTGGTTTGCTGATATAGCCAATTACTTCGCCACTGGTAAGTTTCCTCTACAATTTTCACAAAAAGAAAAGAAAAGTTTAATTAAAGAAAGTTATTTTTTTAAATAGATTAATGAAATGTTATTCAAACTTAGACTTGCCCATGTGTTTTTCAGGTGTGTGATAAATGGTGAAGCTTATGATATCATCAGATCTTGTCATAATGAACCAGGAGGAGGTCATTACTCAACTCAAAGAACTATACATAAAATCTTAGGAGTAGAATACTATTGGCCTCACCTTCATCAGTGAGTAAAAAGATATGTCAGACACTATGATACTTGTCAGAGAATTGGATAGCCTACTCTTTCAACAGAGATGCCTCTGCACCCTCATCCTTAATTGGTTTTAGAACTATTTGAGAAATAAGGAATTGATTTTATAGGTCCCATGGATCCTTCTTCCAGAGGAAAAGAATATCTCCTAGTATGTATAGACTATGTGACCAAGTGGGTAGAAGTGGAAGTATTAACTCATGCAAAAGAAGAGATGGTAGCTGATTTCTTATATTTCAAAATCATGCAAAGATTTGGTGCTCTAAGGGAGATAGTCTCATATCAAGGACCGTAATTCATGTCAAACATGATAAAGCACTTTATGCAAGTATATCAAACTCAACATAGAAAAATATCTCCATACCATCCATAGGCTAATGGGTAAGTTAAAGTCACCAACAGAGAATTGAAAACCATTTTAACTAAGATTTTTAATTCTAGCAAAAAAGATTGGGCATATAAGGTACCAAAAGCTATTTGGGCCTATAATATTACTTAGAAAATAACAACTAGATTTTCACCTTATGAATTGGTTTATGATAAGAAGCCCTCATTCTCTATTGAATTTGAATTACAAACTTTGAAAATAGTTGTAGAAGTAGGGATTGAATTAGAAGAAATACAGAAAGAAAGACTCATACAGCTTAATCAATTTGATGAGATGAGGATGGAAGCACTACAAAGAACTGAATTGGTACAATATCAAATAAAAATTTGGCATGATTCACAGATCAAGCAATAGAAGTTTTAGAAAGGAGATTGGGAACTGTTGTTTGATTCCAAATTTCAATAGTTTAAAGAAAACTATAAACGAGGTGGTTGGGATGTTATCAAATTGAAGATGTCTATAAAAATGGTTCTGTTAAGCTAATACCTATTGATGACAGTAGAAGAGCTCTGTTAGTCAATGGACGTAGATTTAAGCTTTATTATAAACCTCTTAATAAAAAAGAATTTATTCAAGAGACAAAAGAAGAAGTAGCCTTTCTGGAGGACTCTTTTTCTTCTAGAGAAACTACTTCAAATCAAGTAGCTGTTCTGGAGGGCTTTACTTCTTCCAAAGAACTAGCTTTTTGATGATATATATATATATATATATATATATATTGAAAATCCTTCCAAGGACACTATTGACAATGCATACTCAGAAAACCAGATTCTGGCTAGTTATGCATTGTAAAAAGGGCTTTGGCTAGAAAACTAGCAATGGCTGGCCAAAGGGCAAAAATAATATTTATAAAAAAAAATAGAGTATCTCATCATATCATTATGATTGGTCATGTTGACTAATCCATGCAAACTTATTTTTTTAGGATAAATGGCAAGTAAAGGATACATCTAAGGTCAAAGTAATTAAGACATATCTTTTATTTATTTATGTTTAGTTAACTAATTATCTTAGATTTAATTAAGACTTATTATACGAAGATGATCTAAATTTGAATCTTCTAAAACATAATGACATGATACATGCCATAATGAAAAATCATGCAAATGAGCCGCTAAAGGTGTATGGATAAGTGTGCAGTTTTGGTATAATCAATTGAGTCATCAGTCATGATAATGATGGGATGTCATAAAGAGAGTTTTAAATGAAGTAATAAATCATTGTCACCATCAAAGTGCCATTTCATCATTTTATTTCATTTGTATTAATGTGAAAAAATAACTATCACACTCCATCGAAACATGTGGCACTTAATTATATCAAGTCATCATACCAAACTACAGACTCATACAGTTGTGGAGTTTCATATGAACCATTTCATTTCTACAGACTTCAACATAAACTAGTGTATAGATCCTCCACAATTGTTGCCTACAAATCCTCAGTGACTGTTGCCTACCGATTTCAATAAAAGACTGGTCTACATCTTAATCAGAGTTAAAGAAATAGAATTGTCTATAAATCTGCATAGAAATGGGATAGAAGACGAGATTGGAGTTGAAGAATGCAATAAAGTTTCATAAAGACAAAGCTTTTGTGGCAGTTTTTAGAGCTAATAGTTGGCTACCTTTCATTAAAAAAATTTAGGGTTTCGACAAAACAATGGTAGCTAAATTTATCACTAATCTCACCCTTGAATTTTTAATTTTGAAAGGCATTGTTATTCCTGTTACAACTCAAATTATAAGCCAAATCATACAAGTCCTAGAAGAAGGAATGAGAGCTACAAAGAGAATTTTATTTAGTGATTTTAATTAGTCAATTTAATGGTAATGAATAGATTGAGACTTCATGTTTATTAGATTCCAAGTGAAAATCAAAAGATATTAATAAAAATTCACTTCCTGAACCCTAGAAATCTATAGCTAAGTGGGTACTCGAATATATCATTTGTGAGGGGCAACATAGTATTTTAGGGGGAGACACCATGAAAATGTTAATACACCTTAAGCATGGGAGACAAAACACTTAGTACAAAATTAACCTCCCATACTTCTTATATGGTGCTTTGCAAATTATGTCTATAACCCCTAATTTTTCTCTTAGGCACCATGTCCTGATTCACCTAATTATCCAACATCACTTCCTTTAGCAAGGACAAAAGGTCTGGGAAGAATTTTAGAGTATTATAGCATAACAAATTCCAAATCTACCTTCACAAGAAACCCCAAATTTACCATAGGAACATTCATCTCTACCTGTTGTATCAATTGAGAAAATTAATCCAAAGAAGAAATCACAGACTGTAGTCTCCACAAAAATCCCTTCTTCTTCAAGAAGAAGAATCACAAGGTTTCAAATCCCTGAAGTTTCAAGGTCCCTACAAGAACCTCATGAATCTATAATGCAACCAATTCTCTTATCAGGAAGAAGAAAATTGAGATGAAAGGTTGCTATAAAACTTGAGAATATCAAGGGTTTGATGGTTAAGAAGGAAATCCAATCGAGTGTAGCTCAGAGAGTGACCACAAGAAACAGAAGGCTAATTTTGACAGATGAAGATGAACAAGAGGCTACATACATTTTAGATAGTCTTAAAATGGTATCTCATTCCCCCATACACCAAAATATCCCTACAATTGTTGATGTTGAAAAAACTCCTTTCAAAAAGAACTCTCTAATCCTAATGGAGGAGCCAATTCTAGAAGAAGAGCCACACACGACAGAAGAATAAAGTATGGTGGAACAAACAACTATTCTAGTTGAAACTACCATGGATAAAAGGAAAAATATATGTACAAATGAGAAATGTGAGTTATCTAATTTAAATGATCTTATTATGAAGTTAACCTTGCAACTTTTAAAAGCTCAAGCTCTAAAGCAACAATAAATATCTGATATTACTGACTTGATCAGTCAATTACAGAATAAGGATCATCTCAACTCATTTTTGGTGCATAAATTAGACATAGCATCTGCCAATCATGCAATAGAAGTTCATAGATTAAAGGAAACAATAAAAGAAAATGAAAGTGAACAAATAGATCTTTGGATATATGTAGAAAATATGAAGGAAAATAGGAGATTTTAGAGTTTAGTAAACTCTTCCAAATCACCTTCTAATGTCGCACCTTCTCCTCCTAAGGTATTTGTTGACCATAGTTGTCAAACAAGTTATCCTGGTATTCCTCCCTTGTAAATACTACATCAAATTGAAGAAGAATATTCTATACTTAAATAGAAAAAAAAAGATGCAACTTCTTCAAACAAACTCCTGGAAAATAAATAGAAAGAATTAGAGGCTAAGGTCTAAAATTTAAATGAAAATTTGCAAGATGCATGCAAATCAGGGGAATCTCTTTTGGCATGTAGGAATCTTTCTCCTGCATATAGTTTGTTTTTATTTGAATAATTTTATAGATGGCAACTTCTACAGATCTCTTATCATCTTTCTTATAAGATTTTATAGCCAACAACATTTTTATAAATTTTCTATAGTGTTGAACCTGATCAACAAGATTTGCTTTGTGAGTTTTATTTGCATGATTTAATCCTAGGAGACCATGAGCACAATAAATTCTTGATAAACCTTCATGTAGGAGAATTTCAACTAAGGGCATTACATTCTACATTCAAAAATCAATTAGCATGGAAAAATAGATTTGAGGACTATACAAATCATGTTAAGACTACAAGATTGTGTATCAGACTAGCCTTTTCTATTCCTAGATTGATCAAATAGAATTTTAACTGTGCTTGTTTAAGCGATGAGGTTAAAATGCATTATTTATAGGCTTTATATGATTGTACTATTTTTTTGACTTATTTTCAAGATAAAGTTTTGATTCAGTGGTGACTACAAGTGTAAATATATGGGACCAACTTTCAGTGCGTCTTAAAAGATGAGAGGTCATGTCCCCAAATAACTTAAGATGGAGTATGAGGAGAGCTTCCTCAATTTTGGAAATCTTAATAGAGGTAATAAATTTTGGGGGAGAATAGAAATGGATTGGCATGAGATATAGACCCCCTTTATTGATCATACCTATTCCAGGATGGTAGAGTTGGGCTCCATAATCAGAAGAGTAATTCAATATATGGAAACAAATGATTCAATCACATCAGGGGTTTACAACCAATTCAGACAAGCATATAACAGATGAATTTGATGAATATGATTTGAGTCAGAGTGTGGAAAGTAGATGCCAAAGCTATGAATGCCAATAAATGTTTGCAATGGGACTTGTAAAAGGTAAAGCCTAGGGGAGATGATGAGCTCAAAATATGGCTCATCATTGACATGTTATTTCCCTCAATTCATCTCTCGAAGGATATTATCTTATGCAAATCATAGATTGTTAGATAGATATTACATGGAAAATAGATACTTGTCTTGTTTATATTAAACCAAAGACTAAACCTTTACTTTGTCATTAATATCTAATACATAGCATGTTTTAGTGATTTTTTGTTGTGAATAATGCTTAGGAAGAAGACACAGGTGATGTATATTAAAAGTTAAATTTTGATCTTCATCCAAAAGAACTACAGACTCTGTAGGCTTGCTTTTATGAACTCTGTAGGCTTGTTCTACAGACTCTGTAGGCTTGTTTCTATAGGCTCGGAAGGGTTGTTTTTATGGACTATATAGGCTTGTTTTTACAGACTCTACAGGCTTGTTTCTATGGACTTCATAGGCTTGTTTCTATGAACTCTACAGGCTCATTCCTACCGACTCTGTAGGGTCAATTCTAAGAATTCTGTAAGGATGAAGCTATAAATGGGGAAGCTGACAACTAGATAAGATAAGAGAGAATCATTCTAACAGGAGTCAAATAAGGAAAATAACTACCTAATGTTTTGTAGGATTTGCTTTTGATAAAATTATATATAATTGGATCTTAGGACTATTATAGGATAGTATATTTATTTCATCAGAATAATTGGATCTCTTGGAAATCCAATCTCCTATCTTTGGATGAATGGATTGACCAAGGAATCCTATTTCTTTGCATCCTATTTTGAGTTGATTGTATTAGTATAAAATGTAAAACTTTCATCATTGAAAGATATTAGATATTATATGAGATGATAGAGAGCAGATAATAGAATAAAAATACGTACAAGTATATGATAGGTTTTAGCCAAATTGTAATCATTTTAGTTTTATGAATTATTACTTTAGTTTCTAGCAATGATTAATATTTGTTCCTGAGTTCGAGAGGAGCAAGGGCCCACTCTCCTTAGAACCAAGAACTGTGTATGGTATTTATGTTATGTTCTATTAACTCGTTATTATAATTAATTAGAATCATGTTAATGTTTACATTTATTCATAAAAAACATCAAAACAAATTCACAGTTTAAAATGCATTTTCTTATTCCAAAATCATTTCCTTTCTAATCAAAGTGTATTTTCTTTTACAGAAAATGTGTGAAGCGAATTTCCTTTTGTTAGTTAGGAGTGTGATTTTAATTTCCGTGAAAGCGTAAATAGGAGTGTGATTTTTACTTTTAAGGAAAAGAGTGGATTAATTTGATTTCTTCCTTTTCATCAAAAGAGTGAATCAAGTAGTTTAGGACACATTTATTTCTTTAGTCAAATTTAGAATAGGACCATCAAAACACCCCCATAAGTAGACTTGTAGATCTACCATCATATACCTTACTACAAATAGCTTTGGACACCAACCTTGGTTGATAAGACATCTATTGAATATTGATTAAAAGAGGAGTTAAATGACACTCGTCAGCATGCACCAAAGTCTTTTCTTGATGGTTTAGCATCACAGTTGGTGACTAAGTTGTGGGTGGTAGTGGCAGGGTTAATTCTTGGCATATCACTATAAGATGAAGCAAATGCTATGTTTTGGTCTTGGAGGAAGGAGGAGAAATCTTGAAGTTCCTCATCATTCAGTGATTGGCCAATTTTGATAATGTAGGGCTTGTTTGGAGGGCACAAGTTGATATCCATGGTGTATTCATTCAACATGGTTAAAGTCTCGAGAGGAATGGATTTGTGGATGGAAGAATTTGGGGCACCAAGGTAGGTTAGAATGTAATCATCATCCTAGCACTGAATAGTGTTAATGGTAGGAGGGTCATCTCCTATCATCTTAAGATGGGTCAAAGGGATGGTTATGGTTACCTACTCCTTTTGATAAGTCAGAGGTCCAAGGCTGATCATGTTGATGAAAAAAAAAGTTAAGGGGATGATGTCCTCATCCTCACATGCAGGTGGAGGAGAAGTTAGTGAGGGAGGGATGTCTTCCTCAATAATGGGAATAATAGTTGGTTTGGTTTACTTCTTGGTGGGTAAAATGAAACCAAAGCCATGTTTATGATGAGGTTTTTTGGTCTCAATGGAAATCAACTCATGTGGGCCATGCTCACATTGTCCAAGACCAAATCCCTTCCAATCACACCTATAGAGGTATGTCTTGGCAAAACTCAACTTATCTAGATAAGAGAAGCCAGAGGTGAATAGTTAAGGAAAAAAGGAGGTGGTATAAGTGCCAAGTGGTTTGTCAAGTCCCCCATAAATGAAATGGGTTTGACAATGTGAAGTTCTAAATGGAATAATGGCTCTGATATTGGGGTCATACCCAGGTTGGTGGTCAATTTTCCCATACTCTTGGGGAGTAGGGAAAACATCAAGGCTGAGGAGGTGATATTCCCCCAGTGAAAGATGTTGGAATGTGGATTCCAAGTGGTATAAGGTGGGAATATGATTGGAGGGGATGGATGATCTAGTTGATTCCTCATAGGTAAAAGAAGGTATGACTCCCTCTTTCATGGTGAAGGTCTTGTCTTTGGCTGAGGAGGGTGTGCTAGATAGAGGTAAGAAGATGTCATTGGGTCGATAAGTCATGTTGCATGATGAAAAAGGGCTCAGGTCAGCTTGTATAGTGACAACCTAACCTTCATGCTCAAATTTAATGCAATGATGAAGGGTAGAAGGGACACAACCCATGGAGTAGATCCAAGGTCAGCCTAGCAAAACATTGTATTGGAATTCACCTTCCACTACATAGAAGAGTTCAAGGAGTGTGTAAGTTCCTAAACAGATATGAAGGATAATAGTTCCCAGGGAAGTGGCCATGGTGTCATTTAAGGATCAAAGGATGGTTGAGGTTTTAGACATGACATTATCTAGTAGGTTGAGTTGGTTATAAGAATGGGAGGAGATGATATTAATACTAGCTCCCCCATCAATCATGACCCATTTGATGTGGGTTTGGTTGGCATAAGGAGTAATAGAGAGAGGGGGATCTGGGTCATCAAGATGGATAGAAGGTATTTACAAATCTTTGAAGGTTAGACCTTTACCAATTGTAATGCCTAGAAATTTGGAGAGTACAAACAAAATCTGCTAGAGATTGTGGGTCTTCAGGTTAGACCTTTACCAATTGTAATGCCTCTATTATTACTTGGCAATGATGAGGTGAAGTAGAAATCAACTCATATAGGCTAATCTTAATTAGGGTATGGTGAAGTTATTTGAGCACCACTCTCCTTATGGATTTAGAGGGGTTAAATTAGGAGGCACCTAAGATATATACCTTGGATTTGGATGAAGGTGAAGATGTTTGGGTAGGCTTTGGTTGGGAGGTAGAAGATGGGTATGTCTATAGTATGGATACTTCAGCCTTTCTCTTATCCTTTTTTAATGCTCTTGTGACCATGTGGATGGTATGGATAGAGGGAGGAGTTAGGGTAGGAGAGTTGTTTGGTTTTTCTCCTCTCTGAGGTAAGATTGAGGGAGTAGGAAGTCATTGGATAGTGGTTGTTGGTTGTTGGATTGGTAATTGGCTCATGGGAGGTTGATCTGTTAGTAGATCATCCTCATTATAGAGCCAATGGATAATGGTTTAAAGGGCTTTATAGTTATTCATATCATGCCCTAGTGTCCTATGATGGGAGCACACTTGGTGGTCATTATACTAAACTATTTTTGGATTGAGAGGGTTGAACGACCTAATAGGGGGTAAGGTCAAGCAAGAAGTTTACAATAACCTTTGGAAGATAAGTGAATAGGATTTAGCTAAAGGTGGAGTGGGTTTAGAGGTTTTAGTCTTGGTTGGTGAGATGGAAGTCTTTTTGGCAATGGGCTTGGTGGTAGGAGGTTTGGGTAAGGTAGTGTTTTTATTTGATGGTTTTGGTTTTGGTAAGATGGAGGTTGATAGGTTGGAGGCAAGAGGTTTTATGGTGGATAGTTTGGTGACTAATGGATTGGTGAGGATAGGTGTGTTAAAAAGCAAGTGTGTTGGTATAACCAATAGTGATGGTTGGGTCTTGGTTAAGACAATTGATTTCTTAACTAAAGTGGAGGGATGATGCCCCAACATAGAGGGTAGGGTTGAGGGAGGTAGGAGTTTGGCCCTTTGGCCTTTTGATAGATTTACTTCCTTGGTTAATTTGGTTTTGTTTTTGGTTGTTAGGTTTGGTGAGGTAAGCTTCACTTTCACAGATGGGTGATTAAGTCTCTATGTAGGGAAGGTGTCAAAGTTTTTGGTTGGTTTGGTTGGAAATGTGATTTAGTTGTTTGGGGTTTAGGTGCATTGTATGGTTGAGGAATTGTTGGGTTAGTAGAGGTTTTTATCAGTTTGGTTGGTAAGATGGGGGTATGGATAATAGGATTGGTGGGTTGGTCTACCAAAAGTGTGGTTGGAGGTTCATGTTTGGTGATATAAGGGAGCCCCAATTGCTGCCAAAATGTGGTTGGATCCATTTCAAGTTTGGAGACAAATTCCAATTTTTGCACTAACCTAGAGAATGGTTTGTAGATTGGTTTTATTCCTTGGATAGTGGACTTGAAAGACAAGCCCATAATTTGAGAAAGGGGAATGGTGACCTCATCCTTTTCTTCAATCAAAAGATGCAAGGTTTGAATGGGTGACTCCTCTTGGGAATGATCTCCAAAGGGGTAGTAAATTACTCAATAGTTGAAGGAGAAGGTAAAATGGGTGCTTACTCTAGTGTGTCAATTAAAGGAGGGGTTGATGGATCCACTACCTAAATAAGTGGAGGTGGTGAAAGGGATGGTTTCTTAGTTTGGGTCTCTAAAAGAGGAGAATGTAACTCTACTACCTCAATAAGTGGAGAGGGTAAAGAACAAGTAGATTGGGTGGTAGGTTCTTCAATAATGAGCATGTCAAGAACCATGTTAATAGTATGGACATCATGAGAACACTCAACCATTTTGCTCTCTTTTTTGGTAGGTGCATGATTGGGGAAAGGTTATCTAAAAATGTCAAGGGCTTGGTCTTGAGTTATGTTGGGGTTATCTAACACAAGCTCTCCTTTGTCAGTGAAGTATTGGACAATGCTTTTGAAGGTGTTACACCTACTAACGTCATACCCTACTACTCAATGAAAAACACATAGATCCTTCTCATTGTACCAAATAAGTGCAGGATGAAAATAATCAAATTGTTGAGGGGGCTTGATAGGAGGAAGTTGTATAATTTTTCCTTTAGTAACTTCTCTAGGATTGAAGCATAAGATTCTCTAAGTAGAGTAAATTACTTCAGGTTTTTCCAGTTTTGGTTCCTCGTATATTATTTTAAGGAGATAGAGGAGTTTGGTTGGTTGATAAATGGTGGAGTGGTTTTAAGGATAACCACATTTGCAGTTCCCTTGCTTTTGGTCCTAGTGTTGGTTTGGTTGCTCAGTTTAGAGGAGGAAGCCTCATTGGTTTTGTAGGTATTGTTCTTGTTTTTCAACTTTAGCTTTCCTTCATTAATGGCTCTATTTTATAGCTTATGCATCATGATAAAAGATTCATCAAAAGTTTTGAAGCTATAGACACAAAGTGTAGAAGAGATGAGCTTAGCACATGCCCGAGCAAAAAGTTCTATCAGTTTGGGTTGGGGCAAAGAGAAGGAAATTTGATTGATTAGGATTCTCCAATGAGACACAAAATTAGTAATAGATTCATCATCAAATTTTTGGATAGAGTAAAGGTCAGTGATGTAAACCTTCATGGAGATATTTATTGGAAAGTGATCCAAGAAATTTTGGTCCAATTGGATGAAGGAGAAGAGAGAGTGTTTGGCTATGGCACTATACCAATCCAATACCAAACTAGATAAGGACATGGGGAAGGTATAGATAAGGAGCACATCATCATAGGCAATCAAATAACATGCATGCCTAAATTCCTTGAGGTGTTGTTGAGAATCCTCCTTGCTCTAAAAGTTAGAGAACTTGGGAAGTTCCCACTAAGGAGGATATGGTTAGAGAAGGATAGATGGGTGAATGGGCTCATTACAGATCTGATTATATGATAGGATGTTGTGAGCCTTAGAGATAGAGGACTCTAGAGTGGTCATTGTATCCATGGGCATCTTAATTAGGTCTATTTGGGGTTACACACCTAGAAGGTTGTGAGGTGCATATTATTGTGATGGTTGGGTGACATACTGATAACTGGTGAGAGGTTGAGGAGCTACCATATATTGGTATGTGGACACAGGTGCTCAGGTGAAAATTATGTAGGTATAGGTGAATGTAGGTGGTTGGGTAGTAGGTAGAGGTACATGCCCTTATGGGTTAGGGATGTATCCTAGGTTTGGTGTAATGGGAACCTATTAGGTAAAAGCGATGGTTAGGTTGGTGATCAAAGGAAGGGTAGTGACCTTTGTGGTAATTGGTGGTAACGTAAAAGATATAGATAGCACAATATTTTGAATTTGGGTAGTGGTTAGTGGATTAGAAGTAGCTGAAGGAAGGTTGGTAATGTTAGTGGTAGGTACTCCCATGGTGTGGGGAGTATAGGTGGCTAGTGGTTGGGTTGCTCCTAAGGTAGAGGAGTTATTAGTGGGGGTGGAAGGTATAAGGTTTTTTGTAGGTTGGGTAGGGTGGTTTTCCATAGTGGTATCAAAGGGATTGTTAGTAGATGAAGAGGCTTGGGTAGCTAATAATTAGGTGGTGATTGTATCAATGGAAGTGCTTCCCATAAGGTGGGAAGGCATGCCATAAGGTGGGTCTATAGGTGGAACCAAAGTAGGGACACGATGGGGCATAGTGTTAAGATCATGCTAAAGATCCACAAGATTGTTATCTAAGAAGGTGGAAAAGTCTGTATCTCCTTGGAGAATTTTTTGAGGGAAAGGTGGACTTCTTGAAAGACAAGGAGAGTTTTCTATTTTAGAAATGTATTCCATGGATGAGGAGGTATAAGAGGTTGATTGGTTTGGTGATAGGTTTTGTTATGTTAGGTTCTTTCATTATTGACGAGTTAGAACCATCCAAGGTAAGGGGGAGAGAATACACAAACAATCTCATCACTCATATAGAGAGAAGATAAGAAATGATCAAGGAAAAAAATCACACTCTAAAAAGAACGTTAAGTTTGTAAGGTTCTTTTTAGTCTCTCTTTTGGCTTATGCCTTAATCTTTCAATAAATAGTGTGATCAAAATTGACTTATAGAGTAGATACTATAAAATAAGTCTATGGTTGGTTTCAGGCTGTTCAAGATCTCAAAAAGAATTTGTATTATAAATTAATATGTGGCTTGGTATTGGGGCTTACCCCCTCACTTCAAACACCATAGAGATAAGGGTGCCAGGTGCTTAGCCAATATATACCAATTTCTAGAGTTTATGCTCAACCAGAGAGCTGAGTTGGTTCTCCCCTTGGTAATGACCTCCAAGTAAGATTTCTAGGAAAGGGTAAGGTGACCACTGAGTGATGAAATCTTAATTAGACCTTGTCTCAAGTTTTTTGATGTTTGATTTGATGTAGGTGGTTTGGTTTAGTGTATGTAACATAATTAATGCTATGATTGAATTACTTTGCTTTACTTTAGACTATGTGAGCTAAAATTGTAGGAAATCAATGTATGCATTTGATTTTAAGCCTAAAAGAAATTTTAGTTTTGTTTATGAGATCATAATAGGGAGAAAAGCATATAGATGCAAACAAATAGAAAAAAAAACTTGAGTAGAGACTCAAGTTCCCACTGGGCATGCTAGAATGTTTTAGTTAATTTTAGCTTATATTTCAAAAAGGGAAGAAGAAGAAACTAAATACAAGTATGCTTGAAAAACATGTGTGGTTTGTTGTCCCCAAAAGTAGCTTTCTCATTTTTGGGACAACATATAAACTATTTTGGTCCTGCAGGACCAAAATTATCTCTCCCCTTCTCAAAAAATTGTTATGAGCTTTCAAATTATCCATTCTTCAAGCTTTTCCAGAAATCTACGGACTCTGTAGATATGTTTCTATGGACTCAACATGCTTGAAATTAGAAAGTTAAATAGGTTTAAAGGCTTCTATAGGTGAGTTCAATCAAAAAAACAAGTTTCCAACACTTTGTCATTTTTAGGACTGGTTCAACGCCTTGGTTCAACCAAGAATGTTCATCGGCAAGCTTCTAAGTAAGGAATGAACCATTGAACCATTGAACCCTTGAACCTTGAACCATTTTGGTTCAATGGGTTCAATAGGTTCAATGATTTAAGCACTTCAACAAAGGTTCAACCAGTGGTTGGTTCAATGCATTTTGTTCGAGAGATCAAAAGACTTAGACAAAAAGATGGCTTCAAATTCAAGATTGAACCGTTGAACTGTTGAACCAAAGTTGGTTCAATCAGTCAGTTCAATCAATAGGTTTAATGGAGTGCCCTTGCAGAGGGTAATGAACCAAGTTGAATGCCCTTGCAAAGGGCAGTGAGCAAAAGTGAATAGGGAATCCCTTCAGAAAAGTTCCCACGACAAAGTTGTTAAGGACCATTTCCTTTAGACAAAAATTTTGAAAAATTCCTTTGAACTTTTATCTGAAGGAAATAAGCTTGAATGAAGGAAAATCCCACAAAAGAATGCCTGATGAAAAAAGACAAGGAGATCAGTGGAAGCTGCCATGTGTCCCTCATAAAGTCAAAGTAGACGCTGCCAAGTGTCATCTACTAGGACACAGTTTTTAATAAGTTTTAAAGCTGCAGAACGTGCCACATGTTTTGTTATAACTCAATGAAAGTCAATAAGTGTCAACATCTGTAGTTTCTTTCTTTTGTTTCATAAGGACTGTGGTGGGCCTCGAGTGAGTTACTAAGGTCAAGCAGAACATGACAAGTGGCATCGTCTGTATGAATCTGAATGAGTCCTGAATGTTTCTACATTGTTTCTAAAGCAGAACAGAAGCTGCCATGTGTCACCTTCTATAGGAATCTCAAAGGTTTCTAAAGCTTCTATAAGTTAAGTGAAACACACCACGTGTCATGTTATAACTCAACGGAACATACCACGTGTCAAAGACGGAGCACTCCCAATACAAAGAAAGAGTCGAAGGAGCCAACAGAAAGAGAGAAGATAGACTAAGAGCTCAAATCACCAAGAAGAGACAAAATGCAATGGGAAATCTAGAAATATCTATAAGAGAGTTATTTCCAGTAGGTGGAATAGTCCACTAGATGGACATTAGAGGATGTGAGTATTCAATGGCATGACCTATTTTTTCTAATTTGAGTAAAGGCGAATGGACAGCCGTGTAAGCATCATAAAGAAGACCAAACAACTCAGGTCCAGGAGAAGACATTTGAGATAAATCAACATGCCACAATTAAGGTGGTCGCCCTATTCCACCATGGCCCTCTTTGACAAAATTGAAAATGCATTCAAGGCATTAAATGCACAGCATGGGCCATTCCATGAAACAAAGTCAATCACTGAGACTTTGAGCTCAAATTGTTCATCATATTTCTTTGTTTGAATTAGAAAGCAAGTTACTTTCAAACTTTGTGTTGTTATAGCTTATATCATTCTATGAGATTGTTCTTATGTCTATTTCCTAAATGTATTCTTGTTTATTCAATTTAACAAGCAGAGTTAGTGGAGGTAATAAGGAAGGTGTCCTGAAGCCAACTGTAAGAAGACTTTGTGCTGCCTATAGTTGCCTTTAGTGTGTTTGTCTTTTTCTATTTATTGTGTAAAGGACCTTGGGATGACTTTGTGCCCTCATTATCATTCATATTTCACTCTTGGGCAGTCGAGGTGGAGACTTTGCATTACATCTCAGGCTGCTGATTACTACACCCTTGTTACCGGTTACTTGTCACTACCTGAAAGAACTCTTGATGTTTTCTATAAGACCACTTCTGAAAAAAGAGAAGTGCCTTCAGTGTTTTCACCAGGACTTTCTAATCTATTTATGTACATCATCTCTAAAAAAAGAGAGATGGATGGTGTTGTCCTATCCCTGAGTGTTATTTTCTGATTATATATATAGTATATAGCTCCTATGTATTTATAGGGAACCTCCCCTTGATGAGAGGAGAGATTTGTCCACCTCTGATGTAGTAAGCCTACACACTGGGCCGACCAATCTCCCTTACTATGGATGAGAAGACCTATTTTGCTCAATTAGATAGCTGATTGACAAAATATTCACCCAACAATTTTTGGCGAGTCCACTGGGGACACAGTAATTTTTTGCAATTTAGAACCTCAAGTTTTAGATTGAAACATCACCTGTGTCTTACCAATTATCATTATAGCCTTATCCATTTATTCTGCTAGGGATGAACATGCAGTCTAAAGCCTCAAGTTTTAGATTGAATCAGTCCCTACCCTTATCCATTATAGACTCTCATGACTCCGTTCTATGTCTTACCCACTATCATTATAGCCTTACCATCTTCCTCCACCCCCACACTAACTGGGATAGAACGTGTAGTTTGAAGCCTCAAGTTTCAAGCTGAAGTAGGGCCAATTCTTTCTCATTTTTATTCTACAATCTGGAAGCTCCACACCATACAATAAGCCAGAAATCTCAAGGTGTTGTTGACCTTATTTTTGAGTTGGTGTAGCAAAACAACAAGCTATGGTAGTGGACCATACTACTGCACTCCAAATTCAACAAAAGGAACTCTCCACCAAGAGAGCAAAGATTTATGGTTTTTAAATCAAAGACTACGTCTTGTCATGGGGCAAGAAGAGAAAACCAAAAGGAGTGCACAAGAAATGCGATTCCTGGTGGAGAGTTCCATTCGCTCATCACTGATTCTGGGGACAAAATGGTTTCCTACTAGTTTCTCAAGATGGAACGCCATTTTCATTATCTCACGATGGGCAACGTCTGAATCACTTCAATTCTTGAAGTATCAAATAAGTTCACCTGTACATATGTATATTTGTATAGTCTTTGTTTCTGCTCTACATCGTTCATTTTCATTTTATTTTTATTTTTTTGGAGCCTTTCTTTTTGGTAACATGACTCCATAGCCCAATGGCATACTTTAAGGCACTAGAGATTCTGGTTTCTACTCCCCTCAGTTGTTTCAAGTTTTTATCTAATGGAAGTTCCCCAACTGGAGCCAGTTGTTGTCCCCAAAAGTAGCTTTCTGATTTTTGGGACAACATATAAATTTTTTTGGTCCTACAAGACCAAAATTATCTCTCCCCCTCTCAAAAGATTGTTATGAGCTTTCAAATTCTCCATTCTTTAAGATTTTCCAAAAATCTATGGACTCTGCAGATATGTTTCTACAGACTCGACATGCTTGAAATTAGCAAGTTCAACAAGTTCAAAGGCTTCTGCAAGTGAGTTCAATCAAAAGAACAAGTTTCCAACATTTGGTCATTTTTAGGACTGGTTCAATGCCTTGGTTCAACCAAGAATGTTCATCGGCAAGCTTCTAAGCAAGGAATGAGCCATTGAACTATTGAACCTTGAACCATTTTTTTTCAATGGGTTCAATGAGTTAAGCGTTTCAACAAAGGTTCAATGAGCGGTTGGCTCAATGCATTTTGTTCAAGAGATCAAAAGACTTAGACAAAAAGATGGCTTCAAACGCAAGATTGAACTGTTGAACCGTTAAACCAAAGTTGGTTCAATCGGTCGGTTCAATCAACAGGTTAAAGGGAGTACCCCAAAGCTGAGTGCCCTTTTGGAGGGCAATGAACCAAGCCGAATGCCCTTGTCAAGGGCAGTGAGCAAAAGTGAATAAGTAATCCCTTCAAAAAAGTTCCCACGGCAAAGTTGTTAAGGACCATTTCCTTCAGACAAAAAGTCTAAAGGAATTCCTTCAAAATTTTGTCTAAAGGAAATAATCTCGACTAAAGAGAAAATCCCATGGAAGAATGCCTAATGAAAAAAGACAAGGAGATCAGTGGAAGCCACCACGTGTCCCTCATAAAGTCAAAGTGTAAGCTGCCAAGTGTCATCTACCGAGACATAGTTTCTAATAAGTTTCAAAGTTGTAAAATGTGCCTCGTGTTCCATTATAACTCAGCAGAAGCCGACAAGTGTTGACATCCATAGTTTCTTCCTTTTATTTCATAAAGACTATGGTGGGCCCCAAGTGAGTTACTAAGGTCAAGCAGAGCATGACAAGTGGCATCATTCATATGAATCTAAATGAGTCTCGAATGTTTCTACATTATTTCTAAATCAGAGCAGAAGCCACCATGTGTCACCTTCCACAGGACTCTCAAAGGTTTCTAAAGCTTCTATAAGTTAAGCAAAACATGCCTCGTGTCTCGTTATAACTCAGTAGAATGTACCATGTGTCAAAGATAGAGCACTCCCAATACAAAGAAGGAGCTGAAGGAGTCAACAGAAAGTGAGAAGATAGCCTGAGAGCTCAAATCACCAGGAAGAGACAAAATGCAATGGAAAATCTAGAAATATATGTAGGAGAGTTATTTTTAGTTGGTGGAACAGTCCACCAGGTGGACATCAAAGGACCCGAGTATTCAATGGCACGACCTATTTTTTCCCCTTTGAGTAAAGGCGAATGGATAGCTGTGTAAGCATCATAAAGAAGACCATACAACTTAGGCCTAGGAGAAGACATTTGAGATAAATCAACATGCCACAGTTAAGGTGGACGCCCTATTCCAACATGGCCCTCTTTGACAAAACTTAAAATGCATTCAAGGCATTGAATGCACAACATGGGCCATTCCATGAAATAAAGCGCCAAGTCTTTCTTGGCTGCTATAAATTGTAATCTCTTTTATTATTTTAAGGGAGATCTTTTGGTTACCAAAAGCAAAGCTCCGCCCAAATTGAAAGGAATTACTGAGACTTTGAGCTCAGATTTTTTGTCATATTTCTTTGTTTGAATAAGAAAGCAAGTTACTTTCAGACTTTGTGCTGTTATATCTTGTATCATTCTAGGAGATTTTTCTTATGTCTATTTCCTAAATGTATTTTTGTTTATTCAATTTAACAAGCAGAGCTAGTGGAGGTGATAAGGAAGGTGTACTGAAGCCAACTGTAAGAAGACTTTGTGCTACCTATAGTTGCCTTTAGTGTGTTTGTCTTTTTCTATTTCCTATGTAAAGGACCTTGGGATGACTTTGTGCCCTCATTATCCTTCGTATTTCACTCTTGGGTAGTCGAGGTGGAGACTTTGCGCTACATCTCAGGCTGTTGATTACTACGCCCCTGTTACTGGTTATTTGTCACTACCTGAAAGAACTCCTGTTGTTTTCTGCAAGACCACTTTTGAAAAAAGAGAAGTGCCTTCAGTGTTTTCACTAGGACTTTCTCCTCGATTTGTGTACATCATCTCTGAAAAAAGAGAGATGGATGGTGTTGTCCTACCCCTGAGTGTTATTTTCTACTTATATATATAGTATATAGCTCCTGCATATTTATAGGGAACCTCCCCTTGATGAGAGGAGATATTTCTCCACTTCTAATGTAGTAAACTTGCACACTGTGCTGACTAATCTCCCTTGTTGTGGATGATAAGACCTATTTTGCTCAATCAGACAGCTGACTGACAAAATATTCACCCAACATGGTTATGTACATATTGTATTAGATTATTGTGAAGAACTCCTCTTTAGATTGGGAGGATGACCTACAAATAAGATATTACTAAATCAAATGGTCGATTAGATAGATAACTAGATAGTTTTCCTAACGCAAGCTAGATCCTAAAAGCAAGAGCTTCCTCGAGGTCTATCAATCCACATGTTTTAAAGAATTAAGTTTATAAAATAGAATATAAAGTACTTGAATCAATAATAAAAAGCTACCAAAATTGAACACAAGAAATTATTGGTAAAGAAATAGGCTAAAAATGACTAATATAACAATAAGTAGGTCAATAATAATGCTAAATGGGTCAAGTGTGCTTTAAAAAATAGGACAGGGATCTGTGAACAGATAGGTACATAAAAAGTTAGGTTTTTTTGGGAGTAGGTGGGTGAAAATATCTTGTTATTATTTTCTACCACAATGACTGTTGGTGGTTGGACAGACTGTCAGTGGTTGAGACAACCATCAGTGGTTACTGTGTGTAGGCTTGGGCTGAAAAAGAGACTAATTAATTAGATCACAAATTTGAATTCTAAGAGATGGGTTGGTGTTGGGTTAATTGTAAAATGGAAATAAAGTAAATGAATATTAGAAAGCAAGTACTTATATTGTATAAGGTTGGTTGGATGAATGGTTGGGGTAGTTGGCTCATTGATAGAGTCTAACATGATTCTGGTAGAGTAATGGTGTTTGACTATCATCTAGGGGGTGGTGGCAAGTTGTCTCTCTATCATGATGGTTGGATCATTGGATTTCTAGAAGAAAAATTACAAAACAAGCTTTGGATTCAAAAAAAATTGATTGTTGTGGATCCATTTCACCACCTGATCCGCTCTTTTTATAGGCAAGGAAAGAGAGGTGAAACAAGATGTTAACTGAGCCTTAATAACTCATGCATGTAATGGCTCACACATAATTTTAGACAAGTTAATTTTAGAATAAAAAGGTGGATGTTTGCATGTTAGTTCTTGGGATGGACCCTGACCATCAACTATTAAGGTGACCATCAGTGGTCATCCTAACCATTGACAATTGAGGGCTAAGGTAAAAAAGGTAGTTAAAGAGTAGGTTTAGTCATTTGGTCAAACTAACCATGGTTAGGATTGGTTAGGGGTGTTTCAACATTTGAAATTATGATGTATAGATCTTTTATGTCTACATCATGTTTTATCAATTGAGATATTTTATGTATTATTGAAAACTATAATATTTATGTATTTTACTTTTACAGTAGACATTGTAATATTATGTCAACTATGGTTGAATTTGTAATATATCATTTAAGTTGAGATGCAGTATTTTGATTATTCAGTATTGTTCATGATTTATATATTTGTTCATGGTGATCCTTAGCTAATTTTATTAGCTATAATCTTTAGGTTTAACTAAATTAATGTAGTTAAAAAAAATTAGTTAGGATTTCTCATGGTGAAATCTATATGTTGAGTATGTGTATTTTATTTTATTTTTCAAATTATTGAAATATTATGGTAAAACCTATTGGGATTGTTACATTGTGGTATCAGAGCTAAGGCTTAAACTTTAGGACTTAATGTGTTTTCTAATGCAAACTTATTGTCCTAATAAATATGGAGAACAATGGTGCGCACTAGACCAATAGGTGAGGATACTTAGAATATTGAACCCTCTATTCATCTAAATCAATTTGTAGCTGACCAAGCTATGAAGTTGGATAAAATCCTCATAACCATGCAAAATATTAGTGATCAAATCATGGTTCTAGAATAGGAAGTGCATGGCCATGAAGAGGAGAATGCTCAAGAAGAACCTAAAGAGCATCCTAATGACCAAAAATATCTTCAAGAGCAGAGACATGAGGAGGTGTCATAGGATGTGAGAGTTTGAGTAGTTATAGATTTAGCATGTGACATGAAAAATTTAAATCCACCCAAGTTAGATGGAACTATATTTGGGGGTGGAGCTGAAGCGTGGCTAACAGAAATGGAAAAGTATTTTAAGATTCATAATTATATCAAAGTAAAGAAAGTAGTCTGGGGAGATTATCAGTTTGTTGGTGAAGCAACAACTTGGTGGGAAAATATGAAGCTCAAGATGAACCTCAACTCAATCACCACCACTTAAGAAGAATTTGCGACATTATTTAGGTCATGATGGTTTCCAAAACTATACTTCAACCAAAAGCTTATTGGTTTTCAAAATCTTAAGCAAGTGGATTTGTCATTAAATGAATAGAAGGAGAAATTCACCAAGGTTATTAAGTATGTACCTCAATATCAGGTAGATGAGAGTTTAGAATTTGTAAACTCATCATGGGATTGAAACCCCAAATAGGTGGTGAAGTATATGTGCATGGTCCATCTACCATGGATCAAGTATTTGAGAAGGCAATCAAGCAAGAACAAAAATTAAAATCTCTTGCCCAAGTCAGAGATATGTTTTAAAAGAAACTTAGAAGTTCTAAACCAACTTTCAAGAAGAAGAACTAGAAGTAGAGAATTTGATATTCCAAGGGTCAATTAAAGATTTAGAACGTCAAGTTCAATAGTGGTTTAGGAAATAGGAATATTGGTAATGGTTTCAAGGAAAACCAATAGACTAAGAAGAAAGGACCAGTTAGAGGTTAATTTATAGAGGTGACCAGTTTTCTCTAGAATTTCCTTAGGACAAATCAAAGAATAAGGGTTCAACTTCTACACAAGGTATGTTTCAGTAGTGGATTCATGTAGTTGTTGATAATTGACAGGCTAAGTATCAAACTTCACCCATAGAACTATCAGGTATTTTATTCAATCATCCACTTTCTATTTTAATTGATATAGGAGCTACAAAATGTTTCATTGCTCCTATAATGCTTATCAAATTATCTAGAAAGGCTGGAGTAATGGCAAATACATGGTTGGTACAATATAGGAATGAGTCAAAGGTTAAAATTGATAGGAGATTAATTGAATCAAAAATTAGATTGCCTGAGTTCACTACAATAGTAGATATCTATGTAACACTATTGAGATCATATGATGTGATCCTAGGAGTCAATTGGATTATGAATCATGCCAAGGTTGAATGTTTTCTAAAAAAGTTTGAGTGTCAAGATGATTTTATAAATTAGATAAAACTTCAGGACGAGAGAAGGGAGTTGACGTTGAGTCAAATTTTTGCAATTCAACTCAAGAAAGCTCAAAGGAAGGGATGTCAGGATTTTATCATTAAATTAGATTATAGAATCTAAGCAACCATCTATCTAAGATTATCTTTTTTTGAAAAACTTTCATGATGTATTTCTAGAAGAATAACTAGGATTACCACCCAAGTGTAAGTTTTATTTCTCAATTGATATCATACCTGGATCAAAATTGTAGTCAAAGGCACCGTAGAAGATGACAATGACAAAATTGGTTGATTTAAAGGCACAAATTTAGGAGTTATTATTGAAAGTTCTGATTCCACTAAGTGTGTTACCATTGGATACTCTAGTTATCTAAGTCAGGAAGAAGGATGACACTCTTCATTTATGCATAGATTATAGGATGTTGAATAAATTAATGATAAAAAACAAATGTGTGTTGCCACACATAGATGATCTCTTTAATAAAATACGAGGGGAAAAAATAATTTTAAAATTTTATCTTAGAGTAGGGTATCACCAGTTGAGGATCCATGAAGAGGATATTCTGAAAATAGCATTCAGGGCTCGATATAGGCATTACAACTTTATAGTGTTACCATTTGAAATGATGAATGCTCTAGTAGCATTCATGAATCTTATGAACAGTGTGTTCAAATATTACCTAGATCATTTTGTGTTGGTCTTTCTTGATGACATCCTCATTTATTCCAAAAATGAGGAAGAACACTTACAACATCTAGAAATGGTTTTGAAATGTTTGTGAAAGCATAGATTATATGGTTTGTTATCTAAGTGTGTATTTTTTTTAAAGAAAGTGAAATATCTAGGACATATTATCTCTATAGATGGTATTTCAAGAGATCTAAAAAAGATAATATCCATTATGGAGTGGTTAACACCAAAAAATTGCATGAGGTAAGAAGTTTTATGGCATTAGCGAGCTATTACAAGAAATTTGTTCCAAATTTTTTAAAGATAGCTAATCTGATTACCTCTCTTCAATGAAAGAATCAGAGTTTTATCTAGTTAGATAAGTGTGAGATAGTCTTTTAAAAACTAAAAAGGAGGCTTTCTTCATCACCAATGCTAAGAGTTCCTGATCCTAATGGTCAATTCTCAATTATCACAAATACATCTAGGGATAGAATTAGAGGAGTTCTTATGGAGGATGGTTCAATGGTAACTTATGAGTCGAGAAAACTAAACCCATATGACATGAATTATGCACCTCATAACCTCTAACTTGTGGAAATTGTGCATGTTTTTCAAGTTTTAAGGCATTATTTTTTAGGAAAACCATTTGAGCTTAAGACTGATAACTTAGGACTCAAGTACATCTTCACCCAATCGAATCTGAATGATCATGAAATATGATGGTTAGAGTTCTTTTCTGACTATGATTTTGAAATTAACTATTTAAAAGATAAGGAAAACACAGTAGTTGATGCTCTAAGTCATGTAAGGTACATAACAATCATCATGTCTACTATCAAGAGTACTTTTAGAGATCAAGTGATCAAGTTCTCACCAAGAGATGAATTCTATGAACAGGTCAAGAAAGCATTGTCTGAGAATGCTCAAAATCCTAAGTATAAGGGATTTATAATAGAGAATGATGGTCTTTTATGGTATAATGGTAGGATGTATGTACCAGATAGAGAGAATTTGAGGAGCACAATGCTAAAGAAATTGCACAATGCCCCATATTTAGGGCATCTAGGAGTAACCAAGCTCATGGTTGGGCTTAGACCACTCTCTTTTTGGAAGGGAATCAAGAGAGATATAATAGATTTTGTGTCTTGTCATCTATAATGTTAGTGTGTGAAATTTAAACATATGTATCTACCTAAATTGTGTTATCCACATGATATACCAGAGTGGAATTGGTAGGTGATCAGTATGGACTTTGTCCAAGGGTTATAGTTATCATGGAATAGGCATGACATGATCTCAGTTGTAGTTGATAAACTAACCAAGGTAGCTAACTTTATATCAAATAATTTGACTGATGATGCACCTATGCTTGTGAAGAGATTTGTAAAGGAATTATATCAGTTATATGGTTTTTTAGAGATCATTTTGGATCAAGATCCGAGGATAACTTCTAGGTTTTGATTGACTTTGAATTTAGCTCTACATATGCAATTTAACTTTAGCACTGCATATCACCCACAAATTGATGGATAGACAATGAATTAACCATATTTTAAAGGATTTCCTTCATATGTATTGCATAGACAAAAAATATAAGTGGGAGGAATACCATCCATTTGTTGAGTTTAATTACAACAACTCATACCAATCAACATTGAAGATGGCTCTATTTGAGGCATTATACAAAAGGAGGTGTAGAACACCAATCAGTTGGGATAGGTTGGAAGACATGGTAGTCTTTGGATATGAGATGCTTTCAAAAATGGAAGAGCAAGTTAAGACAATCAGCAGAGGTTGGTCGAGGCCAATAATAAATAAAAAAAACTTATGTTAGTCTGAAGAGAATAGCTATGTAGTTTTTTGTAGATGATAAAGTGTTTCTACAGGTTAAGCCTCAGAAAAGCTCTATTAAATTTGGGAAATCAGTGAAACTTTCATCAAAATATGTGGGACCCTTCAAGGTTTTATAAGTGGTCAACTCTATAACATATAGGCTTGCATTTCCACCCTCTCTAACTCTTTTAGATAATGTCTTACATGTGTCTTATCTTAAAAAGTATATAGTTGATACTTTACATGTGTTGGATTAGAATGCTTTGTAGGTTCTAGATCTCGGGGTGGTCATGGTAGAACTAATTAGAGTAATTGACACTTGCAAATATTGTTTGCATAATAGAGAAGTGTCACAATGCAAGATCCTATATGACCAATACTTTGAGGATAGTGCCTCTTGGGAGGAGTATAATGAGTTTTATAGGTTGTTTCCATATTTGTTTGCTTGAATTGCTATTATTTATTATATTATGTCTATTGAATCATGTTTTAAATTCATAACTTGTGTTTGAATAAATGTCATCAGGATGATGGCCAGCTTTAGAGAGGAAGGATGTCACATCTTGATTTCTCTCTAAGTTAAATAACCTATTTAATCCATGGATATATGTGGTTGATTAGTGGATTAACTAATATTTAATTAAGGTTGATGATATATATTGATTATGGGATAGTTTGTGTTGCTTAATTTACATGATTAGATGTTATGAGTTAGTGTTATTTTTATATTATAGACTTTGTGATCATGTTTGATTATTATACAATATTTTTTTATGGATATAATGATGTTTTGGGTTAACTACCTTCATTGGTGTGAGTTAGATGCAGGAAGATTCTTCTCTTAGATCGTGATGGAGGGAGAGTATCATCGAAGAGGGTGGTTAGATGGAGACATAGGGAGATGATGGATAATGAATATAAAAACCCTTGCACACACCACTTACTATATCATTTTTCATAGTTATCTTATATGGATAGCATAGCATGTTTTGTATACTTCTCTTTTAGATGATTGTTAGTATGCTTTCTGGTAAAATATTAATTATTGACTATGATCATGTCGATTGTTGGAGTGATTTCACTATTTTTTTAATCTTAAATAGCTCATCTTATTTGACTTAACGAGTGAATTCATTTATGTTTATTTAGCTTACTGCCTTATTATGTGTGGCTATATAATAAAATATTATGATGTCATGGATTTCATAATCATTACTTGAGATATAAGATTTAGATAATAATAATTAAAGATTATTATTATGACATTACATTATAATGTTGAAAGATAAAAATATTATTCTTAAAATATATTAGATTGGATTAACTATTTGACTAAAGAATCTATATTCATAATATATATAAATAGATATATTAATGTTAATTATTTAATGATTTTAAAAATCATTGTAATGTATGTTGGTGGATAACATTTCAACATTAAAACTCTAAGTCTTGTTATACCTAGTTGCATTGCCAAAGTTATATGATTTTATTATGTTAGTCGTTACATGGGGAAATACATTAGTCCACAACTAGTTTGTAGTCTTGCATGGAATATAACATAAGTTTGTGACTTATGTAATTGAGGTGGTCGGTGATAGATTGATCATTGCCATGCAGGTTTGATATAGGAATATAATATGGTTAATTAGGGATTTAGTAGAGAAGCATTGATAATTATAATGTAATTAATCATTCATTGACTTTATTTAAGTAATGTTTGGGATAAAATTATGGGGTTTATTATGTTTTGAATGGCGATGGGATGAAATTCAGTTAAGCTATTAGGGCATGCAAAATTTCAATGAGTTTTATTGGCTATTAATGATGGAGTAGTGGAAGAAAATAGAGGATGTAAAATAAATAAAAGAGGATAGTGGGATTGTGAGGGAAAATGGCTCAAGACATTTTAAAAGGAGAAGATAGAAGGGAAAAGAGACAAACAGGTGCAAAGAAGAAAGATTTTGGCTTGGCTTTCTAAGACATTTTTACATTTACCATGTTGGTTTTGTAATTCAATTTCTGAGTGAAATAATGAATGGATTTATTTGAATGTGTATGGTTATTGGTTTCTTTGTTTGTTTCATTAGAAATATTGGATTGTATGTGGAGCCTTGTGGAAGTCTTGACCTCCACAGAACCACACATTCAAACTAGGGTAACTGGGAGTTGGGATAGAGACGTAGAGTTGGCCATGGTTATTGTTGAGTTTTTAAATAGCCATTTCCTACACATCTCTAGCTATTCGGAAATATATGTTCAATATTTAAAGATTATTTTGATGGGTATATAAGAATATGGCTCGTAATAGTTGATTCAAATTAGATTGATATGTATACATTTGGGTATATGAAAACATTGAATTGAAATAGTTAATCTATATAATTATTTGATTGAGAAACTAAATTGAACTTTAGGGTTAAATTATCAATTTTCTAGGGTTTTTAAATATATATACATGAGTATATATTCAGTTAAAAACTGATTAAATATATATATATATATATATATATATATATATATATATATATATATATATATATATATATATATATATATATATATATATATGTATATATATATATATATGATTGTACATTGAGCTGTCTGACTTCATTAAGTGACTGTGAGCATATATATATTCAACTTTTAGACTTCATTAAATATATATATATAGTATTAAACTGTTAAACTGTATGATGTGATATTATGTATGTATGTAAAATTATATTCAACTAGCATACTTCATTAAATGATTGTATATACACACATAGACATATATACAATAGTATTAAACTATTAAACTATATGATTTGATAGTGTGTGTGTGTGTGTATTCAATCGTTGGATTTATAAGTGACTGCATGTTTTACATTTTAAATATGAAGTTGTTGTTTGGACTGGGCATAAATTATGTTTTAAACCCTAAGCTAGATTATGAAATCATATATTATTCATAATGAATTATAATGCAGAATTGGGATCTTTTCTACATAGTCACTTGTGTAACCCAAATATGAGTAAATGAGTAATATAATTATAGGGTTTCACATTTTGCTCGAGGAAAATATTTAAACCAGTAAATTGTTAAAATATTTAAGTCAATGTTAGTTATTTATTGTGATTAAAAACTTTGCATTTTATGTATTTGATGATTATATAGTTAAACTATGTACGAGTTTTCATAGTCCATGAGGGGATTGGGTAAATGAGTTCGATAGTATAATTGCTTTGGTTTTGTTTGACTAAGTCTGAGCTGTGATATAAATGATAATCGAGCTAGGTAATCAACTGTTTGTTATTGTTTATTTTTATTGAGCCATACCTAAGTTTGATAAAAATGGCTGCATTCAATATTTCCTCATTTGAACTATATTTTAATGGTAACCTTGAATGATTGATTGGATTTTAATGATTAAATAGTTTTGATATTTAATGGAATAAATGAGTTTGTTTTAAAAAATCTTGTGTATTTAATTATCATGGCATATGAATTTCTCAGTTTATTGGAAAAGGTTTTAGAGCCTTTGTATGTAAGCTAATTGTATACTTCACGTATATAGTGTTGTTCCCAAAATCTGTCACTCATTTTTGGGACAACATATGAACTATTTTGGTTCTGCAAACCAAAATTCTCTCTTCCCTTCCAAAAAATTGTTTTGAGCATTCAAATTCTCCATTTTTCAAGCTTTTTCAGCTAAGGGACTCTGCAAGCTTGTTTCTATGGACTCTGCAGGCTTGTTTCTACGGACTCTGCAGGCTTGTTTCTACGAACTCTGCAAGCTTATTTCTACGAACTCTGCAGGCTTGTTTCTATGGACTCTGCAGGCTTGTTTCTACGGACTCTATAGGAAAGAAACAAGTTCCCAACACTTAGGCATTTTCAAGGTTGGTTCAATCAAACATTTCAAAGGATTCTTCCAAAATCTTAAAGGACAAATGCCCTTGTGGAGGGCACTTAGGTGCCAAAAGAACCTTTGTGACTTTTTTGAAAGGTAATTTTGGAGATCAAATAGCCCTTGCAGAGAGCAGGTGATGAGTGAAATGAACCATTGAAAAAGGCTAAAAAAGTTGGAATTCCTTCAAAAAGTGAACAAGGAAAAAGACAAGATGAATTCTTTCAGACAAAAAGTCTGAAGGAATTTTCCCAAAGGAAAAAAGCCTGAGGGAATAAGCAGGAAAGACAAAAGAAGAAATCCTTTGATCAAAATGTTTGAAGGATTTCCTTCAAACATTTTGTTTGAAGGATTTGACAAAGGAGGCTGCCCAAAGAACCCTGAAGGGCAAGTACCCTTGTGGGGGCTCTCGGTGATCAGGAAATTGACCTTTCTCAAGACCCCGAAGGGCATGTACCCTTCAAAAGGATTTAAAGACTAAGCTCGGTTAAAGGAAATCTGAAGGAAATAAAGTTGAAGGAATTGACCAAAGGGTGACAGGCCCATGGATGTCAAAGTTGGGCACCATGAACTAGCCGTTGGAATCTAGATGTCCGGTGACTTCCCCAAAGCCATTAAATTTAGGGCAATAAACTAGCCATTGGCTTTCAAATAGTGACGGGCGTTCGAACGTCATATTTATGGCAATGAAATAATCATTGATCTTTAAAGGCTTGAGCATGGACCCAAATGCATTTAAAGGCCAAAAGGAAGAACCACTAAGAGAAGAGCACAAGGAACCAACAAAGTTGGGAATATAGCCTCAAGAGCTCAAATTGCAATAGGAAAGAGAGAAATACCAAAAATATCTATGCAGGAGTTATTCCAGTAGGTGGAACTGTCTACTAAGTAGATATTTGAGCTTGCAAACATTAAAGGCGCAGCCTATTTTTCTCCCTTGGAGTAAAGGTGAAGTGGATAGCTGCGTAGATATAAGGAAAAGGACCAGACAACCCATGCTAAGGAGAAGACATTTGAGATGAATCGACATGCCATAGTAAGGCAAATGCCTTATTCTAGTATGGTGCCTTGACAAAATTAAAAATGCATTCAAAGCATTAAATGCAGCATGGGCCGTTCCATGGAACAAAGTGCCAAGCCTTTCTTAGCTATTATATATTGTAATCTCTTTTTTTATGTAAAAGCGATCTCTCTGATATAGATTAAAACTCTGCCAAAATTGAAAAGGTGATTATTGAGACTTTGATCTCAGATTGTTAATCATATTTCTTTGTTTGAATGAGAAAGTAGGTTATTTTTAGACTTTATGCTGTAATAGCTTGTGTGATTTAGGAAATTGTTCTTATGTCTATTTCTTGAAGGCATTCTTGTCCATTGAATGAAATAAGCAAACTTAGTGGAAGTAATCAAGAAGGTGTCTTGAAGCCAACTGTGGGAAGACTTTGTGATGTCTACAATTACCTTTAGTGTGTTTGTTTATTTTCTATTTCTGTGTAAAGGACCTTGGGTTGACTTTGTGCCCTCATCATCCTTCGTATTTCACTCTTAGGCAGTTGAGGGGGAGACTTTGTGCTACACCTCACTCTGCTGGTTATTGCACCCCTGTTACCAGTTACTTGTTACCTACTAGAAAGAACTCTTGTTGTTTGTTGTAAGACCACTTTTGAAAGAAGAGAAGTGCCTTCAGTGTTTCCAACCTAGATTTCTCCTTTGTTTGTGAACATCATCTCAAAAAAAGAGAGATGGATGGTGTTTTCCTACCCCTGAGTGTTATTTTTTGCATATATATATCCCCTCATATTTATAGGGAATCTCCCCTTGATGAGAAGAGAGATTTGTCCCCTTTTGATGTGGTAAACCTACACATCTGGCCGGCCGATCTCCCTTGTTGTGGTTGAAACGACCTATTTTTCTCATCAGTTAGCTGGTGACAAAATATTCACCCAACATATAGTATACTATAAGGCGAAGGACAAAAGATGTCAACTTTATAGTATATTGTATAAACTATGTATAATGCAATTGTATGTATGTATGTATTTATATGTAAATATATATTATACATACAACTATGTTATAATTGTTATAACAGTGAATAATTAATGCTTGTTTATATTTGGTTATATGAAAACATTAGAGTGTTAAATATAAATCATTCAATGTATTTACAAGTTTAAATACAGAACATAATTGTAAGTTATGGACTAGTTGTTATATGTGGAATATAAACAATTATTAGTGAGGGTTATAATATTTTTTCATAGAGAAATAATTTTATAAGTTAGTGGATAAAGCAAATAGCAGTCTAAATACTCATTTTTTGGATGGTGTGTTATATTGACGATTGTTTAGTAATATGTGTATTATTTGTAATAAACTAAAATCTTAGATTTCATTCACTTCATTTGAGGAACTAAATGAATGTTAGTGATATTTATAAATTAGCATAATTTTTATTAGCTAAAGGGAAATATGATGAATGAATTTATTATTTTTTGTATTATTATCTATTTTTTTGAATCTCGCATTCATGACCCTAATTAAGCAGTGGATGGATTCCACTGGCTTAATTAGCGCCATCAATGCAAGATAAGGGGTAATCCGATCAAGTGGTGTGCATGAATTTGACTAATCTTATAGATCATTTATTATTAAAAAAATTAGCCAAATTAATGTTTGATAAATATTTTCATTTCATATGTTGATATAGTTTTCATATTTGTGTGATATCATATAAGAATGGATTTTTTTATGATATACATTATGTTTTAGATATCTTCAACAAACATGTTTTGATTTGTTACTCTAGATTTCCATGCCATCATTATCTACCCATTCATAGAGGGAGGCTCATCCCCTTGTTTATGAGATAGTGTGGGGGATCTATGGTCCATGGTTAGTGTGGAAAAGCACTCAAATGAGACCTTCCCTCCTAGTTGGAGTACTATACTTGAAACTACACTTGAGATTACATATTGATACTTGAGTCAAGGAGACTCTTAAGTCATGGAGACTCTACTTAGAAGATTTTTGTATCATGTTTTATCATTTGATATATTTTATGTATTGCTGAAAATTGTAATATTTATGCATTATACTTCTACAGCAAAGGTTGTAATATTGTGTCAACTATGGCTGAATTTATACTATATCATTTAAGTTGAGATGTAGTATTTATGATTATTCAGTGTTGTTCATGATTTATATATATATATATATATATGGTGATCCTTAACTAAGTGGATTAGATATAACCTTTAGGATTAACTAAATTAATATAGTTAGTTAAAGATCATTAGTTAAGATTTCTCATGGTAAAATCTATATGTTGAATATGTGTATTTAATTTTTCTAATTATTATAATATTTTGGTAAAGCCCAGTGGGGTTGTTATATTGTGGTATCAAAGTTGAGGCTCAAAATATAAGACTTAATGTGTCCATTAACAAAAACTTATTATCTTCATAAATAGGAATAACAATGGTGTGCATTAGACTAAGAGGTGAGTGTACTTCAAATACTAAACGCCTTGTTGATCCAAATCAATTTGTAGCTAAACAAGCTAAGAAGTTGGATCAAATCCTTACAACCATGTAAGAGACTAGGGATTGAATCATGGCCCTAGAATAGGAATTTCGTGGCCATGAAGAGGAGAATGCTAAGGAAGAACCTGAAAGGCATCCTAATGACTAGGAACATATTCAAGATCAGAGACATGGGGAGGTGCCATAGGATGTGAGAGTTTGACTATCTGTAGAGTTAGCATGTGACATGAAAAAGGTAAATCCACCCAAGTTTGATGGAACTATATTAGGAGATGGAGATAAATCATGGTTAATAGAAATGGAGAAGTATTTTGAAATTCAAAATTATTCAGAAGTCATGAAAGCAATCTGGGAAGTTTATCAGCTTGTTGGTGAAATAACTTCTTGATGGGCAAACAATAAGCTCAAGATGAACCTCAACTTAACCACCACCACTTGGGAATAGTTTATGACACTGTTTAGGTCACGATGGCTTTCACATCTGTACTTCAACCAAAATATTACGTATTTTAAAAATCTTAAGCAAGGGGATTTATCATTGAATGAATACTAAGAGCAATTCACTAAGATTCTTAAATATGTCCCTCAATATCAAGAAGATGGGAGGTTCAGAATCAAAAAAATTATCATGGTATTGAAACCCCAAATAGGCATTGAAATATATGTGCATGTTTCATCTACCATGGATTAGGTATTCTATAAGGTAGTCAAGTAAGAACAGAAACGAAAATCTCTTGTCTAAGTCAGAGATAAGTTTAAAAAGAAATTTTGAAGTTTTAAACCAACTTTCAATAAGAAGAACTGGAAGCAGAGAAGCAAAAATTATGAGGGTTAGTTCAAGAATCAGAATGCCAAGTTCAATAGTGGTTTAGGGAGCAAAAATATTGGTAATGGTTTCATGATTGGTTTAAAGGAAAACTAAAATATTGATAAAAAAGCCCTGTGAGAGGTTGCTTCATTTGTGGAGGTGACCACTATGCTCAAGAATGTCCTCAAGACAATTTAAAGAACAAGGGTTCAGCTTCTCAACAAGATATGTTTCAATAGTGAATTCATGTAGCTATTGACAATCAATAGGCTAAGTATCAAGCTTTGCCTATAAAACTGTCAGGTATTTTGTTCAATCATCTAATTTCTATTTTAATTGATACGAGAGCTATAGAATGGTTCATTTCTTCTAGAATGCTTCTCAAATTATTTAGAAAGGCTTGAGTAATGGAAAATACATGGTTGATATAATATGGGAATGAGTCAAAGGTCAAAGTTATCTAATCCAAGTATAAATTAGATCACCTAAGTTCACATTGGTAGTAGATCTCTATGCAGCACCATTGGGATCATATAATGTGATCCTAGGAGTGAATTGGCTTGTGAAGCATAAATCCAAGGTTGATTATTTTGTGAAGAAGGTTGAGTGTCAAGATGATTTTGGAAATCAAACACAACTTCATGGTGAGATAAGGGAGTTAAATCTGAGACAAATTTTTGAAATTTAACTCAAAAAAGATCAAAGGAAAGGATGACAAACATTTATCATTAATATAATTGAGATGGAAGAATCTAAGTAACCATATATCAAAGATTATCCTTTTTTGAGAAAATTTCATGACATGTTTGAAGAAGAATTACCAGGATTGACACCTAATCACGAGTTTGATTTCTCAATTTATATCATGTCTAGATTAGAACAATATTCAAAGGTGTTGTAGAGGATGACAACCACTGAATTGGTTGAGTTAAAGGCACAAGTTCAGGAGTTGTTGTTGAAAGGTCTAATTCCACTGAGTGTATCACCATGGGGTTCTCTAGTTATCTTCATAAAAAAAAGGATAGCACTCTTCACCCATACATAGACTACAGGATGTTGAATAAAGTAATGATCAAAAATAGATATTTATTTCCATGTATTGATGATCTCTATGATCAAATATGAGGGGAAATAGTCTTTTTATAAATTAATCTTAGATCAGGGTATCACCAATTGAGGATCTATGAAGAGGATATTCTAAAAATAGCATTTAGGACTTGATATGAGTGTTAAAAATTTACATTATTACCATTTGGATTGATGAATGTTCTAGCAACATTCATGAATCTTATGAACAATATGTTTAGAGATTACCTAGATTGCTTTGTGTTGGTCTTTCTTGATGACATCCTCATTTATTCCAAGGATGAGGAAGAGCACTTACAACATCTTCATTTCTTGGTTTTGAAATGTTTGTGAAAGCATATATTATATGGTAAGCTATCTAAGTGTGTATTCTTCAAAAATAAAGTGCAATATTTAGGACATATTATCTTTGTAGATGGTGTTCTAATAGATCCAACAAAGATAATATCCATTATGGAGTGGCTGGCACCAAAGCATGTGCATGAGGTAAGAAGTTTCATGGGATTAGTGGGCTATTATAGGAAATTCATTTCAAATTTTTATAAGATAGTTAATCTGATTACCTCTCTTTAGTGAAAGAATCAAAGTTTCATCTGGTCAGATAAGTGTGAGAAAGCCTTTCAAAAAGTAAAAAGGAGACTTACTTCATCACCAGTGCTAAGATTTCCTAGGCCTAATAGTCAACTCACGGTGATCATAGATGCATCTAGGGATGAACTTGGAGGATTTCTTATGATGGATGGTTCAATAGTAGCCTATGAGTCTAGGAAATTGAACCCATATGAGGTGAATTATGCCCCTCATAATCTCAAACTTGCACCAATTATGCATGCTTTGTAAGTTTGTAGGTATTTCTTGTTTGAAAATTTGTTTGAGCTCAAGACTGATAACTTGAGACTCAAGTACATCTTCACCCAACCAAATTTTAATGCTCATCAAAGATGATGGTTAGAGTTCTTATGTGACTATGATTTTGATATTAACTATATCAAAGGTATGGAGAATAGAATAGTTGATGTTCTTAGCTGTAAAAGGTACATAGCAGTCATGGCTACTATCATAAGTTCTTTTAGAGATCAAGTGATCAAATTCTCACCAAAAAATAAATTCTATGATCAGGTCAAAAAAGTATTTTTAAATAATGATGGTCTTTTGCAGTACAATGGTAGGACGTATATACCAAATAGGGAAATTTTGAGGAGTAAAATACTAAATGAATTGCAAAATACCCCATATTCAGGACATATAGGATTAACCAAGCTCATGGTTCAGCTTAGACCAATCTATTTCTAAAAGGGAGTCAAGAGAGATGCAACACATTTTGTGTCTCATTGTTTGGAATATCGACATGTGAAAGTTAAACATGCACATCTACTTGGATTGTTATATCCACATGACATATCAGTTTTTATGTGGTAGGTGATTAGTATGGACTTTATCCAAGGGTTATCGTTATCAAGGAACATGCATGACATGATCATGGTTGTAGTTGACAAACTAACCAAGGTAGCTTACTTTATACCTGAAAATTTGACTAATGATGCACCTATGCTTACAAAGAGATTCATAAAAGAAGTGTATCAATTACATGGTTTTTCAAAGAAGATAATTTGGGATTGAGATATGAGGATGACTTATAGGTTTTGATTGAATCTGAAGTCATCTTTGGTATGCAATTGAACTTCAGCATTGTATATCACCCACAAATTAACGGACAAACAAAGTGAGTTAATCAGATTTTAGAGGATATTCTTCATATGCATTGCATGAATCAACAATATAAGTGGGAGTAATACCTTCCATTGGTTGATTTTTCTTACAACAACTCATATTAATTAACATTAAATATGGCTTTATTTGAGGTTTTGTATGAAAAGAGGTGTAAAACACTAATCAGTTAGGATAGTTTTGAAGATAGGGAAGTCTTTGGACCTAAGATGCTTTTAGAAATAGAAGAGCAAATCAGGGAAATCAAGCAAAATGTGTCCAAGGCCAATGATAGATAGAAAATTTATGTTGATTTGAAGAAAACAAATAAACAATTTTATGTAGGTGATAAATTGTTTCTACGTGTTAATCCTCAGAAAAGCTCGATTAAATTTGGTAAGTCAATGAAACTTTCACCGAGATATGTGGAACCCTTCAAGGTTTTGGAAGTGGTCAACTTTATAGCATATAAGATTGTGTTTCCACCAACTCTAACTCTTTCATATAATGTCTTTCATGTGTCTTATCTTAAAAAGTATATAGTTGATCCTTCACATGTGTTGGATTGGAATGATTTGAAGGTTTTAGATCCTAGAGTGGTCATGGTAAAACCAATTAGAGTAATTGATACTCTCAAACTCAATTTACATAATAAATAAGTGTCACAGTTCAAGGTCATACGAGATCAATACTCTAAGGATAGTGTCACTTGGGAGGACTATGATGAATTTTACTGGTTGTTTCCATATTTGTTTGCTTGATTTGCTATTGTTTATTATATTATGCCTGTTGAACAATGTTTTAAATTCATAACTCTTATTTTAATAAATGTCCTCAGGGAGATGACTAGATTTAAGGGGGAAGGATGTCACACCTTGATTTATCTCTAAGCTAAATAACCTATTTAATCTATTAATTATTTTGATTGATTAGTTGATTAACTAATATTTGATTAAGATGGATCACATATGTTGATTATGAAACTTTTTGTGTTGCTTAATTTATATGATTATATGATATGAGTTAGCAGTATTTTTATATTTTTTACTTTGTGATCATGTTTGATTATTATACATCATTATTTTATGGATATAACAATGTTTCGAGTTAACTATCTTCATTGACATGAGATGGATACATGATATATTCTTCCCTTGGATTATGATGTAGGGAGATTATCATCAAATAGGGTGGTTAGATGGATACATTGGGAGACGACAAAGAATGAATCCAAAAACCCTTACACACACCACTTAATATATCATGTTTCATAATTGTTTGATATGGATAGTGTAACATGTTTTATGTACTTTTACTTTAGATGATTTTTAGTATGTTTTATTTTAAAATATTGATTGTTCATTATGATAGTATTGATTATTGAAGTGATTTCACTATTTTTGTGATCTTACGTAGCTCATTTTATTTGGCTTAATGAGTTTATTTGTTTATATTTATTTAGCTCACTGCTTTATTATGTGTGGTTGTATATTAAAACATTTTGATGTTGTGACGGATTCCATAATCATTATTTGAGCTATAAGATTTAGATAATAATAATTAAATATTATTAATATGACATTACATTATAATGTCGAAAGATAAAAGTATTGTTTTTAAAATATATTATATTGGATTAACTATTTGATTAAAGAATCTATATTCATGATTTATATAAATGGATATGTTAATGTTAATTATTTAATAATTTTAAAAATCATTGTAATGTATGTTGGTGGATAACATTTCAATGTAAAAACTCTAAGTCTTGTTATACTTTGTTGCATTGCCAAAGTTTTATGATTTTATTGTGTTATTCATTGCATGGGGAAATACATTAGTCCACAACTAGTTGATAGCCTTGCATGGAATATAATATAAGTTTTTCACTTATGTAATTGAGGTGGTCAATGATGGATTGATCATTACCATGCAGATTTGATAAAATAATATAATATGGTTAATTAGGGATTTAGTAGAGAAGCATTGAGAATGATTAGGTAGATAATCATTCATTGACTTCAGTTAAGCAATGTTTGGGAGAAAATTATGGAGTTTACTATGTTTTGCATGGAGATGGACTGCGAGTTAGTTAAGCTATCTTAGCATGCAAAATTTGAATGATTTTTATTGATCGTTAATGATGGAATAGTGGAAGAAAATAGAGAATGGAAAATAAATAAAAGAGAATAGTGGGCTATGAGGGTAGATGGCTCATGTCATTTTGAGAGGAGAAGACAAAAGGGAGAAGAGGTGAACAAGTATAGAGAAGAAGGATTTTGGATTGGTTTTTTGTGAGATTCTTACATTTATCAGGTTGGTTTTATAATTCAATTTTTGAGTGAAATAATGAATAGATTTTTTTGAATGTGTATGGTTACTGGTAGAGACACCTAAATTTGGCCACAGCTAGCCTTTGATCAAACTTCAGATGGATTCCTAACAACCATTACAAATTAAAAGTAGGAATCATTAAATGTCACAAATTTATTTGTGCATCATTTATCAAAACTCATAATCATGTTGAGACATCACTAATTGGGGTATCCTATCATATGCAATAATAATCGCTCATGGATTCATCACCAATCAAATTATGACCTAGTAAATTGATGTTCTCAACCAAAGGTGAGGGATAGCCTTACATAAATTTTGAAAATGCAATTAACCTGATCAAAATTACTTAATTGATTAAACCCAATTATATACATAGTTGAAAATTCCATGGCTAATTAGTGAATTTTTATTTTTAGAAATTTATAAATCCAGATTTGATGATATTATTGTGACATCACACAAATATCTAAAATCCATAGCTTTTAGAATTTATTATTTTCTAAATTCATTAATTAAATATATTCCTCAATTCTCATAATAAGTGGTCAAGTGAATCATGTAGAATTAATAAATTTCTACTTTTGGAAATTTGTAAATACAAAAAAAAAATATATTCTATGAGTTGTCAATCCACTTGTAAAATATCAAGAATTGGTTGGGAGACAATCATTTTGACCCTTGTCTCTCACATGGCCATCATGATTATCTTTAACCCAACCCAGAGTTAGCCTAACTCAACCAAAGGTTGGACTGACTTAACCAAGTTTAGTTATAAACCTAACCTCCCTAGGGTTAGAATTAGTTATGAGACCTATAAATATAAGTGCCAAGACACCTCTAAAAAAAATTTCAGTAGTGCAATATTATTATGCCAAAATACCTCCAAAAAGATTCATTGTAGTGTTACCATGCCCACATGCCAAGTCAAATCTAGCCAAGCCAAGGTGACAAGGAAAAGCAGAACAATGGAGATTCACTGACAAATCTTTATTGAGCACAAGCAGAGCAAGCCATTCAACAAGTTATTTGGAAGTTCCAAAGAAGTTAAAGGAATATCTCTTTTATATTTTAGTTGAGTTTGCATAGATTTATTTGTTACTAAGCTCTCCCTAGTGTCTAGGCCAAAGATGTTAGCATGTTAGTGTGTTTGGTTCATTGTTTTATAGACTAATAAAATACTAACCTTCTCTCTATGTAAAATTACTAGATCACATAATGACACACCTGGGGGGAATCTTCATGTCCGTGCACCCCAAGAAGTTGTTTTGTTCTTCATTTTTAATTCTATTTTTGTTGTTGCTTTGCTAAAATAAAAATGGCCCATAAAGAATTAATAAATTTTTATTTATTAAATATTTTTATCTAATTTTTTGTAGAATATATATAAGTATTTTATTAATATGCTTTAAAATTTTCAAAAAAAAACTCTATATTTTAGCATTTATGATCATTTTAGTAACTGTCACTTTTATTTTCTTTTTTTTTGTTAAAAAATATCTGGTACAGATCTAATAAAAATTTTGTTATTCATTTTTTTGCTCTAAAATTTTTCATAGAGGTGAACCTTGGACCTATTAATAACATCCAAATATTTTGTTACAAATTGGAGCATATTTTATAATTTATGATCAAAACATTAACTGATGATTTTTATGTTTTGTGTGTTATGTTTTATTTTTAAGATTCCAACTTATTGCTTGTAGGTTTTCATAGTTTAACATTAATTTTGTGTCTTATTGAGATAAATTACAGGAATATAATTTTTTCAAAAAAAAAAAAAAAAAACCTAACATCTTTTGCATGATCTAAAGGCCAAGAAAAAACACTTATAAATATTCTAAGTTGCAAAACGAACATCTAAATTAGGGGTTTATAATATTTTCATTTAAGTTGTTTTTATTTTGTTTAAATATTTCAACAACAAATGCCAAGTGGCCAAATTTCATAAAAAATTCACTTTGGTTTATTAAAATAAACACTTGCACTTAGATTACATACTCTTAAGAGTGTTTTGTTTTATGCTTGTTCTTTCCAAGTTGTTTATGTCTGTAAAATGATTGATGCATGTATGCTCTCCCTCTATACCATTTAGGAAACTCAAGTGACCCAAAGTGATATCAATTTGAATTTATGCCTTGTCCAAAGGCATGAAAAGAACATCATTAAGGCTCTCCTTAAATCCATATGGTTTGGTTGATCTAAATATGACCTTAAAGTCTTTTCACTAGTCATTTATTTGCATGCATTTTGGTTTGTGAACAGGAGCTCACTTCTCCCAAGTCACTAGTTTTCTATGGGTGCATTGACCTAGAGTTTCATCTCCCATCACTGTACCAATCATATTCCATAGTGGGGTATATAAATTAAGGCATGAATACTATGATTACCAGGGGTTGAGTGGCTAGCCTCTCCAATCATAACTAAAACCCGAGTCAAGTCTGGCTAACTAGGAGATTCCACTAAGAAGTACATGAATGGAATCATTATGCAAAGGAATAGACCCTTACATAGTAAGTTAGTTGGTATGAACTCAATTTACATGATTACATAGCTAGTGTTAACCACACTCGGGACCATCTAGAAATGCACAAAAAATAACGTTAGAATAACCCTGCTTGCCATAGACATACTATTGATGCAAGGAAAGTATCCCAAAGCTCCATGTTACCATTCAATCTCTTGAGAGAAGGGGTGGGTGTAAAAACCCTACTTATTCATGCACTCTTATTTTTGGATTAACACTTAAAATCCTCTCAAGATCATGTATATAGATAGAATTTGATATTACTATGCAACTTTATCAATTTTATGATTTAGGACATTACACTTAGGTGTTTTATGTCATTTTATCCTTTATTACATGGTTTCTAATTCTAAACTACCTATTTTTTGTGTTATACCATGTCAAAATGAGTTTTGTTTATACATCACTCCTTTGTTTGAGGAGGCATTGTGTTGACCATTTTTGATCACATACCTTTGCCTTAGTCTTTTGATAAATCTTTGTGTGTGTCATTTTACTGGAAAGGGTAATGTTACACTACCCAAATCATTTTGATTTATGTGCCTTTCAAATAAACTATCGATCATATCTTTAGATCACAATAACGTCGTTATGCTGCTTGAATCATTTCATAGACTTGTTTTCCTTGTGTCCAAGATTCCAATTCAAAACCAAAACCACATGTGCCTTTTGGATCTTTGTCTAGTGTCATTATGCCATTCAACATTGTCTAACGTATTGTTTGTTCAAATAAACCTAGTTTTCTAAGTTGAGTCTTTAATTAACCTTACAAAGTTTAAATCTAAAAATTGATTGATTTCTATTTATGTCTTGTGTAATTTGGGCCTAGACATCAATCTTTCTCTTTTGGGTTGTGTAACTTAGGTTAATTCTTTACCCAATTTTAAGAGTATTGTTTGTGTCTTTATTTGGGAGAAATAGCATATCTCTCCATGTGCCTGTTGTTTCATGCCTTATACTAATTGGCCAAGTTCATATCTATAGTCAAATGCCTAGTCTATGCCAAAGTGTTTCAAATTTGTTAGATTAAATCTCACCTTGCTTTTAATTCTAGATTTTGTGCTTATTTTTTCAAAAGTCCTATCATATGCATGTTTTAAGCCTAGATTTTATGCCGCATTTGGCCAATAGACCTAGCAACTTTTATTTTCTTAGATTAGACTTGTTTGAAACACTTTGGACCTAGAGTTGCCAATTTTTATTTAGCGACTTGACCTTTTGTGTGAGATATTTTACATTAGATGTATGACGTTAAACTATTTTTACCAAGTTTTAGCATTGACCATTTTATAGATACAGCTCCACCCCTTCGACCAAGTTAGACCAAGTTTGAACCTTTTATCATTTGGACAATATTTATAAGAGTTTGTGGAACTCTAGGCCTTTTTATGAAACATTTATCATTGTCTTGGATATGTCTCATTACACTTATAGTGGATCCATGTAAAATCCAAGTTATGATAGATTGGTCACAAAAATTGACTTTATTCGAGACCCCTATGGTGAAGAAGTAGTTTGTGAGATAGATACATATCCTCCTTACAATACTCAATCTAGGGTACAAAGCCAAGCACATTATTAGATGACACTTTATTTAGGTTGGTTGACGTACGATATTTACCCTTTCACTACTCATATTGTCTGATCCTCCACCTATACCATTCTCCCTCCTTTGAATTGTGTAAGTAACCATGTTCCATAACATCCAAGGATTACTATTCTAGGCCCTCATCCTTTGGCTTATGTAGGCCACCAAGCTCCACAACATCTAAGGATTACCATTCTAGGACCTTGTATTTTGGTTTATGTGAGCAACCAACCTCCATGATGCCCTACCATTTCCATTCCAAAACCTCATCCTTTGGTTTTTACAAGCAACCAAACCTTGTAATGTCCTACCATTACCATTACCATTCCCATCCCTTCCAAGTATAGTAGATCATTATCTCAACCAAGTTATGCACCCATAACTAAATGAGTCACAGTTACTATCCTAGGTCATAACCCCATCATAAGTAAGCCTGTCATTAACCAACCACTAGTCATTCTTCATCCATTGCCAACTATTCCCCACTTTAGAAAACCCATGCTGATCATCGAGCCAAAATTGGGCTAATTAGTACCTCTCCAACTAAGCCAATCATTCAAAGACCAAGATATGTTTAAAATTGGTATTTTACAATTGATTGTAAATCAAGGATAAGAGAACCAACCAATCCAAAATGTTTTTTTTGAAACACCTATTTGTGATGAGTCAACTTGTGATGAATTATCTTTTGATACTATACATAATGTCAAGGAGTATCACTCTGACAAACCAGTCTTTATTGAACTACTTCTTAATGATTATAACCACCTTTGGGAAAATCATTACCTTGACTATATGATTATTTATAAAGAGCCTCCTTTGATAAGCTAGCTTTTGAGGAGTTGTCTCTTGACCTTTTTCCCCTTGTTGAGGAGTCTCACTTTGACAAACTAGTCTTTGTGGAACCCATTATGCCATCATAGGCCATTAATTGTCTAATACCAAATATTAAAAAAGACATTATTGTATCAACATCCACCCCAAGTGAACAATCAAAATTTGTGTCAAGTTTTATTCTTGAACCAACTTGAATTTAGCATCAAAAATAGAATCAATGTTAGTCTCCACATCAGATTCAGACTCCCTTGAGTAAGACTCAGCTTCAAAATTAGAATATATTTTAGTTGTTACAAAATTGGTTATGCATGCCTTGTAAATCAATTTGAATACATTTATGATCCTTCTATAGTTTTTTAGGATGATTACTTTTACATTAACACAATTTATCTTAGTATCTTCTATGAGGATTGTGCTACCTCTCCCCATTCCATTACCATTCCACATGCCATTAACACCAACCAACCAAGCCATTATATTGACATTACACCTCCCTTAAGTGTTGATTGGTACCAATAAAATCACACCTTGTTTAACTGCATCCATGATGGCATATCAGTTGTAGAATATCAGGGGGATCAAGACCAATTCATGCAGAAAAATAACAATCACCTAGTGAAACATTTTTGGAGGCACTAAGGGACAATAAAATTTAAATCTCAAAATCTTATAATGAAATCTTATTTGAGGTTCTACAAAAAAATAAAAGTCAAAATCCAACATTCCTTATTAAAACCTTCTTAGAGGCGCTATGGGACAATCAAGACAACTTTATTGGTAAAAACCTCATCGAGGTGTCAATAGCTGAGCACAATAATTATTCACTGCTTGATGAAGATATTATCAAAGATAACACCAATAAAAATTCTAATATACAACATAATCAAATGATAACTACTCTCAAGCCCAAACAATATAAAAATTGGGTGGTCCTATCGAGAGCATATTCATAAGTCTTCAGCCCCAGCACATCCAAAATTATGTTGAATTCAGAATCAGTAACATTATGTGTACCTAAAAATACTAATATTCATTTTTTTCCCAACCATTATACATTCCATTATCATCCACCTTTACATTTCCATCTCAGACCTATCAACCACTATTTATCCCTATTTATCATCCCTAGTCGCACTCTCCTTTGTAAAGGCTACAAAGATACCTTATCTCAACATTTGGAGGAAATAAAATCAATGAACAATGAAGATCACAATAATATTTTTGGAGTTCAAATTTATAGCAGGTTCTTGATAGATTAGTTATTTAAAAGAGGTATGGGTTATCAATTTACATGATTAACTATTCTAGTTGGATCATTTGCTAATTAGGATGTGCATCTGCACATCAATAGGAATAACAGAACTTTTATTTGGCCAAAAAATTTACCTTGCCAAAAACCATACATTTATTATTTGCCTTTTACCTTGCCATTTTTAATTTGCCATTCCTCTTGCCCTTGTTTCATACCCTACCATTTAACGTGCCTTATCATTTAAGGGCAAGACTATTACCATTATATCCAATTATCATAACATCACCATCCTTGAACCATGTCATATCATATGTCATCCCACCATGCTTTTCCTATTAGACCAAATCTTGTTTTGACCAACTCTACCCAAGATTTTTTTATCTTGGTTCTTTTGGTTCTTCTCACACCTTCTTCGAGGGGATTTCAATATAGTTTTAGTATTTTCAAAATTCTATTTTTAAATGATAGTCTATGAAAGCAGTGTGACAGTGAATCTGGAAAGATATCATTCCTTTATATTTTACTGGTGCCATTCAATATAACTACCTTTGGAAAAATTAGTATTACACCTTATGTTATTAATTATAATTGCTTATGGGAAAATTAGTATCATAGACCTATGTCATTGTTTCTTAATTATAATCACCTATGGTAAATTAGGAACAACACCTTTTACCATCCATTATCACATCACTTTACCATTACTATTCTCATTTGTCTTAATTTGTGAACTTGTTGTGACCTAGTTAGTTCTCACTGCCTTTTATGTTGGCAGAACTATTACGACTTGAGGTCTTAATGGGACTATGTAGGTCATGACCGATTCACGTTGAGGTCAGCTCAGTCCCCATTTTTCATATGCTCTCATTATTTTACAAGAAACCTAAGCCAACATTCTTTCCATGTTATGAGCAGTGTCTCATAATAAACAATTGAGTTAAGATACCTCAAAATTTAAAAACAAAATCAAATATTTCAAAATCCAAAAACATTTGTCCGATTTAAACCTAGTCAGTCATCCTCGATCTACCCTACTGGGGTAAATCCATTGTTAGTTCCAAACCATGCCATTCATTATGGGGTATGACCTTTCCCTTTGCATATATTCTTGTTTAGGGGCACCACCCATTTATCATTCCATTGAGCCTTCACACGTAGGTATTGACTTGGTTAATGACAGGATGTTTATTGTTGCTTTTACTTTAAAGTTTTATATGTGTGTGTTTGTTTATTTGCATGTTTGTTTATTTGCATGTTTGTTTTCTTTCATTGTTATTCCTTGGCTCACACTATATTCATACATTAGGTGATTCCTTGTGCATTATTCTTGAGTCTATCCATATACATACGTCAACATTATCATAATGGTTTTTATCATTGGTGTATTATTTTTAATTATTTATTAGATCAGGATTCAATCATTATACACATTATGATTATGTTATCATGGTGTTTTATATCATGATGCATACCATCACATGCTATAGCAAAAATCATCTTAGTAAATATTATAATCAATGGAGTCATAGAAGTTTCTCCTTGGTAACCTTTGCAAATCCTCCCACCCATATTGATCAAATCAACCCCTTAACCATTATGGTTGTATCAATGCTAATGTAGATTAATATCAATGCATTGGTAGGTATAATAGAATCATTTCCATTCATCAATTTTTAATCTTCCAATCATCTCTTTCACCATTTTATGCATCCCCATGTGCCTTGTTTTTTGTGGCTTCTTCAGTCATTAGATCATCGCATCTATGTTTGCACCTGCTCATCTTTAATCTATATAACAAGTTATATCCTTAAGTTATGCTTACCAATATACCCTACTAGGACACAATAAAAAATCATTATTCACTCTGGGTCAACTTAATGGTTAGAACTATTTGTGGGCAAATCATTATTTTAAGTCATCTGCCCTACTGGGGCATGTGCCTGTGTCACTGATTACAACCACATTTGGGCAAATTAGTGTCTCAAAATTTGTTAATGATTATAATCACCTTTGGGAAAATTAGTACTTTTGAAATCAATGTGTACAACCATTATCTTGATTGGATTAATCTCACCTATGTGTTAATTTCGTTCTTCTTTTCAAGGGACTGCCCATCAATTGTATGTGTCAGCCACTCCCTCAAGGGGGCATCATTATAGGCTTTCCAAAATTTGTTTAGAGATTCTTCCTCGATCATTTCCTTCTTCATTTATTAATGGCCTAGTTCATTATTTAATAATACGTTATTGTGCCTATAGCTTGCAACATCTTCCCAAACAAGGGAAAACTATAGACACTTAAATTTGGCCACAATTGGACTTCAGATGGATTCCTACCAAACATTAAAAACCAAGCCTAGGAACATTGAACATCCCAAATTTGCTTAAACATAATTTATTAAAGCTCAGAATCATATTAAAACATCCCTAATTGGGGTATCTTATCGTATGCAACAATAACTCTCATGGATTCATCTCCAGTCAAATTACGACCTATAAAATTGACGTACTCAACTAAGGGTGAGGGATAACCTTACATAAATTTTTAAAATGTAATTAACCTGATCAAAATTACTTAACTGATTAAACCCAATTAAATGCATTGTTGAAAATTCCATGGCTAATTAGTGAATTTCTATTTTTAAAAATTCATAAATCCAAATTTGATGACATCATATAATATCTAAAATCCATAGCTTTTAGAATTTCCTATTTTCTAAATTCATTAATTAAATTTATTCATCAACACTCATGACAAGTGGTCAAGTAGATCATGGAGAATTAATGAATTTCTATTTTTGAAAATTCATAAATTTAACCAAAAATATCTTCTATGAGTTGTCAATCCACTTGTACAATATCAGGAATTGGTTTGGAGACATAACCATTTTGACCAATGTCTCTCACATGGCCCTCATGATTATCTTTAACCCAACCCAAAGTTATCCTAACTCAACTCAAGGTTAGACTAACTCAAACAAGGTTAGTTATAAACCTAACCTCCCTGGGGTTAGAGTTAGTTATGAGACCTATGCATACAAGTGCCAAGACACCTATAAAAAAAAGCTTCATTAGTGAAATATTATTATGTCAAAATACCTCCAAAAATATTCATTGTAGTGTTACCATTCCCACATGCCAAGCCAAGGTGGCAATGAGAAGTGGAGTAATGGAGCTTCATTGACAAATATTTCTTGAGCACAAGCCAAGCAAGCCATTCAACAAGCCATTTGGAAGCTCTAAGGAAGGTAAATGAATATATCTTCTATGTTTTAGTTGAGTTTGCATATGTTTGTTTGTTACTAAACTCTCCTTAGCGTCTAGGCTAGAGATGATAGCATGTTATTGTACTTATTTCATTGTTTTATGGACTAACACAATACTAACCTTCTCTCTATGTCAAATTCCTAGTTCATAAGTGGTTTCTTTATTTGTTTCATTATAAATGCTAGGTTGTATTTGGATCCCTGTGGAAGGCTCAGCCTCCACAAAAACCCACATTCAAACCAGGGTAACCTGGGAGATGGGATAGAGACACAGAGTTGACCATGATTATTTTTGGATTTTTAAATAGCTCTATCCAACACATATCTAGCTATTCAAAAATATATGTTCAATATTTAAATACTATTTTCATGGGTATATAATAATACGGCTCGTAATATTTGATTTGACCCAGATCGATATATTTACATTTGGGTATATGAAAACATTGACTTGAAATAGTTAATCTGTATAATCATTCAGTTGATAAGCTAAATTAGACTTTCAAGTTAAATTATGGGTTTTCTAGGGTTTTAGATATATACATGAGTATATACTCAATTAAAAATTGATTAAATATTTAGGTATAATCATATATATATATATATATATATATATATATATATATGCTTGTATGTTGCATGGTCTAACTTCATTAAGTGACTGTAAGTGTGTGTGTGTATATATATATATATGCTTGTATGTTGCATGGTCTAACTTCATTAAGTGATTGTAAGTGTGTGTGTGTGTATATATATATATATATATATATATATATATATATATATGTTATTTACTAATTGAGTATAATTATGTGTATATGTATGTATGTATTATATATATACAATCTGCTAGTTGAATATAATTATGTGTATATGTATGTATTATATATATATATATATATATATATATATATATATATATATATATTCAAATAAAAAGCTTCATTAAATGATTGTATGTGTGTGAGTGTGTATATATAGTAGTATTAAACTATATAAAGTGACAATGTGTGTGTGTGTGTGTATGAAAATATTATTATACGATTGAAAAATGGGAATGTAAGGGATTAGCACTAGAGTGGGTGATGGCAAGGAAAAGAGACTAGCTACCATGGGGTATTTTTAATGGATGATTAAGGAAAACAAAAAAATAGTGGCATATCCCAGTACAGGCTCGTCATTGGTGGTCTAGTGGTTTTGGGGAATCGAACAGGGGTAAAGACATATTTGAAGCTCTAATCAAGTTGTGATGGGAATGATGGGTTATCAGGCTTAGGATGGAATGGATCTAATGACATACCATGAAACTCTCAGTTGGAACATAATCCCCTTCCATACTGTAGTCTACCATTCTAGACTAGGAGAAACACATTGAATGGAGCAGGCATCCAGATTACCATAGTACATGACTAGAAAAATATCAGTGATACTACTAATTTAGCTTACTCAAATTGACAATAAAATATGTTGATGAACCACTAGACACATGTTCTAAAGTATCAAAACTTGTATACCATCTATAAATGCCTGATGAAGACCATAACTAGTGGATTTGGAGGTAGCAAGATAAGTGTTTGATTATTTGTCTGAATGAGAAGTAGTGTCTTGGAATGTAATGCTTATAACAGATTCACAATATGATCTATTAGATGAGCATCTCTTTCCTATCACAAAGATAATCAATGGGTAAGACATATTCAGATGGGTGGTACTGTATGCCATTGATTCACATTGACAAAACCAAGAAACAGAGACAGGATGAAAAGTGTTTGACAAAATGAAGGAACAAAAAAACCCTATCAAAAATATTGTAGTAAATTCAATTTAAAAAGAAGAAAAAGGATACCAAATAATGAGACACTCATACTCTGAGAAAACCTCTTGTATATGGGTGCAATCAATAGATTCTATGGGAGATAGTAAGTGGAAACTAGAACTTTCACAAGGGATACATGCAATTCAACATCTCATTTATGTAGGAAAATAACTAGAGGATCACTCTCTAATATCAGAATATGATATATAAAAGGATGGTACTCTAGTCATGGTGCTAAGATTATAGGAGGAGATGTAAGCACTTTAATGCCTTCTTCCTCAAAAACTAGGTCTTTCACGGAAGTGGTAAAAAAATCAACTTCAAAAATAAATATTCTAAACTAAATATCCACCCATGTTGCCTATATTATGGAGCATGCAAAATATATACCAATTATGGATACTTCAGGGGAATATGAGATGAAATATAAGGTTGAGTTAGAAACATAGGCAATTATCTATAGATTCAATGGTTTTTGGCCAACTACTTTGGCCTTAACACAATGGATCCATACAACATGGATAAAGCAATGTGACATCTCTCTATGTTCTAAGGGCTTTTTCATTGTACATTTTTTGACAAAGAATAATATCAATGAGTCTTTATGGATGGTCCTTGGTTTTGAGGAAATGCAAGACTCTACCACACTCTATGGTTTCCAAATTTTGATGCAATTTTACACACAATTACCACAATGCCAATTTGGGTGTGACTTCCCAATCTTCCACTAGATCTTGGTACTACTTTAACAATGATATGAAACTCCTTGGGTGTGTATATCAAGGATGATATATCAATAATATCAACAATATTATTCACCTTTTCATGTATTTATGTGGAGATAGACCTTAGCAAGGGTCTACCAGACAAAATAATTATCAAATATGAGAAGTTCCAACACATTCAGACATTGGATTATGAAAATACTACATTTTGGTATCATATTTGTATGCTCCCTGGACACCTACATGTTGCATGCCCATAGGCAAGATCACATCCATCCAAAAAAAGGGGTCAAAAAATACATACAAAAGATGGAGTTTTCCAGAACAAAAGGAAGTGATAGAAGATGAGACTCAAAATGTAGGAAAATAGCAGTTGATAGAATCAGAAAATAATAAACATGGTGAAATAGATACTCAGTTAGAGGATTTTTTCCATGTTATAGAGGAAGGAGAATAAGATCATGTTGACACTATGAGGATTGTTCCCAAAGATAATCTAATAGGGGGAATGAAGAGAGGCATGTTAGTATAGATATTTTATGCTTGCATGGGTTTTAATCCTCTTTGTACTTTTTACCTAGCTTAGGTGTATTTTGTGAACCATAAGGCTAATCAGGCTTATTTATTACATCATAATGATGTCATTTTGACCTCATTATGCACATGTGAGTGCATAGGATCACTTTTGGGTGGATGGGGTCATCCATCCCACTGTGTTTCCTCAGTGCTCTCTCCAACCATAGTGGAGGATCCCATCCACTCACCTTGTCTAGATGAGTTATCTTGTACTCAACTAGCCTATTTATTTGCCTATCCTCCAAGGATTTTAGTGAGCTAGAGAGATATTTCTCTTCTGTGTATTATGGATTGTTTGAGCTACTTAGTTATGAGTTGTGACAGCTTCAAGATCTATGAGAGTTGTGAACTTAGAGCCTTTGTATAAGCAATTCATCTCCATTCTTGAATTTAATCTCTTTATGTAATATTCTCGCTTGATGATTTCAATTGCTTTCAGTTGTGTGATGTGTTCTTGATTGACTCACGTGATCACTTCACCATGGCCATTCATTTATATAGATATCCTGACAAATTCTTACATAGTATTAGAGCGCCAATCTGTTATTCATAATTATTTGGTTTATTTTATTGTTGTTAAGCTTTCATTGAAATCTAGAGTTTATTTGCATATTTGTGACATAATTTTTTAGTGGGCTTACAAAAATTTATGGGGTAATTTTATAAATCTTAAAAACCTTGGGATTTGTTAAAGGGTCTTTTTTAACCAAATCTAGGTATTGTTGGTATAGTCTGGTTCTACGTGGTAGTGGCTTGTTGTTCTCATTTTTGGTGTGATTCAGATATGGTTCAATATTCCACCTCATTCTATCCAAGCATTTATCTCTTGCCTCTGCCCTTGGGTGCCATCCTGATGGGGTTCTACATGTTAGTTCAACACTTTTAAGATCTATGCTAGTTTGGTTTACTCTCATCAACTACGCTATGTGGTAGATTTGAGAGTTATTTAATAGTCACAGCCAGTTTGGAAGGATTTTACTTAATTTTTTATTCTTGGTCAACCATCATGGCTTGTCCAACACCTCTATGAAGTTTCACATGGAATTCAAAGGTCACATATTGACCTATTTAACTATTCAAGCCTTCTACGACCTATTAAACCCTATGTGACCTACCTATAGCCTCCTCATGACATATTTGCTCTATAATGAGATTGCCTCCATTGTTGTCTTTCTACATGCTACCATTTGAGTGGTTAAAGAATCATTTTCTACTTGGATGCCATGATTCAAAAATGTGTAGCTATTCATCGATGGATAGAGAGGCTTGATCCTCCAACATGCTTCTAGTCCTCCTTTGATGGGTCTAAACTCCTCACACCTGCATCAAGCTCCTTGATAGGACCAAGGCTCACAAAGCTCTGATACCACTTGTCAGGAACTAAGAGCATAATTGATTACCTTTTATAAGCAACTAAACACAGAATTTAACCAGAAGTAATATGTAACTAGAACTCAGAAATAGCACAGAATATGAGAGACAATATAATCTTGTATTAATACTCATCCAGAAGGAAATACAATGAAGAAGTGCCACACTCTTATTCCCACACCTTTAGGGCTTCCCACACCTCTAGGGCATACAGATATTCTCCCTCAAGAGTTCACTCTCTCAATTACAGTCACAACAAACAACTCAAACACAGAGTTGTTCACTCAACCAGTCAGTAACAATACTGCCAGTACCAAGTACTCAACGTACTCCAAGTAGATCTCCCTGATCTTACTCCTTATTGTGTTGCAGATCTCCTTTGACCTTGCTATCCCACAGATCTCCTTTGACCTTGCACACACACACACACACTTGCAGATCAACTGACGTTACTTACACATGTACATCTTACCTGATCTTGCACACCTGCAGATCAACTAATCTTACACACCATGTAGATCTCCCCTGATCTTGCACACCTGCAAATCAACTTAGTCTTACACACTTGCAGACCTAGATCTTAAAATTGAGAGGATCCCTTCTTTTGATCCCTCTTGTTACAATACAGCCCATGGGTCTCTTAAATAGATCCCATGCAAACAATAATTAGACTTTCCAATTACAATAATTAGAAAAGCAGCTCAAGACTAAAATTAGTCTTTACATGCAAACTGGCCATTCAACAAACTAACTGTTCATGTAACTAATAGTTCTGGAATGCACAAGCGATCGACATCAATCCCTGTCTGTTTGGAGATGGCCGACGTCTGCCGATACCTGACTAATGTCGGCAGCTTCTTGTCTACCTCTGACCGATGTTGGTTGGCCTGATCGATGTCGGTTACTATGACACTCAGCAACCTCCTCCAATGTTTGCATCAGTGAAACTTTTATCTCCACAACCTAACAATCTCCCACTTGGAGATAAATAGCTACAACTATACTTGTACCTATACATCATCTAATTTTGTTTCCTGGCTGGTATCCCTCTTCAAGTTTAATCTTGAAGACCAACCACCACACATCCTATGGTGATATCCCTATCATCCAAGTAACCTACCATATCTAAATCTACATACCCATGTAGAGAAGTGCATGACCCTACATAGCATGAATCCCTACTGCTGGTCCCTCTCAGATACCTGAGAATCCATTGAACTACTTTCCAGTGCTCTTTTCCTGGATTGGCCACAAACTCACTGACAACTCCCACTGCTTGGGCAATATCAGGTCTAGTACACATGTACTCAACCTCATCATGTGATTGGGGACATTGTTTTGTGAACTGTCCATCCATAGGTGTGCTAACTAGTTCTGCATCCTGCATCTTGAACCTCTCCACTACCTTATTCACAAATCATCCTAAGCCAACATCAACCTATGATCTTCCCTGTCTCTAGAAATACTCATGCCAAAGAATTTTGCTGCTCCCAAATCTTTCATTGCACACCTCTAAACTAACTTTACCTTTAGCTCAGCAACCTCCTGCATGTGTGACCTTGCAATAAGCATATACACCACATACAGTAACAGGATAATGTTGCAATCATTATCCAACTTGGTAAAGAAAACACAATGGTCACATTGACATTGACTAAAGCCATGCTTTGTCATCCACCTGTCAAACCTTAAACACCATTGTCCTGCAGCCTGCTCAAGACCATATAACCTGGCCTTCTATCTCATGTGTCCATTCTCTCCTTTCTTTAACTTGGGAATCCATTCATCTTTCAGTGCTTTTTTTTCGGCTGGCAACTCTACCAAATCTCTCATTTGGTTCTTTCTGAAGGAATCAATTTCCTCATTCATGCCATGCTCCCACTGTTTCCTGAATTCTACCTGCATTGCCTCTTCAAAACTTCCTGGTTCTTGACCATCAGTGAGCAACAAGTTTAGGTAGTATAAATAAGGCAAATAATGAATTTGAGGCTTACTTACCCTTTCAGTCCTCCACATGGGCATTTGAGACTCCTTGACAGCTTGTTGTCTGCCCAAAATCCATTCTGACAGTGACTAATCTCGGTCACCCCTGGCCGACCCTGGTATGCACTCGATCAACGTCAGTTCTACCTAATCACCGATGCTAGTTCCTTGACCGATGTCGGTGTCCACCTGCCTGACACCACTGACTTCTTCAGTCTACACATGACGATGTTGGTGCCTGCCTGTTCGACATCGATTCCACCTAACCGACGTCGGTAACTGTGTTTTCCTATGAGTGATGACTTTTTACTCGCGAGCTTACTTTGAATCATAACCTTGTCCAAACTACCCTGCTCAGAATTATTCAACCCCTTTAGCTGATCTCTATCCATCATCTTCTCCATGAACACCAAGGCTTTCCAGTTCTTAAGTTTGTCAAAGACATCAGACTTCCTCTTAAGAACATGCATTCCCTTCTCACTCATGTGACCAAGCCTACAAAACCACATCTTTACAACAGAAGGAGAATCAGTAATACAAGTAGATAGATAAAGAGTACCTAATTTCTTACCACATGCTAATTCAAGTGCACCCTTGGAAACTTTCCAAGATTCCGCTGTGAGTGTAACTGTGCAACCCTCATCACCCAACTTTTCTTTAGAAATTAGCCTCCTCTTCAGGACTAGGACCTACATGACCTCTTTGAACACCCATGTGTTGCCCGTCTATAATTTCAGCCACACTTCCCCTTTGCCAACCATTTGACAAGGCTCACCAACCCCTAAATAAATCTTTCCAAAGTCTCCCTGGACATAATCATGGAAAAATACTCTATTTCGGGTTGCATGGAAAGAGGCAACAAAATCTAAAACCCAAGATTCTACTTTATCCAAGGAACATATAAGAGCATCCCGTGCATGAATACCTGCAACAATATCTGCTTCTTTATTTCCTTCATGCTGATCTTCTACCAACCAACAATCTTTCTTTACCTGCTCTTTCTTTTCATAATTCTGTAATTGAGAATTCTTGCCTTTGAATTCCTCCATTCTTAGTGTACTTTTTTTTGCAATTGCTTTACTCCCACTCAATTAGAAACCCCTGAGAGTGACCTGTAATCAAACACTAACCTGCTTTGAACCAGGCTCTGATGAACCTGCAACCTGGCTCTGATAAACTTGCAACCTGGCTCTGATACCACTTGTTAGGATATAGAACAACAAATAGCTTTGATACCACTTGATAGGACCAAGGCTCACAAATCTCTGATACCATTTGTCAGGAACTAGGATCACAATTGATTACCTTGTATAAGCAACTAAACATAGAATTTAACCAGAAGTAATATGTAACTAGAACTAAAAAATAACATAGAATATGAGAGACAATACAATCTTGTATTAATACTCATCCAAAAGGAAATATAATGAAGTGCCACACTCTTCTTCCCACACCTCTAGGGCTTCCCACACCTCTAGGGCATACAGATATTCTCCCTCAAGAGTTCACTCTCTTAATTACAGTCACAATAAATAACTCAAACACAGAGTTGTTGTTCACTCAACCAGCAAGTAACAATACTGCCAGTACCAAGTACTCAACATACTCCAAGTAGATCTTCCTGATCTTGCTCCTTGTTGTGTTGCAGATCTCCTTTGACCTTGTTATCTCGTAAATCTCCTTTGACCTTGCACACACACACACCTGTAGATCAACTGACCTTACTTACACATGTCGATCTTACCTGATCTTGCACACTTGCAGATCAACTAATCTTACACACCATGTAGATCTCCCCTGATCTTGCACACCTACAGATCAACCTGGTCTTGCACACTTATAGACCTAGATCTTACAATCGGGAGGATCCCTTATTTTGATCCCTCTCATTACAATACAGCCCATGGGTCTCTTAAATAGATCCCATGCAAATAATAATTAGACTTTCTAATTACAATAATTAAAAACACAGCTCAAGACTAAAATTAGTCTTTACATGCAAACTGGTCATTCAACAAACTAACTATTCGTGTAACTAACAGTTCTGGAATGCACAGGTGACTGACGTCGGTCCCTATCTGTCTAGAGATGATAGACGTCGATCAATACCTGACTGATGTCAGCAGCTTTCTGTCTACCTCTGACCAATGTCGGTTGGCCTGACCGACGTCAGTTACTGTGACACTCAGCAACCTCCTCCAATGTTTGCATCAGTGAAGCTTTTAGCTCCACAACCTAACACTCCTTTATTCTATTTAGCATTCAAATTTGGTTCTCCATCTCAACTACCATCCACTCCTCCTCTCACTCACCTCTAACATCTTGTCCAATCTACTCAAGCCACAATCTGGTCTTCACTGCCCATGGCCTACTCTACGTGGCCCACATCAAATCATTCCATCTGCCCACCACCAGTCATTGAGATAATCAAGTTTTTTGACTTAAAACCTTTTTTAGTTCAATCCTGTGGTTTTCTCAATTGTGAATCTTTTTTTCAAAAAAAAGGGGACAAAAGTAAAGCCTTGTTTTAATCACTAATGTCATATCACATGACATTATATTATGAAGACTTTGTTGTAATAGCCCAAATTATAAGTGGGAGACATAAGGCATGTGGATTTTATTGAAAAGTGGTGAACATGGACATGTGGAATATTAATGAGTGGGGGGGACATTGTGTTATGAGTTGATTCTTTTGACCATAATGGGGGGATAATTTTAATGGTGGGGTTTATAACTGGGGTCCTTTTTGTGAGTACAGGACAATATTTTTGGGGCAAGTTTTATTTATTGTTGTTGTTGTGTGTGTGTGTGTGTGTGTGTGTGTGTGTGTGTGTGTGTGTGTGTGTGTGTGTGTGTGTGTGTGTGTGTGTGTGTGTGTGTGTGTGTGTGTGTGTGTGTGTGTGTGTGTGTATATATGTATGTATGTATATATATATATATATATATATATATATATATATATATATATAATGTGGAGATATAAGGGAAAATAATATTATTTTTTTATATTCTATTTACTCACCATTTGAAGACTAGAGAGCAAGGCACGATTTGGCAAGAGGCCAAACCCCCTTGTAAAACAAAATAACTTTCTCTTTCTTGCTTGTTCAACATTATGCATAGTGATCACTTACTCTACTCTAAGGCCATCATCCACACAATGGAGGTAGACTTCATTATGGTAATTGGGTTCATTACTAAGCTGAGTTGAATTTTTTTAGTTGTTTTTAAATAAAACAATATGTAACAAATAATATGTGAGATATAAAGAAATTTTATAAAGTTATTTCTTGGTGGAATCACCCTATTCATTCCATTATCATTTGTCTATAGAATATGGAGGGTGAGGTCTAGTTAGGCAGGTGGTCGAACCCCCTCACAAGTAAACCAAGTTTCTTCTCCTTCTCCCTTTGCTTGATTATTTGTTCTATTCATTAGTCCTCTCATATATGGATGCATTATCGATAGAGTTTGACATCCTCCTATTTGGCCTATTTGCATTTCACATGTACTAATTTAGTTAATTGCACTGATCAATCATTCTCATGGATGCATTATTAGCTGAGTCTGATGTCCATTTGTTGAGATGTGAATTATCACTTATGCATTATTTACTCGTACCTATCTAGATGTATTATCAATTGAGTTCAATGTCCTCACATTAAGCATAATTATAATCAAAAACACTAGGATGGGATCACTATTGATTATCTCAGGGGGGTTGTTATGGATCTTGCAGTCTCTTTTCTCTCTTTTTTTGGGGGGGTGAGTTTTTCCCACTGGGTTTTCTCCATTTTCTATGCTTTATTAGATATTTCTTTGTACATGGGTACCTGATCGGGCCTTATTTTTAGGACCCACTTTTTTCACACTTCCCACCAAAGTTGAGGTTAAGGAGGGGTGTTAGTGTAGAGTTTTTACCCTTGCATGGGTTTTAATCCTCTTTGTACTTTTTACCTAGCTTAGGTGGATTTTGAGGACCATAAAGCTAATTAGGCTTATTTATTGTATCATAATGATGTTTATCTAGACATCATTATGCACATGTGAGTGCATGGGGTCATTTTTAGGTGGATGGGGTCATCCATCCCACAGTGTTCCCTTAGTGCTCTCTCCACCCATAGTGGAGGATCCCATCCATTCACATTGTCTGGCTGAGTCATCCTGCACTCAACCAACTTATTTAATGGCATGTCCTCCAAGGTTTTTAGTGATCTAGAGAGCTATTGATCTTTTGTGTATTATGGATTGTTTTAGCTATTTAGTTTTGAGCTATGATAGCTTTGAGAGTTGTGAACTTTGAGCCTTTGTATAAATAATTCATCTCCATTCTTGAATCGAATCTCTTTATGCAATGTCCTCATTTGATGGTTTCAATTACTTTTAATTGTGTGATGTGTGCTTGCTTGACTCGCATGATCACTTCACCATGGCCATTTTTTGATACAGAGATCCTAACAAATTCTTACAAGGCCATGAATCAAAGAACACAGAATCTAATAAGGAACTGATGATCAAATTGATTATAGAACCCTTTATTTTAAATACACCTCATGATCAATTTTTAAATATACATATGGTCATGATTGAGCCCTATCTAAGGGTGTGGTAGGATGTCAAAAAGAAGTAGTAAGAATGGAAAAATAGAAGATTATGTAGGGCATACCTCCAAATAAAACTTCAAATTTTTTGAGGCATATATGTATGCTTCTTTCACGATAACCTAATTTCTTTATGGTAGATATTGGTTGTATCTTTTTACCGACTTATTGGAATAAGAGATACTGATGTTTTTATTTTGAATGTGTGTGTGTGTGTGTGTGTGTGTGTGTGTGTGTGTGTGTGTGTGTGTGTGTGTGTGTGTGTGTGTGTGTGTGTGTGTGTGTGTGTGTGTGTGTGTGTGTGTGTGTGTGTGTGTGTGTGTGTGTATTTAGTCGATAGTCATATTTATAAGTGACTATGTGTTTTACATTTTAAAGATGAAGTTATTGTTTAGATTGGGCATAAGTTATGTTTTAAACCCTAAGTTAGATTATGAAATATTTTATTTTTCATAATGGATTATAATGCAGAAGTGGGATCTTTTTTGTATAGTCACTTGTGTAACCTGAATACGAGTAGATGAGTAATATGACGGTAGGGTTTTGCATTTTTTTTGAGGAAAGTATTTAAACCAATAAACTGTTAAAAGATTTAAGGCTTAGTTATTTATTGTGATTATGAACTTTGCATTCACCTGTGTATTTGATTATTATATAGTTGAATTGTGTATGAGTTTACACAGTCCATGGGGGGAATAGGTAAATGAGTTTGACAGTATAATTGCCTTGGTTTTGTTCAGCTAAGTTTAAGCTATGATATAAATGATACCCAAGCTGGGTAATTAACAGTGTGTTGTTTATTTTTATTGAACCATACTCATTGCATTCATTATTTGCTCATTTGAACTATATTTAAATGGTAACCTTGAATGACTGATTGGATTTTAATGATTAAATAATTTTGATAATTAATGAAATAATTGAGTTTGCTTTGTAAAATTTTATTTACTTAATTATCATGGCATAAGAATTTCTCAATTTATTAGAAAACATTATGGGGCCTTTGTACATAAGCTGATTGTATACTTCACATATATAGTATACTATAAGGTGAATGACAGAGGATGTCAACTTTATAGTATATTGTATAAAGAAAGTATGTATAATGTAATTGTATGTATGCATTTATATATAAATATATATTATACATACAACTATATCATAATTATTACAACAATGAATAATTAATACTTTGTTTATATTTAGTTGTATAAAAGCATTATAATGTTAAATATAAACCATCCCATGTATTTACATGTTTAAATACAGAGTATAGTTGTAAGTTATGGATAGGATGTTGTTATATGTGGAATATGAATAATTTATTAGCCAAGGTTATAATAATATTTCTTGGAGAAATAATATTATAATTTACTTAGTAGATAAAGCAACTAGCAATCTAAATACTCATTACTTGGATGATGTGTTATATCAAGGATTGTTTAGTATTTTGTTTATTATTTATAATAAAGTCGATGCTTAGATTTCATTCACTTCATTTGATGGACTAAATGAATGTTAGTGATATTTCTATATTAACATAATTTTGATTAGCTAAAATGAAATATGATGAATGAATCTATTTATTTTTGTATTATTATCTATTTTATCAAATCTTGCATTCATGACCCTAATTAGGTAGTCGACAGATTGCACTTACTTAATTAGCATCATCAATGCAAGATAAGGGGTAATCCAATCAAATAGTTTATATGAATTTAACTAATCCTAGAGATCATTTATTATTGAAAACTTTGGCCAAAGTAATGTTTGATACACATTGTCATTTCATATGTTGATATAGTTTTCATATTTATGCGATATCATATTAGAATAGATTTATTTATGGTACACATTATGTATTAAATATCTTGAACACATGGGTTCTAGTTTATTACTTTAGATTCTCGTACAGTCATTATCTACCCATCTGTGAAGGGAGAGTCATCATCTTATTTGGGAGATATTGTGAGGGATCTATGGTCTATGGTTGTTGTGAAAAATTTATTGGATGATGTTTTTCCTCCTAGCTAGAGTACTATACTTGAGACTACACTTGAGATTACATATTGATACTTAAGTCGTGGAGACTCTGCTTAGAGGAGCTTTATATCATGTTTTATAATTTGATATATTTTATGTATTGTTAAAAATTGTAATATGTATGCATTATACTTTTGTAGTAGAGGTTGTAATATTGTGTCAATTGTGGTTGAATTTGTACTATATCATTTAATTTAAGATGCAGTATTTATGATTATTTAATATTGTTCATGATTTTTATATCTGTTCATGTTGATCCTTAGCTAAGTAGAATAGTTATAACCTTTAGAGTTAACTAAATTAATGCAGCTAGTTAAATATCAATAGTTAGGATTTATCATGGTGAAATATATATGTTGAATATGTGTATCTAATTTTTTTAAATTGTTTTAATATTCTATTAAAACCTAGTGGAGTTGTTACACTTCTAAATATAAGACAACTTACACAGGTGGATATGGAACATGACTATGAAGAGCTACTCAAATGCAGAGAACATCATACAATGTGTAGAGAGGGTGCATTTCTACGTAAGAAAAAAGGAATAATTGTTTGTAGGTAAGATGTTCAATCATTTAAATAGTTGTATAGATACTAAAAATAATGTGTGTAAGAACTAACAATCAAGTTATTATTTGTCTAAACAAAAAGCAGTGTCCTGGAATGCAATGCTTATAATAAATTCACAATATGATCAATTAGATGAGCATCTCTTTCCTATTACAAAGATAATCAATGGGTAGGACATATTCAGATGGGTGGTACTATATGCCATTGATTCACAATGGCAAAACAAAGATAGGATGACAAGTGTTTGACAAAATGAAGGAACAAAAAAACCCTATCAAACATACTACATTAAATTTAATTACAACAAGACAAAAAGGATAACAAATAATGATACACTCCTACTTTGAGAAAACCTCTTGTATATGGGTACAATCAACAGATTATATGGGAGACATTAAGTGGAAACTAAAACTTTCACAAGGGATACATACAATTCAGTGTCTCATTTATGTAGGAAAACAACTAGAGGATCACTCTCTACTATCATAATATGATATATAAATGGATGTTACTCTAGTTATGGTGATAAGATTATGATGAGGAGCTGTAAGCACTAGAATTCATTCTTCCTCAAATATTGGGTCTTTCAAGGAAGTGGTAAAAAAATCAACTTCAAAACCAAATTTTCCAAAGCAAGTATCCACCCCTGTTGCCTATATTATGGAGCATGCAGAAGATATACCAATTATGGAGACTTCAGGGGAAGATGAGATGAAATATAAAGTTGAGTTTGAAACAGAGGCAATTATTTATAGATTCAATGGTTTTTGGCCAACTACTTTGGCCTTAACGCAATGGATTCATACGACATGGATAAAGCAATTTGACATCTCTGTATGTTCTAAGGGATTTTTCATTATCCATTTTTTGATGAAGAATCATATCAATGAGTCTTTGAGGATGGGCCTTAGTTTTGAGGACATGTATGACTCTACCACAATTCATGGTTTCCATATTTTGACCCAAATTTACACATGATTACCACAATGCCAATTTGGGTGCAACTTCCCAATCTTCCACTACATCTTGGTACTACTTTAACAATGATAGGAAACTCCCTAGGTGTATATATCAAGGATGATATGGTGAGAATAGCAGCAGTATTATTCACCTTTGCACGTCTTTATGTGGAGAATAGCAACAAGATTATAGAAAGTAATTACAAATATCCAACCATGACTGGTACAACCATATAACCACTATTATCCATGTTTAAATAGTAATTAATTACAACTTATCATGATAATGTTGCAATAATAAATATAATATAATGTACATATATAAGATACATGAATCCCCAGAGCATAAGTTTCCTAGACTCTAGTATCTATGGCAATCTCAAGTGTTGTCTCCAAATAAGTACTATTGTGGGGAGAGAAATCATCATCCAAGCACTTTTTCACACCAACCATAAACCAATGATATCTCGCACTAATCCCATCATAGAATGGCCCTTCCTCCATAGATGATTAGATAATGATGGTGTAGGAATCTAGAGAGACAAGTTAGTACCCATGTGTTGTATGTTTTATAAAACTAAACATGTGATGTATCATAGAAACTCGGTATACTTACGATATCACACAAACATGTAAATCATACTCATGAAATAATAATGTCTCACTAAACATTAATTTGGCCAAAGTTTTCAATTAATAAATGATTTATGGATCATTCAAATTCATACACACCACTTGATCGGATTACCTTCATCTGGTCTTTTGATGCTAGTAAGCTAGTAAAATCTCTCACTACTTACTCAGTATCATCAATGCGAGATGTGGTTAACATAATATAACTAATAAATTCATAAAAATTACATCTTATTAATAATCATATAACATGCCAAGCATATGAATAATCTAAATACATATATTTATTCTAGCAAACGTATGAATGAATCTCACAATATTCTCTATCCCATAAATAATAGAAATGATAACTATAGTGTATACCACCTGGGTAAAACATACATTTACTTGTAGTTTTTAATTACCATAAATAGTTTCTAAATATACTAAACCCTATGATACCCCATATTATCATAGTCTAGTGTTCTTATGCACAACTAATAATACTACAATTAGTCATAATAAGGTAGTTATAAATCAATGGAAACATAAGTTTCTATTCAAACACCTAGTTATAAAAAAAAGGTCTCAATTTTAACAAATATATAATATTCTATTGTAGCATATATTATACTCTTAGAGGGGGAGGGGATGGGCTTATATGCATGCATAAATAGGGTCCTACTAACTATCATAAAGCATGTTATTCATAGAAATAACCAACATGCATAAATTTAGTCCGCCAAATGTATGTGTGAGTTATAAATATATCAATTATAGTTTGTACCACCCATGTATAACATAATTTATATGTTAGTGCTTTATGACCTCCCATAATATCATAGTTCATCATTTATGAACATAACTATACAATTATGAATAACTAGTCTTACAATTTCAACAATCAAATGAGCCATAGTCATAGAATAATAATCAAGCAAGTACGTATTCTACAACCTAGGCATATCCTATGTTTAAAATGCATACTACTATAACTTTTAGGCACACATCACGATGTACTATTGTATGCTATATATGTCTAAACACGTGTATATATTAACACACTCATAAGTATTCAATGTTGTATGTGTATATATATTAACAGTCATCTATGACATCAATCAAGGTGTTTATAAGATTTCTACAATCGTTATATCCATGAATCATCAATACATAAACTAAGTACTACAGTCAATATACCTCTCTATATCAGTATTTTGTTCTCATTATTTTATTATTAGTGCTCAAAATAGAACAAAACAACCTCTAATTAAAATTCACCATATAAGGCATTCGAAAGGTTCCTTACATATTTATACTCTATAATACTTTAGGTATTTTATCTATATCTATTGCCACAAATTCCACTCCGTTGACTTAAATATCACACCATATACTTGAATAAAAAATATAACACATAATCCTTATTGGGTTATAATCGCTATTAATATGACAACCTAATATGTTTCCATGGATTATGTCATGTCACATTATTTGATGCTATTGAAATGTTATGTTCTTTTCTTTTATATGACAGTATATTATTAGTGATATATATATATATATAAAGGTGTTTCAGAGTATAAAGCAGGAATGTAACACTTCATGTTATGAAATAATGGATAAGCACCTAAATAACCTGAAATAGGAGACATGCATTTATCACACCAACTCAAGGAAAAGACTAAGTGAAGAAATATTTTTAGTATTTTACTGCTATTGCATACCATCAATACCAGTGAAAGACTTTGCCAAAGGGGAAACCATTGTCATATAAGCATTTGGAACATCTTTGCTTCCAACTTTCATTATTGGCTTGCCAACTCGTGACATGTCATACTCATCATAGATATATTCTCTTGAATACCTACTACATGATGTAGCATAATAATGTTTCATTACCATAAGAGGAGAACATAACATATAATAACACATTAAAATAACTATAATTTAATCACAGTTAGGAGGTATATGAATTATCTCATGTCACTATGTTCTCTTACGACATATGCTTAACAAAGCATAGCTATATTCATCATCTGGCTATTAAATCCTCTCTCCTTTCTCAATTCAATATCCTAGTGGCTTAAATCAAGATAAAATGGTCCACAAATCATCTATTAATTTTAAACGCCATGATTCAAATATGCATCAACTAATTTATTAATAGATCGCTACTGTTGTTTTTTTCTTTTAAACTTAGGCCACTATATTATCTAGTAAAATAATAACCCATTAAATTATTGTATTTACTTATTAATTTTCATAGAATATATTACACGGGGTCAATATTTGATAAATACATAGACTATAATATATAAGTCACTATTTTTACTTAAGTTGCTACCCTATATAATTTACAAGGCCAAGTAACATATCTGATTATCATACATGGCCAATTAAAAGATATGATCAATAGAATAAAAGTATAAAGGTAATTCATAGGATTAAATCATTGCATCCACTTGATAGTATAATTTAAGAGTCACTGCATAGGATTAAATCGGTGCATCCACTTGACCATATAATTTATGAGTTACTACATCAATAGTATAATGGTGCTTCATAGGATTAAGTCATTGCATCCACTTGACAGTATAATTTAAGATTCACTCCATCAATAGTATAAAGGCGCTTCATATGGTTAAATCATTGCATTCACTTGATAGTAGAATTTAAGAGTCACTGCATCAACAATATAAAAGAGTTTGCTACTATATAGATAGACTAAAGTATATATCAAAATCCATATTATTTACCAAAAGGAAGTATGTATCAAAAGTTATAATATCATTGCATTATATTGTTGTACTATAGGATTCATTATTATATCTTTTGGTTCACTTTGATGATTTATATAGTAAGAACCAAATTTGAATACAGTATCACTACTAATTTGAGGATTTAAGAATAGAATTCAAAAGGATTTATAACTCACTATGGGTTTATATATAGTTTGGTTCACTTTATAGATTTATAGAGTTGCATTCACTTGTTATATCGATGCATTATCAAATTGCCTAATATTTTTTCCCCTCACCTAATCACTAGTATAAATTATTAACAATAAATTGGCCTTTATATCATTAATGCAATAAGAAATTAATTTTTATATAAACGGTGATTTTTTGATAGATCATATACTTGAAAAGGTAATCTCGATAGGTATTTGGAGATGTTAAATGTATCACATAGGCCTACTCTATTTTAATTCATGAATAATCTCGAATATGAGTGATTTGGATTACATTAGATTGCCAATGACATAAACTACCTATATATACATTCCCTTATCAATTCGTAGTTTGATAAAACTATATGTGGGTCAACCCTATGATTTATTCATACATATACATGGAATTTATATTTCAATTTACATACAAAAATTGAATAACACCACTTAATTGTTAAAGCCATCTTGCTGCTCCTTCCACTTCACTCCATTTTTTGTGTCTTTCTCTATGCTCTCTCCCCGTTTCATGTTGTGCCCCCTATTTTAATCTCCTTTTTTTCATGAGTTTTTCTTTCTTTTAAAACTAGCACCCCGTTTCTTCTTCCTTTTTTTTCCCCTCCCTATGGTGCTTTAAGGCTTGTCTTTTAAAGCTTGTCATTCTTTTATTTTATTTTTTTTAATGGATTTTTTTTTCGTGTATGGTTTCATTTTTATTTTTCTTGTTTTATTATTTTAAAACACTTGCCTTATTTTTCTTTCTTCTAGCTTGTCATATTTTATTCTTATTATTTATTTTTATTTCCTATTTTTATAGTTTCTAATTGACTTAATAATAATGATGATGATAATAGATAATTAATAGTAATCATAATGACATACTTAACAATACAGCTAACAAAAGGTCAATATCATTATTTTATCCAAAAATGGTAAATCACATTACATAGACTTTCTACATCTTCTCAAAAGAAATTAGCATCCCGAAATATCATAAATAATGCTGAAATAACATATTAACATGATCATAATGTAAAGAATATGCATGAAAACTAATCTCATAACAATGAAATCATGAAATCTAAGCAGCATACAACTACCCCATAACAACATATGACTTACAGCTTAGCTAGTAATAAACAAGTTAAGTTATCAACTATAGAAAATCTATGGATAATCAAGTAAGTTGGCTTAGCAATGAATTGGGATGTAACAAAAATAAAGCTTTTATTGTTTGAAGTATTCATATATTATATTTCTTGGGAATATCATAGTAGTAAGAGTAAATGTGTGGAGGATTTTGACCTCCAGGATCATGCCATGTGGCACAATCCCAGGTGGTTGGAGGATTAAGAGGCCAATGTACAGGAACCAAACCCCTAAGGCCCCAAGTCTCTGAGAATGTGCCATTTGACTTGGATAGTGTTTCTTTCATATTAATTTTTTATGTACGATTTGAGCACCCATAATACAATATAAATAAACCTACCAACTCTCACAAGGTTATATGGAACAATATTTAGTATCATATAAAAGATGCATTTATATTGATAGATGATATTACTTGAAAAGTCTTTATTTTTTTTAATTTTATCAAATATTATATCAATAGATTATAAACATTCATATTAATATTAAAATGACTAAGTATTTTTAAGGTTTCTATTGGTTTGAGCTATTTTTTGTTATATGTCTGGGATTACTCTTATTAAACTAACTCATTAACAGTTTGTGCAAGTGTATGGTAATATTTATGATTTCACCCCTTCTTGGGCCTCTTTGATTCATATTTACCCTTCCCAAAGCCTTTAACACAAAATTTCCCTTTTCCCAACCTTTGTTTTTAACCTCTTTGTAGATCCTAAGCCCTAAGGGCTTCGAGCTATCCCTTAACCCTTTGATTTATCCCTTAACACTTTGAACTCAATGTAAAAAACAAATGGAGACCTCACTTAATCCTTTTGAATAATCACTTAGTGCCTAGAGGCCCTTTTTTTAATCCACATGGAGCCCAACGAGAGGTTGATCGGCACCTAACTCGACTCCTAGCCTAGAAGGTACTAATAATATGTTGAAATAAGAGAAAACAATATACTTGAGTCTAGTGAGAAATAACATGAAATTAAGCACATTATCCAATTCAGACTTTTGCACCTATTTAAATATTGTTGGGTACAATTTTTATTACTAAAAGTAATTATAAAAACAAATTAAGGATCTAAGGAGGAAGTCCAAAAATGCAGGTAAAAGAACACATACCACGTGAACAAAGTTGAATATCATCTTTGGCTTCTATGTTCACCTATGTTCCCTCTTTCCCTAGATCCCTCTTCACGCCAAGACTTGTCACATAAATACCAAACCCTAACAAATCAAGGGGGAGTGAAATAGGGCCTCTTGAATGCACCTTCATGGATGCCTTAAAATAGTGATTATGGCATAATATTATGGTTGGGTTGGATGATCTTGAAGATAAGGCATATCATGGGATATAAGATATACCTAGATCTAGAAAGGATATTTATTTAAAAATTCATCTCAATGTATGTAAGATAGCTTCTACCAAAATCAAGTCAATAAGTGGAAGACATCACTGGGGTGAGTGCAACAAATAGGAGTGAAGTTGTATTGGAGCCCAATGAGAGGTCGATCGACACCTGACTCGACTCCTAGCCTGGTAGTTTTGGTAGAGTGAAAGCCAATAAGACTCAATTTTGATTCCCAAATTTGTTAATATTGACAAGGTCTAGAACCAATGGAAGTGACTATAGGTTCCTAAAACTTGTCAATTTTGGCAAACCCTAGAGATAATCAAACCTAATCAAGAGGAACTTGCAGTCCTGACCTATCAGGATTGGTAGATCCTAAGACCAATACGTGGGGGTCAGTCTAGGGAAAAAACCAACCAATCATTGGGTGTCATGTCATCATCAGTGTTAGATGGTAGATCCTACTCTAGGTAAAGATAGTGAATATGTGATAATATAATATGATTATATTTCACCAAATAGACTATAGTCCATGTTCAATTTTTTGAATTACTGATATTTTATTACATAATGGAAATATTTTTACTTTTATTAATCTAAAATAGATTGTTAAGATGTTAGGCTAAGTATTTCTAATGGGTTGTTTAAGGCATTCAAACCCGACCCCCAGTTTTGAATTTGATTACTGATTAAAACTAAAAATATCAATAAGGAGTTGAGTTGAAGTACACAATTGAATTTTAGTATTTAATAGAAACAAATCCTATTGTAAAGGAAACAATGATATTAGTAGCCTAATTGTTCATAATCCTTCATAGGTGCTTATGTTGCTTCTGCAGCAAAATCTAGTACTGCTTTTCATCTTGTTCATTCATTACTTGCCTTTACTTATATTACAAGGCCATACAAAACATATTTTCTATTTTTTATTTTCGATGATGGACAATGACATTATGAGGGCTGATTCAATCACCACAAGGCTTCATATCTCATATGAAACTTGAATAAATGATACGTTTCCGTTGATCCTAAGACAAGACATTTAGGTCCCATAGTTTATCTTGTAGCTTCCATTCATCCATGATAATGATATATTGACACCTAGAGCAATTACATCAAGCTTAATAACATAGGGAAAAACCATCCTCAAACCCCTATAAGAAATGGCAAGGCTATACAAAACATGTAAATGGTGAGTGATTCCAAGGTGAGATAAACAATTATGATGAGGGGTGATGATAAGGTATTTTTGATGATATCATTTACCAAGGGGCCCATATCGAAGATGAGACACATATTCAAGGAATCTTTCAGATTTACATAACCATCACTCATAGCCAAGGGATATGTAGCTTGAAGGTGGCAACATATTGGAATGGGCATTTTTTATTGTTAAGTGTAGATGATTATGTCATGAAAACTTAGTTGATTGTGACAAGGCTCCACATGTAATGGTTTTAAAGAGCAGTTTGTTAGGTATTGCAACATAGTTAGCTACAATAATATGCATTTATAATTGTAATATTATAGTTAATTATACAAAATATATGTTAATATTATATTATATTATATTATATTAATATATTTGCATGTATAATTTATTATATAATATATATAAATATATAATATAATATAAGATAAGATAATATATTAAACTCTATAATATAATATATAATATCATAATATATATTTTAATATTATATGATATTATGTATATTTTATATTATATTATATTGGTTATTTTAAAATAATATATTAAATTATGTTTTGGTGACATTTTAGTGAAAAAATGGTTAGTAGGAATGGGTTATAATATTTAACTATCAAATTACACCTACACGCAAGATCAGCGATGTCACTTATGTATCATCCTCACCGTGAGCTCACTTTGCATGAGTCTTGAGGTCTCAAGCTCACTTGAGACCCTCACAGTCTCATCTATCTTGTCCTTCATTAGGTTCATGTTGCTCCAATTAATAGCGTGCTTCTATCTCTGATTGGACATCAATCTCGATCTTAATTCTACATAATTCAAGTGCCATGTGTGCTTCTATCTATGTCCTCCATGTAGATGAACCCCCTGAGTAATGCCAAGTGTGACACATTGATTTGATGTGCTACATTTATAGGCTCACATTTACCATGCCCCTGTTACTTGGGGTCATTTTGTAACAAATGTGTGATACCCATCCATATAATTAGTAGCATAAATAAACATAAGTTACAATATATACTTTGGAACCTAAATGTTTTATCTCCATATCATTGGTATTATAACACCAGTTTGATTTGCACATCAGAATTGGAGCCTATTCATGCCCAAAAACCCCATACATTTCTAGTTGGCATGGAGACACTCTTTTTTCAGCATGTAGGGTGAAAAGATCATTTACCAAATCTAGCAATGGATTGGGCTCTCTGAATTGTTTTCAACACAACTTCTATTCACAAGGAAAAATCACAAGTTTTTACAAGTTCCTAGTGATCAAGCTAGGTCTATGCAATGAAAAAGTGTTTACAAGAGTTGGTTGAGTCATGATGTTAGTTTTATCTTCATTTGCTTGAGTTTCCTTCTATGCGAGATTTAAAATTTCAAGCTATGTGATGAAAGTTTGTGACCTCTTGGAGCTCATCCATACTCTTTCACACTCATTTTAAACTTGTGTAAAATGTCCAAAAGGATGGTCTGAATACTCAAAGTATCATGAGTTTTTTGTTTTTTCTAAACAAGTTTGGGTATGATCTGTAAACTTTCAAAAATATTCTAAACATATCGAGATCTCAAGTTGTTTTGTTGAAGAAAACCCATCGAACTCTTATTTAAATTGACTCCAATAATTCATCAAGATTGAATTAGTGGTGCACTAAATTTGGGGAACCATGAGGGACTGTCCACAAGATAACAGTCTTGGGGCTTCCAGGGTGTTAGACCGTGGGAACCCAAGACCAATCACATGTGGTCACTTGAAAGAAGACTAATGTTAGGAGATATGTGTCAGAGATACTAGTTAGGACTAACAATAATTAGTTCAAAAACTAATTGATGAAGCCAGTTGGCCCTAGGGACAAAGTGTGGTTGTTAGTACAGGAGAATAGTGGTAAAGTTACAATGATTATTGGAGTGAAACATGATCTTGGGTATCAATCCGAAGGTTTTAGTCATGATAAATTCTAGTATACCCCAAAATGAATCTTGGAGATCCATGTGGTGTGATGGTAGGCCTATACCAGCAGGTCCCAAGGGAAATTAGAGGATGTCACGCATCGAGGTGATAGTCAAACCCCAAGGAATGAATGTTTACCAAGTGGTAGTTGTAGTTTTAAGCTAAAAATTAGGAAGATAATGATGGGGTAGATAAGTCATCAAGAGGAATTTTTAGATCAAGGGAGGCCAATTGAGTTGTGCCACATAGACTACAAATGAACTTCCATGTTTTTTAGTTGGGTAACTAAGCCTGAGCATAAGGTGGTCTTCTAAGACCAACCATAGTAGTGAGGATTTTCAAAAATAAAGCACATTTATTTATGTTGCCACATAAATTTGGGATAAAAGGTTCCCAAGGCACAACAAGCTTGAGTTTGGATTACAGGATGAAACTTGAGTTCCAGGGTGAGTTGGGAGAGCTCGAGTAGACGTTGGGCTCAATGATGACATAGATCGACAAAAAACTTGAGACTAGGAAAATCTCAACACAATTTGGATGTAACAAAGGCAAGATCAAAATAAATAAGAGGAGCTCAACAAGCTAAAGGAGGCACATGTAAATGAGCTTGAAACAAGGAGCTCGAGCTCAAATAAAACATCAAGTAAGCTTGACTGAGCATAGAATGAGCATGGGGAAAACATAAATTTCCACATTGTAATATTTTATGCATTGGGAAGTTTTAAGGGGTACTCGATGAGTTTTAAAAGAGATTGCATAGCAAATTTGGTAGATTAAATGGTTGGTGACTTAAATTATGATGCAATAGTCAGTATCCATATCATACACTCAAAATCTGAATACTTGAATAGATAATACACTCTATAAATGATATTAAACAACTTCTAAATTCTTTATGACATTCAATGGTAGGCCTGGGTTGGTAGACCCTCTGTCATCCTAGGAAGAGGAAGGTGAAAGAGTGCATTCTACATGGCACTATCAGAGCATGCCAAATATAGATTTGATGGCCTCCCACCTGTTATCAAGAAATAGAGTCAAGATCCCAATAAATGAATGAGTGCCACTTGGTAAGCAAATAGGCTAGACCCAGTATAATTTGATAAATCACATCATACAACATGGGCTTCATCAAGAACACCATGTTACTAACTAGACAACATAACCTCAAGCACAATTTGGTCTCTTTATGACCAATGTCAATTGAGAGTGCATTTATTGATATAGTGGTTTTCACGTATTATCTTGTTGCATATAAGATTAAAGTCTTGCAATAAATAACAATTCGTGGAGCTTGGTCATTCATGAATCGAGCTCATCCAAGCAAGATGGGGAGCCAAAGTAGGAATATGACAAGCTCGTGGGTCCAATGGACTCATTAAGAAGGGAGCTCAACCAGTGATTATTCAAGCTTGAGGGGGATCGATGGTCAAACCCAGAGGCACAAAAAGTGAGCCCAATTAGAGATAGAGTGAGAATGATATTGATTTCACTCTAGAATATATCTATAATGAGGTGGAAATATTTTATTGGGTTCATTCAGTGGAATTGGGGAGAAAATTTTATGTAGTTATTTGAGCTCCATGATGCATTTTGCTTCTCAAAGCTACAACATCATAATTTCATAATATATATGATTATTACATATTATATATATATATATATATATATATATATATATATATATATATATATATTATATTTTACAATATATATTCAATATAGTTTTAATTTTGTAAACATCAAAATTTTGGAAAAAACCTAATTGGCGAAGACAATTAATTAGGAAAAGATAAATAGTAGATTTTGTCAGACCATGTAGTTAAAAAAATTTATGTTGTCTTAAAATGCGACAAACAAGTGTCTTTTAATAGAATCTCCCACCTTTATTTGGCTTGGCACCTTGGCTACTGAGAAGAAGTAGCCTTGTTATGTTTTTCACATTATAATGCAAAAAAAAGGTTAACCAAATGTAGCTCAGATGTAGTTTACTATAGCATCAGATTACCCACAACAAAATTGTTTTCTCATTAGGATTTTGGTTTGATGTTCATCATATATTTCTACCTATAATTTTAATCAAATTTATAGGCCAGTTTATGTTACAAAATCTACTAGATCAACAACATTTTCTAGGTTTACTTCACCATTCAGATTTGTGCATGTGTTGTGTATAATTAGATGTAAATTCCAGGAGGAGTGTAATGAAAGTTATATGCCTCATCCCCAACAAATACCATGAGGATTGTTTTAAAGGTAAAGGCACTATCTGCTTACATGTATGGTATTATAAATTTTAAGGTGGTTATGATATTTTTTGTTTAGGATAAAGAATATTAGAAGATATATTATATTATATATGTAATATATAATATATTTAAATGCAAAATGCAAAATAAAGTAAAATCACCACATACACCCCTAATGCCACATCAAAAACATCTACTAGGATTCTAATGCAACACTTATTGGCTTGCCCAACCTCATGTTAATAATTTTCATTGATGTTAGGTTATCATTGATGTCAAAGAGAGCATGATTCATAGTGCATTAATGACAAAGTGATCAGATTGATAATATATGGCATATGTGCAAATCAATAAGGACAAAAAAGAGGTTGTGAGGCATCCATAGATGTCTTGGTGAAGTTCTAGTGTGTCATTTGATCTTTTGGAATAATATACATGCATATTCTAGATTAAGAGAAGTGAGAGCATCATTGCACATCATGAAGATATGAGTGATCTAGCAAGTTTGTGCATTTTTTATAGGTAATCAAAAAGTCAAAAATGGTCAAAGGTTTTAATGAAGATGTTGTCTATAGTGCCAAGAAGGTACCCTAAATATTTGCAGTCTTGAAGTGTTTTCTAGATAAAGTTATAAACCTTCAAAAGTTGATCTTATAGACTGTGATGGGCTAGAGACCGTCAATTTTAACTACATTGAAGTCTGAGGTCAACTAGTTAGTAGATCTAACAGTACACTTTCATGATCCAACAACATGGGTAAAATTCAATATGTCAAAAAATGAATGCACTATTGATATGTGTCACATTCACAGAGCTTGGATAGAATATAAATGGTTTGTGAGTGTTCAGACAGATAGAGATCAATAATGTGGGTTGAGTCAAAGAGTCAATGTGTGTAAAAGGCACACAGAGTTACCAAGTGGCATAATCACGGGAGCTCAGATCGAAGATCAATAGTGAGTATTGAAAGGTAAAGACCAAGATAAACCAAGGAGATCAATGGGGCACATTTTTCCAAATTTTATAAGGAGCATGAGATGAATTTAAAGTGCTCGATGTTTTACATATACTCAGTGACCATTGGAATTTGAATATTCAAATTAACAAGGGAAAACTAGTGCTCAATTTTTATGCTATATCTTTTGATCCAGGATGAATTTCTTGATGTAGTAAAAATAAAAGTTGTAAAGGACACTAAGGCACATCCAGAGACATTGGTTACAATTTTTTAATGTCTATAATATATTAATCTCAAAAGTTGACTGTGTTTGACCATGTTTTGCAAGTGGCCCAAGAAGGATAATTGAGTTGTTCTTGATAGTATTTTGATGTTTCAATATGAAATAAATATTAAAAAGTGTTTTAGACTCCATGAAGAGAATCTATGTGCATTTTTTAGGTTTTACCAATCCATATTTAGTATGAAAAAATGCTTATAAGTTGATTGTATTTGTTGAATACATTGGCAATATGAGTGACCATGTTGCAAGAGTAAGTTGAAGGTGTTTTGAACAGAATTGAGGAAGTGAATGAATATTAAGATGTAAAGGAAGTCTCAAATATTTATGATAAGGTATTATATGTCATGATATGCCCCTCGTCAGTTATGGAGAGTCAAAATAGTTTGACTATATTTTGGTTGTATGTGACCAATCTAAGTGGTCATTCTGAGAGAGTTGAATTAAATGCTTAGAGCCTATGTTAAAGTGTCTAAAGCACATGAAGGTATAGATAAGGACATAAAAGGTTCATCCATGTGATCTAATCATATGGATATGTGAAGTTTTTTAGTGTTTTCTTCATAAGTTTGAGGTATTTTCTATGTATGAAGACCTAAAGAGCAAGGAGACCTAATTGGTAGGTTCAAGTTTTGAGTTGGTATTCCAAATGGCATGGAACCATGAGAGAGTTATAAAGGGGATATTTTAGATATGTTTGATGTGTTTAAATCAATGGTAAATTATTAAGGTGGTCCAAGTAGTCTCACATGTAGCGTGTGAGTATGAAGACCTAATTATTTTTAGGTCTCACCAAGACCTAATGGTGGTTTGAGGCTAATGAAGTAATGGTCGACCTATGAGAATGGATTTGAGATATATATTAGCATGATATAAGTCTTAAGGGTTAAGTCAAGTCTTATGGCCAGCCAAGAAGCTAATATTCATGAAGACTCTATAAAGAGTGAAAGCAAAGGTGATGGTTTCTAGAGACTTGAGTGAGGAGAGTAGAGGAGTTATGAGAGTGAGGATTCAATTGAATTAGAGAACCTTTGAAAGAGAAGGTATAGGTTAGTGAGGACCCTAATAGAGTAAATTGGATCAGTTATGTTGATCTGATCAAGATGTTACATGAGGATACATAGGTCATTAGATCTAATGAACCCAGTAGAGGTAGTTTGAGTAATTTAGCCCTAGAGGCAGCTTGAGAGAGATTAGAGGTGAAGAGTGCAGTCAGAGGTGATCATCATCAGTTGAATAATATAAATAGGTGTTCAATTTGATCTATTCAGGTAGTTGAGTGGGTTGGTTGCTTAGGGGGTTAGTTCTTCCTTGTAAGGTAAAGCTTGTTAAAGGTCTAGTTGTTGTGGGTGCTCAGCTAGATAGGGGTAGTTGCTCTTTGTAGGATTTGTGTCTCACTAAACTAAGGTATGGGTGTTCCTCAATAAGTTGGTGATGGTCTAAATGTTGGATTTTGTTTTATAGGACTGTAGTTTATCTTGCAAGGTTTAGTGGGTTTTATCCCCCAAGAGGGTTTCCCACATATATGATGTGTTCATGTGATGTATGCTCTTATGTATGCATTGGATGTATGTGCTTTCAATTTTATGGTGCTTGATCAAGCTGATGTATGTTTAATAGTTAAAGATATGGGAATTGAATTGGATTATCTTTCATCATTGATTCACCCCCCCCCTCTTAGTCATTATACCTATAACAATTGGTATCAAAGCAGGAGCTTATTTGCAAGTTTAATCTCTTGAAGGTGATCCAAGGTACAATATGGCTAAGCAATTGAAGAAAGAGAATCAAGAATTGAAGGCTCAAGTGGAGGTTACTCATGCATGTCTAAAATCAAGTAAATAAAAGTGCAATAAGCTCAAGGCACTTTTTGAGAAGTACAGTGGTAAGATGAGAGAGTATGATCAAGAAGAAGCTCAGAATAAGATCATGGCCTCAAACTTTAAGGCTATTACAGATGAATACATCAAGATAAATAAGGATCTATAATCATTTAATGAAATCTCAAGATCAAAATATGATAAATAAAAGGTCATCATGTTTAATGAAGAAGTTTGTAATGATAGCAAGGAAGAAGAAGTTGATCTATAAGCTAAGTTCATGAGTGCACTTGGTAAATTGAAGGAGTAAAAGAAGAGGAATTCTAAAATGAGAAATATGATCAAAGGTCTTGAAGCACAAGTCAGATCTCTTTAGGGGAGTTTGTCAGGCAAATCCATGAAAGAGGAAAAGGAGAATCAATAACTAATCAAGTATATGGAAGATCAATCATGTAGATTGAAAGATGACATGACTAAAGAAGCTAAGAGGGCTAAGGAGACTATCCAAGTTATCAGAATTTAGTTAGAGGTTACAATTTCAAGTATGAGAGCTAAAGAGGATGAAGGCATTCAATTGATGACCAAGCTAGATTCATTAAAGGATGAGCATGAGTAATTTGTTGCCAAGGTAAACAAGACTGAGAAAGAACAAGAGAGGTCAGCTCAAGATAAGGATGCAAGCACCAAGATCAACAAGAAAAGATCCATCAAGCATCCAAGTGCAATGAGGTATGAAATATATTTTAATAGTCTTTGTTATGCTTATAACAAGTTTGGTCATAAGGCAAGAAACTATATAAGGAAGAGCAATTGGTCAGCTAGAGGTATGGATAATGTAGCCTGCTATAATTGTCATAACATGGGACATATTACTAAATTATACACCATAATGCATGGGAAAATACTAACCTAGGTATGGATACCTAAGATAGTTAAGCTTGAGCATAATGAACCTAAAAGATAAGATGGTATGTTTGTTGAGATAGAAGATAAAAAAGAATATCATAATAATAATCAAGCCAAAGGTATGAATAATGTTATTTTTTTTTGTTGTCATCAAGTTGTTCATATTGAAAGATCTTGTATAAGCAAGCTCTAAAGTCATAAGAAGGTGCATGGACATCCTAGTGTACTCAAGAAATGTCATTCCTTGATATGGAATCCTAAGGAAGTGAAGACCAAGAAAACTAATTCAATTGAGCTGAAAGATCAAGGTGGACTAGCTACTAAATCAAAAGAAGAATCAAATATGAATAAGGTTCAGGAATGCCAAGAGAAAGTGTCATCTATCCAGATAGAAAAGGAGAATCAAAAGTCAATTTATGTCAATCTCAAGAAAAAAACCAAAGATGGTTTGTTTGCCTTGATAAACATGAAAGAAAGTCAAGATTTTCTATTGTATACATTTGTTAACAAGTCTGAATCAAAGAATGAAGTCAAGGATCCATTAAAATTCAATTTGGTGATGAGGTAGGACTATAATTTAAATGAAATTATAGAGATATGGGAGTCTCCTAAGTTTCGGGACTTTTAGTCTCACTATGTCAAAGAAGTATCTCTCTCTAAGCTTTAAGGAGACACTTGAAAAGCAAGAGGAAGCATGGTAGATGCCAGTTGTGCTTTGATTGATGTTGCAGACAAGAATATCATTTGAAGATATGTTTTGAAAAGGGGGGCTAACTCAGTTAGCTTGAGTGGCTTGAATAAGTTGTGCATGATGTGAAGGGGAGCATGTGTGAGATGTTCCAGTCATGGTGGAGATATGAAGAAGTCTATTATAGTTGTGAATTTAAGAATATTGATGTATGTCAAAGAACATATGACATGAGATGGAACTTGATATTAGGGGGAGCTTTCTAAGCTCTGTGAGTAGTTTGTCAGGTCCAAGGATCAGAGAAGTCCAAGTTTAGATTGGTGCATATCAAAAGAGCAGTAATTGTTTCATATGCTTGAAAGTATGTAAGTATCTTGATCATCTTAAATAGTATTTGAATGCATAAATGATGTTAAGGAATGATTATTGGCATTATTAAGGAAGAGACCCTTTGTCATCAATGTCAAAGGGCGAGAAATATTAGAATGGAGTTCAAATGAGTATGAAGTCATTTTGAGGATGTTTTGCCATCAATGACAAAGGGGGAGATTGTTGAACATTGTCATTGATGTTAGGTTGTCATTGATGTCAAAGATAGTATGATTCATAGTGCATTAATGACAAAGTGATCTGATTGATAGCTTGGAGAATATATGGAATATGTGCAGATCAATAAGGACAAAGAAGAGGTTGTGAGGCATCCATAGTTGTCTTAATGAAGTTATGGTGTGTCATTTGATCTTTTGGAATAAAAAACATGCATATTCGAGCTTAAGATAAGCCAAAACATCACTACACATCAAGAAGATATGAGTGATCCATCAAGTTTGTGCATTTATTATAGGTACTCAAAAATTCAATAATGGTCAAAGGTTTTCATGAAGATGTTGTATACAGTGCCAAGAAGGTATTATAAATATTTGGAGCCTTGAAGTGTTTTCTAACTCAAGTTATAAACCTTCAAAGTTTCTCTTATAGACTGTGATGGGATAGATTCCATCAATTTTAACTACGTTGAAGTCTAAGGTCAACTAGTCAGTGTATCTAACAATGCACATTAAATTATAGATTGTGATCCAACGATGCATGTAAAATTCAATATGTCAAAGAATGAACATGCTAGTGACATGTGTCAAATTCATAGATCTTTGACATAAGATTAATAGTTTGTGGGTATTCATATAGATAGAGATCAATGGTGCAAGTTGATTCAAAGAGTCAATGTGTGCAAAAGGCACGTAGAGCTGCCAAGTGGTATAATCATAACAACTCATATCAAAGATCAATGATGAGCGTTGCAAGGTAAAGACTAGGATAATCTAAATGGATTGAAGTAGTGTGTTTGTCCAAAGTTTCCAAGGAGCATGAGATGAGGTTAAAGTGCTCGATGTTTAACATCTACTTAATGACCATTGGAATTTGAATATTTAAATTAATGAGGGAAAACCAATGTTCAAGGTTTATGCTATATCTTTTGATCCAAGATGAATTTATTGATGCCAAAAAAATCAAAGTTGTAAATGAATGCAAGGTACATCCAAATACATTGGTTATAAGTTTTGAATGTTTGTACAGTCAAAGAGATTAAGCTCTAAATTTGACTATGTGTTTGACCATGTTCTACAAGTAACCTAAGAAGGATAATTGAGTTGTTCTTGATAGTATTGTGATGTTTTAAGATGAATTAACTATTAGATAATATTTTAGACTCCATGAGGACCATATATGTGCATTTTTTAGTTTTCAAAATCCATCTTTAGTATGAAAAAATGCTTAAAATTTGACTGTGTTTGTTGAATGCACTAGCACTATGAGTGACCATGTTGCAGGAGTAAGTTGAAGGTGTTCTAAATATAATTGAGAAATAAAATGAATATGGAGATGTCAAGGAAGTATCAAATATTGATGATAAGGTAGTAGATGTCATGATATGCCCTTAATCAATTATGGAGAGTCAAAATAGTTTAACTATATTTTGACTGTATGTGACCAATCTGAGTGATCCTTCCGAGAGAGTTGAAGTGAATGATTAGAGCATATATTGAAGTGTATGAATAACATAGAGGTGTATCTGAGGCCCTAAAGGGTTAATCCATATGATATAATCATATGGATATGTGAAATTTTTGAGTATTTGCTTCATAAGTTTGAGATCGTGTTTTTTGTGCATGAAAACCTAAAGAGCAAGGAGACCTAATTGGTAGGTTCAAATGTTGAGTTAGTGTTCCAAGTGGTATGGACCCATGAAAGAGTTATAAAGGGGATATTAGAGATAGGTTTTATGTGTTTATCATTGGTAAAGGATGAAGGTGGTCCAAATAGTCTCACATATAGCATGTGAGTATGAAGGCCTAATTGTTTTTAGGTCTCACCAAGACCTAATAGTGGTTTGGGGCTAATGAGGTAATGAACGACCTATGAGAATGGATTTGAGGTATGTTTTAGCATGATAGAATTATTAATGGTTAATTCAAGTCTTATGGCTGACTAAGAAGATAATATTCATGAAGACTCTATAAAGAGTGAAAGCAAAGATGATGGTTTCTAGAGACTTGAGTGAGGAGAGTTAAGCAGTTGTGAGAAAAGGATTCAAGTAAAGTAGAGAACCTTTGAAAGAGAAGGTACAGGTTAGTAAGGACCATCATGGAGTAAAGTAGATTATTCATGTTGATCTGATCAAGCTATTTTAGGAGGAAACATAGGTCATTGGATCTAATGAACCTGGAAGAGGTAGTTTAAACAAGTTGGCCCTAGAGGTAACTTGAGAGAGATTGGAGGTGAAGAGTGCAGGGAGAGGTGATCATCATTAGTTGAAGAGTAGCAATAGGTGTTCTAGTTGATATATTTAGGTAGCTAAGTGCGTACTTGGTTTCCTAGGGATTGGTTCTTCCTTATAAGGTAAAGCTTATTTAAGGTCTAGTTATTGTGGGTGCTTAGCTAGACAGGGGCAGTTGCTCTTTGTGGGCTTGGTATCTCACTAAACTAAGGGATGGGTGTTCTTTGATCAACTAGTGTTGGTCTAAATGTTAGATCTTGTTTTATAGGAGTGTAGTCCATCTTGTAGGGTTTAGTGGGTTTTATCCCCCAAGAGGGTTTCCCACATATATGATGTGTTCATGTGATGTATGCTCTTATGTATGCTTTGGATGTATGTGCTTTCATGTTTATTGTGCTTGATCAAGTTGATGTATAATAAATAGTTAAAGAGTTGGGAATTAAATTGGATTATCTTGTATCATTGATTCATCCCCCCTCTTAGTGATTGTACCTCTAACACCTCATAAGAGGCATGGCTATGGGATTAGCTTACCTTGGAAAATCCATTTTGAGAGCATCCTTACATAAGCCATTTTTTGAATATCCTACAATCATAACAACATGCAAGTTGAATTATAATTTTGATCAAGAAACATTGATAGATATCACATATTTCTTATGTTGATCTATTTTCCTTTCTTATAGTGGCATGCATGTTCATGCAAGATTAATATTTAATGGAGGAGAAAGGGAATACCTCTTTTTAGTCACTCTAAGCAGTCAAAACTGAGAGTCTCTTCTATGAATTATAGTCAGAAAGCCCATCGGATTGAGAGATCATGACACTCTTGGGACTTGACCATGAATTGATGGTGTTGCTCAGGTTGTGCTTGTTACGCTTCCCATATTCAATCTTGCATATTAACTACCCTGTTGTCACATCTTCAATTCATGAAGGAGGTTGTTTGTTACTAGTTCAGTTCTCTGCCTCCACATCATAGTCCATGTTCATGTCAGTAGGGCCATGCTTGCACCATCCAGCTTGTCATTGTCATCTCCTTGTTGACCTTCCTTTTTTCATAGACTATAATTAATGTTTAATGTTTATAATTGATGCAATTTTATAGGAAAATGGAAAATATTTTTATTTTTTTAATGGAAAATGGACCATTTTCCCTAGGAAGATAGTCCCATCATCTGGCTGCAACCAATAAAAGTTAAGGAAAATATGTTTTTATATTTTTTTCATTTATAAAATACAATGTAAATAATGAAACTAATATGAATACTTTAGAAAGGAACAAAATATTTGATGGGCCCATTTTTCTATGCAAATTAATAGACTCAAGTGATTATGATAGTATCTTGATGTGTAAGTACTAATAAACACACTAAGTAATTAAGATGGGCCTCTTTCCCACTTGAAGGAGTAAGTTGAGGAAGTAATGAGTATATCATATACCCTAAAAAATTACATGTCATCTTTGTTAAAATAAATTAAAATGACTTAACATATAAATTAAACCTTTAAATTCAAAAATTGGTCATCAGGATCTTCAAATGAGAAAGTTGGTTTCCTACACATGTTAACAAAAACCACAAAGCAGTCATTTATAAATCCCCACCTCATTAATCCATTTTACAAATGAAAGCTCCCTTCTCAATAATCTCACTTTATGATTAGTTTTTTCACCCCACTGATTCCATTTTACAAATGAAAGCTCCCTGCTCACTAATCTCATTTTATGATTAGTTTTCTCACCCCAACAATCTCAATTGACTTATTTTTTTGATGGAGTTTCTTTTCCAAATGAGACACACAATAGGTTATCAAAAAAATACTTGTAATTTTAATGTTGATATCTTAGGATCTATATATATGTGGTTTCTCCTTAGGCCCATGACTTTATCGTCTCCAATAAGGCCAAAATCAAGGTCCTAGTTTTGATTGAGTTTTTTGGCTTACGTATGCCATTTTAATTTTTTATAGGATAATTTGTTAAGACTTTAGTTCAATTCACATGTTTCAAAACTAACAAATTTTATGTTTCCCAACCATAATGGCATGTCTATGTCAAGATTGACCGTGCACAAGTACTTCATAAAACTATTGATATTCAAATTGGATGGCAACATTTTACCCATCTAGTTATGTATATCAACCTCCATAACACATGCTTTCAATTTTAGGATTTGGGTTACAAGATCAAGGTTTGTTTTCTTATAGTGGTCATGAATCCTCTGACCAAAACCACAACTAAACCTACACCTCCCCTTGTTGGAGAAAATGATGGCTGGGAAGAGCTGGTTTAGTGAAAAAATCAAGCCACTAGAAATAACAAGACAATGATGACCATATCTAAACTAACCATGGTTATCATGGTGGCTCAACCACAACTCATCATCCAAACCATAGTTATCCAATCTCCTCAAGCAAACCCTAGCTCTATTGTGACAAGCACTCCAAAATTCGTTAGTGGGATTTCAACTCTCAAGAGTCTTAAACTTCTAATTTCACTTACTTTCAACCAAAATATTCCTTGTCACAAAAGGCCCTCATAATGGCTTATAAGCCTAGGTAAACTCCCCTCTCCTCTCATCACTAAGCTATGCATTGCTCATGAATCCCTTCCTCTAGTAGACATGAGCAGAATTTCATGTAGAACGAGTGATGACCTATTGTTAATACATTTTTTCTTGTAAAATGTAAACAAAATAAGTTCCTAGATAATCTATTTGACGTGTTTGAAGGCCAAGATGGAAAAACCATGAATCTTGATGATTTCCAATGAATGCAAATTCATGGAATGGTCAAGGATTAACTAACCTAACACATGAGTACATGGTATGAGCTATCCATTATATTTTTTTAGATTTGTATATTATCTACATGCAAGAGGTAAAGGTTAACAATTTTTCACTCCACATGGTAGCTAAGACCATTCACCCTAATGATACATGTCACTTATCTAACCATGACATGGGATGTGGTGGATTCATCAATTTGATAGTGTTATTTTTTGCCTCATTTGTAATAGGTTGGGAAGTGGACCCATATATTCATGCTTTTTGGATTATGTTCAAATTTAATGGGCAAACCCTAGGGTTCATCTATCTTTACACCCTCTAATGAGATCATAGATCAAGTGGTGATTTGGCAGTGGCTAGTAGATTAACTCCATGTAAATGACTAGTTAATATGTGGGGATTTGATTTCATTACGACTTAATCTATAAAAGACAAAGAAGAAATTTTAGACATTAGATGGTGTGTTTGCCAATAAGAGGTATTATTTTACATGCATAATAAACTAGTGATGTAGAACCTATGCCTATAACCTATTCAATCAATTACCTTGACTTTGATTTATGGAAAATTACCTTGACTTTGATTTATGGTTATTTTCCTTTCACCATCTTTGGTTTGAATCTTCATGTAGGTACCTTCATTCTCTCTCTTTGAAACTCTTGTCATTTCTTGCCTCCACTACGCTCTTTAACCTTATTGCATGCATATATTTCTCTTTTTATTCTTGAATACCTATAACACATCACCTCTTTTATGCAATCTCACCTCCTTTAACACCATCCTATCATCCATTATTTTCATTGCTTCATTCTTGATTCCAAACTAGCTCAACTTCATATAGCTTCCTAGGCGCTAAAATCTAATTCATGAATTAAGGGGTTTTGGTCTCCATCATTCAGATTCCCATGGTAATTCCTATACCTCTTTTAACCCCCATATATACCCAATCCAATAATAGAATATGTAAACTAGAACTCTCCTTCCAACCCGCACTTTGTTCTTTAAGGACTCTTTTCCTATTAGCCTTATTTTCATGAAAAGATCCTTAGTTTGAATAAACTACTAAGGTTCATAAGAAACTAACACCACTTTGAGATACCATTAATATCTTAAAACATCACAATAATTTTCATGATCTAATTCATAATATAGACCTCCTGCCTCAACCCCTTTCTTCTCTATTAGGTCTCGTTTAGGCCTATTTTAATCCTTAGTTAAGAATACTATAATGTATGGTCATGAATTATCCTAAAAACACCTAAATATATTAGATAATGTTGAATAACCTCTGATTATAAAGTTTCATCAAATTCTTAGGGTAAAAACTTAAGTTAGGACAAATTCAAGATTCAAAACCCTAGGTCTAGTTGTTCAGGCCTTGCAAGGTTGAAAAGGGACAAAATAGGATTTATTGAGTTTGAAGGAATGTACAACAAAAATAATTCCTATAAGAGTTCTTCCCAAGCTTGATCCACCTTCTAAAACAATCATTATACCTTGACCAATCACCAAATGTTCTCAAGACATAAATAGGTAGAGTTTTGAGCTTACAAACAATATTGTGTAAAGGTTTCCCTGACTTTTTATACTCCTACATGGATTTGGAGACTAAAAAGGGGTTAATATAATCATGGATACACTCTGTACTTTATTTATGTTTCATAAAATTACAAGGACCTTCAAACCATGGTCCATACTTTAACGACTTGTCACTCTTGGACTATGTACTGGTAGAATGCTCTCAATAGGACTGTTGCTAACCAAATAAAAATTATATTGAAATTCAAATCTCCTGAGGTACATATTACCATTCAAAATAATCCCAAACCATATTAAATATCCTCTCTACCTTATTCATACCTCAAACCTTTTAATAGGCCTTATTGCACATTCTAATAACCCCTTTCTTGGCTGTGTAAATCAGGTTGCTTACATATGACTGTGTGAACTGATATTGGAATCTGAATTCAATATAAAAGTGGATTATTTGAGTACCAAAAGGTTAATTAAATAATAAACAAAGACTAAACATCTCCAATACTCTAAAACTCTTTGGATGAGACTTCAAACACCCAGTCAACTATATTTCTTTAGGTCTATGTAAACAAGGCACTCTCAAGTCTTTTAATTTGATGACTGAACATGTAGATTAGGACTAGAATACTCACTTTAAAACAAGGAAAATAAATTCACATACTAGGAATTTAATGAGAATCCATAAAATGTTCTCTCAAAACATCATCTTATTCATTAATTTTCTTATATTCTAAACACTCACATGCATAACTATAGTGCAAGTAGGATTTTTGATCTTCTTTGTGCCTTTATTGAGGCTATACATATAACCTCTACTCTCCTCTAACCATCATAATACTCAATATACAACCTAAATGCATTGCATGTTCTTTATATTACCCAAACAAGCAAAATATTATCTTTTCTTGACCAACCCAATGTTGAAGGAGGACAGTAACACTCCAACTTTCTTGGCTTACTTTTCTCTCACATGAATGGCACATTGGAAACATCCTCACACACCTTCCTAGTACCTTAAAATATCATAACAAACATTTACCCACCTTTTTATTACACATAAAGCTCCAAAACACCTCACAAAGTCTAACTAGAAATTCAAATTTTTAAATTATTGATTTTGATGGGAAAATGAAGAAGGCCTACAAAGACACTAGTTTAAAGAATCTTAATGACCCTAATACCTCCATCAGGACCCCATAATACCCCTAACACCTATAATAGACCACAAATGGTTGTTAAGTCACTAAAAACATACTAAGTCCTTTATTACATGGTGATGCTTTGCATCAACTAGGTTTATTTGACCCTAACCATTGTTGCAAATCACCTCCTCACACGCCTTGATTTATATGGGATAATTATTGACAAGGGAATGAAAGGTTTATAAATATATTAAACAAAACACTTCTTTCATAAAATGATGTCTTCTTCTTTTCCCATAAGTATGATAGGCCAATCAATGTGTTCTTAGATATTCTTCTATCAAATTTTGCATTGATTGGTCTTCTCCTCTGGTGAAGATGTATAATAATCAATTTTATCTCAACACTTTTCATCTACATCATAATCAAACCCATTCACATATCAAATGGTTTTGATACCTTATTTCATGCCCCTCTAAGTTTTTTGGTTAGATTGACTAGTGGGAGGTTACCATTTTACACACAACCACTTTTGTGAGAGTGTTTGGCAAACAACTAGCCTTGTTCAGTAAAAGGGCCAACTCTGTCTATACAAGGGAATTCAATCAAGTTGCTCAGGAGGTTAATCAATCCCCCTTATATGAAACCCTTCAACAACACACCATTGAGATATGATAAAACCTTGAGCTAGCAAAGTTTCATCAAGCTAAAAGTGCCCAAATCTAAGCCCACATTCACAGGCTCAATTTTGGGGACCAAGTTTCCAAGGAATATTTTATTAAGTTATTAGGATCTTTTAGTTATTTTTACTTCAGCACAGAATCTTCTCCCCAATAAGCTAACACACTGGCCCTATCACATAAGAGGTAGTCTCGCACACTCATCTGAAGCGCACAACGAAAGCCCAGTGCCTAAAGGATTTGTAGCACAATGTTATATGCTTGTTAATATTGCATAACATAGTTCTTAAAAGGTTATTAAACACCCTAAATATACTACTATTATCATTATTGTTCCAGATTTTACTACCATTATAACTAGGATCACCATTATTATTTAACAGTAGTGATAAAAGAAATTTTTTCCATAACTTAGAAATAAACCATATCTATTATCCAACACTTAGAATAATTCATCACTCATAAAATAATATAGCAAACATTGATTTCTCATTAAAGAAAATTATTGAATTATAAGACAAATTTTCTATCTCTATTCCCTAAGGGACCATCCATGCAAATGATTACAACCTGGGTTTTAATACTTGTTTTGCCCTAACCAAGTGTCATAATTCTAACTATCATGAGAAAATGGCACATGGATTCCCAAAAAAATGAGAGCTATGGTCCTTAAAATTAGTTGTTCCTATAGACTCAGGTCTCTGTGCCTCTATTACTCACTTTATGTTATACTCTGATGACCAAGTATTCCATTCCTCATGGGCTGATACAAAACCTCTAATGAATGGGGTCAAAGTGTTCCATTTGAGTTGTTCTTTTTATCTTCTCCCACATCCCTCATACTTCTCTTCCCACATGATCCCCTAGTCTTTCATTTCTATTCTAAGTCCTCTGTCTTTGGGTACCTCATGACACATTCTCTCTTAACTGGGTCCTCTCACACTAAGTCTCCTTTGCCATTATTTTTCCATGCCCATCACCTTCCATGCGTTATGCACCATGGTCTTCTATGTCATGTTGTTACTTGCATCAAAAAAGATAATGGTCCCTCTACATCATATGCCAAAAATGGAACCATAATTATTCAAATTTAGGGGTCAACATCACCCCACACTATGCTCTTAGTCCGTCCTGGACTAAGCCACACTAGCATCCTCTAAAAATTATGGGCCCTTTTATTTGAGTTCCTTATTTAGCCCATTCCAGTGGGACATTGCATTGATGACTTTGGTATTTATTCTTTCAATGGCCTTTTTTACTTTTTTCAACTATTTGAGCTAAGTTTGAGTCTTATTCTTCTTCATCTATTTATCTAGGGCTCTATTGCCTTCCTTGTAGATGAATACTAATTCAAAGACCTCCTTATCAACCTATCCTCAGAGTATGGCAAAACTTGCATTTATTTGTTGATGATGGTTATTAATGGCATCTTCCATTGTTTCAACGTCTTTCAATGCTTTTGTGCAGTCGATGTGGTCCTTTATTAAAAGGGTAGCATCAATTGTTTACTACCTCAAGACCTCCTTATCATGGAGACAAGCTTCCACTATTCTATTTAGGTGTGCTAAGCATGCAAAAATGTCATCCAAAATGGGGAAAACTTCCTCGAATCTCTCCAAGGTGCTCTTGCAAATGTCTACCACCATGGTGAATTGTTCACTTATTTCCTTGGCCTCATCTCTTGGTGTGGGGAACTCCTTATTTTTCTTGAGTAAAATCTCAACCAGGGTTTTTAATTTCCTAATGACATCCCCATCCAATGGTATGCTATCTAAAAGTGTTGGTTCCTCTTTCAAAATTGTTTTGAAAAGGTTTAAAACCCTTACCTTAGCCTTGGTGGCCTCTTGGATTTGTTACTTCAAGGAGGCCACTTCCTTGATGAGTGCTTGTTTTTTTTATAACCACTTTATTATACATTCTTATGACTCTACCATGTTTCCATTCTATCGTGCATGTATCAAAATATGACAAAATGTTCTGGCACATCATTTCCATGGCTAGTTTCAAAAATGTGGCACTTGTCATTATTGGAGAGAGCCATTATGGATCAATCTTCATAAGATCTAATAGACCCGGAGCATCTGGGATAGAAAAAATGCAATCTAAAGGAATATCAAATTGGGGCTCCTCATTGTACATTTCTAAAAGGAAGGACACTTGCTTCTTTATTTATAGAGTCATGTCCTTCGGGTGGAAGTTATTCCAAAGATAGAGGTCCTTGTCTTGTACACCGAATTGGTAACATTCATGCACAGTGGATGGCCCTCTTTATTCTTGTTTTTATGTTGGCCCCTTCCCCCTTTTTCGGTCTCATTCAAGCTCATCCTCTTGATGGATTCTTGATGTCATCTTACTTGCTCCCATTCCATCAATATCAAGTTGATCATTGTATGGGGCCTCTTGTCTTAGGGATGGAGTCTTTTTAGAGTCTGATCTCAAACTATGAATCTTGACATGATAGGGGTCCCATTGGGGCACTTGCCTTGGAAGCTAGTGTGGGGATGACCCTATGTCAGTCTTTGGAGAAGGTGGAGGTGAAAGTGGTCATGGAGGTGGAGAACGTGGGGGAGTTAGCTAAGGAGACAAAGGGTTTAGGGTAGGTGAGTGGGAAGGAGTGGAATGAGTAGGGGAAGGTGAAGTAGAAGTGTGAGGTGGGGAAGGGAATAGATGAGGTGGTGAAGATAAAGGGTGAGGTGGATAAGGTGAATGGATAGGTAGAGGTGGTTTTGGTATGAAAGGGTGAGAATCAGTGGTTTTATGGGGTTGCACCTCTACTATTTTTTATCATTTTTGGTGGGCCTATTGCCCAATAGACTTGGCACTTGGCTCTGGATGCTTCCTTTGTATTTTTGGTGCATGCAAGAGCCTCTCCTTAGGGTCTCCATCTTTAGGGTATTGGGAGGGGTGTAACATGTAGAATAATTTATGGACCTAATCCCCAACTAGGATATCCTTAACCTTGATATCAATTACGTCAGTTTCATCTCTCTCCACAAAGGCCTTTTTACCTAAATACACGTACATTTTTTAGAGGGTGTGGCACTCTGCATCTATCCACTCTACCTAGAGAATGATTGGCTTCACATCATATATCTAATTAATATAATCAATGAAGAACTATGCAGAGAATGCACATGGTAACTTAAGCCATGATGAAATTCCTCCTGAAGGATTCATACAAATGTATGTTAGGGAGTAGTGATGCTTTACAATAAATTTTGCTTGGTCTACGACCATGGGGGGAAAATCCTTTGGAATGTGTCATTAATTCCTAAAATTTATATTCATACCATCAAATTAGTAACTCATCTTCATCTTGTAATATGGGGTAATGTGATAGGGACAAGTGAAGGCTTTGAAGTGCTCAGTAGGGGACCTGTGAGTGGGGGGGTACACCTATTTTAGTGAACCTGAGTTGTAGTCAGATGCCTTGATCTCATCAAAAACCATCAATGACAAGATTTATTCCAAATGAAACCTATACTTAGGCATTTTGTGTGCCTTCTTCACATCCTTAACTATATTTTGGGCAAAGTATAATGCCTAATTATACTTTGTTCCCTGAGAGAATTGGTGGGCAATGTTTAGGTGGGCCATGTCTACCTCCTTCCATCAATTGGTCCCTCTAACCTTGGTAGAAATGATCCACACTATGATTTTAAGGGTGGGATCTTACAGTTTCCTTATGTGCATTGTATGCCCCTACTTCTAGTACATAAGCATCATGGTGGTCTATTGAATCTCCTATGTGTCTATCAAGCCATCCAACACATTCACCCTTGAGCATTGAAGTCCTATGACTTTGCTTATCCTTTTCCATGGTGATATTCATGTTGCATCATGTGAAGTGGATGTAGTCCTCATGGATGTGTGAGAGGAGGAACTGAATTGCCTCAGTAGGCTTACTAAAGTATAGCAGCTCAAAAAGTTGAAAGAGGTCAGCCTTATCTAGCTAGTTCTTGATTGACAAGTCATAGACCACTTGATTCCTTATGTTCATGGTCTAGATATGGTAGTCATTTTGTAGTTCTACTTCATTTCCTAGATGATGGTGGTTATAGTAAAAAATGGTGGCATTGACACCTTGAAGACCCAGTTCTCCATGTGTAAGACCAACTTTCGGTATTACATATCCTCTATGAGTAAAGATAGAGGGGGAGATGTTAGGGAGTTTTACGCTAATAAGGTATGCACCTGCTTTCCTTTATTCACCATCTTTGTTACCTCTTTCATTCTCTCTCTCACTTCTCCTTTTGTGTGTTCTCTCAAAACTCCTTTTATGTACTACACTCATTCTGGTTTTTGTTCTTAGTTTTCTAGTACCTCCTCCCTAATAGGGAACAAATCTCATCCACTCACCTCTTCATCCTCTAGTATGGTTGGAATATTTTTTAAGTCTTTTGGCATTTTTCTTTAGCCAAATTACCCTTCATATCATTTAAAGGTTAATCTATTATCGTCTTATGTTTTTGAATGAATACGTGGTGGCAACCCAACTTCCTTCAACTCTTGAGCTTCACACTTTGATGATGGTGGATCTAAAACCTATAACCTCAAAATTATCCACTCCTATACTCCAATCCACACTTATCAACCTCTCTTCTTTCTTGTAAATAACATTTGTCACATTACCAACTCCATAAACACTCTATTTTACAAGAAATTTGGTTTCATTGTAGTCTCTGGTTCTCTGGTTCACCGTTCATTCTTAGAACTCAAATATTTAAGAAAGGTAAAGTGTAAAATGAATTTAAAAAGTTTATTTATAGGCCATTTAGGGGGATTTTACTTCCATTAATTCCTTCCCTCTCCCTATCACCTCGAGTCGTTAATGCACATCTTTTATAGACCTTCATACTTTGAATTTTGTATGGAGTATTTAGAGCCTTAATGAATTTGTCCCATCATTTCATTCACATGTTTCTTTCCATAACTAACCTTGTCACATTAATGGTCCATCCCTTCCCATGCCTTTCTTGGAAGTGGATAAAATTTTTGTCCCACCTTTCTAGTGTAGTGGAAGATAATTGTCACCCAAATGGTGAGAACCTTTCAAAATGCTTCCAAGGTGAATTAAATGACTCATGCACCCTTAATCACTTGTGTTCCATAGATGAATCTTTCACCTTATGGTACTTACATGCCCACATGTCTTACATACCCAGTTCTATATTTGAACTTATTATGATTCACATAGATGATGCCTTACCCCACACTAAAAGGGGTTCGTGGTCCTCCATGAAATAGAACTAAGTACAAAAACTCAAAATTACATTAAAGAGTCACACACCTCAAGGGAAGCACTTTTTATTGAAAGTAGGAAATTCTATCCTAATATCCTTAAGCCTTATTGATTACAAAAGTTTAGTTAAATAGAATCATAATACGACTGAAGTTGACTACCATTATAGTGCCCCGAGAGGAACTAACCATCCATTAATTTTAATTGATAAGCCCCTATAGGTCGAATTCTATGAACTATAAACAAACCATCCCAATGGACGTGGATATTCCTAGGGTGGTGTGTAAACTTAAAGTCATATAATATAAATTTCATGCCTGGAGAAAAGACTTTGTTCTTTAGATGGTGATCACGCCATGCTTTTTGTTTGCATTTCTCAACATCCTAACTCCAGTGGCTGAGAAACTGAGTCTCATCTATTTTCATCAAATCATCAAGCTAGGATTTCAAAGAGGCTTCATCATCTAGGTTTTCCACTTGTGCTATCCAAAGAGATTGAACTAATAACTCCACTGGCATGACCTCTTCCTTTCCATACACTAGGTTGAACGGTGTATTTTTTTTAAGGCACTTATATGTAGTTTGGTATGCCCAAAGTACTACAAATACTCTATCATCCCAATCAGTCTGGCTAACATTGAAATTTTTTGTCAAAGTGGTACCGAGGATCTTATTGAAGGCCTCAACTATTCCATTGGACTATGGGTGGCATGGTATTATCTTGTGGTGTGTGATCATGAACTTGGATAACAAGATGCAAATCATCTCATTCAAGAAGTGGGTTCCATGATCATTGGTGAAGCTTAGGGGACATCCAAATTGTGTTATAATGTTCTCCTAGATGAATCAAATGGTGGTTATTATATTACAATCTTTTTTGGCATTGTTTCAGCCCATTGCATGAGGTAGTCAATTCTTGCAATGATGTATCGAGAGCTCATTTGTCATCTTATTGGAGTGATGAGCCCCATAAAATTGATATCCCACTTCTTGAATGGTTCTTGAGAAGGAATAGGATGTAATGGCATAGCATCTCTCCTATTTGGTTTCCCTACAAATTGGTAGACATCACATTTTCAAACATATGCCTTTGCATCTTTGAATAAATTTGGCCACCAGAGTCTAGTGAGCAAGACCTTATGCATGGTAGCCTTTCTAGCAGAGTGTCCTCTAGAAAAACCTTTATGGACTTCTCATAGCACCTCAAGGAACTCATATTTCATTACATAGTAGTGAAGTACCTCATCATAATCCATTTTATAAAGATCTCTTACTATGAGTTGATAAAGTACGACATGGATCATAAGTTGCTTTTTCTCCTATGAAGTGAGGGATTTAGGTGTATAGCCATTGTTGATAAATGCCATAATATCCTCCAAATCTTCAAGTACCCATTAAACTCAAAATATTTATACATCGTGAATATCATCTTATTTGACACTTGGGGGTTCTCTGATTTCAATTCAGGATAAATGAATAGGTCCACAGTTGGTCTTCCCAGGCTTTACTACCATGGAAAACTATAATTCTTGGAACAAGACAATTTAGTGGCAAATTCTTCCATGTAGAACTGGTTTGCTAACAAGATAATTCAAGGCCTCATGATTTGTATCAAATATAAATGGAGTGGCCATAAGGTACTACCTAAACTTTTGTAAAGCGTAACCATAAACAAAGCTTCATGCTTCGTGGTGGTATAGTTCCTTTCCACCGATGTCAGGTTCTTAATAGCAAAGTAAATTGGGTGATCCAAGTGTCCTTCACCTGGTTATGTAAGTATCATGCTAAATACCATCCCAAATGCATCAACATGGACATGAAAAGGCTTTGTCCAATCAGGGAATCGTAAGATAGGAGCAATAACCAACCTTTATTTGAGTGTTTCAAAAGCTATTTTATAAGAATTAATCCATATAAACTATTTATTATGCTTTAAAATCTCTTCTAGGGGTGTTACAACCTTAGCATAACCCTGAATGAACTTTTTATAGTAGCCTATATTTTCTAGGAAAGTGCACACCTCATGTCGAGTCTTGACCACTGGAAATCAGAGAATCACAAAGACCTTGGTTAGGTCTACCAGGAGTCCTTCCTTATAAAATATATGCCCAAGAAGTACACCAAAAGGTGTTGTGAACAAACACTTCTTCAAATTTAAGGAAATTTACAACACTCAACAGTGCTCAGGCATGAGTCTCAGATTGGCACAATGGTCCTTGATAACCCGTATATTGTCTAGTCATCCAAGTAGACTTGGAGGAATTTATGAATAAAATCTTTGAAAGCCTCAATGGTTATCTAGGAAAACACTACTAGGGCATTTTTCAACCTAAAAGGCATGATGATATAGGCAAAATATCCCCATTTAGTAGTGAAATTAGTCTTGGAGTGGTCTTCCTTAGCTATCTGGACTTGGTGGTACCTCAATAACCCATTGGTAAAAGAGTATACTTCATAACCAACAACACGATTTCCTTCATGAAAGGTGTTGGGAAAGGATCTATCACATAGGATGCATTTAAGACATGATAATCCACATAGGTCTAGATAAACCCATCCTTTTTATACCAATTACCTTGAGACTGACCCATTCAGATTTAGTAATAGGATTAATTACTCCAACATGGAACATGCTATTGATCTCCTCTTTCACTCATGCCTGGAAGTTAGGGTTCATCCTGTATGGTCATATCTTCACAGGGTGAGCATCATCGATTAACTTTATGTGCATCTTTATTAGGGAAGGACGGACTCCTTTCATGTCAATATAATTCCTCAGAAATACATCATGATACTCTTTCAATAACTAAAAAATCTTAGAAATTTTTGTGTCATTCCAATAGTTTCTAATTGTAGCCATCTTTGGCTCTTGCTCCATGTCAATGTTACATTGAATAGTTAGAATGGGCCCATGATGAGGGTTGTTCATTAGAGAACTTGTGTCCCAAATAGTTTATGAACCATTACTTATAGGGACATCTAAATGGTTAGTCAAAGGGTCGACTGAAGTAGATCCTTCACCTTCATCTACTTGGAAAATGAGTTTTTACTTTCTTAGGTAGATCTCTTCATGGCATTCTTCATTAGGAACTATCAATGGTATAGGAACTAATTATGTGGGAGGCTCAGTGAATAAATGCAAAGGTTCTTCAAGTTCTTGATGAATATGGCAAAGGTGGCCTTCGATGAGACTTAGGTCTCCAATAATTGTTGCATGCATGGCTTGAAGGGTGAGGCGCAAGTCCATCTTTGGTGAAGAGTAAGAAAGTGTCGACGTCATGTTCACCTTTATTAAATGTTAGAACTTAGTACCCATGTGCCTCTCTTTGTGAATATACCAAGCCTGAACCCAAGGGCACAAAGTCCCATAAAATGCATGGACCTAGAGGTACTCTGATAAGAATGTTTCCTCAACTCACCATATTGCCTCACAAGCCTCAATATGAGGTTCAGATGTTTACACATCAATGTAACTAAGTGTGCCTATAATCTTATTATCATGTTGAAATCTATGATTTAGAGTAGCTTTCACTTGATCCCAATATAAAAGGCAATCTTTATGAGTATGCCACCATTTAGCAGTCGTACCATCAAAAATGTGATCTAATGACCTCATCCGATCATTCTTAGTTTCATAGAACTCTTTGAGGTGTTGGACACAGTCATGCACCTCCATTTTTCCTTGAAACTATGGGGCTTCATCAATATTTAAAGTAGAGGTCCCATCAGTGGTATTCTCATTGCTAAACCCATCAAGTTCACAAACTTGTGATGTTTAGGAAGTTGGCACAATATGCTTTCTCCTGTATTTACAATGTTGCACAACCTTCTGGTGAGATCGTAGTCACCATGGGCCCAACAATCGCAAGCATTATTGGTAGTATCTGAGATAGATTGGTTATCAATCTATCAAAGAGTACCATCTTATGTGGGATCATGTTGTTTATCATTTTGATGAGTAACATTATATAGGTGGCTGATGTCTTCATCAGCATTTATGAGATAAATGTAGAGAGGTCCTTGTACTTGGTCTAAAGGTATTATAATGTGTTGATCGATATTTTTCAAGCTAATGTATCAATTTTTAAAGCTCAAGTCTGCATGGTTCTCGTAGCACCAAGGCCTTCCTAGTAGAGCTAGATAGTCATCAGCTTCTACCAATTCCAAGACCTTAAAATCTACTTTGAAGGGAACCCCAAGACATGAGGAGAGGGATGTAGGGCTAGACTAAACATTTTTTGCCAAGAATCTTTAGTTAGAACATTAACTTCCATGTCAGTATCTACTAGAATATCTCAAATTACCCATCCATTGATGACAACATTAACCGATATCTCTCCATCATTCAAGGGATTAGAGGAACTAGGAGTTTATTGACATTAGGCATGATTTAAATAATGGTCTTTGATTTTTTAACTTAGGTGAGGGTGGGATTTTTTGGTAAGTAGGCTTAACTTTTAAGCCAGGTGATGAGCTAGGGAACAATATCTTCATCCATCATGCATTTACATAGTTCCTAGAAATTGTCCCGCACCACTAGTTGAGGTTCAATTTCCCTTTGTATTGCAATTCACTGTGTCACATCCTTATCCTTGAGGTATTAAATCTCACCTTGGAGATCTCACACAAGTGCCATTGTATCCTAAAGGACATCCTTTTTTTGTTGAGCATCAGGGTACTTCCTAGCTCATGGTTCTTCTCAATGTACCTTCTTGATCAGGTTGGTTGTGGATTGAGTCTATCCCCCACTATGAGTGGTGATATTTACTTGTTACACTATTGGGATGGTTGGTCATGTATGCCATTGTGTTTTGTGTATTTGAATCATGCCATCACCCTTTTCATTGTATTCCTTAGTGATGGTTGCATATAAATCATGACACTCTTCCAATCAGTGGTCCTTCTTATAAAATTCACAGGTCGGGTACTCTGGGCAATCCCTTTGATAATGGTTTGGTGACCACATTTGTATCAAGTCTTCAGTGGAAACTAACCATTGCCTCATCCTCATCCTCTCCCTCACCCATGGTAGCCACCATTGTCTTGGGTATTGGTGACTGAGGTTTGGCATGTGTCGTGCACTCAAGCTTCATGAATATCATTGATTAATCAACAATCATTAGTGTCATGGGTCTAGGCATCACAAATATTAAATACTTATACAACTCAGTGTTTATATCCCACTACAAAAGTGGAAAATAATGGACATCATGTTCCTCATGACAAATCTCACAAGTTTGTTTTAATACCACATGTATGTTCTTACATGGGTAGTTATTCCTTGTGTGCCCTTTAGTTTCATAGTTAGTACACTAGACACCACTACGTGTCTCATATGCATTGTTTGCCATCAACTTTTCAAGTTGTGATGTCTTGGACACTATCTGTGCCTCCATAAAGGGACTAATTGTGGTATTCATGCTTCTAACTATTTCAGTGCAGAGGGTAGTTTTTAGAGCCTCATGCACGCTAGTGAAGGTTCTTTGTGATAGAGTCTGATGGAAAGGTAACAATAAACCTCCCACAAATAATTGTGCATGTTGAGAAGGATTTATTTCAAATGATAATTTAGAAAACAAAGTTTTGAATTGTGCATCATACTCATGCACACTCTCTGTAAGTCTTTGCTTTATGTCCTTTAACATAGCTATACTTTGATGCTCAAACTCAAGAATGTCAAATTATTGAAAGAAGTCTACTTTGAGCTAGTCATAGTCAACCACTACTTATTGAGGGTCAAAATTTTAATACCACTTATGCACATACTATAAAATCATAGTGGCAAATTGAGTAGCCTTACATTCAGAAGATGTGATGCCTCGTGCCCTCTAAATCATTTGTACTTATGAACATGCTCAGTTGCATTCTCTACCCATCAATATTCAAGTAAATTCAATGTCATCTCATCGAAGACTATAATGGGTTGTGGTTGAGCAGGTGGTTATTGGGAAGATCTAGCTCCTATCCCATGAGGAGGGAGTCTGCCTCATATAACACCTCCTCCTAATCCTCCTCTAGTGCCTTTAATAGCAGTGTCCATGGAAAGAGGCATGGTAAAGGGTTGCTTACCCAAGTTCAGGCTGAATTTTGCCCTTGAGGGACAGATCCACCAGGCATCCCAAGATGTGCCATAGAATTCCCTTGAGGAAGGAAAGATAATGTAGATTCTAGTGTGTCAATTATCCAAGTTGTAGTTTCCCTTATCAGTTCACTTTCTGACTCTAAATTATATGTATCCTAATTATTTATTTGTAATATTTTTGACTCAAAGGCATGAGCACACACTATGGTAGGGGATCTTGGTTGATCAGATTTGGTTTCTCATTTCTCCTTCAAAGGATAGAAGTGGCAAAGGACATGGCTTGAAAGTGATGGGTTCCTCACACACATCCACTTCCCTACAGCTCTTCACATCACTCCTAGAGGTCTTTTGATCTCTTCTTATACTACTAACTCCCATGATCCTTTACTGAGATTCATCATACTTCCATTTCCATAATACGCACTAGCTTGTTATCATGTTGAACCCATAATCTTCAATCAACCCCTAGTCTCCCCTCCCAAATGTGCGGCTCATTTATAAGATATTTTAGCCCTCCATGGGTAGAGTCTCAAATCCAAAGTCAACAAGTAGCTTTTTAATTTTGAATTCAAACATTGAGAGATAAAATCCCCTTGGCTCTCGTAGAAACTAGAACTTTACTTCCTCAGGACAAGTATAGGTGGTCACTATGTATTCCAAAATCTAGTTATTCTGAATGCCTATCCACCAAAAGTTAATCTCTCATGTCTAAGGAACTCGAAGTCATGCTAAATTCCTTTGCCGCTCAAGTGTCCAAGGTTGCCTTATTATGAGATTTTTAGATTGTCCTTGAGAATATTCTAGAATCCAAGAATGCAAGAGAACTAGGACCTTAAAAAATAACTTTTCATATAGAGAACTATAGAGATTTTGCTCTACCAATAATCGCATAGAAACTCTTAGTTCAAGAAACGGAACTGCAAAGTTGTCTTCAACACTGGTAACCCATTCTTTAATATTCTCTAGCATGATGCACTCAAACATTTTCCCATGATTATGCTCTAATTGCTTCAGTTCTTGAATAAGGAACCAATATGTTGTGATCTTTTAGTTAGTTCTACTTCAGCACTAAAGCTTCTCCCCAATAGGTTAATGCACTAGCCTTATCATGTGAGAGGTAGTCTCATGCACTCACCTAGACACATAGTGAAAGACCGGTTCTCAAAGGCTTTGTAGTATAATGTTATATGTTTATTCATCTTTCGTAACATAGTTCTTAAAAGGTTATTCAACACCCTAAATATACTACTATTATCATTATTGTTCCAGATTTAACTACCACTATAACTAGGATCACCATTACTATTTAACAATAGTGATAAAAGAAAAAGATACCCATAACTTAGAAATAAACCATATCCATTATCCAACACTTAAAATAATTTATCACTAGTAACACAATATAGCAAACATTGATTTCTCATTAAAGAAACTTACTGAATTACAAGACAAAGTTGTTATCTTTATTCCCCAAAGGACCATCCATGAAAATGATTACAACAGGAGTTTTTATACTTGTTTTCCCTAACCAAGTGTCATAATTATAACTGTCATGAATAGATGGCACATGGACTCCCAACAAACTAAGAGTCGTGGCCCTTATAATTAGTTGTTCCTATAGACTGGGGTCTCTAGGCCCCTAGATACTCACTCTATGCTATACTCTGACGACTAAATGTTTCATTCTTCACACACTAATACAAAACCTCTAATGAATGGGGTCAAAGTGTCTCATTTGATTTGTTCTTTCTATCTGCTCACACTCTGCTTCCCACTTGCTCCCCTAGTCTTTTATTTTTGTTTTGAGTCCTTTGTCTTTGGGTTCTTCATGACATGTTCTCTTTTGACTGGGTCCCCTCATATTGGGTCTCTTGTGCCATTATCCTTCTGTGCCCATCACCTTTCATGCCTATTAGCTCCACACCATGGTCCTCTATGCTATGCTGGTACGTGCGTCAAAAAAGACAATTGTCCCTCTATACTGTGCACCAAAAATAGAATAATACTTATTCAAATATAGGGGTCAACATAATATAAGATTTATTCACCCTCCCATGAAAATCAAGGCTATAAATAGTGGACGTCCACATCACTAGTCTTCCAGACATTATTTATGACTTCATCAAGCACTATAATTAAGTTTTTCAAACCTAGGCCCTTTTAAGGGAAGGGAAGCTTCCCTACAGAAGTGCCTTGATGTTATTCCCTATAAGTTCACAATAAGTCAAAGGATGGCATTGGAAAGGCCTCTTTCTATTAAGGAACTCTAGAACAAAGTGATATTCATGACTAAGGACAAGACCCCATGCATTGATGATTTTCCTTGTGAATTCTTTCAAACTCTATGGGACTATGTGGGACTTGATTTGCAAAATGTTTCTTTTAGATCCATGACCAATGGTTCTCTAGGAAAGCTTATTAATAAAGGAAACATCAAATTTATCCCCAAAGTTAGGGACCCTAAGCTAATAAAAAATTAGAGGCCCATAACATTTACTCTGTGTTTCCTATAAAATTATTGCCAAGGCCATAGCACTCAGAATCAAATATTTGCCATCTTTAGTAACAAGACTTGAGAAAATTGGTTTACCTTAGGAAAAATACATTTTGGACAACATTATAGTGGTCTCGGAAGGGATGGAATCTGCTCGTAATGCCAATCAAAAGGCCTTGTTTTTTAAGATTGACTTTATAAAATCATATGACAAGATTGAATGGCCCTTTATTATGGTTATGCTTTAAGCCTTAGGGTTTGGTCCCAAGTTTTTTCATTCTATCAAGACTTTCTTTCAAGATGGATATGTCTCTTTCACTACTAATGGCCATCAGTTTAAGGTTTTGGGTCTTCAGCTCTATTAGGCGAGGTTGCCCTCTATCCCCCTCCTTATATGTCCTTGTTATAGAAGGTCTTAGCTATATGTTATAAAATTATGCTTGTACAAGGCTAGTCAAAGGGAATTTATTTTTTCAATTTGTCTCGGGACCAACTTTTAAATGACCACTTTATAAATGACTCCTTTATCATGCTATAGGAGGATAAAATTATGGTTCACAATGCCATGGATTATCTTTAGACCTTTCATTTGGCTTTGGTTTTCAACATTTAATGGGAATAAAAATGTTTAAATTATTTGGCATTCCCTTTGCCTTCCAAGCCTCACATGTTGAGTTATGGAACTATGTTTTCCAAAGAGTGGAAAATAAGCTTGTGCTCTAGATCACTAAACCTTTCTCTCTTATGAACAAATTAAAAATATGCTCCAATGTCATGGCTACTACTCATATTTACTAGTTTTCATATTAGGATCCCTCTAATTCAGCCTAATGGAAACTTCAAAAACTATTAAGAGACTACCTCTGATCTAACTAGAAATGCAACATGGGCTTTCATAGAGTTGGATGGAACATTTTTTTCAAACCCAAGTATGTTGGGGGCCTTAAGCTCATTAATATTGTCAAACATGAAACTATCATGTGTGCCAAATAGATCCCCAAAGTCAATGAAGGGCAATAAGCTTAGAAAATTATTATTATAAATTGTATCTTCTCTAACAACCTTTATGACCTAAGTGCTTAAAAAAATCTAAGCTTTAAAATAGTTCTTGATACCATGCATATTTGTAACTAAGAGGCTTTGAAAATCCTAAAAATCCATGAAACTATACAATCATAAATTTAAACCGTTAAGATTGTAAATTACATCCATATTTTAAAATCTCTTAAAATAAGTAATTCTCTAATTTTTCTTCAAAATATATTTTACATAAATAAAATTTGATTATGAATAAGGAAAATGTTAAAATATTAAATCAATAAAAACAAATACATATTTCTTTATTCTTGCCAGCGTGGATGATAATCTACTCTTATGTTATTGGTTGCTCACCCATTAATGTTTATGTTACAAAAGGATTTTGTAAAACAATGAAAGGAGCCATTTTTTTTGGTGAGAAAAATAATAAAATATAAATTAAATTAAAACACATATTCAGTATTTTTTCAATTTGTGAGTGCTACTAGCAACAACAGCTTTCAGTGATATTGTATTGTTGATAGAAAAAAGGTTTTGTTATTTAGAAGTTTTTTATATATAAATTTTCCTTTAAGTTAAATATTAAATTGAATTAAATAAAATTATTGATAATAGTGGATAAAATAATGAAAGAAAGGACTGAATTAAATAAAATTATTAAGAGTAGTGAATAAAATAATAAAAAGAAATAATTATGTGGTAAGTTATAATAATTATTAATAGGTGATCAAAAGTATATATAAAATATAAGTTAATTAATTAGTAGGTAATTATATTATCTATTAAATTGTTTATTTAATAATTGTTAATATTTTGAATTTTTTATTGTATTATTGTTTTGAAGATGTATTTGGCATTTTTTTTAATGAATTAGATTTATGTAATATATTTTTTCAATTTCATAAGTTATTTTTGGCTTCTAGTAAACATTAATAGTTAATTTAAATGAAATTTATTTATATTATTATTTAAATCTTCCTTACTTTTTTGGAAAGTGTTTTATAGGTTTCTAACACTTTCAAAAATTGATTTATGTTCTCGAAATCAACTTTGAAGCATAGTAATTACTTAATTTGATTGTTGAAAAAACCATACTAAATTTTTAACCAAATATAATTGGTGTAGGTGTAGGTGTTTCACCACTAATTCTATGTACCTCTCAAAATTATCTAGAATCTTTTCTCATTTCTTATTGTTATCATTATCTTTCTCATCCTTAACCATCCTAGCCCAAATTATTTACCCCAAAAAATATTTTGATTTTCATAAAGTTTTCACATTAATTTATTTGGTCTTTTTAAGTCATATGGACAATACAATGGGAATGGAAGGACAAACTATTATCGAGTCGCATCATTTATTGAGTTGTGGGGATTAATATGTTCCCATTTTTCATATTATTCATAGAAGTGTCCCTGTTTGTTCAATTCAACATTTATTTTTATATTTTGATGACATGCATGGATAAAGAATTGTTAATTCAAATCTTCCATTCTCAATTAATGCATAATCCACATATCAATATGGTCAAAACAATAGAAAATAAAGGTCACGTTAATGGTTAGTTCCTACTTTTATATTGAAAATTGTTTATAAGTGATTGTACTATTATTTATGTCAACAAATATTTTATATTAAATTGCACTGCATAGTAAATTTAATGTTGTAATTTTTTGTTATTTGATGGATATATATATTTCATAAAATGTTTGGGAAAGTATATATATCTCATTTATAATTAAATTTAATATGAGTTGAAATAAGAATAAAAATAAAAATAGTCTTTATTTAATTAATTAAATATGTACTTAATACAAGTTAAAGAATAATATTTTTAAATAATGAATAGAAAACTGAGTGTTGGATTATATTCCACTAACTGTCAAGTCCCTAATTTTGGGAGAGGATGTCAATTCTAAAAATTTTGTAAGTGAAAATTATTGCTTTTAATTAGCACTTGAATAATAATTATTATATTAAAAATTTTGTGGGAGTTCTCCCTAATTTAATGCTAATAATTAATGTTATTGGATACATCTTATCATTAAAAAAATCGTTTTAAAAAAAATATTTAATAATTTATGTACGGAGCAAAAAATGACTTGTTTAATGTTAGTAATTATTGTTATTGTACACATGTTACAATTGAATTTTTTGTTTTAAAAATTAGAACAATTTTATATAAGGAGAAGATGAAAAATTGTCATGTCAACTAATAAGATGATAAGCAAATAATTTTTATATTTTTTTGGGATTTAAAAATTATAGAAATTAAATAGAAACTTTAAGAAGTTTTATATTATATAAAAATTATTGTATTTCATTGGATTGTTGATTAAAATTTATTGTTTCCAACAATTCCTATAGTTTCCAAAAAAATGGCATTTATTACAATGTATTTCTTGAGGGATGTAGACACCCACAAATGGCCCCTTAGCATCTATTTCGAATTATTTAATAAATATTATGCATATTTGTATATGTATGGGTGAATGGTTGAAATTTTACATTATTGAAATGTTATGGTAACATTTGAGAATTGAAATTATTATTTAGCACTTATGTGCAACTACCTCATCTACTTTATGTTTATCATGTTTAGTGACTAGGATCATATATATTGTCCTAACATTTGTTTAGATGGTTTCTTAAATCAGGGTAGCTTGTATATATTTCCCATCTTTCCCGTTTCTAACTGTTGGATGTTTGTAATATGCACCAATTTCATCAAAATTTTAAATTTATTCATCTATAAATAGATAAGTGATTTAGCTCTTTTCATTATCAAACATTTTATTAAAAGCATGCCAGGAAAACTTCTTTGACACTATTATTATTATGCAATTTATATTTGTCAACTTGAAATTTTTTTATATACTTTAAGGGGTCTAAGAAATTAAAATAGAAAATTTTAATCTTATTTATATAAATTCTCAAACCAGAACCTTACCAATTTCAATTTTGTAAGATTTGCTCATTTCATAGAATTAGAAGTTAAAGTACATAAAATTAAGTAAAAAATATCAAATTAAAAGAATACAAATATTAAATTATAAATCTTGACTAAGAGCATATGTACAATCTTAATATTATCTTATTTTGAATTCACATACAATCAATAAGAAATTTGTAAAGTGACAAATTGATACAAAAAAATTCAAATTATAATACCAAATTTAAAATTAACTCAAAATAAAATAATTTAACTGAAAACCAACATTTCACAAAGATAAAATTAAATATTCAACATACAAAAATAAACACATTGAGCAATTAAGGTGGGCATCTTGGCTACTTACAGGAGTCAGTTGTAGGTATATGACAAATGACATGTCATCTTTGTTAAAAACAACTAAAAACCCTTAATAGAAAGTATAAAAGTAGCCATTTAAAAATTCCCACCTCATTATCCATTTTATAAATAAAAGCTGCCCGCTGATTTATCTCACTTTATGATTATTTTTCTCGCCCCGTCGATCTCAATCGAGTTATTTATTTTCTTGATGGTGTTTATTTTCAAAATGAGACACACAATAGATTACCCAAAAAATACTTGTCATCTTAGTGTTGTCTTAGGTTTTTAGAGAGCTATCATATCATCACATTCTTAATATGGGCTTGTAGCATAGTAGAGTCATCACTTTAATAGTATCATTTTTCACCTCATTTTTAATAGTTTTGGGGATTGGACACGTTTAACTATAATTTTTGGATGATGTTTGTTTTTTATATGGAAACTTTAGGGTTTATCAATCTCTATGCCTCTAATGAAATCGTAGAGTAAGTGGTGCTTTGATAGTGGTTGAAAAATCAACTCCTTGTAATTTACTAGATATTATGTGAGGATTTCAATATGGTTTAATCTATAGAAGACAAAGAATGAACTGTACCCATGAGATGGTGTGTTGAAGAAAAAGAGGCATTGTTTTATATGCAGAATAAACTAGGCTTATTTCTATTGAAAAATACACTTTAATGCTAGTCATACAAATAGAAAGGTGGAAAGAACTACACCCCAAAATCAAAATCATACCAAATTAAAAAAACCTCAGGAGATGAACTAGTCCAACAGAGGGTCAATAATGACCACACAAAAAAATATCACATCAAGTCATATTGACATAAGTGCGTAATAACCAAAAAAGGGGCATATAAAAAACACAAACAACAAAAAATTTATTAAACAACAATAACAAATATGTTGGTTGGAGGGGCCGATGGAGAAGGACCCTATGAATTTCCTCACCAACCCCCCTGAGCAGAGGGATCATCATCTACATATAAGGGATCCCACCCAACATTCTAAACTAAGGCTATTTTACCCCAACTATCGTTGCAAATCATCACCTCCCACCCCTTGATTTACATGGGATAACTTTTGCCAAGGGAATGAAAGGGTTTTTAAGAGATTAAAGAGAGATCTTCTTTCTAAACATAATGTCTTCATCTTTGCCCATAAATATTACAGGTATGTCAGTGTGTCTTCAAATATTCTTATGTCAAACCTCTAGTGAATATTTTTAATAATAAGTTTTATCTCAACACTTTGCATTTGTAGCACAAGAAAACCCTTGCTCATATCAAATGGGTTTGGAACCTTGATTCATGCCTCCCTCCTAATGCCTATGGTTGGATTGACTGGTGAGAGGTTTTCATTTTATACACAACCACTTTTTTGAGAGTGTTTAGAAAATAACTAGCCTTGTTCAACAAAAGGGCCAACTTTCCTTATACAAGGCAATTCAATTGAGTTGTTTAGGAGTTTCAACAATCCCCTTTGGATGAAACACTTCAACATTATGCTATTGACATATGACATAAGCTTAAATTAACAAATTTTCACCATGTTTGAGGTGCCCAAATCCATGCCCACATTCACTTGCTCAAGGTTAGAGACCAATTTTCTAAGGAATGTTTTAGTAAGATAAGAGTTCATCACTCTTCCATGCAAATCAAGGATATAAAACATGTTGGCGATTGCATCACTGGTCTCCCAAACATTCTTCATGCCTTTGTCAAACACTATAAGCAAGTTTTTAAAGCTCAAGCCCCTTTCAAGGAAAGGGAAGCTACTTTGTAGAAGTACCTTGATGTTATTCCCTACAAGATCCCACCAAGTCAAAGAATGGCATGTGAAAGGCCTCTTTCTATTGAGGAACTCCGTAACACATTGGCAAGCATGGCTCAAGACAAGGCCATATGTATTGATGGTTTTCTTTATGAATTATAATATCAAACTTTGTAGGATTGTGTGTGACCTAATTCACATAATGTTTCTTTGGAAGCCATGACCAATGGTTCTCTGGGAAAGCTTATTAATAAAGGCAACATCAAATTTATCCTCAAGGCCAAGGACCCTAAGCTAATAACCAACTAGAAGCCCATAACATTATTCAATGTCTCCTACAAAATTATCGTAAAGGCCTTAGCACTTAGAATCAAATATCTACTACCTTTAGTGATAAGACCTGAGAAACCAGTTTCATCTAGGGCAGATACATTTTAGAGAACATTATAATGGTCTAGGAAGGGATGGAATGGGCCTGCATCTCCAATCAAAAGGCCTTGTTTGTAGGTTTAATTTTTTAAAATCCTATGACAAAATTGAAAGGCCTTTTATTATGGCCATACTTCAAGCCCTAGGTTTTAGTCCCATATTTTTTTACTCTGTCAAAACTCTCTTTGAAGATGTATTTGCTTGTCTTACTATGAATGGCCATTAGTTTGAAATTTTAGGCTTTTCTACTCTATCAGGTAGGGTTGCCCTCTAGCCCCCTCCCTGTATGTCCTTACTAAGGAACATTTTGCCTATGTTTTGGGAAATTATGCTTCTAAAGGGCTAGTCAATTGCAATTTCTCTTCCCAAACCATCTCAGAACTAACTTTTAAATGGCCACTTTGTAGACAACTCCTTTCTCATGCTATTGGAGGATGAAATTGTGGTTCACAATGTCATGGATTATCTTCAAACATTTTGTTTGGCTTTGGACTCTAAATTTAATGAATTAAAACTCAATGATAGAGGCAATCACATAGCCCCATGCCTACCTAACTAGCTACCTACAAGTTGAAATGGAATTCCCATGGGGATACATGGGGAAATGTTTAAATTCATGGGCATTCCCTTCACCTTCCAAACCTTACAAGTTGAGTTAAGGAACTATGTTATCCAATGTTTGGAAAAGAAGCTTGTGTTCTAGAACACTAAGCCCTTATCTCTTATGAGCAACTTAAAAATCTGCTCTAAATTTATGGCTGATACTCATGTTTACTACTAATTCTACTGGGTTGCTTCTAAGTTAGCCTAGTGGAAACTTAAAAAAATAGTAAGAGACTACCTTTGGACTAACTCTGAAGGCAACAAGGGTTTTCATAAAGTTGCATGAGATAGTTTTTCCAAACCCAAAGAAGTTGGGGGTCTTAGGCTCATTGATATTGTCAAATGAGGAACTACCTTATGTTCCAAATGGATCCCTAGGGCCATTGAAGGGTAGGAAACTTGAAAAATTCTTCTTAGAAATTATATCTAATCTAATAATACTTATAATTGAAGTACTTAAAAAAATTTAAACTTTCAAATAATACTTGTTACTCTGACCTTTATTAAAATCACATGCAATTTGTAATTAAGAGTCTTTAGAAATCTTAGGCATTCATCAAACTATATAACCATAAATTTAAAACTTTAAGATTGTTAATTACATCCATATTCTAAAATAGTTTAAAATAACTAACTCTAGTTTTTTCCTTAAAACATATCTGAAATAAATAGGATTTGACTACAAACAAGGAAATTGTTAAAATATAAAGTCATTAAAATACAAATACAAAATCATTTTATATTTACTTTCTAACATATCTATAAATCAGTTGATATTTTTGAAATCAACTTTAAAGCATAGTGATTACTTAATTTACTTGTTGAAAACCCTCTATTAAATTTGTGAGTAAATGTAATTGGTGTAGGTGTAAGCGGTTCACCACTAGTTCTATGTACCTCTTGAAATTCATTTTGAATCTTTCCTCATTTCTTATCATTATCATTATCTTACTCATCCTTAGCCATCATAGCCCAAGTTATTTACCCCAAAAATCATTTTGATATATTTGTGTCCCTTTAGGTCATACATATAATACTATGGAAGTAGAAGCACAAACTATTGTCGAGTCGCATCAATTCTTGAGTTGTGCAGATTATTAAGTTCCCCCTTCTTTCTCATATTATTCATAGAATTACACCTTTTTGTTCAATTCAACATTTATTATCATATTTTAATGATAAAAAATGACAAAGTATTGTTGATTCAAGTCTTCCATTCTCAAGTAGTACACAGTCCACATACCATTATGTATAAAATAATACAAAATAATAAAATGGCATTCATTATAATGAGTTTATTGAGGGATGTAGATACTCACAAATGGTCCCTTAGTATCTATTTTGCATTATTTTGTACATATTATATATATATATATATATATATATATATATATATATATATATATATATATATATATATATATATATATATAATTTAGGAGTGAATGGTTGAAAAATTAGCATTGTTGAATCATCAAGGTAACATTTGAGAATTGAAATTATTGTTGTGCACATCTATGCAAGTCCTTATCTACTTCATGCTTATCATGTCTAGTGATTAGAATCATCTATACGGTCCCAACATTTGTATAGATAGTTTATTAAATGATATTAGCCTATTTGTTTTTCCTACCTTTCCTATTTCTAATCATTAGATGTTCATCATAGACACTAATTTCTCCAAAATTTGAATTTGTTCATCTATAAATAAATGTAAGTGATTTAAATCATTTGATAATCAAGTACTTATCAAGTATTTTATCAAAATCACTCTAGGAACAAATTATTGACATTATCGCTATTATATATTTTATATTTTTCAACTTGAAAAAAAATATACATTTTAAGAGGTCTGAGAGATTAGAATGGAAAATGTATCTTATTTGCGCAAACCCCGAAACCAAAACCTTGTTAATTTCAATTTCACATGGTTTGCTCATTTTGAAAATTTAGATGTCAAAGTGTAAAAAATAAGAGCAAAAAATATCAAAATAAAAGTAGGTGAATACAATTATGAACTCAGTTTTTAAATTATAAGCCCTGACCAAAGATGTATATACAATCTTAATATTATCTCATTTCAAAGTCAAATTCAATTAATAATAAATTTGTGAAAATAAAAATTAATACAAAGATTTAAAATAATAACGACAAGTTTAGAATTAACTTTAAATAAAATAATCCACTTAAATATATATATATATAAGACATATCTTTAACCTATAACCTCCCACATAAAAAAGAAACATTGAACAATTAAGATGGGAAAGGAGGTGGTTATGAAATGGAAGCCTGATGTGTTATTCCTGCAAGAAGTCAAACTCAGTAATATTAGACTTGAAGTGTCTTTACGTAATGTTTGGAGAGATGCTTTTTTTTGCTAACATCTCATATAGATGGTAGAGGTGGAGCTATTATTGGGTTTTCGTCATGGATCTATAAAGATATCATTGATAAGGGTGAAGAACCTTCACATAGTTGTGTTTGTGCCCTTACCATTATTAATGGACAGTGCCCCAAATTTCACTCAAGAGTGAACTAAACTTTGGGATTGATTGTCTGATAATTTACCTACTGCAAATTGGATCCTAGATGGTGATTTTAACAAGGTGGAAGATCATCAAGACCATAGTTATCCTAAACAACATAATCTTAACAAAGAAGAATTTGATAGTTGGTTGTTATGTCAAAATTCCTTGGGTGTTGTAGACCCTATTTATGACAAATTCACCAACCATGCCACAAATTGGTTCACTTGGTCTAATTGTAGGATGGGTGGTGATAGAAAATTAAGTAGGTTGGACATGTTTTATTTATATTTTATGTTATCATTGGTCCATGACTCAAAGTGTCTTTATGTTTAAGTGGACTATTCTTCACTCTTTCAAATCACTATCCCCTTTTTTGCAGCATTTCCATATCTCAAAATTCAAGTATTGATAATTTTCTCCCCTTTAAACTCAATGTTTCCCACCTAAAGAACCTTGTTTGCCTCACTACCCTTGAAGGAATCTAGACTACTATACCTAAACTAGAGGAAGGAGATTCTTGGATTGATTGGTGGTGTGCAACCATTTCTCAATGTGCCACTTTTCTTCATTCATTTGGTAAACAAATGGCGTGGTAGTGAAAATGAAGGGAAAAATCTCTCCAAGGGAAACTCATTCATGATAGAAAATTACTTAATGTTGATGCTAAAAATTCTAGACTTCAAACCTCCATTGTTGCTACAAAATCTCAATTGCATAAAATTGATAATTATAAAGGATAGGGGCCTAAAATCAAATCTAGACTGCACTGGATCAAAGAAGGTAGCAAGGGTACTAAGTATTTTTTTAGCTACCTTAATTGCAAACATAAAAAGGGAAGAATCAGTGTTATAAAGGATGAATCTGATGTGCTTCAATCTAATCCTTTTGATACATGTACCTTATTTAAAATATTTTATGAGGAGCTCTTTAAGGATGATCAATGGCAGGACAGTCAACAAGTTCTTGAGGATATTGTTAAGAAGCAAATTCCTAAAAAAATAGATTCTAAATCTAGTCATTTTTTAGATAGAATTATTTCCTTGGAAGAATTGAAAAAAGCCCTTTTTTCTATGGCCCCTTACAAAAGTCCAGTCAATGATGGGCTTCTAATGGAATTCTACCAGGCTATGTGGCATATTATTAAGGATGATTTGTATTGCCTTTACTTGGAGGCATTTAAGAAAGGATCATTAGGACTGAGCATATATGGTGGCATAATCAAACTCCTTCCTAAATGGAAAAATGAAGATACTATATCTGGTTGGCATCCCATCACATTACTTAATAACTCTTATAAAATCATTACAAAAGCTTTGGCTATGAGGATTAAACTTGTGGTGTAAGTAATTGTAAGAGCTGAATAATCTGGGTTTCTTACATGAATATATATCCTTGATAATCTTATTCTTGCATGGGAAACATGTGAATGGGCTCAACAAATGAGACAAAATGATATTTTAATCAAACTTGATTTTGATAAAGCTTATGACAGAATACACTAGAGTTTCATCCTTAAAATGTTACAATGGTTAGGTTTCGATCCACAAATTTGAGCTCATGTCCAAATGTTATTTCAAGATGCTAATACTCATATTATTATTAACAATAAGATGACAAACCCATTTTCTTTACAGAGATCCATTAGACAAGGATGCCCCTTAGCTCCTTTCCTTATGTCCTTACAGTTGATGCCTTGGGTTATCTGCTTCATTATGCCAATCAAACGAAACTCATATCAGGAATTTCTATTACTCATAATGTTGTTGTAATCAATTCACATTAATAATACAATGGCTATTTCAGAATTGTATTGTTCACTCTTAGGATCTAAGCTTGTTCATGATAAAATAGAATTTTTGATGATCTAATCAGGGCCTGTTCCTCGATGGATACCTCATGAATGGAAAAAATTTAAACATGGTGAGATTAAAAGGTATCTTGGGACCCCTTTTGGTCTTGCAGTTTCTCTCTCTAATATGCGGAATTGTTATCTTAACAGAGTTGAGAACAAACTTTTTAGCTAGGGGAATAAATTCCTCTCTTTGGCAGGTAATATCCAAGTAGCTAACAATTTTTTTCTTGCCACACATGTTTATTATTCATCTTATTGGATGCCTTCAAAAAAAGGTTATGAGGATTTAATTAAAATAATTTGATGATTTATCGAGGCTAAATGGGATGGTAATGCTGGTTTTATATCCACATCATGGTCACATTATATTCAGCCTAAATATAAAGGTGGTTTGGGGCTAATAGATCCAAAAACACAAGGGGTTTATCTAGCAGCCAAATGGATAATTAGAGCTATCATAGGTGACAAACCATGGAAAATTCTTATATGAAATAGAATCAACCTAGCTATAGTAAAAGGTAAATGGCAGTTAGTGGGTTGGATGGACAAAATTATCCATGCTTCATTCTTATCTGTGAAAGCTTCACCACCATTACGATCTATTTGGAAGGATTGGCAATATACATGTCATTTCGTAAAATGGAGGGATGCTTCTTTGCAACATGGGTTCAGATTTTTGACTTCTTCCATTTGGTGGAAAAAAAAAATCCATTATCAAGGCCATCCCCTTGCCTTAAGCTATCCTAAATAGTCTTATTTTATTTTTAACAAGGGAAATTACTTTTTTGGAGATCTCTAGGATTTTGCTACTTTAAATTGGTTGCAATGGCAGACTATTAAAATCAGCTTTAGCTTGAGTAATAAGTATAAAGCATATTTGATTTTTTCTATAGTCTTCAGTGCCTCCAGAATTATCTATGAAACTATGTACTCCTATCCAATGTAATTTTTTCAAAGATTGGGTATGTTTGGCTTCTTATCCTTTTCTTTTTTTCCCTTTAAAGAAAATATGCATACAATTACTTCCTGAATTGCCTTTAAAACCCAATTTGAATAGCAAATGAAACTACAGATTTAGTGAAAAATATTGGACAAATCTCACTACTCAAATTTGAAAATCAAAAGTTGATTATGATGCTTAGTTGATGGCTTGGAAGATACTACACTGCAAACTACCCATTGAGGATAGGTTAAAATGTATTATGATCCAACCTATCAACTGTCCCTTTTGTCATCAACATGAAAGTATGAGACATATCTTCTAGGGCTGCCTACATTGAAAAAAAACAATGGAATTCAGTATTTTGTGATTTACCTATTTTTTTTGGGCATAAGCTTAAATGGAAAGAGGCTCTACTAGGTGTTGTATTACATGATAATGTTATAGTTGATGGTCTTAGACATGTTATTTTGATGCACCTCTAGAGGAACATATGTAAATCAATTTTTGATCATTATAATCATCCAGAGTTTGTAATTCTAAGGATTTACTCTAATATACTTTTTTTGTATTGCTTCTTGTTTCTCTTAATGTCAAGTGGAATCAAAGAAGAATACAGTAGTGGCTCTCTAGATTCAATAAATTAAACATCAAGTGAACCTACTGCTAAGTAACAAGAAGTTATGTAGTGCACAAGAATTGAAGAATCTATTGCATGACAGTTGACAGGTTTCTCTTATGGTTGTTCCTACCTGGATCAGCAGATGTAATGTATTTATGTATTATGATTTTGACTATTTTTTATGATTTTATTTTCTACCAGCACTGTATTGTACTTGCCTTCTAGTTTTTTAGTACTACCAGCAGTCTCTCTCTTTCAAGTGCTCTTATGAGCACTGAATTCTTTATATAGTTTGAATATATTTCAATAAAAAAAAATTGATATGGGCATCTTACCTACTTAAAGAACTAAGTTGTAGGTATATGACAAATGACATGTCATCTTTGTTAAAAACAACTAAAAATTCTTTAATGTACCAACAATATAAATCAAACCTTTAATTTTGAAAATTTAGTTCCATGTGCATGTTAATAAAAAGTACAAAGTAACCATTTATAAATCTATGCATCATTAATCCATTTTAAAAATGAAAGTTCCCCACTCATCTTTAGTTTTCTCACCCCTCTGATCATAATCGAGTTATTTCCTTTTAAAATAATACAATAAATTATCAAAAGATACTTGACATGTCAGTTTTGTCCTAGGGTTTTAGGTAGTTATTTTATTGTCTCTGCTCTATTTAGTTTTTTTGGGGGGCGGGGCTTGATTAGCATTTATTCCCTGATATTTTGGGAATTCATCCCTAGGGCAGCTACTTTTTATTTAAATGGTCTCTTAATAGGTACTTACATTATTGAATGGAGTTCGCTCTAGTGAATGTAGTCATGGTACCAAAAAAAAGTTTGTAAGTTTGTTTTTAAGGTCTTTTATAAGGTAATGTATTCTATTTTCAAGATAATTTGTTTGATGTTTTATTTGATTTATCTAAATTTGACAAAACATACCAATGGTTTGAATCACATACCCTTATTAGTTACTTTATGGGATACATCCTTACTAATCCATGCTCAATATTTGGGTACTTTACGGGATGCATGCTTACTAAATCCATGCTCAAGAGTTGGGTACAAGCTCAATGAAAACCCCATGACATCAATTTTCTTAAGGTGCAAAATATAGTCAAAAATACTTAACACTATGCATCCATAAACAAACATGGCCCATGCTATGTTAGGATCTCTCTAATTGTGTTTTCTTCTTGGACTTGTGACTTTGTTATCTTTCACAAGGCCAAACTCAAGGTCCTAGTCTTCATGGAGTTCCTCGATGTATGTCATTTTGGCCTTTTATAAAAAAATTGGTTAAGCCTTTGAGTTGGTTTATATGTTTTGAAACTGATAGATTTTACTTTACTCAACCATAATGGTGTGTTTATGTCAAGATTGACATCACACAAGACCTCCACAAAATTCTAGATATTCAAACTAGAGGGCAACATTTCAATCTCCCCAACACATGCTTTCGATGTCAAGGTTCAAAGCATAAGATCTATTATTGCCCACTCATGGAAGTCATGAATCCCCTAACCACATCCAAAGTTTATCACACATGTCCCCCTATTTGATAAAATGATTGTTGAAAAGTGGTGGGTTGTTGAAACAATTAAATCATCTGAAATAACAAGACAATGATGACCACCTCTAAACTAACTAAAGTTATCGTGGTGGCTCAACCAAACCCCACATCCATCTAATCTCCTCGATTAAATCCTAGCTCCATTGTAACAAGTACTCCAAAATCCGTCAATAAAGTTTTCAAGTCCTAAGAGTCTCCAACCCCTAATTTCACTTAATTTCAACCATATGATTCCTCATCACATAAATCCCCCATTATGGCTTCCAAACCTAGGGAATCTCCCCTCTCCCCTCATCTCCAAGTTGTGCATTGCTCACAAAGGCCTTCACCTATCAAACACAAGGAAGATTCATTCAGAATGAGTGATAAATTATTATGATTATAGAATTCATTTCCAAAGGTCAAGAGAAAAAGTTCTTAAATAATAGTTTCACAACACTTTAAGGCCAAGATGGTGGAATCATGAATCTTGATGGTTTCCAATGAATGTATAATCATAGAATCTATGAGTATTAATTGACCTAGCACATAATTACATGGTCAGAGCTAGCCACCATACTTGTATAGATTTTCATATTTTCTAGTTGTACGAGGTGGAGATTAACAATTTTACAGTTCAAATGACACCTAATACCATCTGCCCTGATGCTACATGTCACATTTGTAACCATGACATGGGATGTGGTAGAGTCATCACTTTGATAATTCCACTTTTCATCTCATTTATAATGGATTTGGGAGTGGACCCATCTAACCATGTTCTTTAGATGATGTTTAAATTTGATTGGCAAAAATAAGCACTCATCAATATTTATGCCTATAATGATGTTGTTGAGTAGGCAACACTTTGGTAATGGATGGCAGATCAACTCCTTATCACCCACTAGTTAATTTATGGGGATTTCAATATGGTTAAATTTGTAGAATATAAATAACTCTTCCCGCTAGATGGTATGCTAGAAAACGAGAGGCATTATTTTACATGTGAAATAAACTAGGTTTATTTGACCCTAACACTGCAAATCATCTCATGCCACCCCTTGAATTACATTGGATAACTTTTTCCAAGGGAATGAAAGGAATTTCAAGATATTAAACATATCCATTATTTCTAAACATAATGTCTTCTTCTTTTCCAATAAGTATGATTGGCTAATTAGTGTGTTCTCATATATTCTTATGTCAAACCACCAATACCTTAAATTTTGCATTGAATGGTCTTCTCCTCCAACTAAGATTTATAATAATCAATTTTGTCTCAACACATTGCATTTTTAGCACAAGAAAATCCTTTCTCATATCAAAGGGTTTAGAACCTTATTCCATGCCCCTCCAATGCATATGGCTGGATTGACTAGTGGGAGGCTACCATTTTACACACAATCATTTTTCTAAGATTATTTGGCAAATAACTAGCATCAATAGATAAAATGGCCAACTCTGTTTATACAATGGAATTCAATCAATTTTATCAGGATCTTGAGCAATCCCCCTTATATGAAACCCTTCAACATTAAGTTGTTGATTTGTAACATAAGTTTAATCTATCATAGTTTTATCAAGCTCAAGGCCCCCAAATCCAAGCCAACATTCACTGGCTTAAGGTTAGAGAGTAATTTTTTGAGTGATTTTTCAATAAGTTAAGAGATCATCCATTTACCATGCAAATTGAGGCTATAAATTAAGTTAGTGACCACATCACTGGTCTCTTGTACATTCTTCAGGCCTTTGTCAAGCACTATAAGAAAGTTTTTCAAATTTAGGCCCCTCTAAAGAGATGAAAGTTGCCTTATAAAAGTGCATAAATGTTATTCTTTACAATCTCACACCAAGCCAAAGTATGGCACATGAAAGGCCTCTTTCTATTAAGTAACTCCAAAATGTAGTGATAGGTATAGCTTAGGATAAGGCCCTAGGCATCATGGTTTTCCTTGTCAATTATATCAAACTCTATAGGACTACATGGGCCCTGGTTTGAATAATATTTAATTAGAATCCATGACCAATGTCTCTTTGGGAAAGCTTATTAATAAAAGCAACATCAAATTTATTCCCAAGGCCAGGGACATTGAGCTAATCACCAATCAGAGGCACAAAACATTTCACAAAATATCCTAAAAAATTATCGCTAAGGCCTTAGCATTTAGAATAAAATATCTGCAACCTTTAGTGATAATACTTGAGTAAATTGGTTTCATCTAGGGTAGAAATTTTTTGGAAAACATTAAAGAAGTCTAAGATGGGATATAATGGGCTCGTGCTTCCAATCAAATGGCCTTGTTTGTCAAGATTTAATTTCAAAAATCTTGTGACATAATTTAATTTCCCTTTATTGTAGGCATGCTTTAAACCCTAGGGTTTGGTCCCATGTTTTTTCACTTTATCAAGATTCTCTTTTGAGATGTATCTACTTGTCTCGCTATCAATGGCCATCAATCTAGAAATTTTGGGCTCTTTCACTCTATCAAGCAGTGTTTCCCTCTAGTCCCCTCCCTATATGTCTTCATTGAGGAAGGTATTCACTATTTGTTGAAGAATTTTTCCTCTCGAGGGTTATTCAAGGAAATTTATCTTGGCCATCCATCTCTAAACTAAATTTTAAATGGTCACTTTGTAGATGACTACTTTATCATGTTGTTGGAGGAAAAAATTATGGTTCAAAATGTTATGGATTGTATTTAGACCTTTCATTCATCTTCAAGCTCAAACATTCAATAGGATAAAACTCAATGTTATATGCAATCACATAACCTTGTGTATACCTAGCTAGGGACATACGTATAGAAATGGATTGCCCATGGGGAAATTTTTAAATTCCTAGCCATTTTGTTTACCTTCCAAGACTTGATGTTGTCTAGAGAGTGGAATAGAAGCTTACATTCTGGATCACTAAACCCCTATCTCTTATGTGGAAATAAAAAAAAATTTCCAAATTCTTGGTTGATACTCATGTTTACTACTTATCCTATTGGGATCCTTCTAAGTTGTCCTACAAGAATCTTGAAAAACTACTAAGAGACATCCTTTGGGCTAACTCAAAAGGCAACAAGGGATTTCACAGAGTTAGTTGGGACATTTATTATAAACCTGGGGAAGTGAGAACTTAGGCTCATTAATATTTATAAACAGGGCACTACCCTATGTGCCAAATAGAACCTTAGGGTCATTGAAGTATAGGAATATTGGAAAATTCTTCTTATAAATTATATCTCCTTTGGCATCCTTTATGGTTGAGGTGCTTGGAAGAACCTAAGCTTTCAAATAGTGTTTGTTACTATGAACCCTATCAAAATCATAGGCATATTTAAGGATAAAAGTATTTCAAAACCCTGGTAATCTTTCAAATCATGGTTGATTTAAAAAGGGAAAGAGTTTAAATCTAGCCTCTCCATCAACTCTCACTCTCAATGGTGGTTCCTATTTATTACTATTACTAGCAAGCCCTTGGCATAGGTTCCTAGTATCAAATCACTAAGGCTCCTCCATAAAGGCATTAGGGTCATACAAGATATATTTGAAAAGAGATCTTGATCCTAGATAAGTTGGCTAAATTCAAAAATTAAATTAAAATTTAATAACCAAGACTTTGAATCTATTGCAGATGTTCATAAGGTAGTGTATGATCATGCCCTTCATAAAATTGTGGTTTTAGGCTATCACAAATGGTGGAAAGATTAGAATTGGAATGTGTCAATTCTCATGCTTCAGGACAAATCCTAAAAAAATAATGGAATCTTAAAAACTATTCTAATCTTTAGAATAAGTGATTCCAAACCATCTAGTTTGTAATGGTGAGGCCCAAAAAGGTTACTTTTTCTTGGAGCATCCTATATCAAGGACCTCTAGTGGTGGAAAAATTGTTACATATGGGATTCCCCTCTCTATTATGTGTTTCATGTAGCCAAACCAAGTCTCTAAGTGTTAGAGGCCAAGAAGCCAAGAGTTGGATCCATTCCTTCTTCAAACTTTAAGGCCTGAACCCTTTTCCTAGAACATAGTTATGTTGGGAGACTCTGCTATACTCCCTAAAATATTCAAGTAAATTTAGCACATCTTTTAGATTAAAATTATCTTTTTTCTCTAGAAATTTATAAAAAAAATTGTTTTTAACAATGAGCATTTGGACAAAGATTTTTTTATTACTAACAAAACTATTGTCTTGTCTAATGTAATGATAAAGATTCAAGTGCAAGTGGAAAAGGTGGCCCTTAAGGTTGAGCACCTCCATAAAATGTATTGGTCATTGGGGCAATGCCCCTTGCACTGTTGGTAGGGTTCCCCTAGATGCACCTCTTCAAGACTTCCCAAGAAGGGACCAGAAGAGTGTGGTAGAGGTTGTCATAGATTGTGGAGCCATTCTTCCTTTTCCACTCCTCCCCATCGATTATTCTTACCTTTGATAGGTTATGGAGGGTGACCCAAGCACCATATACTAATTATGGACACTCTATATTTATGCCTTCCTGAGGATATGCTCAAAGGAAGTTTCCTAGATTGGCATTTTCCATATTGCCCCCATACTATCAAATCGAAGAAGTTGAGGAAGAAAAGAAAGATCAAGATGGTTGGGAACCCATACCTGACAAGTCACACCTCCATGGGGGCATATTTAGAGATAATTCTGACACTTTATGACCCCCTCCCCCTCCTTTTGTGGTGTTAGTGGTGCTTATAGCCTAGGTTATTAATTTTTTGTATTCCTTGTTGTTAATGTCATTATGATGTAATTTTTTATTGGTTTCTATTTAGATGTGGGCCTTGAATCTTGGTTTATATTAGGTGGTTTCCTAAAAAATATTTATGCATTGGCTCAAGGTGTACTCTCATACCACAATATTTTTTATCGAGTATCTATTATATTTTTTTCATATTTATAAAATATAATACATGCTTCAATAAATAATGAGACACACATCAAAAGGGTTATAGTTTAATTGACATAGATGATAGTAAAGTGTATTATCATGTTATTCATTATTTACATTATCTTAAGGTCCTCATTTAACTTCTCTATGAAAATATCTGAGAGAATGGACCCATCATTTGGCTACTTTGGTTTTATTTATTTTTATTTTCTGAGGAATTATACCAAGATGATCGACATAAAGAGAAAACTAATTCAGCCTAATAATCAAAAAACAAATGTAGAGTTTTTTAAATTGGGTTGGTTATTATGTACCATGTCCAAATAAACATTCCAAAATATTTTGACCCTTCTAAATTTTGTTGTTACTATGTTTCTACAAGATCCTAGAATATTTTGACCCATTCTATCTTATGGTGGTACTATGTTTCTAAGAAAATAGTTTCAGATCTGTGACTCCAAGAATGTTAGGGATATCATAGGGAAGGTGACTAGAGGGCATGTCTAGTCTATGAGCTCGTAAATACACTGATATCATTCATTATTAGTGTCAGCGTAATATTTAAAAGTCTTAACTAGGTAGGATTAAGCCATCCTATAAACCACTTACCCTATCTCCAAAGCATGGTGCAAGTAACTTCTCAAGGCTAATTGTTTATTGGTACATCATAGATTACAAATGACAGAAGGATTCCTATGCTAAATAAAAAACCTTAGTGCTTTTATATATCAAAAGGTATGTGGAAGATAAGATCCATATATAATTTTGTATGAGACATAGGTATTCCATCGCTTTATCAATAATAATGAGTCAGCGTAGCCAATGATAACATCTTTTTGTGAGTTATAAATTTGTCAGAACATATTTTTTAACCTAACAGGAAAAAACTACTTGCAAGAAATTTTAAAAATGGGTATATTTGGAGGAAAATGTTTAGCACCAACACTTATTTTACCACTTTCTTATCACTAAGATCTTAATTGGGCGAGCTGAAACATTCAATACACATACACATAATTCTTTAAACTACCATCATGTTACAAAGCTCAGCCCTAGAAATAAATATGATACCACTTATTATGAACTTTACATAAATAAACCAAATGGAATAAATAAATGCAAAAATGGAACAAATTACTCAGTAAACTTAGAAATAATTGTAAAACTTACTTATATTTAGATATCATAAGCGTCTTCGAGGGAGAAACATCTTTGAGAGTAGAGCTCAGATTACAAAATATAAATGAATCATTTTCCTTCCCTCTAATATCAATATATAGACATTACATCCCTAACCCTAATATCCTTGTAAACCTAACCCAAATGCTCAAAGTTTGAACTCACATAGGCACTTGAGTTAATTTCTAATTATTTTTATTCTTCAAGGGTTATCCTTACATAAATAAAGGCACCCGAACTAATTAAATAACCAAAACTACTACAATACAAAAATAATAATAAATGGTTAAGACATCAGGATCTTAATAACAAGTAAGGATTAAGAAATAATGAGTCAAAAATTATTATTTCTCAAATGAGGAGCCAAAATTTTGGTAGTGCACATAAAATAAATATTATATGTTGTCAATCAAAATGGTTCTTGATAGAATGGATAACCGATCTATCCATACATTTGTTTAAGATAATGACCAATCCACTCATAAAACTTCTTAAACACAAGATATTTATTCATAGGAATAACAATTGGGCCATACTTGAACAAAAAATGTAAAATGTAGAATTAATTTTGAAGTTCCAAAACATTCGACAATAAACTACAACATCAATCTTAGACATTTGATTGAAAAAGTTTAGAATTAAACATAAGCCTATCGTTATTTCATTGATTTCACAGAACTATTTTTTAAGTGCCTAAGAATCATCTTTAACGCAGGATGAAGGAACTACAAGTAGCTTATGCTTGTAAAGTATCAATCCATAGACTTAATGAACATGTCAAATTAAAAATCAAGCTGTAGGAAAGTTTTTTGAAATGTTTTATAAATGAAATATGGGTCAAGCAAAGCAAGGATTCCCATAGTGTCCCACCTTGTTTTGTTTATACATCAATAAGATAGAATAATGAATATACGTGTTTAGGGGTGAGGGTGCCCATTTGGCTGATTATGTAGTGAATATCTTTTTATGTGTTGATGATCTTATTTTGATATTGTAAAAACAACCAAATCTTGAGAGAGTATTTTAGATCCTTGTGACACTTTTTCTTAATGAGAGTGTAGATAAATATCAAGATTATAAAGATATAGGCATTATGTCTTCAAGGAAAAACATAAACAATTAAATACTAACTAATAGGTATCTTCTAGAAGTATTATCATGATAGGTATATCCTAGAAGTAGTATCATGATACAAAAAAATGGTATACAATTACTATTGTCACTTGAAAATTCACCCTTTGAGGAGATTTAAAGCTTTCCTCATCCAAGTGGCACAATGGAATTACCTATAGGCTTGTGGGCATCCTAAGGAATGAGGTGAATCTCTAGATAGGGCTAGCTCCCTTGATGTACCACTTAGGATTGCAACTACTAATAACTTTGGGGGTCAAAAGGGAGAGAGATAACTGAAAACAAACTAATCTAAGAGAGGTGATACACCAAATATATTGATGACATCTAACCATATGCATATTACGCTTGCAATCAAAAGACAAACTAAACATACACTCTCCAATCTATGTCTTCTTGCATCAATGTTACATTGTGGGATTATGGATGAATGTGCAAAGATAAGAGGACTAAAAAAAAGGCCTATGAGGGCATTAATGAATATACTAACTCACTTATACTTTGGCATTTCCTAGAACACATCATATACCCTACAAGAAGAAGCTACAAATAGGTGAGAGAATGTGACAAGTTGCTAAGGAATCCATAGTCTTCCCTAAGAAAATTCAAAATTCAAGTAAATCACACTATGAAAAGTCATGGAAGAGGTAACACTTAGTCATTTTAATGATTAAAAAGTATATAAATGAGTAGGGCTTTTCCATACTCAGATGGAGTATCCATCCAATGGCCAAAATGGCTAGTTCTTATAGAACTTGAGAGAGAGAGGAGAGAGGAGAGAAGAGAAGTCCAAGGGTCATAAGTACACTTATAAAGATGATATAAAGAGTTAATTGTGCATGTGATAATCACATTGGATGAACCATGAAAGGTCATGAAGTATAAATGTTGACTCAAGTCATCAAAGTTATGCAAAGTGCCACAAAACTCCTCCTTTTCCATAGAAAAATTGCCTTCATGATTGGGTATGATTTAACATCCCATAACTAATGATTAGAAAGTAAAATTATTTATATGTAAGGGTAGGCTCTTAAACACTACTTTTCATGTATTTGTTGCATTCTTGGTCTTCTAGAAACCTCTAAAAGTGAACCATCATCATCTAATGTCTAGAAAACTGCCCTTCCATGCACCTTGCACACTTGGCCTCCAAAATGCCTTCAATTTTCCATGAAAATACATAAAATGTAATGGTTGACATGTTTCAACACCCTCCATGTTCTTGGAAGTATCAGGGGTACCTTAAAAGGCCATCCACTTGAAGTTTTCACACTTATCCCTAACTTGTGCAATATGCTAGATTTGATTGGCTGAGTTAAATCACTTGGTTGGGGTACTTAGAATTTATTTTAGGGATTTAAATTAATATTGGGAGTTATTTTAAGTCTTAATATTCTACCTAAACTTAGTTTCATCTCTTTACTCTTCTTGTCGCCTACACAACACATAAAACAGTGAGAAAAACCCTATTTTTGCCTCCATCCATATAAGTTTGTACAACCAAAAAGGTTTGGAGTAGCCTGGGTGAGTCTTCCCCAAGGTCCAAAAAATTTCATGATCTAACTATGCCCCTATATTATCTTTCCAACTCAATCTTCCCAAATTGGTCCTTAACAAGGGTTTGCAAGGGTTTTAGGCTTGTTTCCACTCTTAAGGTTGGTTCATAAAATTTAAATGTCCAACTTGCAAAAAAAATCCACAAAAGTGGTCTTTAGGGACCCTACTAACATCCCAAAACTTTTTTGGCATCCATGCAATGCCTCATGAAAGGTGTGATCATTCTAAGTTAGCCTATCGAGCTATTTCCTTCATTTCAATAGGCCTGATGGGTTTCTGAGCCAAAAATGGATTATCAAAGGTTTCCTTTTATATAAAAAAGATCAAAAAAATCTTTAATGACCAAAATAACATGTTAAAATAGGTTTTAAATCATATCTAAGATCAAAATTGTGAACGACTTCCTCTTTGCTCACTAGGCCTTATCTTTACCTAGGAGGCTTACCTGCACTTTTGAGCTTAGAATGACTTTTGATGGATTTATTTACTTAAAAATATATAAAACATGACTATAATAATCCCATATACATGATCAAATAATGTGTAAATCACTCCTATGGTTATAAGTGTCATTGTTCTCTTATTTGGTCCTTTCGGCCTAGAAATGCCTATCATGCATGACTACAACCTTTGTAGTTTAGGTGAACCTATTTGGTTTTCATATTTCTTACTTGGTCTCCCATGTTGATTTGTATATAATCCAACTCAACACACCTTCCAAATAGTTCCCCTTATCTCCTATTTCATCTCTTAAACCTCATTCACCCAAATTGCCATTTTGTGCTCAAAGGGAAGTACCCCCTGTCTGAGACAAAATAGGGGGTACTTCCCCTATCTGTCTAGTAAAAAAAATCATTTTATGAGTTTATATAGGTATTAATTACCCTATAGACAAAAATTCATCTCTTTTTCATCTCATATGACCCCTCAAAACTTCAAATTCCAAGATTGGTTCTTAAGTAGAAGACTGTGTGTAGGAAATGTCAAAATGGACTGTGTTTGCATCTTTTTGGGATATTATTTGATTTATATGAACTAAATAGAGTGTCTCCAAGATTAAATCACCATGGTTTATGTGTTTAGATATCATTCATCACTTTACCTCACTATGAATCTTCTCCCATGCACCCTTAGCTACAACTGAGCACATTTGTCTTGACTAGGAATGTGTGAAGAGGTATACCTGTAGGTATACTTGTATGAATCTAGGTATTTGGAATGGTTTTTAAGGTTTTCCATTAGTTTATAAACACCATACACAATCTTATTCATATATTAATTTAGATACACTCATACTTCTTTCTTGAAGATGACTGTTTTACCATGTTATGACATTAACCACTGATAGATGACCCTGCTATTGTTTTGTCATGAAACGAGGTTGAAAAAATGTCTACAAACTTATCTAGAGTAATTTAGAGTTACTTTTCCACCTTTTATATACCAATTATTACCAAACACAATCTATTTATATAGCATTCATCACTTTACCTCACTATGAATCTTCTCCCATGCACCCTTAGCTACAACTGAGCACATTTGTCTTGACTAGGAATGTGTGAAGAGGTATACCTGTATGTATAATTGTATGAATCTAGGTATTTGGAATGGTGTTTGAGGGTTTCCATGAGGTTATAGACACCATACATAATCTTATTCATCCATTAATTCAGATACACTCATACTTCTTGCTTGAAGATGACTGTGTTACCATGTTATGACATTAACCCCTGCTAAATGACCCTGCTATTGTTTTGTCAAGAAACGAGGTTGAAAAAATATCTACAAACTTATCTAGAGTCCTTTGAATTTAATTTTCCACCTTTTATATACCAAATCTTATCAAACACAATCTATTTAGCACCAAGAATACCTTATTATTAACTCACTACCTATATCTTCATATACATGGTTGTAAGTGATGTTAGGGCCTTAAGAGGTCTATATAAGCTTGGAATGTATTTCCAAGTGTGCATAGATGTCATCATGGCCCTGAAGAGTATATTCATATGTTATCCCATCATGTTAAATTCACTTATAACCCTTCTATGTACTTGGGTTCCCAAACTGAGCTTCTCCTTGAGACTGTGAACCCCTGTCTATTGGACCCTTGGTTGTAGATGACCTTTTCCTGCTAGAAAGACTCTAGTCATGTTTCTTTAAGACCCTCCTTAGAGATTGAAAACCTCCAAACATTTTATAATATTTTTATTCACTTTTAAATGGATATAACCTCACTAATACCCAAAATTTAAATCATTGTATGCATACCCAGCTGTAGGTGCTCATATATATAATGTATGGCCTGGGAGCAAACTTACGGAGTCAAAACACAACGTGCTACTCTTTAAAGGTGATATTTTAGACCATGAATAACACCTTTAACCTATGAAACATTCAAACTTATGGTAGCAAAAACAAGTTTCCATTTTTGGATGGTAAAGACCTTATTTGGATCACAGTCCTATAGATGACATTGAAGGAAAACAGTGTTTTATTGGTAACTTTGAGATCTCAAAAGTCCAACTTTCACTTGTCAACTTCCTCCCAAACTTAGCATATTCCTTCTCTATACTAGGGGAAATGATTTATATTAAACTAGATGTTTAGAACACCTTGTATTCATGTTTTATGAAGTTTATAAAAACCCTTTGGGCCTCTATTTTGCCCATTCAGGGAAAACATCCCTGTATCAGTCATTAGGCCTTTTGAAAGCGGTTTCCAACCCTTATTTTCCAATATGATCCTCAAAAAAGCCTAAAATAGTCCCTTTAGCATATCAAGATCATAAATAAGGATTCATCCTTTGCTTCCACACCTCAAAAGGTACCTCCATGCCCTGTTAGCACCACTTAAAGGTGTTTACTTTGAGTTAAATGCAGGCAGATAGTGAGAGATTAGTGTAATGGCATAACATTTGACCTTTAAATAGGTTATAAACTCAATTTGATACTCAAAAAATCATATTCACACTATTATGGATATAAAACAATAAATAACACATCCCATTCAATGTGAAATTGTCCTTCAAGCAACTGTATGCGAGCATATTCATGGCAAACTGAAAGGCAAGTTACACATGATTGCAACTCCTAGAATATTTGCTTTGAAAGTGAGGTTTGAAAGTGAAATGAGGTTAAGATAATTTTTTAAATAAGATAATGAACCTCTTTTAACCATTTGAAGCCATGAAAAATTATGGAGTTCTTGAAAATGGAGGAAAATTGTCAATCAACACAAAAAGAATCAGTCTGTAAACTTGAGATAATTTACTTATCAAAACATCTTAAAACATGAAACAAAAAATGTAAGACATAAAGAAACATATAAAACATTCTCTAGAGCAAATATGAGCAACTAGTTTGTTCAGTGTTATTCAAACCAAGAGAAAACTGACAGGGTGCACAGATTAGTAGGCAATTTTGGAAGCTAAATTTCAAATGAAAAATTCATAAAGCATGGTTGACCAAACTCAAACTTATTGCTATGAAAATTTATATCCTTGATTTTAATATCACCTCCCAAAAAAATTTAACCCGAAATCCCTTGTGTTGACTGTACCAAGCAAAAACTTGAGTGTCACTCTAATCTGCCAAGAAGGGCAAAAATGCAGTAGAATAGTTTTGGGCCAAAAATGGCACTTTAAAAGCAACTCAAGCATGAAATTGAGTGTGGGGGAGTTGAAGAGACACTTTTCACCATTTTCCAAGTGGCACACCTCCCAATGAGGCTGTACAAGTGCCATTTACTTCCATTTCTTTAAGAAATTTGAGTTTTCTATGAACAACCTGCAATGTTTTCAGTTATGTTAGTTTTTTAAGACTTATAAGGACACATGGAATATGACATCATATTTTGACACTTGCACATTTCCTAAGAAACTCGTATAAAGTATTAAATGAACTATTTTCTACCCTTAAAATGACCAAAAATGATAAATGGACTTAGAAACTAATTGACCAAAGCTAGTACAACATTAATTGACATCAAATGACTTATAAAACATCTCATGACAATATATTATACTTTCTTATAGGCCTAAAATTCAAGTTTTTTACTAGGGGTGCCTCAATTTGACCTAAAAGTCAAATTTGGTCAACAATTACATAACAATCTCAATTGAAAAACATGTAAAATGAAGAGAATACAAAACATGGAGAGCACAATACACACTAAAAATTAAATGTATAATATATAAATATTAGATTGGAAGACCACTAATATTTTATTAGGTTGTTTGTCACTTTAATGGTATTTTACTAATGTGAGACATATCTCAATAGCACTATCAAGTTTGAAATAAATAAAAATAAATTATTTAAAAGTGATTAATCACAACCACTTTAAAATCAAGATTCATTTCCCTACAATATGAGTGCTTTCCCTTAAGACACATTCAATCTGATCTAGTTAGTAGGTTAATTGAAAAAAGTAAAAGGCGTGGCGACTAATATGTAGGTTAAAATTGTCAAGGGATAAGAGTTGCATAAAATAATAACAAATGGATATATAATTGAGATATTAATTTCACTGACTAAGATGAAAAATTATATGAAAGAGAAATTTAAGATGGTCACGGAGAAAAAATAATGTATGTTGGAAAAACTAATTTTATTAAACCATAAGAATGCATACAAATGGGAGTATTATGGTTTAATAATAATGTATGTGGTGCTTACGTTATGTGAGATATGGTTTAATAATAGTTTGTGTTATGGTTTAATAATAATGTATGTGGTGCTTACGTTATGTGAGATATGGTTCAATAATAGTTTGTGTTAGAATTATAGAAAACCAGCAATTATTTAAAAATATTTTATATAGGTAATTTTAAGATTTATTTTTTTATGTTTTTTTATAAAAATAAATATTATGGTTTAGTTATTTAATTATTTGAAAAGGTATGGAATTCAACAAGCATCTTAATGTAGTAATGGACAAATATTTAAATATGATGAAAATAAAATGGCTGAAATATTATGACAAATAAATGATAAGTGAAATATTTTATATTAATTAAATTTATAAATATTAATTAATAAAAATATTATGTGAATGAAAATATTAGATTAGTGAAGTGGAAAGAGTTAAAAAGGATCTGCCAAAAATATCTAAATGAATTATAATTTATTTATGAACATTAGGAGTATATAGGAACAGAAATTAAATAGAATCTTACAAGATTCTTGTAGTTCAAATAAAGATTGGTTCATGAAAATTTGGGTATTAGACATGTAGATGGAAAATCAAGAGTGGGAGTAAAGGATACATGGTATATATAATATTTATATAGTAGAAAAATATAAAAAAATATTATAAAATATCGTTACTATAATACCATTCAAATCAATTATATATGGAAATCATAATTATAAATTAGATATGAGAGCTTTTTAAATAAATTGGATTCAAAATTTAAGTATTTTTGTCTTCAAATCAATTAAAAAAGAACTATACTTCATAAGGAAACAATGTTATCCTAATTTTTATAACTTTTAGTAATCAAATAAGATGTCTTATTATAAGAACTTAAAAATAAATAATTTTTTGGACCAATCAAAATTTTAGAATTACGTGTAACAAGATCATCACTACAATAAAAATTTGACGTGTTATTTTGGGCTTCAAAAGTTTACTTAATTACGAATTTAATAGAATTTAAATATTAATTTTGTTTGTTTATATGCTCATTATTGAAACTTTATCTTGATTCAATTCGAAGATAAATTTTATTACAATTTTTTTAATATGTTTATATGTTATAATGATGATTAATTACTAGAGCCATTGATAAAGCCATTAGATTTATTATTGAGTAATGGTAATTTTTAGTATGAATCGTAATAATAAGTTATATAGAGGAGAAGACATAAATGTAAACACAAACAATGTATCATAATTATAGGTTACATGTTATATGGAAAAGAAAACTTAAATGATAAGTTGTATGAAGGAGAAGACATGAATTTAAATACAAATAATGTATCATATTAATAGGTTACAGATTACAAGGAGAAAAAGACCTAAATGATAAATTATATATTATATATAGGAGAAGATATAAATTCTATGTTATATAGAGGAGAAGATGTAAATTTAAATAGAAATAATTAAAAATAATAAATATAGATTTAAATATAGAAATGAGAGAAAAAGATAACATGTTATTTAAATTAGTTATATGTTCTATTTATACTAAAACAAAAGGTATGCCATCTTTATGAATAAATATTTCTTCTCTCCCATCTTACAACTTAATCCTAGTGAGTATTTTATGAGTTAATAATGATGTTATTTAACTAGTAACTATCTCTTCATTCAAATTTTATGGGTTAAAATAGCCTTAACAAAAAATTATTATTAAGATTTTTTTTATATATAAAATAAAATATATATTAAACTTAATAACTTAGTTCCATCTTGGGAGTTTTAGATCCCAATGGTGCCTCATTTGATTATTAACAAAGAGTAACCATAATTTTTAAATAATCACGTATATTTTTATAACTCACATTGAATAAATTAACTTAGTAATTAAATTTTAATTTTTGTGTTGATGATATTTTATGTTGTAATTATAGTACCTATTATAGAGCATCATAATAGGAAACCTCATTGTATGAGACTTATTAGTAAGGTAACCTTTGGGATTAAAAAGGTTAGTTTCTTATAAATTGTAATGTTGAATTAAATGACTTGTTGAGGAAAAGAGTTAAAAGAATTAATAAAACAATACTTAAAATAAAATGAGGTGGTGATGCATTAAGATAGATGACCCAAATCAATGTTGAATCAAAATTTCATTATAGAGAAGCTACAATTTTTCCCTTTCAAAATTTAACATACAAAATAGATACATTGTCACATCCATAAACTCAATACTCAATACCACAGCAAACTAAAAAATAATTAATAAATAAACATAACGGGATGAACACATTAACAATATATTTCATTAACTACTAAGGAAATTGTACAAATACATAATACTTAGAAAGGTCTCTGAATATAAAAATGACAATTGACTAACTACTAAGGCTACTACTACACAATTTGTAGAGAGGTAGAGTTTGATTACAAGAGAACAAAAAAAATTGGTCCTATGCTCAATTGAGCTTATTCAAATTATGAAAAACAATAGAGATTTAACACATCACTGATGAGGTAGCCTTTCCATTTCCCTCTCTCTATTAATGATATGTAGACTTGGAACTGAAGTGGTCTTCGGATTTCACCATGTCTGCAAGCAAATATGAACATCTTTTAACAGACATTATTATTTTGGTTTCCTCCATATGGTGGACACCTAGAATTCATATGCACATTTAAATGCCCATTCTGATGGTTAGTTGCACTCTATTGATGGTTGCATGTGGTTCTACCAATCATTTAAAGTCCTAGATGATTGAAATCTTTAATAGAAGTGGACATTGGTTATAAACTCTGATATTATGGAATAATGACAACCATAAAATCTGATTAGATTATTGTTGAGTCACTTGGCCTAGTGTGGACAATGGTAGACTTAGTCATTGTGTAGTTGGCCAATTTGGTAAAGTGGGCCCTCTACATCAACTCACCCAATGGTGCATTGCAAATGTCTGCCACTTTGATGATTAGATTCTAAAGTTTCACCATTAGCTGGAAAGTACATTTGGTGAGGCCAATGTCCAAATTATAGTATAAAAACTTGTAAACTATAATTATTTAACAGCCAAAATTTTTGACCCATAATCACGACTTGATAATTTTATCGCTACTTTAAAAAATATATAAATTCATAAAATATACTGAAATACATAAAAATTTAATTGAATGTAGATAAAGGTTGTCTAAAGTCATTCACCAATTGTCGATGCACACAGACAACAAAAATTATAACATAAAAGAATAAAAATGACATTTTTGTCATTTTGATATGTTTTGGAGGAAGTTAGGTCAGGGTCAATTAGCACCTTGAAACCCATGGTTAATGAGGAGTAAATGTGGTTAGTTACTCATTGTTAACCATAGTTTTAGACTGCTAACTAACTTGTAGTAAATGGAAAGAGTAACCATTTTAGAAAATTTTGTAGGAAACTAGTGGGTAATCAAAGGTTACTTGAGTGTTTTAATACTGAGGTCCAAATCATCCTTTGATGATGAATTCATGGGTTTTACCCCTCTTTTTGATCAATCAATGAGAAAAATAATTAATAGTATTTTCTTGCCCAACTAGTGGTGGAAATATATGTCTGGTTGTGCCATTTGTTGGCAATGCCATGATAAGACCCAATTCGATGGAAAATTTTAGTTTAAGGATTTAAGCCTTAGTCTTATGATTTTTACTATAGTTTTATGAAACTAATTAAGCCATGGAACCTTAGTGTGTAGTGTCTTTCTGCACTACATTTTGGTGGATATTTGGGTGATCCTTACTTGGAAGGAGTACTAAATCTTGTTGCTCTATCCATTATGCTATGCCTTCCTAAATATTATTGTTCCATCCAATATGCTATGGTGTCTTGACTAATATTATAGTCATTTATGAGACTCAACTTGGGTAAGCGTAAGAGAGAGGCACAACAATCTACGTAGAACACCAAAATGAGGGCGAGGGGAAATGTTGATAATACAAGAGAGCAGAAGAGAAATTTCATTCTTCAACATCATCATTTATTCAATCTTGGTCTTTCCATGGTTATTTCTCCCTATTTTAAAGTATGTCCTTTAGTGGCTACACATTAGGAGGTGGCTCCTTAGAAAGTGCCAAGTTATGGAGCACCTATTCTTCCTAATTGGATTTGGGAGCTTAGAGAGTGGTAACCATCTTCAAGTCATAAGTCAAAACATGGTGGAATTTATACTATGAGGTGTGCCTTTTGGGTGATCTATATCTAATCAAAATTCATCAACAAAACATCTGGTAGCCTCATGATATCATGGACTTTCATCAAATGAACTTTGAGATACCCCTTTCCTAAGGACCTAAATGTTTAAATCTATGATGGTCCTTTTGGGCTCTGTCACGCACCCATTCTTTTGCTTGGTGTGTTAGAAGGATCTTAGCAAGGATTAGGATGTTTTCATTTTGTACTTATGATAGTGGTTGAGTGAACCTAGATGATAGCAACCACCACCAATCATTGGAGGCATCAACCTAGATGTTCACTTGAATTTTTTCCTAGACCTTCCCATTCCATTTTAGGTAAAGAGGATTGGTGTCCTTATACCTGGCCATGGGATGAATAAGAGGAGTAATATTTTATACTTGATAGCACCATCCTTCACTTCCATTTTGAGAGTATACATTGTGACTTAGAAGGACAAGTGTGAATCTTATAAATGGAAATGGTTTGGTGAATCTGCACACTTTGAGTCATTTCTTATAACTATTGATTAGTCATCTTACATGGTGAGAAGATCAATTTTATTCAATTTTTGGTAGCATAAGTACACTTTTGGAAGAAGCAACGGTTATATTGTGTACTTATAAACTGGTCACGTTAGAGTTATAGGGACTATAAAATAGGAGTTATCATGACTTACATGTAGGTACACCCTAATTTTAGTCCCCTTTTTCCTTAAATTTAATTTAACATATGGGTCCTACACTAGATGGATACTTGTGAGAGATTGAATTTGGTTTCACATTTTATGACAATTTCTATCAATTATGCCTAACAATGAAAATACTATATTACTTCCTGGCCACTCAATTCACTTCAAGGAGAAAAAAATTACCCCATTTTACCAATTGGTTTGTCTATTTGTATTTTCCTAGCAGTGATGAAATACTAAAGGATAAAATTATTTGATTCATGTACTTGCTTACCTAAAGTAGTTTCACATTTAGCTCTTTAGTGTTTTGAGCTAACATAGGATTTTAATTCCCATACATGCAAGGTGTCTCTAGCTAATGGTATATTATAGCATTGAACATGTTTTTATCTTTTCTATATGGTTTTCCTCTAAAGGTTTAGGGCATGATGTGATTTTGAAATTGCTTGAGGGCATCATTAGAGCATTTTTTAAGAGTTTACATTCATCTTATATATAAAACTCAATCTTCTATAAGGTGCGGTGACATCTAGATAGATCAAAGGAGTTTTCAAATGAGAATCCTTCTATTATTTCCTCCACATGTTAAATATGCACCTACATTTCTATAAATGGTTTCATAATATTTGAGACATCATTTAGGGTGGGATTACTAGGACACTTCAAATAGATTAACTTGTCACTTTTCTTTCCTTCCATCACCTTTATGAATTATGCCTCTTCTAATAGCCTACCATTTTACTTTCATGGTGAAGGAAGTCCTTGTTGCAAGAGTATTGTAGATACTAAAATCTAATATTTGACACTTGGAAATGTTAATCCTTACTTACACGTATCTTACATGACTTTTGTATCTCCAAACAACTCTTATTTTCTATTCTTGCACAATTTCATGCGAGTTATGAGCTTGAACCATTATATGTTTCTATTAATCACCCACATGAATGTCTCCTTATGTGATAAATCATTGAAATATCCTACTCATAAATTTATAGATTGCCATATTTGTATTCTTGTTTCTAAGACATTAATGTCAAACTTAGAGAGAAACATCAAAATCACTGTCCTAAGGCTGATGCTATTATATTTCACCTAACAATAGTAATTTTTAAAACTTAAATCATTTCATTAGGTGAACCTATTCACTTAGTGTGTCAGTGGCATAGGAAAATACCTAATTGAGTGCATATAAATTAAAATTAAGGTCAATCTTATTGATCATATGGAACTTATCTATAAAGCATCTATATGTTATTATATATTAAGCAAATATTCCCTATTCTTCCCAAATTTTGAGTCAATCACTAGGAGTAGTCATCAACCAAGTCTGAAGTACACCAAACCAAGTCAAGATTCAACACTATTAATATAAAAATCTAGAGTTATAGGTGCCACATATAATGAAAGAGCATAATTTCACAATCACACTAAGGGAAGAATTATGTGTGTCTTGACTTCCTTCTTTGGAGTATTGGATTTTTAGGTAGTGTTTAATCATCAAGGAGGTGATTGGGGTCAACTTAGACCAATTACATTTTTTCAATTTTTATAGTTTTTTATCCTTCACAAGTGAGATTAGGGTTTGAAGGAGAATGAAATTTATTTATGGATTTATGGACATAGTTGAGCATCAAAAATCCCACATACAAAGACATATCAGGAAGGCCATCACAATATATGGTCCAGAGAACCAAATTTTTAAAAGACAATAAAGTCATCTCCAGTCACTATCATCAATATTTCTATCCATGCCTAACATTAGTGACCCTACACACATAAAGATAGTTCTAGATCTGGATGAATCACAAGCTTTATTCTAGTCCATTTCCATTGTCTGTAGTTTATCACAATTAGCCAATAAACCAATATAGCTAAGTATCTTTATATACTTAGTACTTTCCATAAATGGCAAATCCAATTATCACTTCAATTCTAGTATTGTGCATCTATATTTATGTTTGATTTCGACACTGTATAATATGAATTACATTCAATTTTATATCTAAATTAGGGTTCTACAACCTAGATTAGGGTAAAACATATTGGTGAACTTGATGTATATTGTTTGAACATTGCCATACCCTAGGTTACCCTTAGTATTTCTTACATATTTCTACGGTTTTCATATTTTTACCACATGGTTTGATTTTTAGATCATATTCCTAACTATTTCCATCTACATAGGTGTAAATCATATGAATTTATCCTTTTTCCCCTAGGGTTTCATGCTCACTCTCTTATTAGGGTTTTCCTTTATTAAGGTTATTTATTATTTGGTTGGAAATATTATTAAAAATGATCATGTTTTCAAAACTCTTAAATGATTTTATTTGTCACATTGGTTTCATTAAAAACATTTTTTCATTTGCCAAAGTATTGTATTGAATTTGTGGAATTTGCAATTTACTATTTGTAGTAAATTCCACCTAGAGATCAAATTGTGTACTTATTTTATTATTAATTTATGGGTTTCACTTACCTACAAACTTTTATTAAAAATATCTTTTTGTTCCTAAATATTCATCATGGTTTGCTTCAAGTAGTTGGTTCTTTTTTAACACATTTATGCTAGCTATCATGGATTTTCATGGTGTATATTTTTTAATACAAGCAATGATTGTCATAATTACATGTTGTTGGGCTGGAATATGCAATATCTTTCATAAGCATGTAATGAAATGGGGAACATTGATGTACAATAAAATTAAGGTTGAAATTAATGATGACAATTTTTTAAATATCCTTAATGATACATCTTTTATGAGTGTGGAGTCCCAAGTACTTTCATATGTGCTTATAGTCAAAAAAATGGGGGGCATGAAAATGTTTCTCCTCACCACTAGCCACCCCCCACATATCCTCTTAATGGCTTTTGTATGCATATTGAATCCAAATTTTTTCATAATGTTCAATATTCTAGATGCACTAACCCCACAAGAAGTATTAAGACTGCTACTACTATTGTTTATATTCCCCTATCTACACCTATACTTACCCATGAGATGTTCATCCAAGGCATGGGGGAAACACAAGGCTTACCATAGATTTACATGCCTATTCCTACACAAGTTACTTGTTCCAATCCTAACATGACCACAAATTACATCATCAACCTTGTCTACTACATGTTCCCTTGAGTAGACTATTACAAATTTTGGAGATAAGGTATTACAATTAGAGCAAGGCATCACTAAAACTAATCATTCTATGAATTCATATGATTTTTTACATAACCCATTAACCTTAGATTTTTCATCCTATCCTTTACCCATGGGTTTTATAACACCTAAGCTACCATTATATAACTGTAAAGGTGATCCTAAGCAACATCTAAGATATTTTCACACATGTTTTGAATGTGTCCAAAGAGAAGGAAAACACTAGTTTATTTGTGAAAATATCATAATCATAAGATCTCAGCCCTCTCATCAAGCACAAGTGTAGGTTTCAATTATCTTGACCCTCCAAAAGTATAAAATGATTTAATATCTAGAAACTAAGTCTTTTAATTGATGTATATGAATCCTACAACCAAGGCACTTAAAGACAATGTTAGAATTCAAAAGAAAGACTCCAAAGTGTGACTAATACATTGAGATTAAACTTAATATAAATTAAATTTCAATCATTTACCCTAGTATAATCTAAATAAGCACGCAATTTGATAAAATAAAATGTGTTCAAATCAAAGGGGTCTCCATTTCAAAAGAAATGGGGCTGTGTTGGTGATAACACATATCATCTATCCCCATGGAAATACTACCATAATTGAGTTTCATTGAATCCCCCCCCCCATATGAAGGTTTAATTCATACATAACTACATGATCTCTAATGGTGTGGTCAAACAACAACGCTAGCTAAAGCATCCCTATGTCCACCCTCACTAGCATCAGTATGAGAAAGTTGGCTCATTTGTAAAACAAGTATGTAAGTAAGGGCCTTAAGTGCATGCAAAGTGTCAATATCTACAACCTACTTCATGTAGAGAGGATTGTCTTAAGCTGAAGTGGGTTTTAGATACATACTCTCACATGCTAATAAGGTGCACGACATGCACTTCGTCTATCTTGCAAGAGCCTTTTCCTCAGCCCTAAAATTATGAGTAGTCAAAATAATTAAGAATTTAACTCAAAATAAACTCATAGTAGAGTTTTCTAAAAAAATAAAAAAGGGAACTCATAGTTGTTACAAGGTGTGTGATCAAAGACGATCCACCATTAGTTCCAAAATTTGTATGTTATCAAATCATAGTGGTATTGGTGGATTAGGAACCAGTTGCAAGATAATAAAGGTGACACATTGGTTGTTGGATTAGTGAATATTATGTAAATTATGTCTTTTGTTATTATTTTGTCTCTCACACCAATGGCTAATAATTTATTAACATAGTAGGACCTACATCTCTTTATAAGTTACCCATCTCTCAATTTGACACATTATCGAGTCAACTTTACCTAGTAATGACTCTAATGTATTTGCCAAAGAAGTATGGCAGGGGTTGGTCAATCAAGGTTACTTATTGTCCTAATTAACTCCTCAATTTTTATTTTGTTTTCTACTCTATGTGCATCTAATCCTCCTAACTATTTGGGGGGTCTTGTTGAATTATATAAGGGTTATGAGAGTTAGGAGGGTTTTGTGGATTTTGCTCTTTATCTTAAATTCCCACATCTTCTTTTGCACATGGATGAGTTTGATAGGATGTATAAACCAAAAAATAAATGGTTTGACTATTAAAAACATGACTATTTTTTTTAATTGGCAAAAAAATATTCTAATTACCTCTCCTCTTGTGCAACATTGTTGACTATCTAACTTAAATAGTTATTTGAGAGATATGAACAAATGTTTTTGAGGATGAAATGTTATTTTTTGGAGTGTAAATGCAGGGTATAACATGAAAACAATGTTTTTGATATGAGAGATTTATGTTTTATATATATATATATATATATATATATATATATATATATATATATATATATTGTGTGTGTGTGTGTGTGTGTGTGTGTGTGTGTGTGAGAGAGAGAGAGAGAGAGAGAGTTATAATTGTGTGCACAGTATAAGCTTGGTATTACCAAGCAAAGCTAATAAAAACACGTATGCGTTTGTGGTGAATTTGTGTTTGAAAAAAAAGTCCAATTTTTGTCCCCCAACTTTCTACACATACATACATGCATCCATACATACATATATTATTTTACCTTATTTTTGATAACACATAGAAAATTGTATTTGGTTATAGGTGTAAAACTAGAAGATATCATAATGTTAAAGATGTACAAGTATTTAACAATTATGATTTTTAAAAATGCTAAGTATTAATTTTTTATTTTGTAATGTATTAAGAAGAGATATACTTAGTTTGCAGATAAGTTTTATGTTGATTATTTTGACTATCTAAAATTAGAAATAAAAAAACAAAGGTCACTATGCATGTTCAAAATAAAAAATGGAATTTGGATAAATTGGTTATAAGTGAAATGTAGTGTAATCCGTTTGATTTTGTTGACTAAAAACTTCTCATAATTGGCTATGATAAATTACTGACAGGAAATGATAGAGAAATCAAAATTATGTAAATAACAAATCTAAGGCAAAAGTAGAGAATATTCCTGGACATGACCATTATAAGTGGACAACAACATAGTGCATTCAAGTCATTTCTAGAAGGATATGTCAATAATGTCCATTTATCATGGACTTGTCTGGAAGGATAAAGGACCAAAATTAGGGATCCCCATGAAAAAATTGTAATATGGATAACCAATATAAAAATTCATGAACCATAATAAAGGAAAAGACCCATTTAAAATCCGCTAATAAATACATTATTCGCTATCCATAATCTATGCGTACAAAGTTGTAATAAATGACATAAAATATGGGTTGTACCAAATTTGGGTGTCTACATTTTCCCCACATTTATTCTATTAATGAAATTCTGAAGTAAAGGAAATATCTAAATCTTAAGTGTGTATGATACACTTTGTCTTCTGACTTGATATTTTGATTGTCCCTAATACATCACAATAAAAACTACAATAACCCATGTAGTAGTTAATGTTCATATATAAAATATGGAAGCTAACTTTTGTAATTAAAAAGGTAAATAGAAAGGAGATATTACACCTATATGTGTGTTGCATGATTCTAATTTTGGAGAATGCTCGTGATGTGCCAAGTCGAGAGATGATGTTTTTAATCTTGTTTATTTCCTGGCCAAGGAAATGAACATTCCCTCAAGCAATAAAGGAAGAGTAAATATACCATTGGGTGTCACTATACCCATGATCATATTGACTGGAGGAACTAAGCCAAATCCAATCCAATATTTTTAGATAAGTGATCCCTTTCTAAAGCACTTTGAAGATGATAGTTACTTATGTCAAATAATTTGAAGAGTTGAGAGTGATCAAGTCTGAACTTTTGGATTTAATCACTCAAGCTCATGAGATGGAAAGTTGCATTATTATAACTCTTATAAATAGGAAGTAGCACCCAATGTATTAATCTAAATGTATTGAACCATGATGGGTTCACAAGAAGTGATTCCAAGGCCATTGAGTGTGACTAGACTAAAACATACCTCACCAACAATAAAAGATGGAATCACATAATGAGTTCACTAGAAATAACACCAAGGTCATCAAGCATCATTGAATCTCAATGTATATTGCCCGCAAAATATTGGAATCACACCACTGTAGATGGATCTAAGTTCTATTTTTCATGATTGAAAGAGAATTAAGAGTATTCATGTCCTCATCAAGACTACATTGCTCATATATTTGAATTGAAATGAATATTTTTCTTTTGAAATTTCAACTTTGATCTTTGAAAATATGCATGAACAAGCATCATGCCTTTTGAATTTCAATATTTTCCAAATGATATAGAATTTTATGCATATTTATGCTTACTTGTGAATATATTTACAACTTTTAACTTTAATTTTTGAATTATTTTGCATATGCATTCTATTGCATATAAATTTGTGATTTTGTCTTTGCAAAGTGAGCATAGATGTATGTCATATGCCCCAATAATTTATATTAATGTGTAAATATATGTCATGTCTTTGATTTCTAATTTTTTTTTGAATCTTTGAAAACATGTATTATGTTATAGAATATGTTTTTGCATTATTTTTAAACCTTGTTTTATTTACACTTGCATGTCATGTGCCTTTGGTATTCATACTATTTTGTATGCTCTTGAAACTGTCACAAACATGTAGTATGTGACCATTTTGAATCCTACATAATGTGTTGAGATGTATTATGTGATAATCTTGATGTATGCCCCATGTCGATCCAAAGTACGAGAGAATTGAGTGCATCATATCAAAAGAATAAAGTATATGTGTGGCAATACATTTTAGCAGATTAACATTTGTTTGATTAAATGTCAGATGACCTTTTGATTTTTTGATATTTTATCACTTTGACCATATTGTGATAGATGATAAAGATTTCCATAGGCAACAGATAGAGTAAATGTATTTCTTGATAATGAATAATAAATGGGAGACACCACAGATAAGTAGTAAACATTAAATTTTACCAATTTTTAGAAGGTTGATTGATGTAATGAAAATATTACCATGTGGAATAAAAAATTGCATGTAATCTAATGTAACTTACAGGGAGTGATTTTGATATGTATTGTTTGAGATATGGTGTGTACAAGTTTGAGAGTGATTAGTTATAAAAGCTTTTGAATTTTGATCCAATTGGTGAGGATGATGGTTGATTATATCCATCCACCATGGTATAAATCCCTCTAGATACCTAACACAAAGATTTAAGCGGTTAAGGCTAGGATCATGCCCTGGGTGATTTTGATGGTGTGAATGCCTATTAGTCTAGATGCTTAGCAAGGAACTCAATGATTTAGATGCGTGCTTACTCAAAATTCTAATCCACTATATGTTTACCCCTAAAATATGGTAAAAGATGCCAACATTATATATAATTTAGTGATTCCCTGTAATGTTTAGGCATTCAATTTGAAAATAAAAAATAAAAAAGAAAAAGACAACTTACATAAATAGGTTCATTAAAAAATAAATTATACTTCATTTGCATATTGAGTTTTCACAAATTTTGAGTGTTGAGAGAGATAAGATGTCATATAGGAGAGCACTTGGGCTGACATGGTTTGAATAGGTCAAGGCCAAGTTGTAGTCTAAGGATGTGCCACCCCTGGTAAGTTAAAAAAATCATTTTTTACATATATGAATTTCAACATTTTATTTATTTTTATGTAATTTACTTATGTTTTCAAAGTTTTATAGCATGGATTTAATGATACTACTAACTTAATATTATAGATTATGTTTGAAAAATGTTTCACAATTGTGAAATTTTGTTTGTGATTTAATATCATCATTATTACAGTTGACTGTGGTGGGGTATCTATTTCTTATTGGATGCACCAATTCATTTATGATATTGAGGATCCTAGGATGAAGTACTCTCGAGGCTACATAATGTTGGTCTATTTGTATAGGGACTTACACATGGTCACCCAAGAGGGTGTTGGAGGAGGATTATGCTTGGACACACACTTGAATTGTTGGGCCTATAATCACATCATAATTATTAGACTCCAGATATATGTAGAGAGATAGGTGGATATAACCTACATATGAGAGGTGGGATGATGGAGTGTCTTCAGATACTAGATCATCTTTCTATTGGAGATATTGTATAGCAAACCTATGAAGGTTATTCTAAGTGGTCATAGTATAGGATGGATTTAAGGCATATTAGGGTGAGTTGTTGGCTTCATGACCAGTGGTCTAATGTTTAAGAGTACTTCTAATTTTAGTGTGTCATGAGGCAGTTTTACGTTCCATAAAATGTGACCCTAGTAGCATATGTGTGGACATAATCTATGAAGGTTCCACCATGGAATGGAGATATGGGTCATCCTAGTCCTATAGGCTAGGCTCTTATCCCACCCAAAAATGTGGATCATGTGATCCAGGCACTAGATGTTGATGGCATTAGTTTCACTCAAGCTTATACACAATGGTAGTTACCCCATATGTGGCCTATTTTATTTTAAATTATGGTAGATGATGTTCTTGTGGCATAAGGAGGACTGGATGCCATTGGTGTGGTAGTGATTGTCCCTTGTGTTCCTCTTCTGAGTATGTATATGTGTATTTGGATTTTGTATATAGTTTAATTTATTGTGATACTGTTGGTATTGATTTTGTGTTTTTTGTTCATTTTTCAAGGGATGATGAGTATAAGACGATCATCATAGAGACTTCCCTCTAGATCATCACATGACATATGCCTAGTGAGGCGATCCCTAGTGGTATTTTAGAGAAAGTGGTTGATGTTATTGATGAGCATGCTCTCATATTTAATCATGCATCTATAACTATTACAACCTTCATTGTAATGGTAGTGGAGCATGATGATATGATAATTGAGAGGGATGTGGTTATTGTTGAGGGTGACTAGCTGAGGGTAAAGCTCACCAGACATCAGATGCCCCCTCATACTCCATAAGAAAATCTAAACCAAAATGTGTTTCAAAAGTACATATAGTTGTAGCATGAGCATGTTGCATTAAAGGTATGAGTGGTCATGTATGAGAATTGTGAGAGGAGTCAATCCTGCTCATGCTCATGAGTAACTAATAGTGTAACTTCCTCTTCTCATAGTTATTTATTAGTACACACACACATATATATACATGAGTAACTAATAGTGTAACTTCCTCTTCTCATAGTTAATTATTAGTACATGTGTGTGTGTGTGTGTGTGTGTGTGTGTGTGTGTGGATATGCTCAAGGTGATGATCCCATTATAGAATGACATTGTATTATGTTATACTTGTAAAACATTTGATATGTGTGTGTGTGTGTGTGTGTGTGTGTGTGTGTGTGTGTGTGTGTGTGTGTGTGTGTGTGTGTGTGTGTGTGTGTGTATGTATATGTATGTATACAAACACACACACACACACATATGTACATATGTGTGTGTGTGTGCATGTGTGTGTGTGTGTGTGTGTGTGTGTGTGTGTGTGTGGATATGCTCAAGGTGATGATCCCATTATAGAATGACATTGTATTATGTTATACTTGTAAAACATTTGATACACACACACACACACACACACACACACACACACACATATGTACATGTGTGTGTGTGTGCATGTGTGTGTGTGTGTGTGTGTGTGTGTGTGTGTGTGTGTGTGTGTGTGTGTGTGTGTGTGTGTGTGTGTGTGTGTGTGTGTGTGTGTGTGTGTGTGTGTGTGTGTGTGTGTGTGTACATATACATGTGTATGTGTGTATTTGTTTTTGTATTAGACTCATATGAGATTTTTACATTTGTGTGTATTTTTAACATTTATATTATACCTTGGTAAATTAGTTCATGTGATGATGTTAGGATTTGGTATGTTGATATTTTTTATAATGTTCTTCTAAATGACGTGTGTTAATGATATTTCATTTTTAATATTTGTGACACATGTGTGTATTTGATTTAATTGCAAACCATAGAACGAGCTAACCATCTTAAAAGGAATAAATTTTGTTCACCCTAATAATTATGATTTATAGTTTCCTTGCGATAATGTATCTATGGGTCTATTTTTGTATTAAATATTTGTGGTATTTACAGTTGATAATGTTGATGTTCTTGTGACATTTTTTATGTACATACGTTACATGCTTATAGTCATGATATGAATGTATATGATTTTGATTTGGTATCCACGTTTGTGTAATTTGGGGTGTGTTATTATCATGGAGTTTTGTATATTTCTTTTTGCTTTTATTGCTTTGAAAAGTAATATATCTTTTATTTGTAAGTTGTGTAATCTTTACCCGCAATGCATAGTAGTCGTTATATCAATGTCCATTAATACCATGACAAGTGCAACAAGCCTTGCCTTTACTCACGATGATTATGAGGAAGATGTTAATTAGGAGGGAGAGTGATTAACTTCTCATCCAATAATGTATGTAGAATATCATGTGGTCGATCACTAAATTTTTTGAATTTTAGTAGGTTTTTGTTATTATAAATACATTTATTTGTTATAGATGGTTCTTTGTAAATTGATTCCTTCCCTTTATTGAGTACCTTGACTTGTTCTTCCTTGATATGAATTGTCTTAAGTGCCACATTTAACTTATGGATGACTTGAACTAGATTCTTTCATTTAAATAGTAAATCTAGATGCCTATGCTTATTGACAACTACTTGTATGAAGATGATTATGATTCAGTAACATTTTGTGTTGTAAAATTTAGATCACATGCATATTTAAACACATCAATGTTTAAGCTCTCAAAATAGGTGTAAATTTTATACATGACTCTGAATTTGAGTGGAAATAAAAGACCCCTATTAAAGATAAATTGATTTTATAATTATTAACGTTGATAAGTTAGAGAGTGCAAGGTATTTTTGAACCATAAGATGTAATATTCAATAAGCTTGTCATGACCTTATTGACCTTATTATAAACCTTATAGATGTTATAATATGAGCTTAAGTACCATGTGCTTATGATAACTGAATCATAATGCATCTTCTAAAATTTTTGAGTTAGATAAGGAGCAATTAGGTAAATTGTAAAACCATTATGAAGCATCTCTTGTGAGACTTTTATGTGCAATAAACTAAATTTGGTCATGAATAATTCATCATACCTATTTTATCCCTTTTTACCATCAATTAATGTGTGTACTTAATTGACACTTATTTCACCAGTTTGACACATCCTAATCATAAGAGGAGACCTATTCCCATTACAAATCCATTTATTGTCACCTACATAAATGATCTTAATACTGAAAACACCTTCACGCATCTATATGCTCTAACTCAGACCCAAATATCAGTACCTTTTCTGGAGGGATGAGAATTCCCAATAGGACAAGAACACCTATCATTCATGTCCATGTTTGTCATTTTTATCCTTCCCTCACAAAAACTAATATTTGAAAATGAAATCACCTTTAGGGCTGGCCTTAATTTTTCTAAGCTCTCCAATAGGTCATTCTCCTTCTTCAACCTCTATAAAATCACAATCAATTATTTCATTTCAATCATCTTGGAAAGTTTATCAATTATTTTTAAAAAGCTTGTCTACACAAGTGCACATTGAGAAAATGTTCCCTATTCTTCCCAAATTAGCTTTCAAGAACTTCAAACAGTTATGAGCCAATTCTGAATTCAATTTTACACAAGCCTAGCCAAACATGATCAAGTATTCAATCCAATTATAGATGCATTCATATAGACAAAGAAACATAATTGCACAAAGCACTTAGGTGGGAGAACTACATGGAGGTTTGATCCCTCTTTTGTGTATTGTTATGTTGGCAACACTAAATACAATGGGGTGTTAATTTCTAACACAACTCCAACCGCTAACCCATTTTTAATCATTTACAAATGTTTATTTCATTATGGTATAAGCTAAGGTTTTTAACATTAAGAATATATATTTCAGTCTCTCACATATCACATAAGACAAAATTATAGCAAACATGCATATTTTACACAATTACATAGGTCTGTGCCCCCATTTTCTAAATTCTGCAAAAGGACAAAAATACCAGCCTAGGACAACAATGGCCATCACTATTGACCCTATTAGGCATACATGTTCATATAATATTTAAGGATCATCCTTTGAGAATTTTTTATGTTTTCATATTTATCATTATTTATGCTTCTTTTCAATCAACACATTCAACCTAACACATCAAAAATCTAAGCATATCTCTAGTTTGCATAGTTTAGTCTTCTTTGTATTCATTATGTTTCATCAATTCCAATTGTTTATTTTTAGTTTCTTGTTTGTAAGTATATTTACTATTGGTGTAGACTTTTATCCCACTGGGTTTTGTCTACATATTCCATTTTAGCTTATGTAGGTTATTTTAAGTCATTATTGAAAGTTTACCCCACATACCTGAGGATGTTGGGACATGTCTAACTTCCACCTATAAATGTACCTTTCCTATAAATTTTATGGAAAATGCAAATATTCTTTCTACAACTTCTCTTTGGTGAGACAAGTTTATTTCTCTCGAGGGTTTTAATATTTTATGTAGGTTCTCCATACAGGTTCACTGTGTATCCTTCATTGTTCAATTAATCTTGGCATCAGTTGACATGGTATCATAGCTATTATGAAAGTTGTTGTCTATTCAAATCTTGGTGGGATATGATCATTACATTCCTATTATTTTTTTGATTTCAATTTTCAAGGGTTCTATGGGGTTTCTCAAAAATGCATATAGATATTTACAACCGATGGCTCCAGATGAAAAATAGACATTGCCATTGGATTTAGAGGGTGCCAAAACCCTAGGATTGGTTGTAAACTCAACTTAGTTTCATGACAGCGATTTTTGACCATTTTTGAAGTGTTTTAGGTAGTTTTCTTGGCTTTCATGCATTTTTGTTCCATCAGAGTCTTCAATCAAAAAATGATTTCTATGTTTTTATAGGTTTTATATATTACCAAATGGGTCTTTACCATTTTTACAAAAGGTCGATCTAATTTTAATGGATCTGGGTTCCTCTTGTAGGTATTTTTTACCACTTGGAATGTTGCGGCAAAATTCTGGACTTAGAATTTTTTGGAAAAATCCCCTCCACCAGCCTTCAACCACATCCATACACAGTAGATCCATGCACCACCCCTTGTTTGTGCCTCATGTTTTTGCACTCAAAAAGTCTCATCTGACCCACCTCATCTCTGTGCGATGATGCAAACCTTTGCTCCATGCACTTGTGCCTTCACAAGTCCACCAGCCAAATAGACCAACTTAGTTCCACATAGGGATGTGATTAAATGACATGTGGGAACCTAAATGATACATGTGATCATAAATATATGGGTTTGATGGTTCATCGACCCAACCATAGATGAGGTAGTGATGCAAGTTTTGTGCGATCATGTTTCATGTCTTCATAAGGCCCAAGACCCAATGGCCCAACCATCAAATCCATGGTGATGCAGATCAACCCATCATGTACCCACACCTTTAGGGTTCCATAGGTCTAGAGTACATCCTCACAGTATGAGTCACCCTACCCCTTATCCCCCTAGTCATATGGTGTGCTCATATGAGGCAAACACCCACCTTAGCCCTTAGCCCTTTGGTCATATGGAAATCAAGCCCATGATCACTTTAAACCCAAAAATGATTAAATTTTGCTCAAGAGAGGAATAAGTTTTTGTTTTGAAAGTTGATGCATAAAATTTCCATGGGGAAGTTGATCAAAAAAAATTCAACACTATTGCCACTAAATTTTTCATGCGAGCATATTTTTAAACATGCATAACTTTTTATCGATACCTCAGATTTGAGTGTCATCTTATTCAAAAGTGCTTATTTTTTTGTGTTCTACACATTGGTGTTATTTTTTGGCCTTTTACATCCACTTAATTTTTTACATATTGTACCTATTAGACATATTATCAGTAGAGCCCGATGTCCCTCCAGTTTCCTATACTTACACACTTATTACTCAAGACACATTCTCAGTTGTGCCCGATGTTTATACGAGTGTGCTTATATCTAAAACATTATGGGGGGTCACTATTGAAAGTTCTGAGAGGGTATTATGTGGTGTTGTGCATTCTTTGGTGTCTCTTTTTCACATTATCTTTTTCTACATTGTGTTGATTCCTACACTTATGCTTATTTGGATGCATTCTTTGTTGTGCTCGACATCCTCTTCTTGAGTGTACCTTGTTTTTAGGGGGTCATTATAGTTATTTTATATAGTTTTGTACTTATTTGGTGTCTTCTCTCAGTCATGTTAGCTTTACTTGAGAGACATGCATGAGGTAAAGTTGATTTTTTTTCCAATGGTTCTTCTTGGAAAGACCAACTATGCTTCTTAGTGTATTTACATGAAACACTTGCTTACGATAAAGAATTATACTCCATTTATATATGGATAGATTCATACCCCTTCTAATTCAAGTTAATTTAATAAGTGGGCTAACACTTATGACAAGGTTTTTATCACCTTATTGTTATATGTTTTTGTGGATCTTTGTTGCTATATGTAAAATGCAACATGTCCCTGCACTATTTGGAACAACCTACAGTCTCTTTTCAGATATCCTACTAAGATTTAAATCATGCCTCTTCCTCCACTTCTTATCATCTTTTTAGAGACTATTATACTCACTTCTCCTACTCTTATTTCATGTGATGACATATCCATGGTAGAAAATGCTCTTCCTTCTATCAAGCCACCACTATAGGATGAGATTCAACCCAACCTCAACTATCCTACAATAAATTCTATTTACATCCCTATTATGGATGTTTCTCTTCTATAGCCTTCATAGATTGGTACTTTAGAGGACTCTATTATTTCCAGTGAGAATACACCTTGTGAGATCATTGACGACTCTTCTCTTCTTATGCATATTCAGTTTATGGATCTATATGATTCATCTACAATATATTCTTTAGCTTCAAGGATTGTTGAGCTCTACTCTCCACTTCACATATACATTCCTTCAGTGAATGCACCATGCCATTCTTCTTCATTAAGTTCATATGTTCTTGATGACACTTTTGAGCCTAAGTACATTTATGAGACTGAGGACTCTTCTTCCAGCATATACGACTATAGTAGTGATGGGGACACACCTCTACCATCTCCTTGTCATCTTCAAGAAATTGAGGAGTTATTCCCTGATCAACCTACCCCTAGTCCACTTCAGACATTATAGGGTGTGGGCATATTGATTCAAGACTCATCAAACATTAGGCAATCTATTCAATAGGTATAGGGCCTTTTGGCATCCATTTTAGACTCTACTCTTATTGCACTATCATTGCATAGAGCAGTTGGCCCTCTTAGTATGAACGAGGAGTACAGTTTCCTATTTGGAGTCCTATCAAGCACTTGGTGAACCAATTCACTATTCTAGGGTGATCCACTCTTCATTACACCTTCTTTTGACATGTTCACTTTAGTGGCATTACATTTAGTTCTTGTGCATGATCTTGCTAGAACTATGCCACACTTCTACTTTGGATCCTACTCAAATTATTTTGGATTATTACCTCCTTCATCTTCCACTGCAGAATGGGTAGACTTCTAATACACCATTTGTGTTCTTCCTTAGGCAAAGGTAAGAAACATTGTTTTATGTCGATGGATGTTCTTTAATTTTTAGGTAGAGGATCTCATTGATGACATTTATCATTTTACAAGCTCTACTCTAGGCAGCTTCAACATCTTCTATAGGGACTTCTCATTTCTCCTCTTTCTATGTGATATGTTGTTCTTATTTGTGGATGAATTCTTGTTTAGAATAGTAAGGTTTTTTTTATGAATCCCAAAATCCATTTTTCAATCATTCTAGGTTGTGCCCGATGTCTTAGAACATAAACTATTTCTCGCTTTGCTCTCTTTTGGGGAGGATTTTTTATCTACGTGTTTTTTATTTTTCTCTATTTATGGGAGTTGCATTGTGCTTGGGTACCTCATCAAGCCTCATTGATGGGACACAATTCTTCTACCCACCTAAGCTACTCTTAAGGTGGATTGTTGTTGTAGACTTTTATCCTACTAGGTTTTGTCTACATGATCTCTTTTATCTTGCTTAGATTATTCTAGGTCATTAGTGAAAGTTTATCTCATATGCATGAGGATGTTGTGACATGTCTAACTTTCACCTATAAATGTACCTTTCCTATTGCTTTTATGGCTAATGCAAATATTATTTCTATAACTTCTCTTTGGTGAGACAACTTTCTTTCTTTTGAGGGTTTTAAGATTTTATGTAGGTTTTCATACAGGTTCACCATGCAAGCTTCGTTGTTCAGTTGATCTTGGCATCATCTAGCATTTACAACACCCTAATTTATTCAATTCAAATTATATAATTAGGATTGATATTTATATATTAATTAAAATTCAAATAAAATATTATGAAAAGCTTTGAGTAAAATATATCCATCATTTCCCCATTCCTTGAAATAAAAGGTATATTAAGTCAAATGAGTACAAGGATCTCTACATCCATTAGACAATGGTAGCGTATGCATAAAAAAACTATTTGGATATGAATGCTCATATATAACTTGTGTAAGGGGTTGTCCTAAGATAACATTATCTTTGATTTCACACATGATCTAGTTTATAAAGTGAGATCAATAATTTTCTTTTAGAGATCACCAATAGCCTGCATCATGGATGCAATATGACTAGAAGGAATGGTTATGGTTTGGAAAGGATCATTCATGGGTTGTAATTGATCATTTATTTGAAATATTTATAAGAGAGGGACATAACAAATGTCATTGGATGGTTTTGGATTGAATTCTAAGACAAAATTAGGACAAACCTAGGAATCATTGATTAACTTATCATTTTGAATATGTCTGTGAGTAAAAACATCACATTGTTCTTCATTTGGTTTTATTGAATTAAGATAGGATAAAGAGTAATAATTATGAGCATTGTCATGAGAATTGCATTCTATGGATACATGAATAATATATTGAGAAGCTTTGAAAACTATGCCAAGATCATTATTTTGTAGATCTAAACCAATAATGTAATTTTTTAGTTGTAATTCAAATTCATTTGCATATTTTGATATTTCATAAAGGAAGAAAGAGAATTATTTATAGCATTATCTATTTCTACCAACAGAGGATTGATATTATCAAAATCTTATACATCATTATCCATGTCTAAAGGAGACTATGGAATATCATGTACATGTGTATCATTTATTTTTTCTAGATAGAGAATGATTAACATATTCACTTGTATGATTTGTTATTTTTATGCAAGGGGTATGCTTTTGTAACATGTATTGATTAATGCAATGTAATACACTAGAAAATTTAAAAGGTAAACAAGGTGCGCTAACTTTTTTTTTTGTAATTTGATCCTTGTGAGAGATTAAGAGAGAGAATATATTTATTATCAGTATGTTTTTTTTTTTTGCTTTATGGAAAGAGGAATACAAAGGAAGAATAGAGGAATTTTTATTCTACTTTATATTATTTTTGTTTTGCTTCATTTCCCTCTTAGCTACATTCTTTACTATTGTACCAATCATCTAGATTTTCATAATCATAGTCATATCTATCACAATCATTTTCTTCATTAATGTAAGAAACATCATAAAATGTACAAGTGTGATCATTAGTCCATTTATTATCATAAGTTTAAGGTGGAATATTACCAAAGAAGATTAAATTTATAAAATAAACACTAGTGGGAATTTCATATTTAGAAGCCATTTTAAATTTTTTAACCCATAATATAGTAAATATGATAAGTAACAAGTTCAATGTTAATAATCAACCAAACATACCATGAAAAGAAAAGATATCAATGCGTGTATCTATAAAACATATGTTTGCTTTGTTGGCTTTCATATAAACTAATTCTAGTCATAAATAGTGGACACGATCATGAAGGCACTAACTGTAGAGGATTCCACTATTCTTATAACTGTATTTTTCATCTCTAGTGTAGTGAAAGTAATTTCCCAAGGCTAACTACTTACCAGTGTATTACAAGAATAAACTATAGAAGGCTTCTTATTGTTGAAAACAAAACCTATACATTTTTGTTATATCGTAAAGTACGTGGAAACTAAAATCCATACATAGTGTTGTCAATTGGATTGAATCTTAGGGCAGTACCCCTCACACCATGACTCAGGTAAAAGTGAAGACCCCTTTGCCCAAAATGACATCCCCTATCAGTTTTAAAACTGTCAAAACATAGTTTTAAGGAAAATAGAGAGAAAAAATAATTAAAAACCAATGAAAAGCAAAAAAAATGTAAGGAAACAAGAATTTTGAAGCCCTAAGGTCAAAGAGAAAATCTCTTTAGTATATGGAAATCAAAAAATCAGTTGAAACCCTAGAGAAAAAAATCAAGAAAGGCAAGCAATATGTTTTATCCTATTTTTTATAAAAAAAACAATTAATAAATTGTATTCGGTTATATAGTTGGAAAACTAGAGACTATTAAAATGACAAAGATATACAAATATTTAACTATTATGTTCTTAACAAATGTTAAATATGAAATTTTTGGGAAAACATTAAGAAGAGATATACTTAGCTTGCATATAGGTTTTTGTTGACTGTTCTAGCTATTTGAAAGTGGAAATCAGAAACATAGGTCATTGTGCATGTTCAGAGTTAGAAATAGAATTTGGATAGGTTTGTTGTAAGTGGACTGCAACATGGTGTGTTCAAGTCCATTGAATGCAGACTTGTCATAGTTGGCTGTGATAAATGATTGATCGGAAAAGATAGAGAAAACAAAATTATGGAAATGACATATTAGAGGCAAAAATAAATAATATACCTAGAAATGACTGTTATAAGTGGACAACAAAATTGTGCATTTTATTTCATTAATGTGGACTTGTCCTTATTGAATATGACACTAAATTGATTATTTTTTTGCCTATGCATGCATTAATTAAGGTCATGGATGCACTTTCATACTTACAATATCATGTGAAGTACCTACAATAACAAAATCCTAGTTTCCTACACAAAATTCAAATTGGAATAAAGTGGGGGGGGGGGGAGTGAGGGTTGGGGTGGTGGTTATCGAATAAAAGAGATTGAATTGGAATAACCTTGGTCAATATTTATTGAATGACCAAGTGTTGTACTACATTTCCAATATTCTTAAGAGGGATCAAATTCAAATGTAGTTATCCCACTTACGTGTATGTCTGAAATTGTAAATGCAAATCTAGATGTTCTTTCTCCTATTTTACCCTTGGCACAAGTATGCAAATAAGGATTCAACCTTGAATATTATTTTCACAAATCTATGCATAAACCATGAAAACATTTTGAATAAACTTTGAGAGTGAGGAGAATTATCTTTAATGCCTTAGAGTAGCCTTGTATTTAAAATGTTTTGATTTTTAATTTTAAACCTACTATTGTGAAAAAACTAACCCAAGATAAGACCCGACAGACAAAAATAATAATTGAATGAAATGTGACTCGAAAAAAATTTCATAAAATATGCTTGGACAAGTTCATGATAAAGGGATAGTGTTGTAGGTCAGTCCTACTAGTTATCTCAAACTTGTTGAGAAGGACAAAAGACTGAAATTTGGGATCCCCGTGATGAATTTATGAGATTAATAACAAATAGACAAACTCACAGACTAGAATAAAGGAAAAGACCCACGTAAAATGTGCCAAAATATATCTTATTCACTATCAATAATCTATGTGTTCAAAGTTACAATAAATGACAAAGGACATGCTTGTATTAAATTCAAGTACGTATGTATGTATGTATATGTACACACGTGCACACATTTTGTGTGTGTGTGTGTCACATTGAAACCTCATGTATATAAGGGTGATATGGGTATGCCCAAGAGGTTGAGGCTATAGATAATTATAAGCCCTCACACTGAATGAAAGGAGTCCAAGGGGACTATCTATAGTATAATCAGCTCTCCCAAGCCACTATATTTATAAGCCAATGGGAGAGGACTAGACCTTACCAACCTCTCTATATGGGGTAGAGGTCATCACTTTACTTACAATTATAGTTCTACAGCTCGACCAATGTCCCTATATAATTATGATTGTAAGCATATAATTGATTGCATGTATATAAATTATGACTAACAAAAGGAGATAAAACATAAGACACGAGAGCTAAGTTGTCGAAGTCTTCCTCGAAACAACCCATGATTGTGTGGATGCCTCGTGATGCATTTACACGTCTCTATGATATAATTTGACCCTTCACATGGCCACATCCCATTTCTCCATGATATCACACTATGTCAAACCTATTGACCTCAAAATGATGCACGATAGACCTTTGCCATTTACTTGGAAATATATTGCATCTACATACTAAAGTCGGCCATTACAATTGTCACAATGCATGGGAGAGTAATGATCACGGTGAGGACACAATGTGACATGGTTCATAGTAAAACTTTGAGATCATATCCATAAGAAACATGTTGACTTTAGTCCCTAGTTGTAGTGATGGTGCTATGTTTGATTAAGACCATGCAGGCATCATGGTTAATATATTATGAAAAGAGTATGTGGAATATGGTGACTCCTTTTATAATGCAACAACCTATTATATAAGTGTTGTGACCTATTGGCAACCCTTGTTGCTCTTGTGAGTATTATAGAGACACTATATTATTGTAGTGTGTGGAGATATTAAAGTGACTCAATATATATATTTAAAGACACTTTATGTATGTATGTATGTATGTAAAGTGTAAAATATTTAAGACGTGAAGGATAATTTAATGTGAAAATTTATATAAAATATAATTTTATTATAATCAATGACTCAAATATAGATTTCACACCCAATGTCCTAAAAGGATAAGTTTATAATTGTTTCAAAGTTTTATGGGTATTTTAGAGCCATCGTTGGGGTAAAAAACTACCTTTAAGGAACCTTAGTGATGATGCTTCCTGATGATCTCACAAGCCATAAGGCCAGGATCATAATTTGGTAGGTGCTTAGAGAAATAAACTATAAATAATCTGATAATTTATCCATATTAATCCAATAGGATTAATTACGGATGTAATCATAATTTTGTTATTGTGCTTTGGTGCAAGATACATTCACACATATGTTTGTAAATTAGGATAATAATATGTGCGCCCACTCAATTATATTAAGGAATTTTTTTTTTTTGGTTGATTCCATAGTAGCACAAGATAGCCATAAACATACCTTCTAAGGCTATGCATTTGTACTAATTGAACTCCATAAAATTCTTCTAATATAGTTCTAATTATCACACTTTTGTCATAATTAACATGTTTAGTATGGAAGTCACCTAAAATTGAATATAACATTTGTATTTAATATGCACTCATTGAGATGGATTTTGGAACCAATCAAGATATGGGACCTGCTAAGTTTTTGAAATTGCTTTAAATTATTCTAGTATTGAATTAATCATCTATATCTAACGCATTTGTATACATACTTTAAGTGACCATTGCTTAAAGCATAATAGTGTGTCCCAATTTTTGACATAAAGAGGCTACATACATTTTCAACTTCTGAAAATATCTTGAGTTTGAATTATTGAAATTAATCAACAAATATGTTTTAGACTATGTATACAAATATGTAGTGCATATACATTTTTCCATTTTTTTAAAAAATCATTAAATATTTTTTAAGTATTAATGTGGCTTTATTTTATATTCTCTTTAGCTATTTATACAATAACTATAGTTAGTCAATACAACATCAAATTCTTATTTAGTTTTTCCCCCACCACTAAAGCCATTGTAAAAAATCATCATTTATCTATCTCTTTAAATTAGCATGGACACAATGAATTGAAGTCAATTCAAATACAATCACATTCAGAAACACTTTAAATGTGTTAAAAAAATTTTACATTTCTTATTCTACATACTCATTCTAATATAAAACTAAAAAATATACCACTTACTTCCCTTTTATCCTACCAAAGTTCGTGTAATGATTTCTTCTCATTTCCTAAAATGCAACAACTTCTCAAGATTTACCATTTTATGACCTTGTTTATTTTTATAGAAATGGATGAGAAATAAAATATTTATATAATAGTCAAGGGGATGAGAAATAAAATATTTATATAACAGTCAAGGGTGGTATGGCATAGTGATATATGAGGACAAATAATTTAATCAAACTTGTTTGTATCTTGATGTGACATGTAAAGAGTGATTATATTTGAAAAGATAAGCGGAAGATTTTTTTATATTTTTAAGTCTCAAAAATAAAATATTTTACCTAGGAAAATTGTCCCATCAATGTACTTCAACCAATACAAAACCACATAAATAATATAGTTTTATAAAAATAATATGCATCACAAATATTATAGTTAAATCTCAATAAAGCAAGTCAATTTTTTTATTTCACAAATTTCAATGCAAATTAATGCTAAAGCAAAATTAATTGCCTTACAAAGGTACCCATATTCTCTCTCACACACACACACACATATCATCTTTATCTACGTAATTTGATAAAAAGGTCCAATTAGTAATATTTAAAGTCCAAAAAATCCTTTGGTTTAGTTGACATAATTACACTATTTTATTCTATTATAATTTAATAAAAAAATATTTATTATACTATTAAAGGCAAAGATAAGTAATTTAACTTTAAGTTTTTCAAATAAACTTTTTGTCCATAGCTAATCATAGGTCACCATTTTTGTCATCTAATTTTTAGTTTATTATTTTCAAAAAATACATATTTTATATTTAGCTATAAAAGATAATTTTTAGTCATGTGATTGGATGGTTGACTTTTTCCTTTATTGTTTTATTGTTTAGAAAAATTGAGGTAAAATTATTTCCCTTAGATTATAGTATTAGAAAAAAATAAGGGAGAAAAACATTAATCCCAGTTGACAACAATCAACTCCATCAATTTCCACAATGCACTTGAAATAACCACCTTTACCAAATATTAATATTTGAATTTTTTTTTTTGGTCTCGAACATAGCATTGGGATTGTCATGAGTCTTGCCATATGTGCATGTGTAAGATGTCAACTGGTTGATCACATTCAATAAATAAATTAAAGATTTTATTGTTAGTATTGAGGATAATTTTACTTTTGCATGACATTTTTTGAAATCAAAGGTTGTGCACCAAACTTTACATAGTAATAACTTGTTATGTGTGTGTTTGGATTTTCATGCTAAGGTGTGCATCTGAGTCGATATTTGTTATGCATTATAGGTGATTGAGATAGACAATAAGACCTCCTATGAGGCAATGATGAGTGGCAATGGATTGGCTATGACCAAGTCATATGTGTTCTCAATTGTGAAAGGGGCTTCAACTGGGCGAAGTTAATGGTGCCTGAAAATTTCAAAATAATTTCCAAAGTGACAAAGGACCTCTTTCAGGGCTTGATGATTTCTACAATTTTTAAAGAAACCATTTGCCTCGGCTTAAGGTTTCTTTTCCTTGTATATTTTCAAAGTTGTCGTCTTCCAACAAATCTACCCATAAAGGCATGAGTCAATCTTCGACTCAAGAGAAACTTTGTAAATGGGACACATTTATTTTTTTATATATATAATTATACATACATTTCATATAAGCATGATTTTTTAGTGGATTAAAACAATAAAAACCCTAATGAAATTGGTATTAGATTTGAACCTAGTTTGTGCATTGTGCCATGGATTATGTAACCCTTTACCAACAAGCGCTTCACTCAAAAACTCAAGATTTTGTTGGCTTCATTTACTATTCTAATAGTAAATTTATCATTGATATATTGTCACTTTGAAGGCTAAAAATGGAAATGATACAATTTGTGTCACTTTGGGCAATGATTTATGTGATGAGCACAAGATAAAAATGAACAAATTTTCTAAGACGAAGTTGTTTGACATGTCTATTTGAAAATTATGTTTACCTCCTCTAGACTAAATAGGGTTAGGGATTTAATAAATTACTTTGTTGATTTCAAAACCTATAAGTTCTCATGTATGAACATTTTTCACTTAAGCTTGAGTACGTACCTATCATCAAGCATATTTTATTGCATAGATTTGCTACACAATGAAGTTGTAGCAGTGAAGTGATTTGAATGACTAAAAAAATATTGGATGCTAAAAAAGCTTCAACATAATAACAAGCATAATGTCTTCAAAGAGTAATATCATCTAGCCAAGGCAAAGGTCAAACTCTAGGAACAATTAGGCATAGGAATATTGTGAAAGCTTTACTTTTACATGTAAAACAACTACTCAAAGTTTATGGTTTATGAATACATCCCTAATATCAACTTATTTTATGTTGTGCATAATAATTAGGGAAGAGTAAATCATGTTTTGGATTGGTCAATGAGGTACATGATTGTATCAGGGCAGCTCATGGATTGGCTCACCTTCATAACAATTGCTCACCTGTTATTGTTTAGAGATGTAAAGTGCACAAATATATTGCTTGACTATTTATATGGGGCACAAATTGCTACTTTTTGTGTCAAAAGAGTTTTCTAAACATTAATTAAACCAAGAGAGAATATATTTATAGATCTTGTAATCCACTGCAATTGGCTAGTGGGCTTATCAAATTATGCGTCTTCTACTTACGTATCAAATTTAAGATCTACTATTATATAAATTTTTAAACTAACCTCTTATATAAATATGCTTCATTGTCCAATAGAAAAATGCACGAGTCTTAAATTTATTACCTTTTAGGCTGTAAAATTGTCTCATATATGTACCTTATTTATTGGCTCTTTAACATTAAAAAAATGATTCATATGCTCAAATCTAATGAATAGCAAGACAAATGTTTAGTTTTATAGGCTCTACTTTGCATTTTTTGTGAATGTAATATGTTTTTGCTACATATAAGTTATATATATGATTTATTTCATTATCATCATCACATATCCATTTCACAAAAAAGATCCCATATCCACCTGCAAAATTATGTTTCTCATGAACAAATTGTCAAGGATAAATACAATGTATATATCATGAAGAATGTTGTGAATTTTGTGGTCTTATTTTACAAGAATATTTGTAGTGGTCTCATAAATGTAGATCGAAATTAACTCTGAGTAGAATTTTTTCAGGGTAACGCTTTAATTAAATGGTTTATGAAATAATGTTATGGATCAATTCCAAACAATTTATGTATTTTTCAATGGTAAATTTACTTTCATTTAATCAAAAGTAATTGAACAATTCACAAAATGGAACATAAGTCTTATATAATTTCGATAATAATATCATATGTGATGTCATTATACACAAGTTTCGAAACATAAAATTCATCATATTATTGTGATCCCTATATCAAAAGCATAAAAAGCATATTAGTTCCTTTCAATGGAATCAATTTTCATCCATTTATGAGTGGTTCTATTCAATGCCATTGCTTTTAATTTATTTGTAATTACATCCATTTAATATCATTGATAGTCTTCTGTGCAATCTATTTATTAGTCCCAAAGGGGGATTATTGTCTTCAACTCCGCTTAATCAGTGATTACTGTTCCAAGTTTTTGCAAATTAGATATCAATTTATGTCATTAATTTCCACGTTTATATCATTTGAGCCTTTTGTGAATATTACTTGTAAAATATTTAACGAATGATATAAAATAATGCTAGCTATCATTTTTTCATTCGCTGGGGAAAATGGTTGTTATGGACAGATTCGCATATCCCAAGGTGCTTAATTTGGTGTTAGAACCCCATTTTTGAATTTGAGGCAGTCATGATAGCTTGCGTTAATTGCATTAATGGCAATATTTTTTTTGGACGAGGTGGGTGGTGTATCTGCAGTTGGGTGATGGTTTGTGATTGTGGAATTGGGCAATGATTGCAAGCAGTGTCATTCAAAATGCATTCTGCTTTGCATGATTTTCTTCTTTACGTGATAAATTTATGACCATTACACATCTTTCCCATAGTCGGCTACTCCATGGAGTGAACGAAGCATTCTCAAAATTGTTCTCTATTTGCAGAAGGTGACACTAACCCTAACTCTATATCTATGTTTGGTTGTGGAGGATTTTTTAGCAATATTTTTTTGTTGTTTTGACATATCTAAACATGGATTATGTGCAAGTTATTGTTGTGGCCATTAGATGGTAATGTGAGTTGTGGTGTTTTTTGGGACCCCTTTTTTCCAAGTTTTTGGTACTTAGGTTTGCTTCTCCGCCTTGATAATTTTTGAAACTGCTGCTGCACAAAAATTGTATTTTTTTTAAAGCTTCCTGCTAATTTGCTTTTGGTTCCTCTATAATTTTAAATTTTGTTCAAAACCCATGTGTTACATTTCTGTGAAATTGACTTTTTATACAGTTTTGATAAAATAAGGATTTTTGTTGAGTAAGGATTTCTAGGGAATAAGGGTTTCCGCTAGATAAGGTGTTTCCGCTATTTATTTTTTACTCTATTTTTATGGTTTTCCACTTTTTTTGTGATGCAATTTTATGTTTTAAGAGAATTTTTGTTTTGAAACTCAATTTTACCTAAACATGGACTATGTGCAAGATATTGTTTGTGGTACCTAGGTTTGCCTCTAAGCTTTAAAAATTGTGAAGATCTCCCTGTGCATTAGCTTTGCTATTTGAAGTGCATGTAGGGCATTTTCTGGTATATAATGACATTTAGTTAGAAATCTTTCTAGAAACATCTTTTTCATGTACTCTACATGATTAATGTACATGTTATACATATATGCTTAGATTTAATTCATATTTGTTGGTTGGTTGCCCAAGTTGAAGGCATTATTGTTGTTGGGTGAATATTTTGTCACCAGCTAACTGATGGGCAAAATAGGTTGTTTCAACCACAGCGTAATGAGATTGGTCGGCCAAATGTGCAGGTTTACTACATCAAAGGGGGACAAATCTCTCCTCTCATCAAGAGGAGGTTCCCTATAAATATGAGGAGCTATATAATATATATATAAGCAAAAAATAACACTCGAGGGTAGGAAAACACTGTCCATCTCTCTTTTTTAGAGATGATGTTCACAGACATAGGAGAATTTTGGTAAAAATACTGAAGGCACTTCTCTTCTTTCAGAAGTGGTCTGCAGCAAACAGCAAGAATTCTTTTTGGAAAGTAGCATGTAAGTAAAAGTAACATGGTGCAATAACCAGCAGAATGAGGTGTAGCACAAAGTCTCTACCTCAGCTGCCAAAGAGTGAAATATGAAAGACAATAGGGGCACAAAGTCCTCCCAAGATCCTTTACATAGAAACAAACTAAAAACACACACACTAAAGACAATTGTGGCAGCACAAAGTCTCTCCATAGTTGGCTTCAGGACACCTTCTTGATTATTTCCACTAGTTCTGCTTATTTAATTAAATAGACAAGAACGCATTAAGGAAATAGAAATAAGAACAATTCCCTCAAAAACACAAGCTATTCCAACATAAAGTCTGAAAGGTCACTTGTTTTCTCATTCAAATAAAGAAATATGATTGACAATCTAAGCTCAAAGTCTCAAGAAAATCCCTTTCAATTTGGACAGAGTTTTGCTTCTATATCAGAGAGATCTCCTTTGCATAAAATAAGAGATTACAATATATAGCAGCCAAGAAAGACTTAGCACTTTGTTTCACAAAATGGCCCATACTGCATTCAATGCCTTGAATGCATTTTTAGTTCTGTCAAGGGGCCATGCTGGAACAGGGCATTGGCCTTAACTGTGGCATGTCGATTCATCTCAAATATCTCCTCCAAAGTATAGGCCACCTGGTCCTCTTCCTCATATTTTCGTAGTTGTCCACTTCCCCTTTATTCAAAGGGAGAAAAATAGGTTGCGCCTTTGAATGTTTGCGTGCTCAGATGTCTACTTGGTGGACTATTCCACCTACTGGAATAACTCCCCTGTAGATTTTTCAATATCTCCTATAGCTTTCCCTCTTTCATGTAGCAATTTGAGCTCTTGGGATATCTTCTTACCTTCAGCAGGCTCTTTCAGCTCTTTCTTTAGTTGTTCGTTGAGTTTTGTATTCAAGTTTCGTGCCATATTTGAAAATAAATGGGCATTTTATTACCTCAAATTTGACGTCCACGGGGATGTCATTGGTCACTGGGTCATCTGTACTACTTTGAAATTTTAACCTTTGAACCTTTGAGGTGCATCTGTTCAACGGTTTAATGGCTCCAGTGGTCCCATCGGCCCCTTGACTCAATCATTTCCTTGGTTCAATCGCTTTCTTTCCTCTTCGGTTGAACCATCTCTTCGAACTTATCTCTAGAATCTTCCGCTTCCTTCACTCGAAGCTCCCTTCTGAACTTTTGAAATTCTTTGAATCTTTGAACTTTGAATCATTTTGGTTCAAGGTTCAACGGTTCATTCTCTTTCTCAGAATCTTTTGGTCCTTCGAAGTTTCTAGATCCTTTTCTTTTCTATTAAACTTGTTGAACCTTTGAACTTTGAACTCTTTTAGTTTAAGTTTCAACGGTTCAATGGTTCATTCTTTGTTCTTTGAATTCTTTGTTTTTCTAAGTCTCTCAAACTTTATTGAACTCGTTGAACCTTTGAACCTTTGAACCATTTTGGTTCAAGGTTCAACAGTTCAACCTTTCTTTCTTCAAAGTCTTATTTCATTTAAGTCTTTTGATCTTATTGAACTCATTGAACCATTTTGGTTCAAGGTTCAACGGTTCAACCTTCACTCTTCGAAGCCTTCTTTTCTTTAAGTCCTTTGAAGTCATTGAACTTTGAACTTTGACGAAGCGCTTAACTCTTTAAGTATGCCGATGTCGTTGAACCTTTGAACCTTTAGAGGCGGGGTTCAATGGTTCAATAGTTTAATGGTTCAATCTTTTGTTTGAAGCTCGTTGATAAGTCTTTTGATTGAACTTTGACATTGAACCACCCTTGAAAATGCTTAAGTGTTGGGAACTTGTTTCTTTGTGAGAGCTCGCATGTTGAAGTGGTTGAACCTGTTGAACCTGCGAGTCCCTTAGTTGAAAAAGCTTGAATAATTGAAGAACTTGGATGCTCGAAACATTTTTGAAAAAGGAAAGCAATAATTTTGGCCTACAGGACCAAAATAGTTGATATGTTGTCCCAAAAAATAAGTGACAGATTTTGGGAAAAACAGCTAGCTCCAGTTAGGGAACTTCTATCGATTGTAAAATAATCAAAGGGAGTGGAAACTAAAATCTACAATGCCTTTAAGTGTGCCATTGGGCTACGGAGTCATGCTACCCAAAAAGAAAGGTGCCAAAAAGAAATGAAAATGAAAAGCACCAAATAGAACTAAAGACTATACAAATATACATATGTACAATTGATGTCACCTGATACTTCAAGGATTGAAGTGCTTCAGATGCTACCCATTATGAGGCAGTGAAAGGGCATGCCATCTTGATACTTAAACAAGAAACTATTTTCACCATTGAGCTAATGAATAGCAAATGAGCCTCTCCATAAGGAATCAAATTTTCCATGCATTCCTTTTGGTTCTCTTCTCTTGTCCCATAACAGAACTTGATCACCAATCTAAAAATTATGAGCTTTTACTTTCTGGTTGAAGAGCTTCTTCACCAAAAGTTGATGCGTAGCAATTCGATCCACCACCATAGTTTGTTGCTCATCTAGCTAAGTCAAGCACATGATCTTCTTGTCAATGGAGCTTTTATATGTTTGATCTTTGATCGCCTTTGCCAATTTCAATGCTGGTAATTCCAGGGTGATTGGTATCTCTACATTCAAACCATACAGAAGCTGGAAAGGTGACATACCTATTGCCCTCTTGGGCATAATTCTATCTGCCCATAAAGCATTAAATAATGCTTTATGCTAGGTTCATTGGTTGTAATCTACCAGCTTTTTGATGATGGTCACCAGGTTTTTATTGCTCGATTTTGCTTGGCCATTTCCTTGCGAAAAATAATCAAAAGAGTGGGAGAAGGTAATCACATAATGAAAATAGAATTGAGTAATCTCATGGAAAGAGAAACATGCTGCATTGTCGGTCACTATCTTGGTTGGGACCCCAAACCTGGAAATGATGTTTTCTTTGAGGAAATTGCATACTACTTCTGAAGTAGCATGCTTGGTTGGAATAGCTTCCACCCATTTGGTGAAGTAATATGTGGCTGTGAGGACATAATCATGTCTAGCATTTAAAGACAGGTTTACAGTACCAATGAAATCGATTCCCCATTGTTGAAATGGCTCTTTTATTACCATTGGCTTAAGAGGCAAAGTAGCTAACTTGGGTCTTCCAATGAACTGTTGGCACAATTCACATCTTCGTACCCATTTATATGCATCTTCAAATAGAGTAGGCCAGTAATATCTGGCTCGTAGAATCTTATGCGCAGTTATAAGCACAAAAAAATGTCCTCTACAAGCTAAATTATGGAAGGATTCTAGAAGTTTGTTCTGTTGCACTTTATCCACGCAGTGAAGGAATACCCCATCAAGGTTCCTCTTATACAGCCCATTGTCCCACGAGACAAAGTTGGCAGCTTTCAACTTGACAGTCCTCTTTTCTTTATGAGACAGGTGAGCAAGACACTCACCGTAGGTAAGGAAATGAGTGATATTCGAATACCACTCATCCATAGTGGTGATAAAGAGAACTGTTGGCATGTCCTCAACCTCCATTCCTTCATGCCCTGTTTCTTCCAATATATTGTCAACAATCAATTGGCAGAGGCCCCTTCCCTACACAAGCTTGGTTAGTTTGATAACCAGATCAAACTCCTAGATTTTAGCAATCCAATTGCCCCTTCTGGTTCCAAACTACCACTGATTTAATATGGATTTGACCATGGTATCAGGAACCAGGGCAATAGTGTGTGAATTCAGGATGTAGAAACGAAAGTGCTTTACTACCTTTACCACTGCATAAGCATGCTTCTCCATATTTGAATATTTCAGTTCATGAGCTTTGAGAGGATAGTTCATGAAGGATATGGGAGATTTCACACCTTTGTTCTGTTGAACTAGAATTACTGAAAGTGTGTGCTCGAAAGCATAACTGTACATTGTGATATCTTTTGTATAATCTAGACAAATCAGAATTGGGGCATGGGCAACAGTTGTCTTAATGTCCTCAAATGTTGATTTGCCTTCTTCAATCTAGTTGAAAGTGGCATTTCCCTTCATCATGTCCATAATGTGGTGAGTCTTCTCTGCAAACTCAGGAATGAACCTTCATAAAAAAATTACCTTTCCAAAGAAAGAGTGAACTACAGTCTTACTTGTGGGTAGAGTAAGCTCTTAGATGGATTTGACTCTTTCTGAGTCAATCTTTATACCTTTTTGGGATACAATATGTCTGAGAAGTTTCCCTTCTATTACCCCAAAAATAGACTTCTTCGAATTTAGAGAAATGCCAATCTGGCGACATTGTTCTAGCACTTGTTGCAAATGATGTAGGTGATCAAGATGATGCTTAGAAAAGACTGTTAAATCATCAAGGTACACCACAATGAACTTACCTATTTCATCTTTGAAAGCAAGGTCTATTTCTCTCTAAAAAGTGGTGCCAGCATTTATCAGGCAAAATGGCATTCTTCGATATGCAAAGGTGCCCCAAGGCGTGGTGAAGGCAGTCTTATACTGGTCTGCTTTGCCAACTTCCACTTGATTGTACCTCGAGAAGCCGTCTAGCATTGATAAAATCACTGAACCAGTTACTGTCTAAAGGACTTGATCTATGATGGGCAGAGGGTAATTATCCTTTAGGGAGGATTGATTCAAATTACTAAAATCCACGCAGAAGCAAATTTTGCCATTCTTTTTTTCACAAGAACTATGTTTGCAATCCATGTGGAATGATGGATTGAGAAAATTATTCTAGCATTCAGCATTTTCTATATTTCAGACATAATAGTACATGATATCTTTGGATTATACTGTCAGAATTTTTGCTTGTAAGGCACTGAATCACTCTTGAGAGAAATTTCATGGCAAATTTATTCAGGCCTGAGCGACTTCAGATCATCATATGAGTATGCCAGAACATCTATGTACTGACGAAGCAGAGTAGTAAACTTGAATTTTTTCTTCAGAGTGTAGCACTTCCCAATGTTCACCATCTTGGGATTTTCCTTGGTACTCAAGTTTATCTGATCAAACTCTTGGGAGGAGCTTGAATCCATTTCTTGTTGTTTGATGAACATGTCGTGCTTGTCAAATAGTTTCTTAAGGGAAACCAGTTCTTTGAGAATTTTATTCCCTTTGAGCTACAAGAATTCTTCACCTGAGTCTATACTTGTTTTAGGGGTTGATTCAAGTTTTTAAGGCTCACTGCCTTCAAAGTGAAGTTGTTCAAAGCTATCTTTTTGTTCCATAAAGGTGATGATTTAGTTATCGCCATTGAACACTTGCCAATGATTCGCATTGTTATGCACACTTGGTCGAAAGACCAGTTCGATAGTGTACTTGTCTCCCTTAAAATTTGGATGAACCAAAAGAGTTACAAAAATAGCTAATGCATCAACTCGGTCATTGAATTCCCTAGGTACTGCAGAGATAATGAAAGCATCAAAACTTTCAATTTGATCCCAAACTAGATTATGGTAATGGCATAACCTCTTATTTTTGATTTGGTACAAGTTTTGGACTTGGCAAACCAATAGCTCAGCATCTCCTTTGGCATGAAGGAGTTTGATGCTCTTGTCTTGAGCGGCCTTCAATCCAAGCAGTAATGACTCATATTTAGCAATATTGTTGGTATTGCTGAACTGCAATTTATATGAAGAAAGAAAAATATCTCCTTGAGGAGATATTAAACTAATCTCGACTTCAAAACTGGTAGAAGAGCAACTGCCATCAAATTCTAGAATCTATACGCTAATAGGAACTGTGCTTTCCTCAATTTTTTTTTATTGGAGTAGAGGATTCTTTTGCATTTGTACTGCATTTTAGCAATCCTTCTGCTATTTTGTCCGAATCGATTATCAGGCTGTCACATTCAAGAATTTCATCAGAAGCCACATGAACCTCCTCTGTGGATAAGAAGTAATTACCTGCGCCTGAAGACTCAAACATAATTTGAGCTTTAAACGTTGATATTTGAGTGACAACATATTTTGCCTCCTTCTTAGGGAGCAATCTCTGCATAATGCCTTTGACCAGGATCCTTGCTTCAAAAAGGTCCATGCTCAACTCGCCACCAACATCCTTGCAGAAATTTCATCTAAGTAGAATGACGTATGAGGCTGGGATGTCGGCCACCAGGACTGTCATCTTGATTCTCTTATCTGGAAATGTTGTAAATGCAAATTAGGCGTCCTTGATTTGTCCTAGCAGTGGCACTTATTTATTCTCCAAGGAGGAACATCTCCCAAATGTCTTAGTCAGTGTGAGATAAAGGGATTCAGCTACTTTAACAGGAATGATGTTGTCAGATGCACCTGAGTCTATTATGCAGTTGTTTAGTTGGTGTCCATTTATCAATAGGAAGACATAAAATGGTTTTGTCCTCTTGGGAGTAGCAGGACAAGTAATGACAAGGTTATTCTGGGTGGATGAGTTCTTGGGGGGACCAGGAGTTACTTTCAAAATTACTTGTCTTACAGGGATGGCTTTATCCTTCACACATTCCACTAATCTATCCAACTATTCAGGGTTGGATTGCAAGAATTTGAACTCAGTCATTTGAATTTTGGTCTTCTTGACATGGTCGACTATGTCAAATGACTGAAATAGACTAGGAACAGAGGAAAGAAGTTCATCTTTTTGGTTTTTAGGGGGGTGGTACTAGTCTACGAATTTGAAGTTGAAGATGAAGGAATGCTTGATGTACTTACCTTTTTAGAGATCATCGAGTTCTTTGATTGAAATGGCAGAGTGGTTCCCCACTTAGCAATTAAAATTGTTGGTTGAGAATGCTCCTCTATTTTTTTAATCAGCTTGCTGGGCTGATTGGTTCTGGGACCGGGGGAATACAGTGTATGATCCATCAAATGCTTCACCTTTACTTCTAGGTTCACCTTGGTAATTCAAAAAACTAATATTAGAGTCACCAGCTGATTCTTCTTCTCCCTCTGTGAAGAGATTAGCATCATCTTCAGGGTTCAACTCAGGCTGAAATGAAAAATTTGATTCTATTTCAAGATATCTAACTGCTGAATTGGTTGGAGGTGCTTTAATGGCAAGATTCCCATGTAGAGGAGGAAGGCGATTTGGCTGCCCTTGATTCCTGGCAGCATTACCTTGCTACGACTGATTGGGAAAAGTTCTCCTTAGTATATCTTTGTACGAAGGAGTAGAAGACATCCCTTGTGCCATTTGCTTTCTGAGAGCTAGCAACTCATTTGCCAGCTTCTGCACCATTATATTAGTGGTGCCTTTAGATGGATATTCAGAGGATGATGAAGATTTACCTTTGTTAGGATCTCTCCTTATTTTCCCTGCCAAGATGAGATAATCTTCCACCTCAGTGGCCAAATTTTGAGCAGCAACAAGGTCTATGTTGCCAGCCCGTCTCAACAGAAAACTCACTTTTGGAAGTTGAAAATTGATGAAAAAACATTTAAGGTTCTCAGCTATTGGCTGAGCAATGGTAGGAATCTTATTCCTCAGCCTGTCGAACTTGGCTATGAAGTCCCTCATAGGTTCATGAGGCTCCTTATTCATCTATGTGAGTTGGGCCAATAGGGCATGCGCATCTTCTATAGGCTTGAACGCGGCTTCAAATTTGGCTTTGAGGGTATTCCAGTTAGTCACAGTCTCGGCCTACAGATGATAAAACCAGTCTGCAGCAGTGCCTTGCAATATTTTTACAAACAGTCTGACTGCTACGTCCTCATACTCCATGCCTATCACACCACAGGCTATGCTAAAGGCTGCAATATGTTCATCAAGATGAACTCTCCCATCACCAAAGAACTTGGGGAAATTCTTCCTTGAACTGCATGGTAGCTCATGTAGAGGTGGAGTTAAGTTGAGTGGGCCAAAAGAGTTACCCCAGGGGCCTTGAACTGCCATTATTTGACTACTGAAGGGAGGGATAATAAATGTTTGAGGGGTATGTATTGACAAAGCTCTACTAACAACAAAAATAGACGCTTTGCCTGGTAATGGAGACTTGACTTTTATAGGAGAAAAACTCTTAGTTTGTTGAAGGTGAGGTTGTGGAAGAAACAGATCAAAATTACTTTGTTGTACCAACTTGAATATAGGGTCAACAATACCTTGATCTTTCTAGCTTTTTATATAGCATGGAGCTGCTAGATTGTAGAATAAAAATGGAAAAGAACTGGAATTGCTTCAATTTGAAGCTTGAGGCTTCAAACTGCTCGTTCTTCCCTAGCAAAGTCACCAAAAACTGTTGGGTGAATATTTTGTCATTAGCTAACTGATGAGTAAAATAGATTGTTTCAACCATAGCATAAGGATATTGGTTGGCCAAATGTGCAGGTTTACCACATCAAAGGGGGACAAATCTCTCCTCTCATCAAAGGGAGGTTCCCTATAAATATGACGAGCTATATACTATATATATAAGCAAAAAATAACACTCATGGGTAGGACAACACCATTCATCTCTCTTTATTAAGAGATGATGTTCACAGACATAGGAGAATTCTGGTGAAAACACTGAAGGCACTTTTCTTCTTTCAGAAGTGGTCTGCAGCAAACAACAAGAATTCTATCTAGAGAGTAACATGTAAGTAAAAGTAACAAGGTGCAATAATCAGCAGAATGAGGTGTAGCACAAAGTCTCCACCTCAGTTGCCAAAGAGTGAAATACGAAGGACAATGGGGGCACTAAGTCATCCCAGTCATCCCCAGATCCTTTACATAGAAACAAACTAAAAACACACACACTAAAGACAATTGTGGCAGCACAAAGTCTCTCCACAGTTGGCTTCAAGACACCTTCATGATTACTTCCACTAGTTCTACTTATTTAAATAAATAAATAAGAACGCATTAAGGAAACAGACATAAGAACAATTCCCTTAAAAACACAAGCTATTCCAACACAAAGTCTGAAAGGTCACTTGTTTTCTCATTCAAATAAAGAAATATGATTGACCTCAAAGTCTCAAGAAAATGCCTTTCAATTTAGGTAGACTTTTGCTTCTATATCAAAGAGATCTTTGCATAAAATAAGAGATTACAATATATAGCAGCCAAAAAAGACTTGGCACTTTGTTTCACAAAATGGCCCATACTGCATTCAATGCCTTGAATGCATTTTTAGTTTTGTCAAGGGGCCATGCTAGAACAGGGCATCAACCTTAACTGTGGCATGTCGATTCATCTCAAATGTCTCCTCTAAAGTATAGGCCACCTGGTCTTCTTCCTCGTATTTGTGTAGCTGTCCACTTTGCCTTGATTGAAAGGGAGAAAAATAAGTTGCGTCTTTGAATGCTTGCACGCTCAGATGTCTACTTGGTGGATTGTTCCACCTACTGGAATAACTCTCCTATGGATATTTCAGTATCTCATGTAGCTTTCCCTCTTTCTTATAGCTATTTGAGCTCTCGGCCTATCTTCTTACCTTCAGCAAGCTCTTTCGGCCCTTTCTTCAGTTGTTCATTGAGTTTTATATTCAGGTTCTATGCCATATTTGAAAATAAACGGGCATTTTATTACCTCAAATTTGACATCCACGGGGATGTCATTGGTCACTTAGTCATCTGTACTACTTTGAACTTTGAACTTTCATTTCATTGCTTCCTTGGTTCAGTCGCTTCCTTGGATCAATCGCTTCCTTGGTTCAATCGCTTTCTTTCCTCTTCGGTTGAACCATCTCTTCGAACTTATCTCTGAAATCTTCCACTTCCTTCACTCGAAGCTCCCTTTCAAACTTTTGAAATTTCTTAAACCTTTGAACTTTGAACCATTTTGGTTCAAGGTTAAACGGTTCATTCTCTTTATTAGAATCTTTTGGTCCTTCGAAGTTTCTAGGTCCTTTTCTTTTCTGTTGAACTTGTTGAACTTTTGAACTTTGAACTCTTTTGGTTCAAGGTTCAACGGTTCAATGGTTCATTCTTTGTTTTTCAAATCCTTTGTTCTTCATAGTCTCTCGAACTTTATTTAACTCGTTGAACCATTGAACCATTTTGGTTCAAGGTTCAATGATTCAACCTTTCTTTCTTCGAAATCTTCTTTCGTTGAAGTCTTTTGATCTTATTGAACTCGTTGAACCTTTGAACTCGTTGAACCATTTTGGTTCAAGGTTCAACAGTTCAACCTTCACTCTTCGAAGCCTTCTTTTCTTTAAGTCCTTTGAAGCTGTTGAACTTTGAACTTTGACGAAGCACTTAACTCTTTACGTATGCCGATGTCGTTGAACCTTTGAACCTTTGGAGGTGGGGTTCAATGGTTCAATAGTTCAATGGTTCAATCTTTTGTTTGAAGCCCACCGATAAGTCCTTTGATTGAACTTCGGTGTTGAACTAGCCTTGAAAATGCCTAAGTGTTGGGAATTTATTTCTTTGTGAGAGCTCGCCTGTTGAAGTGGTTGAACCTGTTGAACCTGCGAGTCCCTTAGCTGAAAAAGCTTGAATAATTGAAGAACTTGGATGCTCAGAACATTTTTGAAAAAGGAAAGTGAGAATTTTGGCCTACAAGACCAAAATAGTTGATATGTTGTCCCCAAAAACAAGTGACGGATTTTGGGAACAATAGTTGCTAAAGGTGGGAGACATCCAATCATTTGGGATACATTCTTCCATATTCCAAGTCAATATCATAACACATTCCTTCTTTCTTAAATAGCTCATATCCTCAGGACACCATTCCAAAGATAAAATAAAAAGTTTAGTCTATGAAAAACAAAGATTTTAAGGGAAATTTTGTTTTTGTACTGACCACTGTGGGCAACAAACCATAATAATAATAAGAATAATAATAATTCCAAAATTTAGTATATGAAAAATAAAGATTTTAAGGTAAATTCTATTTTTGTACTAACCACTATGGGAAATTATGTTTTTATTTCTCTGTAAAAGCATGATGGTAAGAATAATAATTCTAAATTTAAATTTAACACTTCTTTGTTAGGGTTTATTGATGAAACATTTGGAAAGTTTAGTCGACTTCCCCTACTCAAAAAAAGACTCCTCTTAGGCTCCTTTGCTTGCTAATTGGTGTCTCATTCATTTTTCCTTGTTATTTTTCACCTTGTGCATTTTGTGATCATGGTCAACATTTTATGGTAGTTTTCTACATTCAGCTTCCACCATTCATTTGGTGGTGGATGAGGTTTGAATCTGGAGGTGCATGTAGAAGGTTGTATTTCTAGTTTTTTGCCTTTCACATGGTTGTACGACATCTAAGTTTTTCATCCAATCTATTTTAGATCTCCATGAAATTGTTGCTTCTAAATTATTTTTCAAACCTGAAATGTCATGTTGTCAGTTCTAAATTTTACAAGGTTGTGTGCTCACTAGCTTTATGGGTCCTACATTTCTCCTATGGATAGATTCATTTTTGTTGTAAACAACATGTTCTTTACAGACTTTTACCCTTTAACATGTTTTTTATTTTCATAATTATTTTGTTGGAGAATGATCTCTAGTTTGGTCTATCTCAAAGTGGTGTGCCTCATTTTTCACACATGCAAACACAAGAAGATTTTAGTTTGCACCCTCATTCACCATCTATGATGCACAAATTTAGTAAAGCACTTTTGGTTGGGGATATCAAGGATCCATATAATATCAAATCCCAACACTATGGAAGGCAAAATCAATGCAATTATTAATAGGGTCTAGATACAAACATTCAATCAAGTAGGATTAACAGGCACTCTGGCAAACATTGTTTCCTCTAGCTTAGGGATTTGAGTCTCAGCTTGTGAATCTCCTGCATCCTCATTGGGTAGAGACACTGGCACTAACCCTATTGATAATCTCCCCAGCCCCTCTATTTTTGTTTTCTAATTTGTGTATTCATTTCAGAAATGGATTTTAAAAATTTGGAAAAAAATTAGATGACGTAATCCTTAGAAAGCAATCATTATTACACATGACATTCGAAACAGGGCATGCACACATGAACTTGGTGACTTTCATCTTCATAATATTAACACGAAAATAGAACAAAATCTAGAACTTTAATTATTGTGACCATATTTTTGATGTTGGTTCAAATATTTGATAGGTATATCAAGAAATGATTTAAACTATGGTGTGACATTTTAAATTGTAATTAGCAAACTAAATTTCTTAGGGGTAGATATTTTTTATCAGATGCCATTTGGTATTTCATCAACATTAAGGGCTTTAAATGAATTATCTAAAGTTTCTTTTCATGATGGATAATAGCTAGACTTCACTTAGAATGATGATCTAGCTACCAGTTTGCATCAAAGCTAGAAGCATGGATTTTTTTATAGTTTTTATGCTTTACAAAACTAAATTTGGTCTAAGAGAATATGGGCAGAGCTTGTTCAAGGATTGTGCACTTTTATTGGTTTCTTAGAATGAGGAATCGTTAGGTTCATTCCTTGATGTTTCAAAATTGCCACAAGAAAATATAGGTGTCCAAAAGACTCTGCTCTGGTTAGTGAAGACGACCAATTTTTTTACCAAACTAGTTAGCTGGTGCTCAGAATAGCCAATGTTCTAAATTTTTGCCCTCACATCCATTTTGAAGTTGCATTACATATTCCACTTTTAGCTAGGAGTGTAGAGTACTCTATTACTCCTTGTCTCTATTATGGTTCAAAACCTAGACACTTTAGATTTGTTTATTGCGCTTTGTTTTTTTACGTTTAAAGATCCATGAATAGTGTTGAAATCCTTTCCATGTCCCCCCTCTTTGGCTAGCCATAATGAATCTGTAATCTTTGAGCAAAAGGCAAGCCAATTGCCTAGGGTTGAACCATAGCCCTAATTCATAACTTGTTTTGAGATGGATTGGTGCTAGTGTAGCTATTTTTACTTTGTTATTATTGTTTCATCACAATTGTATGGTACTTGAGATTTGTGTGCAAAAGATTGTTTTAGTATTTTTTCTGTAGTAGGTTGTTTATGTATTGTGTTTTAAGATTTTATTTGGTGATGAGAAGTTGTCCTTAAGGATAATTTGATTGTATTTTCAAGTTGATTTATAACATTAGATTCAAATGATATCTCAAATTATCAACCTGAGTTATGGTCTTAGTAGTTCCTATTAGGTATTAAAAACCATGCAATTTTTGTCGTGTTTTAGATATAATTGAGTTTATAGTCAGAATTTGAAGGCTTTGTTTAAAATCTTCACAAAAGCTTTCTTATATCAAGCCATCTTAGCTCTGTCAAGTAACTCGATATTGGTTTGAATTACCATGTAAGATTTAATGGTATTGGATGGTTAGAATAACATCTGATCTAAACAAAGTTATAATAAAATTGAGTGCATCAACCATCATACAATACTGGATTTATTTTGCCATGTGGTCAGAGTCTTAGTTGAATTTTTGTGCTCTCAGAATGCATATAATGTTTCTAAGATCATTTGGTATATTCCACAATATTTTATGCCTCTATATTTTTTGGTTCAATTCCCAATCTGCAAAAAGTTGCATCCAATTATGTTTTCTATGTAGTTGAGTTGAGCAAGTTGCATCCAATTCTATTTTCTACATACAATCCTTCTAAAAATTTTCCATTACTGATAGATCAAAATCGATGGGATCCAACAATACCCAGTGTATATAATTACTATATATAAAACATTATAGTTATGATATCCAAATTACGTGCTTGTCGGTCAACAGTAAACTCCACCCCAGATTTCTCAGATGTTTGTCGTTACAATTTTTGTAGTAAACTCCTCCATCTTAATGTAGAATGTCGTTGAAATGTATATGTTGTTGACGGAAAAAAAAATATTTGAATACTCTTTCAAAGTAAAAAATTTCTGGTTATCTAAGAAATCAAAACCTATATCTATACAAAACAACATTAAAATTTGGAATAAAAATTTAGATACATACTTTATGATATGGAAGATATTATCTTAATTTATATATTTAAAAATTTAATAATTAAAAATTCTACATATTTAATATTTATTTATATTAAACTTATTAAAAATATTCAATTTTTGTCTTGTTTTAGATATAACTGAGTTTGTAGGCAGAATTTGGAGGCTTAGTTTAAAATCTTTGCAAAAGCTTTTTTATATCAAGTCATCTTAGCTCTGTCAAGTAGTTCGATAGTGGTTTGAATTACCGTGTAAGATTAAATGGTATTGGATGGTTACAATAACATCTAATCTAAACAAATTTATAATAAAAATTGAGTGCTTCAACCATCATACACTATTAAATTTATTTTGTCGTGTGGTCAAAGTCTTAGTTGAATTTTTATGCTCTCAGAATGCATATAATGTTTCTAAGATCATTTGATATATTCCATGAAATTTCTTACACATTAGTCCCATTGTAATAGAAATAAGAAAATTTGACTCTAAATCATAAAACTATTGAGTTTCAATTTAAAGGTCCAAAGCAAAAAAACATGGTAAGATGCCACTGACTCTTTGCAACCTATTTACAAACTACTAAAAATATAACAAGATTAAGATCCACAATATTTTAGGCCTCTATATCTTTTGGTTCAATTCCCAATCTGTGAAAAGTTGCATCCAATTTTGTTTTCTATGTAGTTGAGTTGATGCACAGAATAGGACACAATGGACTAGTTTTATTTCCCCGTTATAGCACCCTGAATGGAAGCCCACCCCTGCATTCTAAATAGCTTCCTCAACCATACACAAAATCTCCTGGAACTTTTAAACTAATTAATATTAAATACGCCCAATCTCGGCAACCTCATTCCTCTAATATGTTCTATTAAGCATGCATTATTATCAACATAGGAATCATGTTGCCACCAAAACAACATCCACCAACCAACAATCCTTCTCAAAAAAAAAATTTGACAAGTTTATAGAATTTCTCTAGATCAATGAGGCCATATTTCATTGGTGTAATGTCTTCATGTATTGCAAATATGTTTCTTGAATTCAGGAAGACAAATCGTATTCCTATAACCTAGACTTCCCTTAGTATTGAGATGGTGCCCAAACTTTGTTATATCCTCTTACTAGCTATGTTCTTGGTAACCCTTTTACTTCTAGTGTTAGAGGACTTGGCCTTTTTAGTCTCAACGATTTACCCATTTCTTCTCATATGGGTTTAAACCAAAGCAACTAGTAGGGAAAGTAGAAATAGTTTCTTCAAATAAATTTTTTTGTAAACAAAAGCAAATGATGTAGATGTGAGGCTTCAAGCTCAACTTGACTATATAGAAAATAGAAGTTGCATAGTATTGACACATTTATATAACTACCAATCAACTTAATATGTAATAATAGAGTGAATACATTCTCAAATATTAACTATTGTTATCACCATGAAATCATGGTATAGCCACCAGGCACGTATCTTCTTTTGAATTTAGCTCATTTTCTTGTAACTTCTACAAGGATAAATATTTGTGTGCTCTGCCCCTTATAAAAAGTATTCTTCCATACTCTTAGTCCCCTAGATAAGAGAGCCCTTTGACAATGTTGCAATATATAAATAAAACAGATTAACAAAAAGTCAGGGTTTCTTTTCCAAAAAAATTATAATAATTTATTTTATAAAATAGTAGGGTTAGTACCATACACATGGGCTTAGGGAAAGTCCTAAACAAAGAGCAAGAAAGTCGTTATTTCTCCATTTTAATAATCTTTTATTTTTAAATATAATTCTGGTTGACCTAGTGATTATGTTCCACAATTAAATACAAATCTTTTACAATTTCCATGAACATTATAAGTAAGTTATAAAATACATCTCGCACAACCTTCTTGATTATCATGGATTTAACTATTGTTTATTATCTATTTAAATAACCTTATAGCTTGTTATTAGCAACACATAAGTAGATTACCATCTTAGAATTACTTGTCTATTGAATATCTGAGCCATTTGAAAGCCCACCATATGGGTAAACATTCCCATGATTGTATTGTTGGCTGGATACTGGTACATTAATAATGTTCTCCTATATTTAAATTTCAATAGGTCAAATGTGCTTATCATTAAATTTTGAACATTAAAGATTTGCCATATTCAGAAACTAGGAGTGGTTCACCTCCAAGTATTGGTTGTTTTGTGTACTAGTAGTAACAGAACAAAGTTGATTTTATCTTGTTTAGAATTTCTAGATTTCAATTTGGTTTGTAGCTATATTTTAATTATGATTATTTTAAATCATATTATTATACGTAAAATTTATAGATTAATGTTTTGGTTTATTTCAATGGATTAGTTAAATTATTGTTTACAATAATTACAAGTACTACAGACCAAATAGTCAAGACCGTTAATTGAATTATCAGCTTGCTTTAGAGTTGTAAATAAATTGAGGGTATAGCTACTCGAATCTACACTCTGAAATAGGAACTTGAGTTTCTAAGTTGCAGATGACTTCCAACTTGACAGATCTTTAGAGAGTACTGACTATACTATAGCTTGCATAGAGACCTATCTTGTTGCATTCATTTAATATGATGCCTTTTGTGAAAAACATATGCATGTCAAAAGGTTCATTCTCAACTTTTAATCAACACTTACTACCATTTTGTGCATGTTTATTTTCCTAGTAAATTCTAAAATGAGTTCATAAAATATTGAATAAAAATTGGTATTACCATTCAGATCTATAGGCTATAAGCTCAGTCGACTTCCCCTACTCAAAAAAAGACTCCTCTTAGGCTCCTTTGCTTGCTCTTTTACCCTGTAATTATTTGGCCTCTCTAGGCCATAAGCTTTACCTTTAACCTTTTATTATCAAGACTGATTAGCTTATCGTTCATTTTTCCTTGTTATTTTTTAGCCTATGCATTTTCCCTGTGCAGAGAGGGCTTCTGCAAGAAAATGTCAAATTATGGATACAAATGTAATTGTTAATCAGATCATATTTGAAAAATATATGCAAACATTTATATTTTATTGAGGGATTCTTCTTATTCACAAGGCATACAATTGATCATGGTCAACATTTTATGGTAGTTTTCTACATTCAACTTCCACCATTCATTTTTTAGTGGATGAGGTTTGAATCTAGAGGTGCATGTAGAAGGATGTATTTCTAGTTTTTTGCCTTCCACTTTTCTGGATCTCAAATTTGGATTTTTTTTATGGTAAACAAGATGAAGGATGTAGGTTTTAGTATTTTAGGAAACTATTAAAATACAATACATAAAGCTCATATATTATTTATGTTAGTTCAATTAGAAAAGTAGTTACATTAGGTATTTGAACCACTGCATTTCATAAAAAGACTAGCAATAACAAAAAAACTAATTTGTTATAGAGAAAATAAATATGTCTTTAGTTAATTATTTATTAAATATACATAATCTATGTTTCATGTGTTTATTATGAAGCCTGTCTAAAAATTTGTTCATTTCATGCAAATTTTATGATAATGTATAGTCATTGATTAGTCTACTATTTGTTTTTGTCTATAGTTAATCTTTACACTTTATTGTTGTGCAACTTGACTTTCTAGACAGATTTTTGAACACCTTGACAATTGTTGAATGGTTTAACTATTGTTTCGAGTTCTTTTTCACAAGTAAGACATTGCAAAGTTGAAAGTAGTGTTTTTTAATAACAAACTTTGTCTATGTCATTTTCAACATTATGAAATGAAATGCATAAATGCAAATCAATAAACAATGTAAATGCATAGTGATGAACAATTCATTTATGTAGAAGACTACATGCCATTGACTAGAGCTAGTTTTGATTTCATAGATATATCCTTGCATCAAGAAAACCTTTTTAAAATTTGTCTTTTCAAATATAATGTGGGTGATTATTTATTTAATGTATTTCAAGTTTTATTGCATTTTCGTTACACATCGACAGAGCTTCCTGTTGGAATAATAGAACATTTTCAGAATTGTTTAGAAAATAATGACCCTGATGCATTGAGATCTTTGCAACTGAAATTGGATCCTGAAGACATTTACAATTTGCATCAAGTACATGACATAAAAACATAGCTTTGTCAAATGTAAATTTTAGCAACTTCATGCACACCTAATGGTGATCATGGCCTATGGGGTGACAATTTTTGTATAACTTGGCTTTCCAAATGTCTACATATTCCCATATGTGTTTGGTCATTGACAAGAAAGAAAAAATATTTCCACTTTAATGAAAACATAAATTCACCTCCTTATTGCATATTATTTCATGATCAAATCCTATGTCAGGTCATTATGAACCTTTGTATTATAAGAAATTGACCAAATACCAATGGCCCTTAAGATAAATGCCTTTAACAAGAACATGTGCTATATTATCTCGTTATTAGGAAATAAATAAAGATGCAATCAAGTGGACTGTCTAAAATGCTAGAAAACACATCTTGTTGTAGCGATATCATATTTAGTGTCATATGCCATTTAGCAAATAATGCTTTTGATGTGCACTCTTTGTGACGTTATGTGGCACAATATTTTTGTAATGTAATTATATATGGAGATATAAAAGTGCATGCTTATTTGCAGCAAAATCTAACAGACAATGTTATCAAGAACATTCCACCTATTGCAAATTGGCAAGCATATATTATTAAAATGGCTTTAATCTATGATGAAGGCGGAATAGAAGGTGGAAATTTTTCAATCCAATGGCTTTCATATGTATTGAAGATAAAAATTTTCCTATGATCATTGATCAATCAACAGATTCTTGAAATCTATAACAATAGTGCACAGCTATTACCCATATATAACATAACAGTATTTGAAACAAATGCATGCCATACACATTATGAGCCCTTGATAATGAATAAACATAACAAGCTACAAGTATATGATTTTTCTAGTTGCACATAGACACTGAAGACTGCACATGAGAAGACCACAAACAAAAAAAATCAATGTCTTTGTTAAAAACATTGAAAATTGCATGTGCAAAGACCACAAACAAGAAATTTGTCAAGGTTGAAACATTGGAAATTGTACATGACAAGACCATCAACAAAAAATCCATGTCTTTTCTATAAACATTAAAAATTTCACGTGCTTAGAACATAAGCAAAAAAACTATCCAATAACTTGACAGAAAAGCAATACAACTTTTTAAAAAGAAAATAATTGATACTCCTATACATGTTTGTGCTCTTTGCAAGCAATTGCATTTCAAGCATAATATAAAGCTTTCTAATGAAGTTAAAAAAACCACATGCAAAAAATTACTTGTAAATAGTAAATCCATTTGTAAAAAAATAATATGTGTAAATTGCAACCAATCCTCGAAAAATGCAACACTTCCTCGATTTACAACACCTACTAACATTAGACTAAACAAGCACCTAGAATCTATAGTTTTGCTATCAGACCTTGAGGAAATACTTGTTTCATTGAGAATTGCATTTACTCAAATAAGATATCTAGGCTATAAAAAGCCACATGTTTGACTAATAGGCCCAATTATCAATGTGCCATCAGATATTGACAAAATTCAAAAAACATTGCCTAAATCGACAGACAAAAGAACAACAATTGACATAGCTCTAAAATGGTGATTAGAATACATAAATACATATCAACAAGGAACAATTCACCCAAAATTTGTTATGCAAGCACTGCAAGAACTATTACAAGAAAATTATATATTGTTCATAATGTGCAAATAAATTCTGATTGGAAACCATTCATAGGTTCTAATGTTATGGATGATGTAAATAATAATAGTATTTCCAACGAATCTAAAAAAAATAGCGACAATACTAATTATGTCTTCTAACATAGATGAAACTTGCTCTAATGACATTCTAGTTCATGGCTTTATAGATTCAACATGCATTGTTACATTACAAGACAGGGTAATTGTAATAACACTCGCTAAAGAAAACCATCCACTTGGAATTTTTAAAGACAAAGACTTAGAAGAAATGAACTTTCCAACATTTTTCTTTGGTATTGCTCGTGATGAAGATGTGATGTCAAGATTTAGCTACCAAAAAATTGCACAATGGGAACTATTACATATTAATCGACAATTTGCATATCATCTTACCAATTTGTTCTTCAAGGCAATAAAAATAATCATATATCAATTTGGAAAGACTATGTGGGTTCGAATTAGAAAAGGCCAATTATAAGGAAGAAAACTTTTAGCAAAAAATGTCAAATACAAACCAAATCTAGAAAAGTTTCTTAAATCTGAAATTAGATATGTAGATTTCAAAAAGATTCATATCTCTCCTGATTATATGCAAGGACTCAAGAAAAATGCCTTTGTTATGATACGACAACTAAGACCACCAACATTTTTATTGACTTTTAGTAGTGTCGAACATCACTGGCAACCATTGATGAATGCATTAAAGAAACTGTATCTAAAATATACCCAAAAAAAAGGTTCTACACTTGATAAAGTCAATAAATCAAATGATGATTCATTTTGTGTAAAAATACATCTGGTCACATGTACACGCTATTATAGACATCGCATCAATGCATTAAGACAAATGTTATGCAATGATGAGTTCAACAATGCAAAGAATAATAAAATAATCTACCATTTTCCTTGCACAGAAACCATCACAAGTATGGAACAATAGTTTCATACGAAACATGTAATATTTATGGCAAGCCAATACAAATGCAGAATTCATACTAAATGCATATGCAGCAACAACATATTGTAGCTCATACATGACAAAGGGGAATTCAAAAGTCTCACATGCTTTTAAGAAAATACGAAAATAACTACAACAACAAACATAAATGCCATTCAGATTTTGCATAGACTTGGAAATGCAATGCTAAAATATCAACAAATACCTGCCCAACAAATTGTTCATATGGTGCTATCATTGCCACTTAATCATTATTCAAGGACATGCACTTTTATATATACATCTTGCCCTGATGATCGTACTTTTATTTAAAAACCACCAATTAATCTTAGGTATGAACTAGATGAATCTAAAAATATAATATGCCAATCTCTAATAGACTATTACATTGCATGTCCTATTGACATTGACCATGTTTGTTTAGCTAAATTTGTTTCTGAGTATAAGAAAAATTGAAAGCCATTGAAAAGAAAAAAAAACATGTGATTTGCTTTGTAAATTATAAAAAACATATAGACATTGAAAACTATTGTCGTGAATGGTTATTGCTATATGTACCATTTCAAAAAGATAAAAATAGTTTGACATAAGGTTTACAAACATGGAAGCAAGCATATAATTTGAAAAGCAATATCGTAAAATTGAATGAGTCCAAGTTCAACTATGACATAAACTTTGTCTAGGGAAACGTGGAACATGCTTCTTGCCAACTTGAGCTTGATACTGAAAATGTATTTGATACTAGATTTCATTTAACAGAAACCAAAAATATGCAAGAAGACTATGATTTGCAAATGGACTTTCCATCATCAAGATTTATATCTAGCAAGCAAAGTTTAAAACTATTTGACATTGGACATCACCCATTCATTTCCAACAATTTAGAATACTATATGAATAGACGTATGTTAAACAAAGAGCAACAAGCAATTGTCAAAGACATTGCCTATAAAAAATGCATAAATAAAAACAAACCATTATACTTGTTTTTAATAGGAGGCACAGGAATAGGGAAGACTTTTACAGCAAAATCTATATTTGAGATGTTGGTTTGCTTTATTCTCAAACTATTGATAATGATCTGTACAAGCTAAAAGGTCTCATTTTTGCATACACAGGTAAGGTTGCATACAATGTAGGAGGTGTAACATTTCATTTGGCATTTTTATTGCCCTTTAACAAATCAAAATTGATTCTTTTGAACAATGAACGCCTTGATGTCCTGTCCAAACTATATAACTAATTACACATAGTATTGATTGACGAAATTTCACTTGTAGGAGCAAGAATGTTATACTACATGTTGGGGATCAACCAACAATTTGATTACACTTATGAAAGCAATAAAATGCGGAATTAACCAGAATGATAAGTAACTAGAATGATAAATAGAAAACAATGAGAGATACAAGAAACCACCCTAAAAACTTGTATTAAACTCTTTACAGAAGGAATACAATTGAAGAAACTTCTTTTCTTCCACACCTCTCTCAGATGTACAGATCTCTCTCTAGATCTCTTTCCCTCAAGAGATCTCTCTCTCAAGTATAATCAACTCCAACAACCTGGATTGATTCACATATACAATTCTGTACTGTTCTTCAACATTCATTACACTACAATAAGCTAAGAAGATCTATCTTATTATATAATAATTTGGAAACATGAGCATGCATTTACAACCAATAGTTATGCCTCTTAAACAAGGGCTCTAAAATAGTCTTACTAATAATAGAGACGCGGACTTAAGACTATGACTTAATCCCATCATGCAAACACTCGGTTCTGTCCACAGAAATAGGTTTTTGGACGCACAGGTAACTGACATTGGTTCCTGCCTATTTTCCTGTGACCGACGTCGACCGATTCTTGTCGACGCCGACATCTCTTGAACTGCTCCTGACCGACGCCAGTGACTGTGTAAACCTTCAACTATCAAATCTGCTCGCTTTGGTGAAGCTTTTAGCTCCACACCTTAACAATCTCCCACTTGGAGATAAACAACTACACCAGTACCTGTACAACAACATCTTTTAGCTCCTCCATCTTCAACTCAATCATGAAGACCAACAGAAGTTGAATAAAGATTCAACTTCTCCTTTGTAATCAGCTTGGTTAACATATCCACAGGGTTCTTATCTGTATGGATCTTCTCCAGCTTCAACTCACCATCCTCCAATACCTGTGTATGTGCTTTGTTCTTGAGTGAAAGGCTGAATTCTTAGCCAAATGAATTACACTCTGACTATCACTGTATAGTCTGCAACTCTCTTGCTCCTTTCCTAACTCTTCCATGAACCGTGTCATCCATATCATCTCTTTACTAGCCTCTGTGACTGCAATATACTCTGCTTCTGTAGTTGACAAGGCAACAACCTTCTGCAACTTTGATATCCAGCTAACCGCCGTTCCACCAACAGTGAAAACATATCCTGTGGTGCTTCTCTTGCCATCCAAATCACCTGCCATATCTGAATCTACATAACTATGTAGAGAAGTATCTGAACCTCCATAGCACAAGTGCCTATTGCTGGTTCCTCTCAGATATCTAAGGATCCACTGAACTGCTTTCCAATGTTCCTTCCCTGGATTGGCCATATACTTACAACTCCCACTGCTTGGGCAACATCCGGTCTAGTACAAACCATTGCATACATTAAACTCCCTACTGCAGAAGAATATGGAACTCTACTCATGTACTCTACCTCATCATGTGAATTAGGACATTATTCTTTACTCAACTTAAAATGTCCAGCCAAAGGTGTGCTTACCGGTTTTGCATCCTGCATATTGAACCGTTTCAACACCTTGTTCATATAATCCTCTTGAGACAAAATCAACCTGTGATTTTTCCTGTCTCTCTTAATGCTCATGCCAAGGATTTTCTTTGCTGCTCCCAAATCCTTCATGGCAAATGTGTGAGCTAATTTCACCTTATGCTCAGAGATATCCTGCATGTGTGATCCTGCAACCAGCATATCATCTACATACAACAACAGAATAATATATCTACCATTATTCAATCTCTTAAAATATACACAATGGTTAGATTGACACCTACTGTAGCCATGCTCAGTCATAAACCTATCAAATCTCAAATACCACTGTCTAGGTGTTAGGTGTGTGGAGCTAAAAGCTTCACCAAGGAGCACACAAACAGGTTCGAGTCTACACAGACGCCGGCGTCGGTCAGGAGCGACCGACGTCGGTCAGTTGCAGTTACAGAGGCGCCGACGTCGGCAGTAGAGTCGGCCGGCGACGGTCACAGGCGAACAGGCAGGAACCGACGTCGGTTACCAGTGTGTCTAGAAAGCGATTTCCGAGGACAGAAGCGAGTGTTTGCATGATGAGTTTGAGTTGTAGACTCAAGCTCGCGTATCTATTGTTAGCAATATTATTTTTAGAGTCCTTGTTGAAGAGGCTTAACTGTTTGTTGTAAGAGCATGCTCAAGTTTCCTATTTCTATATGTAGGAGAGATCTTCTAAGCTATTGTGTGTGTAATAGAGTATGAGTAGAACATTGTGAATGTTTGAAGGACAGTACTTGAGAGAGAGCTCTTGAGGAATAGAGATCTAGTGAGAGATCTTGTGTGCATTTGAGAGAGGTGTGGAAGAACGAAGTTCTTCATTTGTATTCCTATTGTAAAGAGTTTTTAATACAAGTTTTCAGGGTGTTTTCTTGTATATCTTGTTCTGTGCTATTTATCATTTCAGTTACTTATCTATCTGATTTATTTCCGCATTCATTGCTTTCACAAGTGTAATCCATTGTTGGTTGATCCCCAACAAGTGGTATCAGAGCTCAGGTTCACTAACAGGTGGTTCAAATCTGTGTAGTGTGTTCGGATTACAGGTTGCTCACAGGGATTTCTGTTTGAGTGGGAGAAGCAATGGCAGAAGAAAGTAAGTTGAGAATGGAAAAGTTTAATGGCAAGAACTATCAGCACTGGAGAATGCAGATAGAGGACTATCTGTATCAGAAAGATCTTTACTTACCGTTAGGTGGGATAGCAAAGAAGCCCAAGGACATGGAGGATAAAGAATGGGAAGTTCTTGACAGAAAGGCTCTTGGGTCTATAAGACTGAGTCTGGCCTCCACTGTGATATCTAATTTGTCACAGGCAAAAACTACGGTAGAGTTAATGACCACGTTAGCAAATTTGTATGAAAAACCCTCCGCTTCAAATAAGGTATATTTGATGAAGCAATTATTTAATTTGCATATGCAAGAAGGTGGATCTGTTTCTAATCACCTGAATGATTTCCATGGTATTGTTAATCAGTTAAGTTCTGTGAATATTGTATTTGAAGATGAAATAAAGGCTCTTTTAATATTATGTTCTTTGCCTGAAAGCTGGCATGGCTTGGTAATGGCAGTTTCTAATACTGCTTCTGCTTCGAATATTTTAAAAGTAGAGGATGTGGTTAGTGTTATTTTGAATGAAGAAATTCGCAGGAAAAGCACAGAAGAGACATCTGGGACATCCGGGAACGCTTTAAATCTCGAGAGCAGAGGAAGGCAAAAAGAAAAGAGCAAGAGGAGATCAAGATCTAAGTCTAAGGGAAGAGGCATATCCAAATCCAGGAATGGCAGAAGGCCACAATGCTGGAACTGTGGAAAGTTGGGGCACATAAGCAGAGATTGCTGGTCAAAGCCTAAGGAGGACAATCAGCACGAAGGAAAGGAAGAGACAAAGGTTGCAGGTATTGCACAGGATGCTCTTATTTTCTCTTTGCATAATAATATAAAATCTTGGGTATTAGATTCTGGTGCATCTTTCCATGCTACCCCTAACAGAGAATATTTCAGTGACTATGTCCATGGAGATTTTGGAATAGTGTACTTAGGGGATGATGAGCCTTGTAAGATTATTGGCAAAGGTAAAGTGCAGTTAAAGATGCAGAATGGCAACACATGGGTGTTGAGGGATGTGATGCATGTTCCTAGTTTGAAGAGAAATTTGATTTCTGCAGGTAAGCTAGGTGATGAGGGTTGTACAGTAACTCTCACAGCAGATTCTTGGAAGGTGACCAAGGGTGCACTTGTTATGGCCAGAGGTAAGAGAGAAGGTACTCTCTATTTGTGTAATTGTGTTACTAATAAATCTCCTTCAGTTTTATCTACTTCAGATGTGGATGCTAAATTGTGGCACTCAAGGCTTGGCCACATGAGTGAGAAGGGGATGTCAATCCTTAAGTCTACAGGTATGCTTTCAGATTTGAAAAGTATGGATATAGAATTTTGTGAGCATTGTGTATTTAGAAAACAGAAAAGGGTTAGTTTTCTAAAGACTGGGTCTACTAAGAAAAGGCAGAAGTTGCAGCTTGTTCACACAGACGTGTGGGGACCGGCTCAGGTAGCCTCTATTGGCGGATCACAGTACTATGTTACATTCATAGATGACGCCACGAGAAAGGTATGGATCTACTGTATTAAAAAAAAATCTGATGTTTTTGAGACTTTTAAGATATGGAAAGCCATGGTTGAGAATGAAATAGGCAGAAGATTAAAGTGCTTGAAATCTGATAATGGCGGTGAGTTCTGCAGTCTTAAGTTTAACTGGTATTGTTACACTCATGGAATTCAAAGACAAAGGACGGTTCCAAGGACACCTCAGCAGAATGGTATTGCTGAAAGAATGAACAGAACTATTATGGAGCGTGCAAGATGTATGAGATTGCATGTAGGGTTGCCCTTAGAGTTTTGGGCAGAAGCAGTTGACACCGCAGTGTACCTGATCAACAGAGGACCCTCTACAGCTCTGGATGGTGGAATTCCAGAAGAGACATGGACAGGTAAAAAGGTAGATCTCTCATATCTCAAATTTTTTGGTTGTGAAGCCTTTGTGCACATAGATAAGGAAAATAGAAAGAAGCTTGATGCTAAGTCTATGAGGTGCACGTTTATAGGCTATGGCTCAGATGATTTTGGTTTCAGATTTTGGAATCTAGGAACTAACAAGGTAATTAGGAGCCGTGATGTTGTTTTCAATGAAAGAGTGATGTACAGTGATCAGATAAGGAAGCTAGATCAAGCTGGGCAGAGCAATAATGAGTTGGACGAAGTTATGGTCCAAAATGAGCTCGCGGGAAAAAGAAATAATCACTTACAGGAAAACACAGAGACCGACGTTGGCAGGTTTGGAACCGGCGTCGGTAGTACAGAAACCGATGTCGGTCATACAGAGACCGACGTCGGCAGACCAGGCACCGGCGTCGGCCAGGAAGAACCGGCGTCGGCCAGTAACAGGTCTACAGGTGGCCGAGGTCGGTCACTGTCAGAAAATTTGGGTGGACAGATTGTTGAGAACGAGTCCAAGACACCAATCAGGAGGTCTGAAAGGGTAAGTAAGCCTCCAATTAGATATTCTCCTTCTTTATATTATTTATTGCTAACCGATGGTGGAGAACCAGAAAGTTTTGAAGAAGCTTTACCGGTGGAGGCCAGGAGTAAGTGGGAGCGTGGCATGGTTGAGGAGATGGAGTCCTTAAGAGAGAACCAAACATGGGATCTGGTTGAATTGCCAGCTGGTAAGAGAACACTGAAGAACAGATGGACTTACAGGTTGAAGGAAGGTGAGGATGGACAGATGAGGTATAAGGCCAGATTGGTTGTGAAAGGATTTGCACAAAAGCCAGGTATTGACTTTGGTGAGATTTTCTCTCCTGTTGTTAAGATGACTTCTATAAGGGTTGTATTGTCTTTGGTTGCTTTTGAGGATTTGCATCTTGAGCAGCTAGATGTTAAGACAGCGTTTCTTCATGGAGATTTAGATGAGGAAATTTACATGGAACAGCCAGAAGGTTTTGAGGTCAAGGGTAAGGAGAAACTAGTGTGCAGGTTGAAGAAAAGCTTGTATGGCCTCAAGCAAGCTCCTAGGCAATGGTACTTGAAATTTGACAGGTTTATGACTGAGCATGGCTACAGTAGGTGTCAATCCGACCATTGTGTATATTTTAAGAGATTTGATAACGGTAGATACATTATTCTATTGTTGTATGTAGATGATATGCTGGTTGCAGGATCTCACATGCAGGATATCTCTGAGCTTAAGGTGAAGTTAGCTCAAACGTTTGCTATGAAGGATTTGGGAGCAGCTAAGAAAATCCTTGGTATGAGCATTAAGAGAGACAGAGAAAATCACAGGCTGATATTGTCTCAAGAAGATTATGTGGACAAGGTGTTGAAACGGTTCAATATGCAGGATGCGAAACCGGTAAGCACACCTTTGGCTGGACATTTCAAGTTGAGTAAAGAACAATGTCCCAATTCACATGATGAGGTAGAGTACATGAGTAAGGTTCCATATTCTTCCGCGGTAGGAAGTTTGATGTATGCAATGGTGTGTACTAGACCGGATATTGCCCAAGCAGTGGGAGTAGTAAGCAGGTATATGGCCAATCCAGGAAAGGAGCATTGGAAAGCAGTACAATGGATCCTTAGATATCTGAGAGGAACCAGCAGTAGACACTTATGCTATGGAGGTTCAGATACTTCTCTACATGGCTACGTAGATTCAAATATGGCAGGAGATTTGGATGGCAGGAGGAGCACCACAGGTTATGTTTTTACTGTAGGTGGAACGGCAGTTAGTTGGATATCTAAGTTGCAGAAGGTTGTAGCCTTGTCAACTACAGAAGCAGAGTACATTGCAGCTACAGAAGCTAGCAAGGAGATGATATGGATGACACGATTCATGGAAGAGCTTGGAAGGGAGCATGGAAGTTGCAGATTGTATAGTGACAGTCAGAGTGCAATCCATTTGGCAAAGAACTCAGCTTTTCACTCAAGAACCAAGCACATACAGCTAAGGTACCACTTCATACGGCAGGTATTGGAAGATGGTGAGTTGAAGCTGGAGAAAATCCATACAGACAAGAATCCTGCTGATATGCTAACAAAGCCGGTTACTAAGGAGAAGTTGAATCTTCATTCAACTTTTGTTGGTCTTCATGATTGAGTTGAAGATGGAGGAGCTAGAAGATGTTGCTGTACAGGTACTGGTGCAGCTGGTTTATCTTCAAGTGGGAGATTGTTAGGTGTGTGGAGCTAAAAGCTTCACCAAGGAGCACACAAACAGGTTCGGGTCTACACAGACGCCGGCGTCGGTCAGGAGCGACCGACGTCGGTCAGTTGCAGTTACAGAGGCGCCGATGTCGGCAGTAGAGTCGGCCGGCGACGGTCACAGGCGAACAGGCAGGAACCGACGTCGGTTACCTGTGTGTCCAGAAAGTGATTTCTGAGGACAGAAGCGAGTGTTTGCATGATGAGTTTGAGTTGTAGACTCAAGCTCGCGTATCTATTGTTAGCAATATTATTTTTAGAGCCCTTGTTGAAGAGGCTTAACTGTTTGTTGTAAGAGCATGCTCAAGTTTCCTATTTCTATATGTAGGAGAGATCTTCTAAGCTATTGTGTGTGTAATAGAGTATGAGTAGAACATTGTGAATGTTTGAAGGACAGTACTTGAGAGAGAGCTCTTGAGGAATAGAGATCTAGTGAGAGATCTTGTGTGCATCTGAGAGAGGTGTGGAAGAACGAAGTTCTTCATTTGTATTCCTATTGTAAAGAGTTTTTAATACAAGTTTTCAGGGTGTTTTCTTGTATATCTTGTTCTGTGCTATTTATCATTTAAGTTACTTATCTATCTGATTTATTTATGCATTCATTGCTTTCACAAGTGTAATCCATTGTTGGTTGATCTCCAACACTAGGAGCTTGCTTGAGGCCATACAAGTTTTTCTTCAATCTGCACACTAACTTCTCCTTACCTTTGACCTCAAATCCCTCCGGCTGTTCCATATATATTTCTTCATCCAAATCTCCATGAAGAAACGTTGTCTTAACATCAAGCTGCTCAAGATGCAAATCCTCAATAGCAACTAAAGACAGTACAGTCTGTATAAAAGTCATTTTAACAACAGGAGAAAAAATCTCACCAACATCAATACCTAGTTTTTGTGCAAATCCTTTCACTACCAATCTGGCCTTATATCTCATATGTTCATTCTCACCTTCCTTCAATCTGTAGGTCCATCTGTTCTTCAGTGTCCTCTTACCAGCTAGCAACTCAACCAAATCCCATGTTTGGTTCTCTTTTAAGGACTCCATTTCCTCAACCATGCCATGCTCCCACTGATTCTTGGATTCTACGTGTATTGCTTCTTCAAAACTCTCTAGTTTTCCACCATCAGTAAGCAATAAATAGAATAATGAAGGGGAATATCAAATTGGAGGTTTACTTACCCTTTCTGACCTCCTGATGGGCATCTGAGATTCATCCACAACATGTTGTCTGCCCAAATTTTTTGACAGTGACTGACCTCGGTCACTTCCAGGCCTGTAACTGGCCGACGTCGGTTCTGCCTGACCGACGTCGGTTCCTGTCCTGTCGATGTCGGTCTCTGTGTGATCGACATCAGTTTCTGTTCTACCGATGTCGGTTCCTGCATGGCCGATGTCGGTCTTTGTGTTTTCCTGCAAGTGATTATTTCTTCTTCTCGTGAGCTCATTTTAGACCGTCACCTCGTCCAATTCTCCATTGCTCTGCCCAGATTGATTCAGCTTCTTCAGTTGAAAACTATACATCACTCTTTCATTGAAAACAACATCACGGCTCCTAATTATCTTGTTAGTTCCTAGATTCCAAAACCTGAATCTAAAATTATCATAGCCATAGCCAATAAATGTGCACCTCATAGACTTAGCATCCAGCTTCTTTCTATTTTCTTTATCAACGTGCACAAAGGCTTCACAACTAAAAAATTTGAGAAATGAGATATCTACCTTTTTACCTGTCCATGCCTCTTCTAAAATTCCACCATCCAGAGCTGTAGAGGGTCCTCTATTAATCAGGTACACTGCAATGTCAACATCTTTTGCCCAAAACTCTAAGGGCAAACCAGCATGCAATCCCATACACCTTGCACGCTCCATTATTGTTCTGTTCATCCTTTCAACAACTCCATTTTGCTAAGGTGTCCTTGGAACCGTCCTTTGCCTATGGATTCCATGCATATAACAATACCAATTGAACTTGTAGTTGCAGAACTCACCACCATTGTCAGATCTCAGGCACTTCAATCTTTTGCCTGTTTCATTCTCAACCATAGCTTTCCAAATCTTAAAAGTCTCAAATACATCAGATTTCTTCTTAATAAAATAGACCCATACCTTTCTTATAGCATCATCTATGAACGAAACATACTACTGTGATCCTCCAATAAAAGCAACCTGAGCCGGTCCCTACACGTCTGTGTGAACAAGCTGCAACTTATGCTTCTTCTTTGTTGACTCAGTCTTGAGAAAACTCACTCTCTTCTATTTCCCAAAAACACAGTGCTCACAAAAATCTAGATATATGCTTTTCAAATCCGAAAGCTTACCTTTAGATTTAAGAATTGACATTCCCTTCTCACTCATGTGGCCAAGCCTTGAGTGCCACAATTTTGCATCCACATCTGAAGTAGATAATACAGAAGGAGAATTGTTAGTAACACAATTACATAAATAGAGAGTACCTACTCTCTTACCTCTGGCCATTACAAGTACACCCTTGGTCACCTTCCAAGATTCAGCTGTGAGAGTTACTGTACAACCCTCATCCCCTAACTTTCCTACAGAAATCAAATTCCTCTTCAAGCTGGGAACATGCATCACATCTCTCAACACCCATGTGTTGCCATTCTGCATTTTTAGCTGCACTTTTCCTTTTCCAATAATTTTACAAGGCTCATCATCCCCTAAATACACTATTCCAAAATCTTCATGGATATAGTCACTAAAATATTCTCTATTAGGGGTAGCATGAAAAGATGCACCAGAATCTAAAACCCAAGATTCTATATTATTATTCAAAGAGAATATTAAAGCATCTTGTGCAATACCTGCAACCTTTACTTCTTCTTTTTTTTCGTGTTGATTGTCCTCCTTAGGCTTTGACCAGCAATCTCTGCTTATGTGCCCAATCTTTCCACAATTCCAGCATTGTGGTTTCCTGCCATTTTTGGATTTGGATCTACCTCTCACCTTTGACTTAGACCTTGATCTCCTCTTGCTCTTCTCTTTTTGCCTTCCCCTGCTCTCAAAACTTAAGGCATTCCCCGATGTTTCCTTTGTGCTTTTCCTACGAATTTCCTCATTCAAGATTACACTAGCAACATCCTCTACTTTTAAAATATTTGAAGCAGATGCATTATTACTAACTGCCATTACTAAGCTATGCCAGCTTTCAGGGAAAGAACATAATATTAAAAGAGCTTTAATTTCATCATCAAACACTATATTGACTGAACTTAATTGATTTACAATTCCATGGAAATCATTTAGATGATTAGATACAGATCCACCTTCTTGCATACGCAAATTAAATAACTGCTTCATAAGATATACTTTATTTGAAGCTAAGGGTTTTTCATACAAATTTGCTAAAGTAGTCATTAACTCTATTGTAGACTTTGCCTGTGATAAATTAGATATCACAGTAGATGCTAGACTCAGTCTTATAGACCCCAGAGCCTTTCTATCAAGAACTTCCCATTCTTCATCATCCATGTCTGTGGGCTTCTTTGCAATCCCACCTAACGGTAAGTATAGATCTTTCTGATATAGATAGTCCTCTATCTGCATTCTCCAATGTTGATAATTTTTGCCATTGAACTTCTCCATTCTTAGTTTACTTTCTTCTGCCATTGCTTCTCCCACTCAAACAGAAATCCCTGCAAAAACCCCTATGAGTAACCTGTAATCAATACACACTACACAAATTTGAACCACCTTTTAGTGAACCTAAGCTCTGATACCACTTGTTGGATATCAAGCTCTGAACCTACAACCAAGGCTCTGATACCACTTGTTGGGGATCAACCAACAATTTGATTACACTTATGAAAGCAATAAAATGCGAAATTAACCAAAATGATAAGTAACTAGAATGATAAATAGCAAACAATGAGAGATACAAGAAACCACCTTGAAAACTTGTATTAAACTCTTTACAGAAGGAATACAATTGAAGAAACTTCTTTTCTTCCACACCTCTCTTAGATGTACAGATCTCTCTCTAGATCTCTTTCCCTCAAGAGCTCTCTCTCTCAAGTACAATCAACTCCAACAACCTGGATTGATTCACATATACAATTTTGTACTGTTCTTCAACATTCATTACACTACAATAAGCTAAGAAGATCTATCCTATTATATAATAATTAGGAAATATGAGCATGCATTTACAACCAATAGTTATGCCTCTTAAACAAGGGCTCTAAAACAGTCTTACTAATAATAGAGACGCGAACTTAAGACTATGACTTAATCTCATCATGCAAACACTCGGTTCTGTCCACGAAAATAGGTTTCTAGACGCATAGGTAACCGACATCGGTTCCTGCCTGTTTGCTTGTGACCGACGTCGACCGATTCCTATCGACATCAGCATCTCTTGAACTGCTCCTGACTGACGTCGATCGCTCCTGACCGATGCCGGTGACTGTGTAAACCTATAACTATCAAATCTGCTCGCTTTGGTGAAGCTTTTAGCTCCACACCTTAACACTACATTGACAAGCACTTGCGTGACATAATGCATCTGCCCACTATGTACTTTGGCAATATTGACATGGTCTTTTGTGGTGACTTTTATCAAGTTTAACCTATAAATGATTATATAATTTTTGAACACCCAAAAATGAACAATAAACAAATTCCTTGTTTATTTTGGCAATAAAACATAAAATGCTATGAACTTCATCAAACAATGCATCAAATGGATGAGATCTTCATGTCAATAATAAAAAGAATATGCACATGCTCCCATACAAACAATGACATTGCATATCTTAACAATAAATGCTTATGTCTAGTACCAAATGATCCTTTGTTTCCATAACTGTTTTACTTAAATAGTGATGTTCAAGCACACAATAACAAAATGCTAAGACTTGTTCAAAATGAAGAAATTGTTATCCATGCAATAGACAAAAAAGATGATACATATAATGAAAATCATAGATACGCCAAAGCTATATGTATACCAATAAAAATAATTTTAAATGCCAGTATGTTAGTGGAAGTTTTTGCTAGAAATTATGATATGCAAGATGGCCTTGTCAATGGTTCAAATGGTATATTTAAACTCTATACCAAAGCACATGACATTGACATTATTTGGATAAAATTCAAGGACGACAAGATTGGGCATTTGTAAAGAAAGAAATATTTTCATTTAATCCAAAACAATGTTGATTCCATTTTGAATCCTATTTTGTGAGTTTCAAGGCCAATACGCATGCCCAATTACAAAAAGAAATTGACAATACGGGCCTAGTTTTTAATATAATTAGCTTATGCTCGTACTATACATAGGTCTCAAGGCCTTACGCTAGAAGGAGTTGCATTCAAACCACTTGGTGTAGAAAAACATGGATTGGCATATATAACTCTTTCTCACATAAAAACCAATGACTCATTATATTTTCTAAGTCCACTTTCAAATAAAAACTTTAGAATTAAAAACAAAATTTCCATTGCAATGTCACAATTAGAATCAAACTCTCAATGGATATTAGAACATAGTCTTAGTTCAAATGCATTTGCTTCATCTATTATTATATGTTCATTAAATACTCATAGTCTTTGCTCACATCTTGAAGACATTATCAACGATCATGACTTGATGAGATGCAATATACTATGCCTACAAGAAACATTTATTGCATCTAACAATTCCACTAATCATATTCTAAATTTCATGGCTTGTAATTCAATACACAATGTGTATGGTATAATGATATATGCCCAGAAACATGTTAATACCTCAAATCCAATGCAATACAACACAAATCAAGTAAAAGCATTGACAATAGATGTCATGATGCACGGACATGAATTTATAATTGTCAATATCTATGTTTCTCCATATGCCTCTGTCATGGATATTATAGATGTTATTGAAAAGACATTGTCAAATGCAAACATATTTAATGAAATTTATATATTAAGAGACTTTAACATCGACATGTCCACTTCTAACAAATAAAAAATGCAAGTTGAGAAACATATGTCAATTTGTAATATGCATTTTATGCCACATAGAAAAAATCAATATCCAAACAAAATCATAGACCATGTTTGGTCAAATAATTCAAAAGAAAATACTCAAATCATAACAATAGAAACATATTGGACTGATCACAATGTCATTTGTGTGATCATAAATAAGAATGATTAATCATTGGCATGAAGAAGAAAAAAAATGTTGTTGCTACTTCTATTCATAGTCTATTGGTCATACAAATTTGAAGTTCATTTACTACATCCACCAAAAAAAAATTATTTCAGTAAAACAAGCCAAAGCAATGGATTCAACAACAAATGCTCTAGAGGACAAAGAAGCCACTGAATAAGCAGTACTAGAAACATCCAAGAGCAATGAAATAATGTCTCCTCAACAATAGCTACAAAAATGGTAAATTTGAAACCACATTTAGTTACTTATGTTGCTTATCAAAATATAGAATTTCAAAAAAATTGAAAACATGCAAAACTATTACATCCTTGTTACAACATTTTTATATTTTTTCTTTCTTTCTTTTTAGCACAAGAATAGAAACAACTCCTTCATGCACAATATTAGATATTTGTGCTGGTAAAACTGTTACTATTTTTGAAGGAGATATTTTGACTATTTATGGACCTGCTTATATCACAAATCCAGATTCTCCAATTCAAGCAGAGATATTGCATGTTGACTTGGTTGATGTTCATGGTCAAATGACTATAACAATCAATATTAGCAACAAATTGATACAAAAATATGAAACATACATTGTCGTAGGCAAAAGCATTTGAATTTTGGACTTTTTGATCAAAGAAAAACAAAATATGAAAGAGGGAATGTTGCCTTTTGTATTTTTCTAAATGCAAAATCAAGCATAGAAAACATACCTACAGTTTGTAAGAAAAGAAAAATCATGCCTGACAGTGCAATTGTTGATGTTGTGGACTTAAATAATGCATACTCACTTGGGTCATTTGGAGCTTTGATTACAAGCTGCCAACAAACAAATACAAAGTTTAGCTTACATGTGAAATATGGAGAAACAAAATATAACATTGCGATTGTAAGCCTATTTCTCTTGTCAAATTTCTTTTCCTTTCAAAAAGTATTTTATCTATTTCTAAACTAAATACAACTATTTGTTTTTTAGATTTAGCTCAATGAACAACATCAACAATTTTTCCATGAGATACATGCTCAACTAATGTCCAGAAAAAAACTAGCATACATTTTCAAGAACATTGTTCACAAAGGCCCAAAAGGATCTCACACTTTTTGAGCAAATTCTACATCTTTCATTGAACCTTTGGCCGATGAATGCACCATCAAACATTTGTAAACAATAAGTGTAGTAAACATTGAGGCAAGCATTCATACTCTTACTTCTTATTTCGCTTGCTATCAACAATTCCAAGTTATATTTTTGCTAATTATTTAATGCTAACATCAACAGGCCACAGGAACACTAAAGCCAAAGAGGATTTACTAAGCTCCATTTCAATCAATATGCAATTATTGTAAGCACGCAATTACAACACTAAATGTTCATGGCAATGTTTTGCTACATTGTGCAAGTTACCCTACAAATTCAGGGTTTTCCTACACACATGCATTGACATGCAATATCCATACCAAATATGGAAAAATGGAATGCATGTTGCATGAACCAATGATTCAGACTTTGCTACCAGAACTAAAGTTAATTTCATTTCAATAATACAAACAAAACATTTTCACAACGGTGTTTCTACTACATAAATTCCAAGTGAATGGCACATTCACAATTACAATGGACAATATTATTTCTAAAATTAAAAAAGAATGAATCATGATTCAAAATTGATGGGTATGTTACAACTTCACATTCTATAAATGTTTCACAGCTTTAAATAACTATTTATGCATTTAACTAACACGTCTTTGTTGCTTTGCTTCTTCTTGACATCAAGACACATCCATATTTTGAAGACAAGACAACAACACTTTTTGAAATTTGCTAATCGAGTTACATTGTCCAAGTCATTATACTTTTAAATTATTTTTGTTCTTTATAATGACCAAACATTTCCAACTGTAATAGTTACAATGCTACATCTTATCTTTAAAAGGCCATGTTCTTTTCAAAAGAAAGACCGTGTTATTTTTGAAACACCATAAATATGTAAATATCAAAAATGATATATCTTATGTCACTATTGCTTTATGATTCCAATTAATGGTTTCAATTTGTTTCCCTACATACAACTTGCAATGTAGATTTGTTACTCATCTTTTGCACTATTTTATTTTCGTCACATACTCTATAAGCCCCATCACAACATCTTATTTGGGAAGCATTCAAGACAGCCTCAATCAGGTCCAACAACATAACCTTCATTTTTAGCAATTGCAAATAACTTGTAAAATTGACTATTTATATGAGTTGCATGCATGACTCTTCTGCCATAAAATACCATTGATTTGTGATTTTTTGTAATGCAAGGATTACCACTTTCAGAATATGAATAGGGACATTATGATGCAGTTCCTTCTTCATAGACTAACACCTATTGGTTGGCAATTAACAGGTTTGTGTTTTGCCTATTACAGTTGGCTACCATACTATTTATTAAAAAACCACTATTCTTATTATAAGTAGATTATCATTGATACTTTCCTCAGCTACAGGATTGTTATGACAAATTGTTGGCGATCACCTGTAGCGAGGATGCAAAAAATTGGGCCAGTAAATCCCTTTTCATCAAATAATAAAGGAACAGATAACAATTTATAGCAGTATTGAGATAGCAAGGGTTAAACAATTTAATTTTATAGTATTTTTAAGTAATCAATTTTAATATAGCTAATAAACACACCTTTTTACATCAAGAAAAAAAGAGATGTAACTTCATTAGTCTTGTCAGACCGAGCATCAATTACAACAGCAGCTTCAAAAGCTCATTTTCTGCCTCTTTAATAAATATTGTCAAGCCCACTACCTACTAATGTCTATTAGCCTCAGCTTAACAAGACTTGTTGTGTTGTTGATATTATGCCTAAAAGTCCTAACACATTGAACAATTATACACAGACACACTTTTGTTGTAAGTATAACATGTACTTGAAGACACAATGTTATTTTGGATACAAATAATGTTAACTTATTTAACTACTTGTTTGACTGATAACAGATTAAGTCAAAACCTATAACAAGGCTCTGAAAAAGGCATAATATAATCACGGTGAATTGACAATTTTGGTAATTTTGTTTTAAAGCATAAGTAGTCATTCATCCACTATAAACTTAATATATCTACATCACTAGCTTAATCATTGGAGACTCTGGCTTATGAATATTATTTACAATAATACCACACATTTTTGTATGGTTAAGATTCAGATGAGATATGATTGTTTTGATCTCGATAGTGTTTGCTTAAGGATGATGTTCTTTATGTTCTATATTATTGCTTTGTATTTGGTGAGGACTATAGCCAGAATTCCCAATACAAGATGGTATGGTGTTGAAGGGGATTACAACGTAATGGTCATAGATATACTTGGAGCAAGTGTCAAGGATTTATTTAATTACTTCAACCATAAATTCACATTGAAGACTGTTATGATGCTTGTTGATCAGCTGGTGAGTTGTTTTCCTATAAGTTATTTATATAGTAGATAGTGGGAGATACTTGGACCAAGTCTCGAGGATTTATTTAATTGCTACAACTAAAAGTTCACATTGAAGATTGTTCTGATGTTTGTTGATCAATTGGTGAGTTTCTACTCACCATATTTTTCTTGCTTCTTAATGAGGATAACGCTAAGGTTAAATACATGCACTCAAAGAGTTTTCTTCATCAGAATATTAAACCTGTCAATTTTCTTATGGGGCTTGGTCAGAGAGCAAACCAGGTGATTTTTGTTGTTTATTTGAGCCATTGAAATGTTAAAGAGTGCTAAAATAATTACAATATTGTCCTCATTGCACCAATCACTCCAATTTGTAATGGTAGGCATCCATCTATATTTCATCTTCATCAAATTGATTTGCAATGTGTATGCTCGTGAACCTAACTACCATCAATTAACAAAGATATATACTTATACTTGTGGAAAAAATGTTTTTGTTGCTACATGTTTGAACAAACATTGGTAAACTATATGTTGATTTGATTGATGCCATTGCAATAGCAACACTCTTCAATGCAATTACAACTGTAAATAAAGACATGCAGAATGATCTGCTTGAAAAAAATATATACTAGGTTGGAGGTAGTTTTATTCCCATTGTTCAAGTTATAAAATCTGAGATTAAAAGAATTTTCTTGACTCATTTTTTTTCTTTCTCTGCACTATAACATTCCCAGCAACATGGATTTCCAAGGTCTATGTTTTTTTATCAGTTCATTGTGTTTGCAACAAGATTTTCGAAAGATTGCCTTCTCTCTCCAAGCAAGCCTAGATTGGAGAATGCCCACTCCAAACAAGGTAAACCTTTATACAGATAGATGTATATGTGGGTGCATTGGATATATAGATGTTACAGACCTAACAATAACATGCCATTAATAGATTGAGTCAAAAATTGTAACAAGGCTTTGTAAAAGGCATAATATAATCATGGTGAAAAGACAATTATGGTAAGTTTGTTTTAATGCATAAGTAGTCATTCATCCACTACAAACTTAATATATCTACATCACTGACTTCATCATTGGAGACTCTTGCTTATGAATATTATTTACAATAATACTAGATTTTTTGTATGGTTGAGATTTAGATGAGATATAATAGTTTTGATCTTGATAATGTTTGCATGAGGATGTTGTTCTTTGTGTTATGTATTATTGCTTTGTATTTGGTGGGGATTGCAGCCAGAATTCCCAATACAAGATGGTCTGGTGTTGAAGGGATTACAACGCAATGGTCATAGATATACTTGGACCAAGTCTCAAGGATTTATTTAATTACTACAACCAAATATTCACATTGAAGACTGTTTTGATGCTTGTTGATCAGCTAGTGAGTTGCTTTCCTATAAGTTATTTATATAGTAGATAGTGGGAGATACTTGGACAAAGTCTCAAGGATTTATTTAATTACTACAACCATAAATTCACATTGAAGATTGTTCTGATGCTTGCTGATCAGCTGGTGAGTTTCTACTCACCATATTTTTCTTGCATCTTAATGAGGATAACGCCAGGGTTAAATACATGCACTCAAAGAGTTTTCTTCATTAGAATATTAAACCTATCAATTTTCTTATGGGACTTGGTCAGAGAGCAAACCAGGGGATTTTTGTTGTTTATTTGAGCCATTGAAATGTTAAAGAGTGCTAAAATCATTACAATATTATCTTTATTGTACCAGTCACTCCAATTTGTAATGGTAGGCATCCATCTATATTTCATCTTCATCAAATTGATCTGCGATGTGTATGCTCATGAACCTATCTACCGTCAATTGAAAAAGATATATACTTATACTTGTGGAAAAAATGTTTTTGTTACTACATGTTTGAACAAACATTGGTAAATTATATGCTGATTTGATTGATGCCATTGAAGTAGTAGCCCTCTTCAATGCAATTACAACTGCAAATAAAGACATGCAGAACGATCTGCTTGAAAAAGATATATACTAAGTCGGATGTAATTTTATTCCCATTGTTCAAGTTTTAAATTTTGAGTTGTTCAATTGTTGAGAATAAAAGAATTTTCTTAACTCATTTTTTTCTTTCTCTGCACTACAACATTGCCAGCAACATGGATTTCCAAGGTCTATGTTTTTTTATCAGTGCATTGTGTTTGCAACAAAATTTCTAAAAGACTGCCTTCTCTCTCCAAGCAAGCCTAGATTGGACAACACCCACTCCAAACAAGGTAAACCTTTATACAGATAGATGTATATGTGGGTGCATTGGATATATAGATGTTACAGAACTAACAATAACATGTCATTGTATGTGCAGGTTTCTTAACATCCTCCTGATTTTAGCCTCACTACCTCAAATACAAGCTTATTCAGTAGCCTCACTGCTTCAAATACAAGCTTATTCAGTCAATGTTCTCCAAATGTTGAAAGAAATGATTTTTCAAGCTGACTGTTTAAATATTCATTAAATTGTTGAGTTCATAATTTATATACCGAAACTTTGACATCAACAGCTACCTTCCCATAGGGACTTGGCACAAGGTGCCCTTGTTTGTTTATTCAACAAAGGATTGGGTTGATAATATATTCGATTTGGGGAATGAGAAGCAAACAAGATTTTAAATATCTTTTACAAATAATTTGTCTTCAGAACACAGTCACATGTTATTACTTCATTGTTGTTCTTTGAGAAAGGGTTCAAAAGCATGCATATTCTAGATTGGAGCTATCCTTTCAAAGCAACACTACTATTTTCTAATCATGCAATGTTCTAGTTTTATCAAGAGAAGGAGAGAATGTTTGAGTAAGTTTTCTAGTGTGTTTTGCACATGTATATCTCTACTATTCAAAGAGGAAGGGTTCCAAAGAGAGAAATGGCATGCAACAAAGGAATATTTCAAGCAATGAAAGTATTCTTCAAACAAATACAAATGCAATAAACTTTGGAAGCTACTCTAAGCAATATACAAAACAACTATTTTACTAAAATAGTTTAAACCCTAACATATACACTACACAAATAAAGGAGTTTCACTTTGCAAATCAAAGTGCACTCAGATCAAGCTCAAATATGAAGTGCAGATGTTATACCAACCATGAATCCAAGCTAGGAATAATTGTAGGAGGAAGACCAAGCTAGGTGCAAGATGAAGTCCAAACCAAGAGCCAAGAGTTGTGGAGGAGGTGAAGGAGAAGCCACCAATCTATGGAAGAGCCAAATCAAGGAGCAAAAAATAGGTACAATGGAGTCTTGAGGGAGAAATGAGCAACCCAAAAGCTTCAGGAGCACTATCAATAGCAATGAAAATCACTAATGGAAGCTATAGTAGTATAGGGCATCCCCAATCGTAAAGGAAGCTATTATGTTAGACAAGAATCAAGAGAGATTCAAGGAGGTAGCCAAAATTCTAATGATTTGATCAAGTGGGAAGATCAGAGTAAGGGAATGATCATGAGATAGGAGAGAGGCTCAAATTCATGAGTAAAAAGATATATATCCAACCCTAATCCATCAACAAGTCAAAAAACTAGCCCTTTATGATCGTTTGGATCAAGTTGGGCCATTTTCATGTGTTTTGCCTAGGCCATGGGTTTCCTCCTTAAGTTGTGGCCTAGGTCAAACAAGCCCTTAGGATGGTCAACAGGTTCCCAAAAGGGGTCGAGGATCCCTAGAGAGCCCATCTAGCATAGAAAGTGCCGAGAAGGTTAGAGGATGGGAATAATGTGTAGGAGAGGTTTGAACGAGTGGTGGATGTCTTAGAGTAGGATGTCCAGGGTTGGTAGTCTACATGTGAGCTGATATATAATCATAGGGAGGAGTAGGGTCATGATAAGTATGATTACATATGCCCCTAAGGTACAAGCCATTGATGTTCAAATGAACAAGGAGTGTTTTATAGTACCTAGAAGCCACACCAAAGCAAAGAAAATCAAGAATTGTAAAGATAAAATAAAACATTACCTGCACTTACCAAATAAGGATGGTGATAAAAAAGTTGATAGCATGATCCATAGGTGAGAGTGCAAATACTGTGCACACTATTTTAAGTTTTACCATTTCATGATCTTGTTTTTTATATTAACTTCAACATTTGACCATCCTTGACCATCCTTCTTAATAAGGTTAATTTAAAAAAAATAAAAAATAAAATCACCGATATCAATAATAAAAAAATAACTTTGTATCGATAGATTTTATGTTTTCATAATTTATGAAATAAAAAATAATTTTTGGATAAACTATGTATAATATTTTTCCTTTGACATTTTAGACCACAGAGTATAATCTATCATAAAGAAAAACTAATGTGAAAACAACGAAAATTTGGCTACCTTTATAAATACAATGATGTCAAGTACATAATCATTAAATAATAATTACTTTAAAAAATAAGTTATTTAAAAAAGTATAGAAAACAATAATACACTAAATTAGTAACAAACCTTGCCTATTTTAATAACTCTATCGGATGTGAATTAATCATTATTTATAGGTGAAAGGGATTATGTAATGTATACATAATATTGATTATGATAAAATAGTCCCTAGACATTTTCGATATTATTTAAATTATTTTATTATGTCGAGGACGTATCATTGCCAAACCACATATATAGATTCATCTTCATATCTTTCATATGCATTTTTTTTTAAATTAACAATTGCCATATATAACTTTGTTGTATATACTTCCTATTTTCCTAAAGTTTTTTTTAATACTCAAAGAATGATGTGTTTACTAGGTACAATGTAAGTATCACCCAGATGACTTATATGATTCCTAATGTTGGCAACTTAACCACATGATCTGGAAAGACAATTGTGACAGAGCCGCGAAAGGCACATGAGTGAGCTCGTAATTACCAACCGCATATTCAACTATTAAAATTCGAAGATTATATGGTGGGTTTACAGAAATGTGAGCTCGTAATTACCATATTCTATAAAAATTAATAACCACAAAAAAATAGTTGGAGCATAACCAATCCATTCTTATGTAAATACCTCCACTCTAACACAAGTATGTAAAAGTGTGCACATGGATATGTCCACTTAATCCTTACCTTTCAATTTTGTACCATCACTCTCATGAGATGAGCATTAAGAGGACCTTATATCTATCTATATATATAATTAATAATTGTATTAAACAAATATAATGCGTATATATATTTACATTATTATTAAATATATATTATAATTATTTAATATAATTATTATATATGTATATATATTATTAATATTTTCACTTGGACACTGTCATTATTAATGTTGTCAACTTTTAACGTTATGCTTTATATATACTAAATCACACACACACACACACATTTATTTGAAATCCATCACCGCTAATTTTTTGTGCATGTAGAGTTACGTTGTGTGTGTGTGTACACTGAGATATAATGTTATATACTATAATATTGTAATAGTTTGTATTTTTTATTATTATTATTATTATTATTATTATTATTATTATTATTATTATATATTTTCATTTGAAATCCATCACTGCTAACCCTGTATCACTTTCTGTGCACGTAGGGTTACATTATATATATGTGTGTTATATACTATAATATATAATAGTATTGTAATAGTTTAAATATATTATTACATTGTATATTATATATTTTCATTTGAAATCCATTACTGATAACCTTGTGTCACCTTTTGTGCATGTACAGTTACATTATATATATATATATATGGTGTGTCAATTATGCAACACAAATCTAGATCAATAAAAAGTCGTACATCGCATTTCATTACCAAGGCATCAGAGATGCCCATTTATGACTTTTTATTGATCTAAATTTGGGTTGCATAGTTGACACACCCTATATACGTCTTATTTTATTCAAGTTTTCTCCTCGAGCCATATACTACCACATATACACTACAAATGGTGTTTCCTTATATAAAACAACATCGAGACATAATATGCTTCTTCACTGCTATTTGAGGCGATAGAAAACATGCCTCCCTATTGAAAAAATAAACTATACAAATAGGAAGAGTAGAACACTCAATCATAACTCCCATCAAGTTGATCCCTGCTTATTTTGTATAGTTAGAGTTTGTGAAAAATAAATGTTGAGTTAACATTGCACCAACATTGCCCCCTACTCTTGTCCTTCCAGAGATTATTCTCAACGACATAATTCCTCCAAAAGAACGTAATGTTGTGTTAGCCAAACCAAATGTAGAAGTTATTATGCCTATTGTATGCAGTTTAAAATCGAATTTGTCACAAAAATATTTGGAAATTATGTTGTTTATGATGTGATAGATATTTTGATCCTTGCGTTGCCCTGGCAATGGTGCCTGGTGAAGAACCTTGCGATACATTGCTACTTTACCATATGATATGACTTGTTGTTTGTATTTATCCCATTTCTCTGAAGAATCTTGAAGTATGATTGATCTTTGAAATGCCAAAAATGAATTAAACCTTGCATTGCATTCTAATGCCATATATCAAATCCATTTTTAGGTTGTAAATCTATTATGTAAACCCAAACCAATAATTTATTAGAGAGATCAATTCTTTGTAGAAAAAGGAAATGAAATTATCGAGAAACAAAAACATGCTTTTGTCTCAACGTTTAAACTACCCACCATAGATCATTATTGGAAACAAACACAAAATACTATCATCTTAAACGTTAATATAAAAAATTCTTCAGCCAAAAAACCCATGGAAACCTAAATTTTAGAGATAATTATTCAAGGGTTTTGCTTTGATAGATAATAAATACAATATCGGTTATTAAACAATTACGATCTCTCAATCATTGTAAATTCTACAAGTTATTTATATTAAAAAAAGAAAATTAAATATCGATTCATTACCAATTTCATTAAGAAATCAAGGCAAAAAAGTAGTGGAGTTCAAAGAGTGGGAAACAATTATAACAATTGTAATTATAATAGATTTTTCTGTTGGATGATTGAAAAATCGAGGATAGTTGAAATTCACCATAGCCTCCACCACCCCACTGATGCTCTATGTCATGGGAATAGGCACAATCGGCATGTATTTAAACAATCACTAAACATATCTTCACCCTTTGAACCTAAGAAACACATGGAAAAGAAATGAAATGCTACCAATGCGTTATTAATTCTAAAGAAAAATAAAAGGAAAGGGAGTAACATCTCAAAATATAGAGCATATAACATAAAACCCATATAAAAATGGCTAAAGAAAAAGATTTAAACAACACCCACTTACAAAAAAAATTTACAACCAAAAACAAATATCACCTGTTGACACTCATGCTACGTGTTATCAATCGCTAACCTACAAGCTCGCATGGAACAACCCATACTATTATCTCAACAATGCACTCTCATTAATCTCAAACATCTATTTATTTTATTATTTTTTTAACTTACATCACATTATTCTATATAATTCTCATACGATCATATTACGAAGTTAGTTAGTCAAACATTAGTCATGTAAACATAAAGAATGCATAAAGAACTTAACAAACTAGGCCAACCTATTCCAACGGGGTATGCAAATGATAATAAAGAATAATTAAAAGAAATCAAATACCTATTACCTTCCCAAGTGATTCCACCCTCCAAAAATGGCTCCAAGCGTTTTTTTCCCCTTGATCTAATGTTCTTGTCTTTGTCAACAATGGATGCCAACCTCCTTCATCAACTCAAGATCACTATGCATAACCTAGGTTCAAGATAAGAAATCTAATTTATGCCTATCAAATGAATCTTGCAAATAAGACACAATGATCAACACAAAGAACTGTTGTGGAGATAATTTTGCATTATAAGTTTACAATAATTTAGCTTGAAATGATGTTCTATGCCTTTTTATTTATAGATTTTTCAAATGTGTCACGATCAACCACGACCGTCCATCTCAAGATTTAGATTTGTGGCCATAAATTAATCTAATATTGCATAATAAATCCATAAATATCCTCATAAATATTTGGGAGGAAGAGACATTAATTAGGCATGGGTGTCGATAGTCCTGATATTTATTGCATTTATGGCTTGAGGATGCCACCCCATAGATCATGTCAATAGATGATGCAAATATTGAGAATAAATTTTCAATAATGAAATAATCAATAAACCCCATGGAAAATCCACCTAAGTTCTTTATTTGAATTAATTAGTTTAAACAAGATTAATCAATTTTAGTGCAATTCTTTGGAAATTAGTGCACAACTAATCAAAATGGTTAGAAAGTCATATTACTAGATTGTAATTTGATTTAGGAGGAATTTTAAGGTGATGTTAGATGCATAAGGTTCATTATCACATTCACGATGTTGTCAACACAAAATAACAAAGGTACGTGATGTGTACCCACAAATTAGAAGAAGAGAGTGATCCAGAGCACAAAAAGGCAAAATCATCATTTTAACTCAAAATGAATCGACCAAAGTTAGGACTCACATAAAATGCATTACCTCATTTAGGGATCCATTAGCCTAAATCTTCGCTTGTATACAACAAACTTGAAACATTTAGCACGTTTTTAGTGATTTTGACATAAATTGTGCATTTGAGTGCAATTCAAGTAAGATTGACAATTTCAACACAAATAATGTTAGGAATTAAATGTTTACATTTTTCCCCTATTTGAGAGAGTATAACTAGACATTCAGGTGAAGTAATGTCTTTTTAAAGAAAAGAATTTTCAAGATGAAATTGGAAACGACCTATGATGCCCCCTCGAGAGGATATACTAAGATGAAAGAGAAAGATGGACTCTCAAAAAGAGAGAGAAAGTGAGATTAACCTGGGGAATAGATTAAATCCATATGAGCTAATGCTTTCACACATTAATGCCATCAATGATCAAAATATAATTAGAGGTATAATGGGCCTCGAAATGGGGGGAATGGGAAGGATTCAATCCAAACATATAAGTTACATACTTTGAACCTACCCAATTTGAGAGTACAAGTTACGTGCTTACGATATTGATCAATCTCGAGACAAGTTGCACACTAAAACATTGCCATCATGGGAAAAAGTGTGGAGATCTTGGAATTAGAGGAAAAGGAGAATGTGGCCTCCAAAAAGGTGATAATAAGAAGTGCCCCAATAGGGCAGATTTGATTGTGATAAGATAGTTATGCCCTAGCGGGGCTAATTTTGATCATTGATAAAGAATAAATAATGGCTTGCCCTGTAGGGTTGATTTAGATTTGTTATCCGATTCAAATGTGGTGCCCCATTATGGGCAAATTGATAAGCAATTAGCTCAAAGATATAACCTAAAACATAGATTAAAGATGAGTGGGTGCAAACATATATGTGATGGTACAATGGCTTAGGAAACCATAAAGAATCAGGCATACAAAGATGCAAAAAGGGATGAAAGAAATGAAAAGAGAAGTGAATATGGCTGAGTTGAATCGAGATACATATAGTATCCAAGCGTTGCCTAAATAATTCAAATGGACCTCAAGCCATTGTAGTTCACCCAAAATTGGGAGAGAATGGAGTGAGTGATGATGAAAAATGACAAAGAGTTGATTAGACTCATGATGTGTCTTAAGAGATGCATGTATAAGCATAAATTTAGGTGCTAAACTTATTGAGCATAGTTTATGCATAGTGATCTTGAGATTTTTTAATCAGAGTTGTGTTGACATTAAGACCTAAATCTAAAGCACAAAGTGCTTGCTATAGCAAAAGAAATTGGACATCATAAGTATGAAGAACTCATAATGACATTTCATTTCAATGGCACAGAGCCAGTTTAAATGTGAATACCTATAACTAAAGATAATGGTAAAACAATGACCAAAACCAGAGTTACAACTATTTACATTTAAACAAAAAAGTAAAGACAAAGAAAAAGATAAGTATAAATGAACCTAACTTAAATCGAGATATGAACAAGCAAGATTCAAGTAGGAACAAGAATATTAAAAAACAAGATAAGAACAACTTAATAACATGAGATCAAGATATAAAGAATCAAAATCCATGTGGACCATCAAGATGTTCTTGAAAATAAAAGAGAAGAACAAAATCAAATAAGGAAACACAAGACCAAGGCGAGACAAGAAGTAATAAAATTAAGAAAAAAGAAGAAATAAATGAAGAGACAAGAAAACACAAATAAATAATAAAACTCAAATAAACACACACAAACAAAAACCAAGTTAGTGCAGTTTAAACATAATTATTCAAGCACATGTAGTAGAGGTGTTACTTTCTACAATAACGTAACAAGAACAAGGACACAAAAGTTGTTCCCTAATTAAAGAGGAATAATGATAGAAGAAATGGGGAAGAGAAAAAAGGAAAGGGTTGGCCGAGCTGACTCTAGATGTACAAGACAAGTGGATGTTGCCTACATAGTTCCATGGATGTATGTTTTAATATGAACTTCAGGTCAAATGTAGTTTTCCTAAGAAGTGGGATAGAAGAAAAAAGTGACGACCAAACATATGATTAATTTTGTAGAAGAAAAGGGAAGATGGGCTCGCAAAATGGTGAGAGCGTATACATGAGAATGGTCCTGTAAAATGACAAGTGCATGGAACAAGATGCTTGCAAAATGGCAAGAGCGTGGAACAAGATGCTTGCAAAATGACAAAAATGGTAAACAAGATGCTTATAAAATAGTAAGAGTGTGAGGATCAAAATATACAAAAGCGAGATAATGTTTTTGTTATTTTGTGGATCATTTTCTAATGTTTTTGGCATTTTTGGGATAAAATACGTACAAAGGGGACCGACTAGTCAAGGAGATGCTTGTCTGAGAGTAGAAGTTCCAATAAAAAGTTAAACCAATTACAACGACACATGCTCACAAATCAGTGAGAGTGAGGGCCCTGAAAAGATAACAATGTTCACCAAAGAGCAGTAAATAATGATAGAATAATGTGTAGCACAAAATCAATCTAAATAACTATGCGATAGGCAAATATCTTGAGCTACAAATATGTCCTTGTTCACTTGTTTATAGAAGAATCTGCAAAATACTATTTTGGCTAAATTGCTTTGTAGAATTGGCATTGAAGGTGTTCATAATTCAAATAAGACATAATCAGGATCATAATTAGTTGAGGGACAAAAGTGTTTAGGTTCCAACAAGCCCAAGACATAACAAAGAATATGGTTCTCAAAGATAATGGTCCAAAGAATAGGGTCTAATAGATGGACAGTCTAGGGTGGGATAAAAAAATGGGGTTCTCAAGGAGAATGGTACAGGGTAGGATAAAATGGTAAGCTAAAATTACTTCAACACAACTTGCCCCAAAGTAAAGGGTCTTGTAGACAATGGTTCTAAGTTGTTCACGCATAGAACCTCTTAAGGTGCATAATATTCATGGTCTCTAGAAGTTCTTCACCATTTAGAGTGGCCAATTGATATGCCCCTGATCTATAGTTTGCCATGATAACATATTGCCCCAACCAATTTGGTTGGAACTTACTTTTTTTCTTGCATTCAACATTTATGTTCTTTTGGTTTTCTTTTAAGACCAAATCACCAATCTCAAACTCCTGAGGGAGAATGCACTTGTTGTATCTTCTCCACAATCTATTATGATAGGATTGCAAGTTTTCTAGGGCATCAAAATGCTTACCATCAAGAAATTCTAGCTCTTGTAACCTTGAGACTTTGTAGTCCTCGTCGTCTTCAATATGCTTTAGTGATACTCATAATGATGGCAGCTTGATCTCAATCAAGATAATGGCTTTTATGCCATAAATAAGGGAATATAGATTGGCTCATGTTGGGGTTAGATGATTGGTTCTATAAGCCCAGAGGGTAGGAAAGATTTGCAAGTGCTAATTATGGCTAGTGTTATTGACAATCTTCTTTAAAATGGTTATAATGGACTTATTTGACACCTCGGCTTGTCCATTACCTTGCGGGTTATATGTATTTGATTTCTTATGCTAGATTTTGAATTTTGCATAAAGGTCTTTAACATCTCTATTTACAAAAGATCTGCCATTATCAGATATAATGCATGTTGGGATGCCATATCGACAGATGATATGGTCATGTATAAATTTGGCTATCTACTTCTTGATAACATAAGTGAGAGGAGTGGCCTCGATCCACTTATTAAAATACTTGATAGCAATGAAAATGTGTTTATGGCCATATGAGGATGTTGGGTTTATTTTCTTGATGAGATTGAGGCCCCAAGTACAGAACGATCATGGTGTTGTAATCGGTTGTAGTGGTAAAGAAGGTGTGTGTATCAAATTTCCATGTCACTAACAAGGAACACATTGCCACACATAATTAATAGCATGTTCTAAGGAGCTTCTTTGTTATGACTACACCGTTGGTGTGGGCCCCACACATTCCTTCATGAACCTCCCTTAGCTATAGCTTGGATTCTCCCAGAGATAAATAACAAATAAGTGTTCCATCATAGCCTTTAAAATAAAGTGTGTTTTCAAGGAGGGTGTAATGTGATAAATGGTGAAGGAAGAGTTTTTGTCTGTTATTGGATAGGTCGACTGGGAGAATGTGATAATGGAAGTAGTTATAAAAATCTTGGATCCATGGTAATATAGGTGGGGGATTAGTACCAATAATGATGCATACCCTTTCTAAATATTGTATAATATGTGCAGGCTATAGAAGATTTTCAATAAAAATTTGATAATCTTTAGCTCTGCCATGTATCATGGATCCAATTCTTGCCATTGCATTGACAGATCTATTGCTAGCCCTTGGTACTTATTCAAACTACAAAGTTTTAAAGCGACCTTTGAGATTATCAACAATTTTTTTGTAAGGAAAAATATTATTGTCTCTGGTTTGATAATGATTAGTGGTTTGATTGATGATCAACTATGAATCACCATAAACCTTTAAACTCTAAATATCCCACATATAGCAAGGGCAAAGCCTTGTAATTAATGCCTTATACTCAACCATATTGCTCATATAATGAAATTATATATGAAAGCTTTGGGAATCAGATCCCCCTAGGGTGTAATCAACAATATGTTAGCTCCAAATTCATGGGATGTAAAGGATCCATCAAAATACAGCTTCCATTGTTTAGGTTCCTGCGATGCTTATTTTATTGCCATAATAGAATCATATAGAGATTTGAATTTGAGTGGTTGAGTGTCTTTAATAGGGGCATCTACAAGTTGATCAGTAATAACCTGCTCCTTGATTGCTTTAGGATTCTAATACTCAATGTCAAATTCACTTAGGAGCATGACCCACTTAGCCATGCATCATTGAAGAGTTGCTTTGGATAATAAGAATTTGAGAGGATCCACCTTGGCGATAACAATAATTTTATTACTTAGTATATAATGTCATAATTTTTGGGTAACAAACATCATAGCTCAACACACCTTCTCAATAAGTGTATAATTATGTTCATAAGCCACCAGAGTGCAGCTTAAATAATATACTGCATGTTCTTTACCTTGATCGTCATATTGGGCCAAAAGTGCCCCCAGTGCTTGCTCAGTTGTTGATATGTAATGAAGTAATGGTTTTCCAAGTGTTGGTGGTCTTAAGACTGGCAGATTGGCCAATTAAATCTTGAGTTTTGCAAATGCTATTTGACAATCATCATCCCATTGAAACGTGATCCCTTTCTTCAAGAGATGGGTAAATGGGTGGCACTTCTCTGCCAATTGAGAAATGACCCTGGGTATAGATTAGATCTTTCTTTGCAGGCTCCATAACTGATTAAGATTGTTTGGTGGAGGCATTTCCATAATGGCCTTGACCTTAGCAGGGTTGACTTCGATCCCTCTTTGTGATACAATGAAACCTAGTAATTTCCCTGAAATGACTCTAAAGACACTTTTTAAGATTCAAATGGACTTTATATTCATGAAGCCTCTTAAAGATTCTTTGGAGAACATCAGGATGTCCAGCGCTTGTTCTTGATTTTCCTAGTATGTCATCAACAAATTCCTCAATAACATCATGCATCACGTCATGGAAGATGATAGTCATGGCATGTTGATATGTGGCTCCAACATTCTTCAAGCCAAATGGCATGACTTAGTAACATAATGTTCCCTATGGAGTGGTGAATGTAGTCTTGTGCTAATCTTCTTAGGCTATCTTGATATGATTGTATCCAAAAAATTCATGCATTAAGGACAACATCTCATACCCATCAGTCGAGTTGACAATCATGTTAATGTTGGGCAGAGGAAAATCATCTTTGGGGCACACTTTGTTGATATCTTAAAATAAGTAGAAAGACATATACTTGGGGTCTTTTTACTCACTGGGACTGTGTTTGAAATCCATTTAGAATAATCTAGTGGTCTAATGAAACTTGATCCTAACAACTTTTCTAGTTCTACTTTAACTAATAGGGCGATGCGTGGATGCATCTTACTCAATTTTTGCTTGATTGGTTTGGCATCAAGATGGACAATAAGGCGATGCACAACCAAATTTGGGTCTAAGCTTGGCATGTTGGAGTATGCCCATGCAAAGATGTCAATATAATCACTCAGTATGGATATAATATGTTCACATTCTACTTTAGTAAGGGAAGCTCTAAGATAAACAATTTTGGTATCCTAATTAGTTCCAAAGTTCACTTCTGTTGTGTTTTCTACGAAGAGCGTGGACCCATCTTCTAAAGTTATAGGCAAGGTATGATTGTGATCATCTTCTTCTGCTACATCTTCTTGTTGTTCCTCCCAAAGCTCTGGATAGTGTGATGAATCTGAATATGCCATCTCAAGTAAAGGCCAAGTATCAAAAACCTCTATAAACTCAAGAGCGAGGTGCTCAAACATTTTTTGTTATTTTGAAGAGATGTTTTTACTGGTTATAGAATTGGGGCTAGATGAACCTTTTACATCCTGAGGAGATGAGAAAACTTTTCTGCCTGAGAGCACCTTAAATAGATTTTCACTCAAAGACTTGTCTTTTTATTTACTTTTTCCCTGATCGATGAGCGCTTCAAAGAGGTTTTCACCCAAAAATATTGATGTTTTATTTTTATTGTGACCAAGAAAGTTTGCCCACTCTTCAAAGTAGGCAAAAGGATCCAATGAAAAATCAAAGCCTTATTTGTGATTGCCAATGGGCAATCCATCTCGTAGTCCCATGTATTCTACAATTGATTATTCATTTTAAAACTCATCAAATCATATGACCAAACTTTGTTAGTCCCAATCAATGAGTTTAGAATGGCAAAGGCATAGGGAAAAATGAGGTTTGCTTCAGGATGGGAAGCTCCAATAAAAATATAGGGTTTTGCTTTAGTAGGGGAAGTTCCAATGGTAGATCTTGCTTCAGGATAGGAAGCTCCAATAGTTAAAGTCCAAATGGCATTAGAATCAAATATGTTTGTGTCATCAAGCTCATCAAAAAAGATATAATGGGATGTTGTATCACTGACAAGAGTCTCATCACTAGTTAATTCAGAAGAATCACTATCAAAAGTTATGAGGTTACCCCCAGGAGGTATAAATCTGAGACCATGATTCAAATTAGGTACTGTAGCTGATAAGGGTTATAGGATTCCTTACACTCATGGGCCAAGGTCTTCTCCTATATAATCAAGATGATCTATGATCTAATTAGGGATAGGATCTTTGGATTTTGAAAGCAATCAGTAAGGCATTCAAAATATAACCAATCTCCCTTGATAAAAGCCTCTCAATATTTCTTTGGTGTAATAGTAGGTACAAAAACCATAGGTGATTTTCACTGTGTCTTCTTCTATTGCCAAATCATGTTGGGTTCGTTAGGATTATTTGAAGGTTTAGGCTTACCAAACATTTTTGGAGATTTAGGCAACTTTTCAACATAGAAGGTGTCCTTAAGACTGTACATAGAAATGCCCACATCTTTAATATCAACCTGCTTCATAAGAGTTGTAAGAAATGGACTAGCTGAAGTGGAAGCAAGATCACTAGGGTTGATATAAGTGGATGGAGGTGGATGTGAATCTATAGCCTTGTTCTTATTTGTAATGAATTCAAAACCTGGACAATAGTTAGAGTTGTATAACTCAACCTCAAGATGTTTGTAGTATTGATAAGGTTGTTGATCAGTGGGGATAATAACCTCGATCCCATCATGGGGAAACTTAAGGCACTGGTGCAAGGTAGATGGAACGACCTATACTTCATAGATCCAAGGATGACCAATAAGTATGTTATAAGGTAGCTCAATATCCACAATATGAAACAATGTATGATGTGAAATAGACCCAATAATGATTGGCAACCAAATAGTGCCAACAGACTCCCTCTCAGCATTATCGTAAGCCTTGATGGTGATCGTCTTTGGCTGATGTATTTGATAGTGTATCCCAATATTTGTACCATCTTAAGAGATATGATGCTCAGCCCCAAACCATTGTCTATAAGAACCCACTTGATCTTATGGTTTTCAATGATTACTTCAATGTATAGTGGGTTATTATGGCTCAGTCCAAGTGTAGACATGTATTTTTGATTAAACATGACTTGATGAAATGAAGACAAATGTCCCACAAGGTTCTGGAACTATTCAGGATTTATATCATTAGGAATAGTGGATTATTGCAAAATATTATTTAGGATAGTTCTATAGACTTCAGATGTCCATAAGAGATCCAAAATGGAAATTTGTGTAGGGGTTTTTCTCAATTGATTCGATAGACTATAAGGCTTTTCAACATTGGGAGGAATTGGCTTGGCTTTGGTTGGCACAATAATCAGCTTTGGATCGATTGGTGCAATGTTCACACTGGGTTCTATGGAAGAAGTAGGCAAAGGGCCCTAGAGAGTAACTCACATGCATATAATTATATTGCTACAATTTTGAGTCACCAAAGAGCCATTATAATTAAAGGAAGGATGTTGTCTAGAAATAACAACCCGTGCAAATAGAGTCGTAACTAAATTGTGTGAACTCGACATGGTATTACTATAGGGAGAGGGTGTTGACCCTATAATAATGGGTCTTGTACTATGAAGAGCATGAGATGGTTCATGTGGTCTGACAATGATGTGTGGGTTATAGAAATGCATCCCACAGTATTATTATAGTCATAAGGTATGTTATTATAACCCAAATTGTTAGTATGGGTATTATAATCATGATTATGCTCATGTTGACTACGATTTTGACCTTGATTCTAGTTTAGATTCTACCTTTATCCTTGGTTTTGGTTGTTCCTTGGTGGTGGTTGATTATGTCAAGGATAGGGGTCCTTGTAGATTCCCATATCCTAATTAGTGTCTTGATTAGGGGCCAGCTTAATCTCAACTTTGCCACTCTCAATGAAATCTTCAATAATATGTCATAATTGGATACAACAATAGGAACCATGACCAACAACATAATGAAATTTTCACCATTCATTCTCTTTGTATGAATTTGATTTTGGTTGATCTTGAGGAAATGGCCTTGGCACTAACCATACAATCAGGTTAGCTGCTACGAGATTTTGAAATAACATTTCAATTGGTTATCCCAATTTGATAAAGACCCTGAAAATATTGTGGTTTGTCCTCCGTGAAGGTTGTCTTTACAAATTAGGTGGTGGATTAGGAGGAACTAATTGTATATTTAGAACTGGTAGAGTTTACACCATTTGTACATGCCTTTTTCAGTTACCTCATTTCCAACCTGCTCTTATTCTTGTTAGAGCCCTTAGGTTTCTCTTATGTAACTGTTGGACTAGAAGATTGGGTTAGATTTAAAGTTTGACCTTGCACAAAAATATTGACAAGGCCCTTGACAATAAGAGCCTTCTCATTTTGTACACCCTTATCGATAATTTCCTCAAACGAGTTAGCACTTATAAGTCATAGATTATGTTTGACCTTAGAATGTAAGTTATGTGCAAATATGTCCACCAACTATTTGTCTAGCAGATTATGTTGAAAGTGACTAGTTAATGCTCTCCATCTCTATAGGTATGCAATTAAACTTTCTCCATCATGTTGTTTGGCTTTGCACAAGTCAACAACGATCAATTCATGCTCAATGTTATACAAGAAATGGCTGACAAACTTTTCAGATATGTCATTCCAATCTGTAATCGATCCCTTGGGCTAGAGTTTATCCTACTAAACTTTATGAAAATAGATGAATCAAATAAATGCTACTATAAGCAACCTCTTGGCATAACACAAAAGAATGCCTGAATGTGTTCACGTGGGTCACCCTTTCCTTTGTATTTGTCAAATTTAGGTGCCTGAAATTGAGACAAAAAAGGGAACTTGGAGAATAGATAAATTAAATGGATATGGGAATATCTCGTCAAATTTGTACCTCTTGACTTTGTTATTTGTCTCTAATCGTGTCATAATTTCTTTCATATAGTTCCACTCTTGCATGTTTGGTGCATTTATGGGTGGAACATAATTCTATTGGGGTGGAATGAGCCCTTTTTACTACTATTGGGGTGGTATGTGCCCTTGTTGTTGCTATTGGGGTGGTATGTGCCCTTGTTATTGCTATTAGGGTGGTATGTGCCCCTATTGTTGTTGTTGTTGTTGGGGTGGTATGTGCCCTTGTTGCTTATATTGGGGTGGTATGTGCCTTTGTTGTTGATGTTGGGGTGGTATGTGCCCCTGTTGTTGCATGGATTTGGTAGAGATGTACACCCTACGATCCTCGACTTGGTTTTGGTTCACTCTTTGAGTCGAGTAGGTAAGTGGTCAATTCTTAGGAATCTATTGCCTTGAATCAACCATGTTATATTGGTTTTGGGGAGTTCTTTGTCTATTTACCATTATACATGTTGGTTTAGACAAACTAGCCAAATTGTCTTAAGGGATTTCCTCATTTTGAATCGAATGTTTTGGTCTCTGATTTTACTAAGTGACAAGAGGCTCTTTATGGTTAAAGAATGTATGTTTCATGTCCAATGAAACAGTTTGCACAACTTCTTGCATCTTACTCTATTCATTTAAGACACCTTGATCAATCGTTGTTGTGTTCTCAACCAATGTTTGTTACAGAGTTTCAATCATGTTTCCTTGTTCTTTAGAAGCATCGTTATAGATTAAAGTAGCAAATAAGAGTCGGTTAAGTTCATGATAAATTAGTCCACATACCATTGACTTATTTTCTTAATCTTGGTGACAAGATCTTGATCGGTTGGTTTTGACTCTACAGATATTTCCTTACCCTTGTTAGAAGAAGAATGTATGTTTGTGAAAACTTGTTATCATTATTGTTCTCCTTCTCTAACTAGGGTGTGCAATTGCTCCATAAAAAAGTCCAAGGGTAGTATATCACCGGATTCTATTAACATAAGGAGTGCTTCATTTTGGTTCTCTTGGTATTCCATATATTCTTCCTTAGATCCTATTGTTATAGGAATGTCCTCAAAGATAACATAATTGTCTTGACCATCATAAAAATGCTCATCTTCATAGCTAGGGCCATAAGAGACCCCACTACGAGTGAAACTTTGAGTCATGTCTAGAGAGGGTTACTCTATACATTCGACTAGATTTGGATTAATGTTTGAAAATGTTTTAAAGAAAGTATGCATTTTGATATTTCTTTCAAATAAATGACTAAGGCACTAAAGAAACTATAAAAGGAGGGTGGCATGGAACCACACACAATTAGAAGAATAATGTTCACGAATTTACTCAACCTTGGGTAAAGTTGAAATTGTATGAATTGAAAGAGGGTATGATAACTCAAAAAGCCTAGAGTGTTGTCAGTACACTAAAATGTATACTTTTGAGATATGTCAATACTGTAAAAACTAGTTCAAATTCAATGAGTTGCTATCAGGAAACTAGAAGAAAGCCCTTCAGATTAGGAAGGAGACAATACAAACTAAGAAACTCAAGATGTGAAAACATGCAAGAATTCCTAAGTATAAAACTTGAACCAAATGGGAAGCACAACACCACCATATGGTACTATGAAAAGTAGTATAAAATATGTTATAGGACTCAAAGCATGAGTGATACGTAAGGTGACTTGAGTCCATCAATGATGATAATGATAATCAGTCTATAAATGCCTTCAATCCAAATTGGAAATTCAACCTAAGTTCCCTTAAGTCAAGTGTAAATGGTGAACCTAATTTAACACATCAACCCTATGAACTTAGAAAAGTGCAATTTTGAACTATCAATGAAGGATTTAAAGAAATTTGGCAAGTGGTTTAGACTCAAATGGGCAACATAATTGCACCAATTAGAGGATATGACACAATGTTTTAAGATGACAAATTTGAACAAGGAAAAATTGATTTTCACCTGGACAACGTAACACCTCCTTATTCAAAAAAATATGGACAATGTGCTTGGTTATGATATTGGTTTACAAACAAGTTTTGACTCAAATTAAGAACCAAGTAAGCTAAAAAGACTAGAATAGACCAATACATCTAAGTAATAATTCTAAAGCTCTAAAACTGACAAGGTTGCATGATATTGTTGAAGTCCATCTTTATACGTGCACTTGAGAGGAAATTAAGTGTTTGTGAAAAATAAAATTGCATTATATGGTAGGGCATTTTACACCCCCTTCTCTCAAGTGATAATACGATGGTATAGACCTTGGGGCACACCTCATATCAACAATATTTTCATGGTAAGTGGGGTTTGTCTAAAACTCTACAAGTTTACGACCGTCTAAATGGATTTCATGTGCATAAACTTTCATATTTGCACACAAGAGAAGCAACATGTCAATTGGATCCATGTTAAACGGATATTTGTGAAAAAGTCTTGTCCTTTTCACAACCACTACATCTATAAATTACTTAGTGTTGTGCAATGTCCTAAATGATCATACGTTCTGGATCGACTTGCCACTAATGGAGATCGTTTAACCACTCAAACCACCATCATAGTGGGGAAATCTTAATTTATATACCTTCTTATGGAGAGGGGTTGAAGATAATGTCAGGGGATGAAGCCTCAGGTCAAAGCTTCCTTATAGAACCCATGGGAGACAATGAAGTCCCCCTCACAAGCCAAATTACATGAAATAAAAGCTAAGTAAAAAGGCTTTACAGGTTGTTTTTAGATCACCTAAACCATACAGATTTTGGGGAGAGCCTAAAAAACTTTCATTTTACACATTGGACAAAGCACAATTTATAATGAGAATGTTGCTTTTGATCACCCGAGTTCCCTATAGGGGATGGGGGGAGAGAATATCTGCACAAATTCCTTTTTGCTTAAACAATTTAACAAAACAAATGAAAGATGACTTATATAAAATGAAACTTTGAAGTGAGTTTGGTTTTAAACACCAAATTGAAGTGTTTGGTGATGTTATTTGGCCCCTTGGCCTTAGTTTGCAGAAACTTTTGAAAAAAATCACAAAACATTCAATAAAACCATGCAATTTTTCCTTTTAAAGCACCAAAGGAAAGTTTATAGTTCTTTTTAAGCACCAAAAGGAGGTTAAAAGACTTAATTAAGCTCAAATCAATCACTTTCCATGCTGGTACTACATAAAAAATCAGATAACCTTATTTATCTTTGAAGCACTTTTTGCTTTGTGACAAGTAATTTTGGAAAACATGCTCTCGAGTTTGTGTTTTTTTGAAAACACAGAGACTGACGTCGGTCACTATTTGACTGGTGTTGATTCCTACAAGATCATCGTCGATCGAAACCCAACTATTACCAATCAAAAATAACCACCAACTATCACCTTTGAACCCAAAGGCAAAAATGTTATGCTTCAAAATATTTGTTAGGATAAAATCTCCAATAGATAAGCTTTTGGATCAAGATTATGTTTAGACCAGAGACTTATAAAACTTAAATTGTTGGAAACAAACTTGAATAAATGCTTAAAATGCAAAATTTAACCATATTTTTTCCTTCAACCCAACCGATCGTGGTTGTACCTAACCATCACCGGTCACTAAGAACCATCGCCAGTCACTGTGTAATTTGTGTGTGCACAAAAAATGTTAAAAACACAAGAAAATGAGCTAAAAATGATGTTTAAGGACTTTTTAACGACTAAAATGAAAATGTAAAATTTCCACAATGTCTTCCTTGCTTGAATAAACTCAATAGTCCCACCAGGCATGCCAAGATGTAGGATTGGATTACGAAGTTGGTTGGTCAAACATTAGTCATGTAAACACAAATAATCCATAAAGAACTTAACAAACTAGGCCTATTCCAATGGGGTTTGCAAATGATAATGAAGAATAACTAAAAGAAATCAAATACCTATTACCTTCCCAAGTGATTCCACCATCCAAAAATGACACTGAATATGTTTTTCCCCTTGATATAGTGTTCTTGTCTTTGTCAACAATGGATGCCAAGCTCCTCCATCATCTCAAGATCACTATGCATAACCTAGGCTCAATATAAGAAATCTAATCTATGCTTATCAAATGAAGCTTGTAAATAAGACACAATGATCAACACAAAGAAATATTGTGAAAATAATTATGCATTATAAGTTTACAATAATTTAGCTTAAAAATGATGTTCTATGCCCTTTTATTTATAGATTTTTCAAATGGGTCAGGGTCAACCATGACCGTCCATCTCAAGATTGAGATGTGTGGCCATGAATTAATCTAATATTACATAATAAATCCATAAATATCCTCATAAATATTTGGAAGGAAGAGACATTAATTAGGCATGGGTGTCCATAATCTTGATATTTGTTATATTTATGGCTTGAGGATGTCACCCCATACATCATGTCACTAGGTGATGTAGATATTGAGAATCAATTTCCAATAATGAAATAATCAATTGTCTCCATAGAAAATCCACTTAAGCTCTTGATTCGAATTAATTAGTTTAAATAATATTAATCAATTTTAGTGCAATTCTTTAGAAATTGATGCACAACTAATCAAAATGGTCAGAAAGTCATATTACCAGGTCATAATTTGACTTGAGAGGAATTAGAAAGCGATGTTAGATGTCTACGCACTGTTATCCTATTTAAGATGTTGCCAACATAAAATAACAAAGGTACATGATGTGTACCAATGAATTAGAAGAAAAGAGCGATCTAGAGCACAAAAATGTGAAACTGTCATTTTGACTCGAAATGAATTGATCAAAGTTAAGAATCACATAAAATGCTTTGCCCTATTTAAGGATCCATTAGCCTAAATCAAAACTTGTATACGACAAGCACAAACCATTTATCATGTTTTTAGTGATTATGGCCTAAATTGTGCATTTGAGTGCAATTCGAGTAAGATTGACAATTTCAACACAAATAGTGTTAGGAATTGGATGTCTATAATTCCCAGTAACTTTTAAAAAACAATGAAACATGTCAAATTTAACTCTTTACAAAGCTGACATGGAGGTGTGTATTATCTTGAACATCAAGGTTTTTCCAATACATGACATGCTAATAGGCTAGGTGACAGGGCACTAACAAGGTGACAACTGGGTGCTAGAAGCATTCCATGTCACAACCTTAATAGTTATGTAAAACATTAGGGTTGTTCTAAAATGTGAAAGTCAACACCACCAAATCATTGTTGCGTTAATGATTTAGTTTGCACCTTTTGTTAGATCTTTTGCAATTTTTTTTTCCAGAATAGCTATATTAAACAATAACATGATAAGATTTAATTTTCTGCTTTGGTAAAGTGAGATTTTGTAAAGCAAAAGAGTGTAAATCAGTAGTCATACCTCCATTGAAACCCATGATTGCTGACCCCGTCTCACCTTTTGTGCACACATTGGTAAGCAAAAATAATCATATATTATTGGTGGAGGTGATGATAGAGAATGAAATTGCGTGTTCTTTCATATGACATGGCAATGAGCTGTTCGGGAGGAGATGCTTTGTTTCACGAAGAACTTGAGCACTGGCGAAGTGGTGGGGAATGGTTAGGTAATATAGAACATGCAAGTGGTGAAATTTTTTAAGGTGAGTTTGGTGGTGATGGTGAGGGGCAATGACATGGTATTTCATATGATATTGTACACTAGTCCCAAATTTAGAGTAATTATTGGATATACATGACCTGCACACATCTTTGATTAGCCATTTTTTATTGTCAACGGTGGATGAGGATGTCATGAGCACTAATTTAATTGCGATAAGGCTCCACGTCCAATGAGTGGCTTGAATTCATGTTGCAATTTTGTTTATGTGGGTACAAGACGTCGAGGTCTCAAAGTCTATCTTGTAGCTTATGTTCATCCATGCTGCAAATATAGTAACATTTGGAGCAATTACATAAGGCTTAACAAAATACAAAAACACCGAACTAGGACCCCTGGAAGAAATTGCAAGGCCATACATAACATGCAAGCGGTGAAAGATTTCAACATGCATTGGGTGGTGATGGCGAGTAACAATGTTATGGTATTTCAAGGTATTTATATGACCAACAACACCCATTACAAATGGGCCCACAATATGCAGAGAGGTGACATATTTGAGTGGTTGTTTTCTATTGTTGAGGGTGGACAGGGATGTCATGAGAGCCAATTTGATTGCAACAGGGCTCCACCTCCGATATGCGACTCAAATCAACGATGTAAAGTCACTAATATGGGGATATAACATTGAAGTCCCAAAGTCTATCTTGTTGCTTCCGTTCATCCATATTACCATTATATTAACTCCTACAACAATCACAAAACCTCATTTTACTACAATAAATAATTACATCCTTTTCGACATAATTTACACTCTTGAAACAACTATAATATAAATGATATTTCTTTATCAAATTAAATTATATAACAATTTTTAAAATCAATTAAATAAATTTCAAATCAATCTACTGAATAACGCATATTTTATGAACACAAATGCTCCACTTCACATTCATTGATGTGTAACATTCCAACATTTTTCGTTTTTTGGATTGAAGAAAACATTCCAACATTTTTTTCAACATTTTTCGTTTTTTGGATTGAAGAAAACATTCCAACATTTTTCGTTTTTTGGATTGAAGAAAACATACCAACATTAAAATCTTTCATTCATTCAGAAGTAGCAAATACAAATTGTCCCCAAGAGGAAGAGTTCAAACAACTTTAACCATCGTCCCGACATACATAAATCCTTACAAAAACACGTGGGTAAACATTAGTAGTCGACATCCACGGCAGTTTACATTCAGGAGCATACACATCGACACATACATTTTTAAACTTTGATATTTCTAGCAAGGGTTTTGTGCGCATACGTCTCTCTGTTTGGGTTTTGTGTGCATACTTCTCTCTGAGTTTTGATTGCCATTTAAAGCAAAACATACATTCCGTTTATGGAACCCATGGTTGATCCGGCGTTGATGGCTGCAGCAGCTTCAAATTTTGCATCATATCCAGGTCAGTATCTCGTATTGTTGTTTTCGCATCAAATATCAGTTTAAACTGTCATATATTTTTTTGAAAAAACCCAAACTTAAAAGAGTGTATGTTTGGCTCTCAAATTTATACAATGCCGCTATGAATTGCTTATGTTTGTGCTTTCGTCTCAACTTTGTTAAAAGCACCTCAAACTGACGCTGCTGCTAAGGAGTTCTTGGATCGTTACCCGCTTCCCTTACTTTTCAGGTACACTTCTTGAACACTAATTTACGCACTAAATGTTTTAAAACCGTAATTCTTGTATATTAATATGCCTTCAATATTCAATAATCACCTAAAGATACAGGGATTCATTTGGTTTGTGGTTTGTGTTGGAAATTGCAATATTTATATATTTTTGGTCTGAACCCGTCATCTTTTATACCGAGACATTTTGCTATAGATATCTGCTATGACATTCCTTCTCTGGTGGACTTGAACCCAGGCCGCTAGGGTTTATATTATTCTATTGCAACATGAAATAATTAATTTGAGTTTTATTGTTATTGTGGTTGCCTTAAATGGACCCTTTCTGATCACTTATTTTCCTTGTTCAAAGGTCACATTTAAAGCTAACGAAAAGATTATGAATGTGGAAGTCTTTAGTAATTTTCCTGGAATCTTACCACTTGGTGTGGACACTTATTGCCAAGCCTACAATTCTACCGCCAATCAGGTAGCGTAAACTATCTTGCAGGGTATGCAGAACCTAGATAATTAGGATTTTACCTTTTTTCAGGGGTAATCCTTGGGTTACCAGAATTTCCTGGGATTATCTCTGCAGCTGAGTTTTGAACTTGGATGTCTTAATAACTTATAAGCACAAGAATATCTCCGCTGCCGAGCATTGAGCTTCACCAACTCAAAATCAAAAAAATTATGCACGGTTCATTTGGATACTGCTTTTACTATGGCATGAAACATGGCTCTTTTGATCATCTTTGGATTTTTATAATTGTTGAGTTGTGCTTTAGTTGTTCCCAATGGAATGAAACACGAGTTAAAATAAGTTCTAAGTGCAGGGATTTGAACATTGTTGTGTGGAAGGTTAGATTTTGGGCGCATTGTTATAAATAGAAGATTCCAGCCTTTTCATAGGATACTCACTTGTACCTTGATTTGTCTACAGACGATCAATGGAGTGAACCAATCAAGTGCGGAGGTAGTATATCAAAATGCTTTTTATGTTTCAACCACCTTACGGTTTTGGAGGGTACATATGATGGTATGACTATGCTGATTTGCCACCAGGAGTTCTATGGGGGCCTTCCTCTGCCTAGAGTTTTCAGACACTGGAAGTTTCTGATGTGGTGTTTGACATTGCTGGAATTAGTCACTGTCTGAGATGGTGGTGCAGTTAGAGGTGTTGGCAAAAGCCATTGGTAACTGAGTAAACTAAACTACGAAATCAGCCATGGTTAGAGCTAACACACACAAAAGAGAATACCGTAATTAACTATTTAGATATAAACCATTTATTCCATTAAAAAGTTTGAAGTGGATATTTATTTATGCATATAAATCATCACACACATGAACATAGTATTTCCTACTCAACTCATCTATCTTTTATTCAATCTCATTGTTCAGCACATTATGCCATTACAATCACTGTCGGTCCGTCTCATATCTCATGTTGTTACTCTATCTCTTTTCAATCTCATGCTATGCTTCTATCTCATTACAAAACAATGGCATTTATAATGCCTCAATATATATCAAATACAAATGGACATGGACATGTCCTAAACACATCCGAGTTGGTTTGAAATGCCTTGACATTATGTACAATGCCGCCATGTGTCCTAGGGCAGAATCGACCAGAACTATCTATCTGTAATTGGATCTAGTGAGGTTGTATCAGCAAGAGCTCTGTTGTATGCATGTTGGTTCTGCTCACTTGAATGAAGATTCCTGTCTTGAAAAGGAAAAATAACAATGCAGTGAAGATATTGTGGCTAGTACTATCTAATAAATTTCCATCCATTTATAAAGATTACGACAAGGCTACTTAAACATATGAGCTCACGGAGTTTAATTTTCTTGTACATGGTTGCCTAAATAAGGTGTCGTTGCAATATTTTCTTGATACGGATTAGAGGTTAAAATGAAAGGATGAATATTGTTGTGTGCAACATATATTGATGTTCTTTGGGGATCAATGTTATAATTGACTTAGCCCTATCAGTGTCCATTAAATCTATTTTAGACCTTATGCCCCCCTTTTTAATTGTTGAAATGAGGGGATCATATAGGGGCCCTCACCCATAGAGGTACTGAATGAGTTACAAAAGTATTGCATATTAAAAAAAGAGATAATGCTATTAACAACAAAAAACAAAAGCAGATAAAATTCTAGTGCTAAGGTTTATAGTTATTAACCAAAAGTTGGAAGTACGAACTATCCCAGATATATAAATGATGCAGAAGCATCTGTGGTCCTGAGCAATCTTGCATTGCCAAAAACAGAGTGTGTTTGTTTTTCGGTTCTTTGCTTCTTTCCGTTTTGTTTTTTGGTGTGTTGGTGTGATGGAGGAAGTTCTTGGTTTCCGTGCCAATGATCCTTGTTCCTAGCACATTCTTCAGTGGCATCATTTTGTATTTATTCTCTCATCTTGCAGTGTTGGGTTGTCTTGGTGTTTGGATGTTTAGACTTCATCTTTTCAAGTTTGCAGATTTTAATGATTGCCCATGTGGCATATATGTTATGACACGGGGAATATTTGCATGAATTTACAAGTGGCAAGAGTATTGTGACCCAAGGTATTTGAGTATGGAGAAGACATTTTCTCAAGTGGGGGAGAAGATAATTCAAAGAGACCTTCAACCAAGAAAACGTTTGAGGAAGATATTCATTTTCGGGTCAAAAAAATGAACATCTACAGGGGGCAGAAGTTTGGCGGAAGTTTAGTAGACAGAAAGTGAACAGGTTTTGTCTCTTTCTTGAACTGTTTGGTGAATGAAAGCGCCTGACCTGAAGATGAACCTTTGGGAGAAATCAAAGGGGCGTTGGGGAAGGTGGATAGTCATTCATTCCCGACCTTGTAAGTAAGAGGACATTCAATTTTGAACTGCTGCTGGGAAGTTAGGAAAAAGATCAGAATTGCATTGTTTCTTATTTTATTGGTCTAGGAGGTCTAGTATTGCTGCCAATGTGAGGCCAAAGATCTCTGTACGATATGTAGGTGTAGTTTAATTGTTCCTCCATGTTTATGTAATCAAATAAGCCAAATTTTGGCATGAGAATGGATTGTAATCCGCTGTGTTATTGAATGCAAGAATTGATCTCTGTAGTTTGTTGTCAAAGTGTTTGACGAAAATGTCCGTGTGTCCATTGAACTGTGTAAACCCTTGCAACACAGGGGATATTGGCAAGCCTTAAATGGTCTCTCCCTTCTTGTGCTTGCACCAATAAAAAACAACAGCAGACTATAGTATAGCTTAAACATAGGAAAACACATAGAGCAATGAGTAGAAAAGAGATCAGAGTAGATCCAATAGAACAAAACCGAGCGAAGAGCACCTTAAACCACAAATTTATCCTTGGCCTTCCTTGTTGCCATAGTTGAGTAAAGAACAAGGGTGATTTCCTGGCCTTCAAAGGCAGCCAAAAACTTGCCCTTTCTTTCATTGAACTCCACCCAGTTTCCCCATGTTGCAAAGATAAATGCCATCATAGCAGCAAAAGAAGGGCACATACCAAGCTCTTCGAGTTGGACTGTGTTATGTGGTGGGCCACTAAGAAGTTCTTTAATATCCATTTTTACCTTTGCCACCTCAAATCCATGCATCAATAATGAAATTATCTCAGCGGCAGGCTCTCTTGCCAGGCTTCCTAGAAGATGTCCCCAACCGCCGAACTAGAGGAGGATCAGCTGTGGCAAGGGCCATTGAGTTCCGTCAACCATGCTGATGCTCGTTCGTTGCATGGGCAATTTTCCCAATGAGGCGTTTCTTGTAGGCTTTCAAGCATTTGTGGATCCTAGCAAATGCAACCTTCCAGTCAATCGGCTTGGAATTCTTCTCTCTGCCATTGTCTTCTGGCGGGCACCAATAAGGCAGCTTCTTTTGCAAATCAGGGGGCAACAGGTAAGACAAACCCACGTTCTATGTAGACCACAATGATGGGTTTGTAAATTTCCCAAATGGATTTTAAAGCCTCAACCTTGAGTAGAGCATATGACGGAAATAGATGATGCACAATTAGCTGAAATGAATAGAAGGCAGGGGAGACATCACAAGCTGACTGAGAAAGGTGTCTTGGATTGCCTCAGGTGAATTTTCCATGTGTTAAGTCTTCATAGCCCACAGACTCGAGAATCCTTCTCAAGACCATTGATAAATAAGCAAGAATGGAGGAGTTGAGATGAAATGGAGCAGGTTTGAGGTTTAGTGCCGTCCCATAGATGGCGGTCTTGCAGCGATTACAGAATTGGGAAGGGCAAGAGATAATGAAAATAGAGGACTGAGAGAGCTTGGGGACGATGGTGAAAGACAGTTTGACTTGAGACAATGGAGTGTGGAAGTGAAATGCAAAAATAGGGATGGGTCGGCATAAATAAAGCCATCACACAAGTCGAAATCTTTGTCAGATTTTGCATGGTTGAAAGGTTAAGTCCACCATTAATGAAGAGAAGGGCTGTGTGTGTGAATGATCAAATGGGATGGCGAGCCATTGTCAAATTTGGAGGTTGCCACAGAGCAATCATGAGAAGGAAGGGGAATGAATGCCCCTTCATTGCAAGGGGCACGAGATGGAAAAAAGATAATGTTATTCAATTATTCTTTTTATTTTTTTGTTTTTTAAATAAAAAACTAGAAATTTAATTTAATTTGCTTCATTTTTTCCTATTGTCCTTTCTTTTCGCTCATGATCTGTCCAGGTTGAGAAGAGTGACTAACCCAAGCCAATTAGAGGGGAGGATCCTTTCGAATTTCGAGAAGATTCCCAACTCAATGCCCACATTAGCAAGGTGATCAACAAATTTATTGGCTTCTTGGAAACAATGGGTGAAAGAGACTTGAAGAAAAGAATGTTGGGCTACAAAAGTTGGGCTGAGAAGGAAGTTGAGCTTCCTTTTGGGAGTTTTGTTCGTCTTCTGTGTTGATGACCAAGAGAGAATCGCCTTCGACCTCTAAGAATTGCACCCTTTGAGATTTGGCAAGTTGGACGTCTTCTAGGGTGTGAACTTTTGTTTTGTTGTTCGTGGCACATGGGAGAAATGAGCCATATGCTGCCATGGCTTGGATTGAGCAAGATCTTTGAACATAGCCAATCGAACCACCCCAAGTTTTCTTTTTGAGGAACCATTAAAATTAAGTTTACATCGGTGTGGATTGGGGGGTCTCTAGTGGGTGTTCAGCTTTGGAGAGGGGGTTAATTTCTATGCATTTATTGTTGGAAGTGAAATAAGAGGCCAAGGAGAATGGAGTCATTGGGCGTAGGAGGAAGACCCTTGGAGCTAAGCCGTGACACCCATTCTTAGATAGAAACTTGGACTCGATGAATAAACTTGTCCTATGGGAGGGACTTATTCTAAAAAATCTTCTATTTTGTAGCAGTCATAGATTCCACATTAATAATGCTGGAAAAGCTGCCCATAATGGGCCAAGAAAAGAAGATGACGAGTAGTGTTAATGTCAGATAATATCAACGGTGGAGGTTGGGAAAACCTAGGAATAAGAGAGTTTCTTGAGCAGCCAAGACCACGTTCTTCTGGCAGTGGGCCAATTGAGGAGAATGTGTTCTACTGATTTAGAGCTGTCTTTGTAGAAGATACACCTATTTGGGGCCTTGGAAGTTCCTTTTTTGAAGGTTATTGAAAGTGAGAACCTTGTTCTAGGGAACCAACCAAGTGAAGGCTCAGCGTTTGTCAAATTTTGTTGCTAGGTGAATCAAGGGCACACACGAGGTAGCTTGGGCAGGTTGTTAGCTCGTAGTCGAGGTTGACTGTATAAGAGCCTAAGGGTGAACTATTCCAAAGCAAGTAGTGCCTAGAGGAAGAGCCTTGTTCTAAAGAATAGAGGTAATATGGGTGGGTGATTGGAGTGTTTGAATCATTCCAACTTCCCCAAGTGAGATAAGGAACCATGTTAGCATCGATGGGTGAAGATAGTTGATGAGAAGTGGATCCCAGCCGCAATAGAAAGTTTCCTAATTTCCATGAGAGAAGTGATATTCTTCAATGGATGGTGTGCAAATCGAGAGTCACTCCTAAAGTCAATAAGAGCTTCGAAACCTACTTTCTGGGTGAGTTGCTTGGCAATAATGGCTCTACAATCGCAGAGGAAGTTCTAAATGTGAGAGCCTCAAAACATGATTTTTGTGGAAAAATGCATTTATGTGCTGGGGAGTCCAGGTATTTCGCTTTGATAATTTTGCGCCGAAGCTGATTTGAATAAGTAAAGAGTCATCAAAGCAACTTAGCTCCCAAAGTTGAGTTGTGCAACTTGATGTTTGTTAGATTTGCACCTCCTAGGTGCTTGTGTAGACTGGCCTTCTTCCAGCTAATGAAGGGAATCCTTTTCTCATCATTGGAGCCCTGTTGCAAGAATTTTTTCATTTGATATAGAAGAGCAAGAGTGCTTGTTGGGATTATAAGAATAGTCAACAAATGTGCTGGGAGAGCCTAGAAGACTGATTTGAGAAGTTGGATACGACCAAAAAGACCGAGCCGTTTGTCCTTCTAAGAGAGGAACCTAAGGTCCATTTTCTCCAAGCGGTCTTTCCAAAAGTGCTTTTTGTTGGCGATTGAGATGAATGGAATTCCCAGGTACTTGCTTGGAAGAGAGCCAATCTGAAAGCCAAAGATAAGGGCTAGTATTGATGCATGCACAAAGGGGTGTTGAATAAAATCTTTGACTTCTTGAAGTTGGTAAATTGGTTAGATTGGGTAGGTATCAAGAATCTCTTTGAGAGAGTTGGCTTCTTCTTTGCAGGCTTGGCCTAGGAGTAGCATATCATTTGCGAATAAGAGATAGGAAATTGTAGGAGCCCCTTTAACTAGTTTAAGCCCATGAAGTTTGTTGGTAGGGACTTCCGCTTGAAGAGCCCGATTGAGAGCCTCGGTCATGAGGATGAAAAGTTAAAGGAAGAGATGATATCTTTGTTGGAGTCCTCGAGAGCTAGTAAAGAAACATGTTGGGCTGCCATTAACCAACACAAAGAAATGTGCTGATGATATGCAATTAAAAATCGGATCATACTAGGAAGACAAGAAGCCAAAACTTTTCAAGGACAAAGTGGAGTAATGCCTAGTTGACTCTATCAAATGCCTTGATGATGTCCAATTTAGCCACCATGCCCTTGGTTTTCGAGGATTAAAGGGAGTGCAACACTTTATGAGCAAGTACCACCTCATCAAGAATATGCTTCCCTTACACAAAATCTCCTTGCTCCTGGGAGATGAGATATGGCAATACAACCTTGAGTCTTTCAACCAAAGCCTTAGTGAGGATTTTATAGAGAGTGTGACAGAGTGAAACTAGTTGGAAGAGTTAGAAGAGGAGGTGATAGTAGATTTTTTAGCGATTAAGGCAATGAACATGAAGTTGAGGTCTTTGAGAAATTTTCTTGACCTCCTCACCTCATTAACAATTGTTATTACTTCGCTCCCAATAAGCTCTCAAAGTGCTGATAGAAGACTGCCAAGATTCCTTATGGGCCTGAAGCTTTATCTCCATTCATTGCCAAAAGAATTGACCGGATTGCATTAAGGGAGAAAGGAGACATTAGCCTTTTATTTCGTCGGGAAGTCATATGGGCCCATAGCTTTAGCACCAGTTGTTATGAAAACAATTGACTTGATTTCTTTATGGGAGAAAGGAGACGTTGGCCTTTTGTTCTGAATTGTGGAGATTAAAGGGGGACATTCACTAAGAAGGTGTCCATGGAGGACTTAGGGATCTACTAGTCGTGTTCCGATAGGTTCTGAAAGAAAGACAATGCTCCATTTCAAATGTCAGTAGGAGATTCCAAAAGAGAGTTGTGTAGGGAAGAGATATTGCTGATTCTGTTGGCTTTTGGGTGTGAAACAGTTGATATGTGAAACAAATTTGTATTTCTATTGCCTGTTGCTAGCCATGATTCTTTGGACTTCTGCTTCCAGTAGATTTATTCCTTAGCTTAAACCTCTTCCAACATGTAGTTAAAGTCGTTGAGAATTTTTCTTTATCTTCCTGGCCTTATTACTAATCGTTGTCACTTCACTCCCAATAAGGTCCCAAAAGTGTTGATAGAAGACTACTGGGAAGCCATTTGGGCTTGGGGCTTTATCTCCTTTCATTGCAAAAACAGTTGACTTGTTTTCCTCAAGGGAAAGGAGCCATCAAAGGCGGGCTAGAATGAAGGGCATTGGTGTGGGCACTAGAAGAGGGCACTTCAAAGGAAAGTGGTTGCTTCTAATGGTCGAGAGAGGAATGGAGGCGAACAAAAGAGGGGAGATGGAGATAAATGTTAATTGACACAAACGCTGGTTTGCGAGGCCAATACAATTGAAATGTCTATAGAAACAAAATCACCGAGGCAAGAGCTAATTTTATCGAGAATACCAAGCTTAAGGTATAGTGGAGGGAGTCCATCAAGATGAAGGCAAACAGCGGTGAGGAGATTGCCAGAGCAAAGGGAATCAAAAAAGGGTATGCATGAGTGGAGGAAAAGAGTAGCTTTTTTGAAGACTCAATGGGCGAACAATGATGATTGTCTAACACATTTATGTTGAGGCAAAGGAGGCTTGGAAAAGCCCATATGAAGGATTTTAATCGCAGACACGTCAAAGGGAGACAAATAATCCTTAATACTTTTAAGCAATAAATAGGGAGACGACCAAAGACCAACAAAGTGACTGATGAGGGAAGATGTTTTAATGGTATGCTGATCAAGCTGGAGGCTCTTCCAGTCTAGGCCTAAATATTTAGGCTCCTTTGAGAGATAGAGGTTGTCTTGAACTTGACAAAAGGGGAAGGAGACCTACCTGCATAGGATGATGCTAAGAGATAAGGAGGTTAGGCTAGATTCCTCCAAAACGCTAGAAGATAGTTTTGTTTGCTCTTGAATGAAACTTGGTTGGAGAGGAAACCTTGAAGTGTGTAGTTTGAGATGGACCAGGCCCCAAAATGGAAGGGAGGACATCATTTGAAATCCTTGCTCACAAATCGGCACGCAGATGAACTTTAAGTAGAGAGCTTGCAACAGGAGGAGCTGATTGACGCTTATAGTAGGGAGACAAACTGTGGATCCTTACAATGCACTTGTTTCTAGGGACACCCATGTGGAAGCTCTTGGAGATCACACAAGTTTGAATTGGGAAAGCGACTTGCCATGTAAAACTAAGGAGGGGTCTTTGCCCGATGGTTTTGTTGCCTACTTTTGCCTCCAAATGAGAGGGGAAGAGCTAGATTTGCCACAAATGTCAAGCTCTGCCTTGATGGACATGTTCGGCTCATCCCTACTAAGGGAGCTAGAGAAGAATGGATCTCCCCAGAAACTGGGTTCAAGCCCTATGGCAGCATAGGGCCTCCTTTCTCAATCATTATTAGATTGAGTACCTTATGCCACTGTTTTTTAATGTGTATGTCTGTATAATATTTCTTGTGGTATTTGTGGGACTGTATGGTATATGGTGGCTTGGACAAATGGCTTCCTCTCAACTTATTTTTCATTGAAAACAAGAAGCAACAAAACTTGAATGGTAGTTATGAGATGACAACTTAACGTGGAACTCCCCAAAGTAGAACATACTACGTTTAAATGAACAACCATTGAAGAAGTCTGCAAAAGCACGTGGTTTGACTTGTAGATCATCACATAAGGTTTGATTTCTATCATCATTTATAAAGTGACATTGGGATGTGACATATATGAATAAATCACATTCTCCTTATCTAAATAATTTGCGAAATGATAGTTCATACATATTCATTCTGTGCTTGTAATTGCGAATGTACATGTAGTCAAAGCAATATATATGCTTGGGACCCCTATCTATATATATGCTCGGGACCCCTGTTTATAGATATGCTCGGCACCCTATATAGACATATGGCGTTCTTACCTATCTATCTATCTGGAGGGGGAGTTCTTGTTCCTTGTCCCTTGGCCCACCCCCCCCCCCCCCCCCGCCTAAGGGGCCCTGTCTGGCTAGACGACCGATCTCTATCTGGGCTACCACATGAAACAATTTAGAACTTTTTGTAAAAGTGACTTTAGTGGCTTGTGAGTACCTCACAAATGTTGGACTGTGGACATAATACAACCACAAAATTTATGTTATTTACTTATAGCACACAAATGGCATGTTTGTATGTGTTGAGTGTGATGTTTTTACGGGAAACATTTTCATGTTAATATAAAACTAAAAACCTTATACATGATTGTGTTGAGTGGATACACATGAAATCTTTGCATAGTTTCCACTTTAACACCTTTTTAGAATTTATTTTAAGAGGCTATTACATAAGCCTCTTTGTAGGTTGATAAGCAATGATGCACACTCGTGAAAAGTGCATTACATTTTTAAATATACATCTTTCCCCTCTTCAAAGGTTGATAGCTAATCATTTGCTTGGACTTCCTAGACTTAGCTAAGATAGCTAGTCTCTTGGGAAAGGGGTGTTCTCATTGAACTTCATGAGAACTTAAGGAAGAAGACTCAAGGTCAGCCGTCTATGACCAAGAGTTTGCTTTGCTTCTTTCAGAAGAGCTATGCTTGCTCAAAAGAAAATTATAGAAGCCTTTCTAGGAACCAACTTGAACACGGAAGGTATCATAGTTTTATTTTTTATGTTTTGGTTTTTAAAATTTGCTTTATAGTTTGCATTTTTGTAAAGGTTACAAAATACATAATGATTCTTTGATATAGTTCTAACCTCTTTTATTTTGATTTCAACTTCTATTTAATATTTTTTATGCTTTTTCATGGGAAACTCAAGACTAATTTGGAGTCTATTTGCAAGTTGAAGATACATTAAGAATCGATTCATTCGATATATTCTCTTTATTTGACTTCTTTTATTTTAGGTTTAGTTTTGTAGATTTTTCTTTTCTTTAAATCTTTATAAGAGTAGGAGAAGAATGAAGTAAAATGACAAGGTCCACTGGCCTAAATCTATGGCATAAATAGAGGATGTTTTTTCTCTCCAAAAGGCTTATTAATGTTAATATGTAATATGACATGTTCTTATGTCACATGTTACACTTTTGGTTGAAGGATATGTTTTAGTACGCTAATGCTTTTTATATGTTAAAAAGCTTTCCACCTGTGTATAGCACTTGCAATCTCTTACACCACCATCAGGAAGAAGGGAGAACTTAGCTTGCAATCACTCTCTCATCTTTAATGAAGAAAAATACCTTGCTTCCTATCCTGTTAAATTATAAGATATCTGTGTAACATGCCTGGTATCTTTGCAACACACAACTCCAACCATGATCCTCTATGCTGTTCAACGTGTGGTGATACATGTGGCATCTTCAAGGGTGCCAGGGCTAATTAAGCATTTGAACTTATAATAACAGTGTTGTACAAAACACATAGCTATCGTGGGTAGATGAGATTCTGAATGGTTGAGATGGTATACTTTATGGTACTTAGGCCTTGTTTCATATCTTAATGAAACTTACAAAAAGTGCTGGTATGTGGCATGTTTTGGCAGTACTTGAATGCAAGGCAACATTGTTGAAGCTACACTTACCTACCTAATAAGCAGGCTAGCTGTTTTAGCGACACAATTCTTATTTAGGGTTACAACTCATTGAAAATTGAAACAGTGGTTGGAGTAGCTCTTTAAGTTACAGTCTTGCCATGACTCGTTCTGTTTTCTTTGCACTTTTTGCAGCTCAAAAGGTATACTGAAATATACAGCTACCATTCAGATCAAATTTGATGCAAGCCTTGAGTTTGTGTCTGCTTCAATTCAATTGTGATTTATGCTAATTTGACAAAGACAACACATAACAGTTTGTAACTTGCACCACGTAAGTTGTAACCAATAGTTACGACTAAGGGAACATGAAACTGTTTACTTTAATGAGACCTCATTGATAGCTATGTTGCAATAATGAAAACATGAGAGATAAATCGCTCTGTAGATATTAGAATCGATGCAATATCCTATGATCTATAGGAGGAAGTATTTGGAGTGTAAACTATATTTTTTAATAAATTGTTGTAATAAATGAATAAAGGAGTTATTATGATTGTGATGTATAATAATTGAGAATTGTTAAAAGGTTGTGTATATTTTTTTCTGAATGGAGTTCCAATAGGATGGGTTACTCCCAACCATTGCACCTGTCCTCCTAAGTGCTCAGAGACTCCTACATATTGTATTGGATCTTAGAATCACATCACCTAGCATCTTATCATTTCTCTGTCATATGAGAGAGATGGCATGAATATTGTCAATTTGATGTGATTAATGGTGAAGAATCCATTTATTATAGCTTTTGCTTTGTGTGTTACTTATACTACAACAATAATGTTTTATTTGTGAATGATGGAATGTGTGTGTATTTATGTTTACGTACCTGCACGGAGAAAATTGAACTCTACCCCAAAGCTTAAATAATTTTGAATTCAAGATTTGGAAAATGTAAAATGTATTCAATTATTAAAAAGTTGCGTAGAGTTTCTTTTGTTTTTAGCCAGTGTACTTTAGCCCTTGTGATGCATAAGGCACTCCTTTGATGAATCGATGTAATTACTAGTCTCATTGAGTCCGTTTTGATCACCAATAATGACAATACAGTTTTTCTGCTTGTTTAATTTCAGGGAAGGTAATGGTGAATTAGGAAATTCCCTTTGATCATTTTTGTGCTAACTTCAATAAGGCCATCAAAATTCTTTAATGCTATTTCTAATGCTTGATGCATTGAGACATTTATGAAAGCATGGAAATAGAAGAATGAAAAGCACTTGTTGAAGGCTTCTACAATTTGTAAATGATAAAATTTCATAAGGGATATCCAACGTTTGATAAACAATCAAGAAGGTAAGCAATAACATAGATTACATCTCATATTCTTAACAAGTGATGAATTCTACATTTCTAAGCAATGTTTTTCTTAGGCTTCATACACAAGATTTATGGGTTTTACTAAAAAAAGGGTTTGGCATTTAGGTTATATATATATGAAACACATGAATTGTTCGGAAAGAGTTCTCATCTATGGGAAAATGAATGCCAATTCTATTATAATGTAATCTAATTGTTAGAGTAGATTTAGTATTTTAAATTGCACTAGAATTTCCTTTTATGGATGCTTTAGTCCTCCTGATTGCTCTAAATACTTTTTAGGTTACAGTTATTTTATGGTATGAGGTGCAGGGTGGCCTCAAAATTTGTAATTTAGACTGAACATAAGTATTAACAACAATCAAAAGGAGAAACCATACATCATTAGAAATTAATTGTGGCATTTGTCTCTGTTGTATAATATAATAGGTTACTCAGTGTAATATAATAGGCTAGTCAACAACAAGTACGTGACTTGATATAGCCTATTGAGTTGAAAGAATCAAGGATCAAATCTAATTCCTTTGAAATGTCTAATATTGATTTATACATCTGGAATACTCTTATCAATGTAGTAGCTTGTCAACTGCTATTAGTTTCCCTAGGCCATTTTTAATATTATATTTCTTTTCGTTGTTCAAATTATGTACTTCCATATATAGGATTGACTAAATTGACAAGTTTGCAGTGCATTAGAGAGCGAGTATGAGGTTCCTGGGCTCGAGGCTTCTGTGGTTTCATGCCTAGAGAGGATTTTTAAAACATCATATGGAGCTTCACTTCTTCCTCAGTGTATGGTATGATAAACAAATCATTATTTATCTTGCAATTCAATACATATAGAACATCATCGACAATTTTTGAGATGAATACATCTGTCATTGCTGTTGGTAATTTCAATTATTAAATTTGAGTCTACAGGTAAGGCCTTTAAGGCTTTTAGATTTAACAAAGCTCTTTTTCCAATAAAATAATGTTGTATTTTGAAAAGAGATGTATAGTTGTACGGTTTTCTTAGGAGTAAAAAACTCCTAATTTTAATATTGGTTTATGTTATTACATAGATTTTGCACCTATCTTGATTTTGCAGCTCGCTGTGCAAAAATCTAATGATACAATGGGATCACCTCCAAGCTATAGGACCTTGGCAAATTGAGGTGAACCTCCGGAGAAGGCCGGCTTCCTTTCACTAAATTCAGTGCAACTGATAAACTACTAGCGCGTGAAAATTTCGCTTCTTAATGATGTTGCTCCTAAACTAGGGTTTTACTGGGAGAAAAGGGTTTTGGAAATGAAATTGCAAAAACTGGAAATGGTGATTGCACTAAATATTTTGTAGTGGATTTTAATGCTTGTTTGAATGAACACAACAAAATAATAAATATATTGAAATTTATAAGAGCACAAACTCATACAAATGTGAAACCAAAGGTAATATTGGATATTTTCTCATACAAGGGATAAGATTCTTTATTTTTAATCAAACAATCTTTCAAAAAGGCAAAAAAATACCACAAATGAAATTTCGTGATTGAAATAAGAATAAAAATATCCACAAATTTGATTAATAACCTTGTATACACAAAGATTACACAGACAAGAAAGACAAATCTTCAATCTATTCTCATTCCCCAGGTTACAGCATGTAGATAAATTATTCAAAATGTAGAACAATCTCTCTAGCAACAAAAAGATAAATGGGCTACGCCATAGTACTCATATTTATACAAAAATTTCTCTTGGAAGAGATGTAGTTAACAAAGAAATCCACGCCTAGTTGAAGAGCATGCAAAATTTGGAAACTCCATGCAAAGGGGGTGTGATCTTCAGCTGCAATGGCGTCCTTGGCAAGGTAGATAAGTGGAAAAAGAACATGCAAGTGCTAGGCGTTCCACTTAATTGCTAGAGGCATGGGGGAAACTTGATAGTCTTCATGCAACGCCTTTGTTGTTTTCAATTTAGCTGCTGTAGTTTCTCCATGCAATGAGGTGCCAAAGTGAAACTCAAACTTAGAACAATATATAGCTTTAGATAACTTTAGGCTATTTTTGCAAAACCCTAACTTGTAATTTTTAATTGAAACTTTTACAACTTTCAAGTCGTACAATTTTGACAAAAATGGAAATGCATTTTACAATATGTGTTTTTGCAATTTTAGCAACTCAAAATTTGTCAGAAGAGAAAGTGTAATTTACAAGTTTGCTTTTTACAACTTTCAACCTTTAAAAAAGGAACATGGAAATTACAAGTGCCTCTTTCTCAAAAAGAGCTGTCAAAGTGATAGTTGCAATTTACAATCTATAACTTTACAATATTTTTTGCTAGGAAATACAATATACAAAATGTTTGTGATAGAAAGAATTATTCTACAACCAAAACCTCTGAAGACTCTTTCTCCTTCGCTTATGTCTTCTCAATATATGCATCAAAACTCTTGAAGATCTCCAGGATGCGATTTTTTTTCGGGACCAAAAGAGTAGAGGTGGCTTATTTCACATTCTGCAATCGTGTCAGAGAGTTCCGTTCGTGCAACCCTGTATTTTTGAGTCTCTTTCCCCATCTGATCCAATTTATTATGGTACCTGATAAAACGATGGATGGAGCTCATGCTGAATGTTGTGTCTCGTGTTGACTCCTTCAATCACTCCTTTGAATTTATCTTGAACTTCCCGAGTTGAAAGGACCTAGTTTTGACGGTCTGTTGCTTGACTTGACCATTTATCTAGCAAATCTTCAATGTCACATGGCATATCAGTGGCCTTGTCATGTGCAACCTTAGCTTTATTGGCACTTTCTGTGAGTGTCCTTATTTTGAATTGAGTTGCTGTTTCCAATTCCTCTTGCTCTGCATCATTCGTCAGTATCTTTTCTGCAAGGAGGATATCAGTTTCAATTGTATCCACAACTGTCAACTTTGGATAGAAAAGGTTCAATATTTCTATCTCTTTCTGATACTTGTAGATTTGCTCTCTCAAAGTTGCCCATGTCTCTTTCAGAGTTTTATAGTGGTCCATTACTAATTCAATTACTCTGTTTCCCTTTGAGATGAGCTCTTATGCCCCGTCTTTTGTGGCCCTTCCCATGCTGCCAATCTCTGTCACTGCATCGTCTCTTGGTCTATGATCTGATTAACAGGTTGTGTTGGTTTAGCAACGGGCTCAATGAACTTCTTTATTGCAGTCGTCAATTGTTCAACTTTGTTCTTCAATTCGTCCTTAGTGATCTTGTCACTATCCATTTTTTCAAAAAGAGAGTTAATGCTAGATTGAACATCATGTTTCAATCCCTCTCTTGTAGGATGACCAAGGTGAACCTTTGATATTTGGAAATCCCCCACTTGAGAGCTTTCTGTTTGTCTGGTGGGGGACTACAATCTCTACATACTTTTACCCTGCTGAATCATATAATATCCTTGATATGGTTCTGGGAGTTGCTTTGGATTTCTTAAATGCATTTGTGAGGCCAAAATACAATGTGTTCGGGGACACCATCTGCTTACGTTTCTTCCCCACTGTCTATACTAGTTAACTAGGAGTGGCATCTTGTTGTCCTGGCACTGCCACTTGTGAATCTGCAGTTGAAGTTGCTGGACTGGTGCTTACGGTGACAAGTGTTGAGTCTATTATTGTCATAGCCGTTGAATCTTTGATTGATGTTTTGCCAATCTCTTCACCATCTGTGGGTTGAGTGGCCACATTTGTATTAGTGATTTGCTCTGCCTCTACCTCCTTTGTGGGGGTTGGGGTTATTGTGGAAATGGAAGAAATGGGTGCAGTGGAAATGGATGTGCCTACTGGGGGTGTGGGAGATGGAAGTGATAGTAATGGAGGCGTAGGAACAGGGAGTTGGAAAAGGGGAACCTGTGGGAGTGTGGAGTCCAAAGCCGTGAATGAATCAATCAGTGTTGTGGGAACACTCATGGTTGATGAAAAGGGGAAAGTGAGAGGAGATGAAAATGAAGCAGTAGTTGTCCCAGGGGTTGGGATGGCCAGTGGGATTGTATTCAGGATGACTGAATCCGCGGCTATATATTGCTGTGTAGTGCTAGTGATTAGCGGGGTGGAAGGAATTGTAGGAACAGGGAGTGAAATTATGGAAGAGGGAGGAATTGTGGGTGAAGGAATTGGAAGTGAGACCTGAGTGTCCAATGGAATTGTTTGAACTATCGGCAACAGACTTACTGAGACAGGTGAATTGGTGGGAACGGAGGGGGCAATTGCTTGAGGTGAAGGTGGAGTGGAGACATGAGGAGGTGTTGAAGCTGATGGAACTACAAAGATAGGAGGGACTATAATAGAGATAGGAGTAGATATTATGATCGAGATAGGGGTAGAAACTATTGGAGTTTCAATGGCAGTTGTATCTTCAGATGAAATCATTATTGGTTGATTTACTGCTGCTCCTTCGCTGCTTGATTGTCCTCTCTTAGCCTTTGATTTTTGCTTTCTCTTGTGGGAAATCACTGGCCTATTTGCATGTTTTGGGAGGTTTCCACTGTTGGAACCCTCTGTTGATGGTGGTACTCCCTTCTCCTTGAGCTCTTGTAGCTTTTCACTGATGCTCACTGTCTCTTAGGTCACTTTGACCCCTTCACTTCTGAGCCAACGGATTGTTCTATTTATTACGTTGGTGGTTCTATCCATTAATGAGAAAGACTCGGGAATGAACCACCTTACTACCTGGAAGGGGTTGAGCATAGATTTTATTCTCATAGTAGACCTTGTCTACTGGGGACTCATCATCTACCAAGTCCTCGGGGACTGGTGCCATGTTGAAAGCCTTGATATGATCAAGGGTCATCCTAGAATAATCCTTCAATCTTACTTCTTCTTCATCTTGCAGATCCTCCTAGTAGTCTTCATGGTAGGGGACATGGGAATATGTGGAGATTCCCAATGCACTAGTAATGTTGCCATTTACATCATAAAATGGCCTTGTCTCCAGAGCCCTTGAGGTCATTTGGGTCATTTTAGTATCTGCACACTTGGATTTGGATAAAAAAGGGCATGTGTACCTCCTTATGTTGATGGGGAAATGAATTCCCGCCTTATATTTCCTGGATAACAACTTGTGAGTCTCCACGAGCTGCCTCACAAGTTCCATTAAGGCCGATTTGTGACTCACATACCTCGGAAGGGTGTAAGGACAACCACTGAATCCCCCCTACTTTGATGTATGAGTATGTGGGGAATTGGATGAAATAAGATCCCCAATTGGTAATCTCTGAAGTGGCAACATCAAAGAATCTCTTCTTCTCTAGCGCTTTGTTGAACATGACTATGATGCAGTAGATGAACGCATCATTTACTCTCCTGAAGTGCTGCCTACTCGCCTCAGGAGTGAGGTGAGGGTAATAGTTGAAAACTTTGTTTGCTTGGTCAGCTATTATGTTCAGTCCTGGGAAGGCTCCCTCTTTGGCTAATATATAAACTAGATAAGAAGTCATATAGAACTTCCTTGTATTATGGACTTCTATCCACTGCTTGTGGATGGAGTCACTTATCAGCTGTGCCCAGTGGATATATTGCTTGTTTTGGTGGATTACCCATATGTATTGGTACATCTAGTCTTGGAAGTTCTTTGCATCGTGGCTCCCGGTGATTCTATGCAGTAGTGTGATTAGATCACCAACTTCATCCTTAAAATCTATTCTTGCCAATGTTTTGGGCAATCTTGTGGATGTAGCCCTAGGGACCCTTAGCCATTGCCTATTCATTACCCTTTGACATCTAGTGTTGTTGTCCTGATAGAATTTCTACGATGATTCAGGAGGTATATCTAGGTAACTCTCATATTCAGGTATTAGGGACACAGAGTCTATGAAATTGGGGTGTAGGTTTAGAATCTTTTCCCCTTTGTCATTCAACACTTCTGTCTTATCCGCATCATAATGTTTTGCTAATGTGAGCACCAGGTCAGGGCTTTGCATTGAAAGGAAGTAGTTGTTGCCTGGGGCAGTACACAGTCATAAATGCTTTGAATTAAGTCATTTTTGAATTTGGCATTTACTCTAGTCCAGAAATCACTAGGTCAGTGTGACCTAAGTCTATGTCTGTTATCTCATTTGTATTAGATTCCAAATTGAGTGGGACACCGGGCCCTTAGATTTGAACATCTATTTTCCAAACATGGATTTTGGAGAAATTGCTGGGGGAAAACCAACTACAGAGTTGACGAGATTTGAAGGTGCAAAATGCAGGTGAAAGCTCCGGTGGATATTGGAGTTGCTATTGCAGGGAAAATCTTCGACGGAGATGGTAGTTGCAAAACACACCTGTGATTTCCGGTGAAAATTCTAGCAGAGTTTGTAATTGCTCTGTGCACTGGAAAAGTCCATGGAGTTGTGAGGTTGCAATTGCAGGTAGAAATCCCGCGGGTTTTGGGGTTGTTTTAGCAAGTGGAAAGTTCGTGGGGACTATGTAGGGAATCTTACAAGGGAATATTTCGCTGGTTTCTACGAAATTTTGAAAAAACCATAGCTTTTCAGTGGCTAGAATCTTGAACAGATGACTTTGACAAGAGTTTGAAGATGACCCTAAATGACACCACGAAAACTACTAAAAAACCCTATCGATGCTTAAGCAAGGAATAACCTAAATTGCAACTAGATCCACTTAAAAAGAGTGCAGGAAATTGAAAAAATGACCAAAGCAAGCTTTGAATGTGGAAAAGATAGCTTGAAAAACGCAGGAGGTCAATCGGAATATCGTGCAGGGGGTCAATGGTGTCGTGGCTGAAAGTTTGTGGTGGCGTGGTTTGATTGCGTGGCTTGCAGGGTCGAATGCATGGCTCAAAGTTGCTAGCAGGGTCGCAGAGCTCCAAATCCAAATTAGCAAATAAACAAGGAATTATGATAACCCTAATTTCATTTATATAACCTTTGCATTAATTGCCCCTAAGTTGGTGGTTGGTGGGAGATCGAGAATTCCGGAGTCCACAAGCAACTTTGCAATTTTGCTATTTGCACTTTGACCTCTACATTTCGTAAGATAGTTTGACTCTTTGGAAATGGGAGGGCAGAACACGAGGCACAATTCGCAACTTTGTAAGTTGCAATACTTGAGTTGCAATTTGCAACTGGAGTTCCGATTTCCGGTTGGAGTGATGCACGGGAAGCGGAGGTTGGGAAGCATTTTGCAAGTTTGCAAGTTGCAAATTGCATTCCAATCTTCGGTTTCCGCGAGGTATATGTTTGACGGGAAGTAGAACTCCGTTTGCAATTTGGAACTTTGCAAGTTGCAAATTGCGAGCAGGGTTCTGGTTTCTAGTGGTTATGGGTTTTGCGAGAAGTGGAGGTTGGGAAGCAATTTGCAAGTTTTCAAGTTGCAAATTGCATTCCAATCTTTGGTTTCCGTGAGATATATGTTTGGCGGGAAGCGGAACTCTGTTTGCAAAGTGGCAAGTTGCAAATTGCGAGCGGGATTTTGGTTTCCGGCAGTTATGGGTTTTGCGGGAAGTAGAGGTTGGGAAGCAATTTGCAAGTTTGCAAGTTCCAAATTGCATTCCAACCTCCGGTTTCCGTCCGTTGGGTGTTTAGCAGGAAGCGGAGTATGGGATGCAATTTGCAAGTTTGCAAGTTGCAAATTACACCCAAATTTGCGGTTTCCCGGGTCATTTTTTAAGGCATTTTTCCAAAAATTAATGGGTCTCCCTTAGGGTACTTGACATTTTGACATTTTTGGGACAAAAATATCAAATATCAACAGTTTATATTTGCAACTATTTATTATCTGAAATTTGAATTGCAAAAGGGTTATATGGTTATGGATTGATTTCCTTTTCTGCATCATTTTAAGTGATAATTTTGTTTGTAATGCACCTAGAATGCTCATGCTAGTTACTAATTTTTGTTATATGATAAGGATATAGCATGGCTGCATGGGGTATGGGAGACAAACGATTGGAAAGGGGTCAGGTACCAAATTATCAATGGTTCAAAACTGTTTTGATGACTCACTAAGCTGGGTTTGGATAGAGGATTGTGAGTTTTACAGGTTACCGATTTGAACCAATACAGGGTCATATTTGCCACATGTTGGCCACTCCATAAACCTAATATTTATTATAATATTATGGGCGTAGGTATTCTGTTGTATAGATATTGTACTTTAGTGGGATTTTTATCTATGTGGAGTATTTTTATACAGTCATCACCACAACCACTGTTTTCTATGAGCAAACATTACCTTAATGACATTTCAATCATGTTTATTGCTAATAATCACAAGATAAGAGGACCTGCAAAGATCCCAATCACCTCTAAGCATTTGTTTTTTTGATAAAAGGTAAATAATATATTATCAAAAGGGAACAAGCCCCACAGTTATATAAAGAGTCATGTAACAAATTTCAATACTTGCTTAGCAAGAAAAATCCCCTAAAAACATGCTTACAACTGTTTTTAGCTTTTTAGTTCCATCTTAGCTACTTTCTTAAAAGAACATTCATGATATTTCCAAGATCCTGTTTTTATCATTCATGATTTATTACACGCAAGCATGCATTCCTGTTATATATATATATATATATATATATATCTTCAGGATATGCATGTCAACTTTTTACAAGTAATTCCAAATTCTAAGTTGTGCAATAATAAAACCATCAATTTTTTTGTGTGTGAGACTTCTTTTTTGCCCCTGAGCTTATTGGAATCATTTGATGCCACAATTCAAGCACCTCTTCACAACTGAAAGGCAGAAATTCCTGAGTAGGAGAGGGACTTCTACATTCCTGTTTTGTCTTCATGCCATTTTTGTGCACATCTTTGAAAGGAACACCTTGTTTTTCTGCATCATCATGCGTTGCATCCACTGGTTCATGCATGTTTTGAATTTCTCATGATTCTTGTGAAGGATGACAAGGTTGATCTCCATCAAAAGTTTCTTTCTTTTGATCGCTAGGTGCAACACAATAATGCTCCCCAAAAGCACCCTTATGCCCAGTGGCCTTTTGCTTCTGTTTATGTTGCACCACTTGAAAATCCTCATCAAAAGAGAAAATTTTCCAACTTCTTTTGGATTTGATTCATTAATATGTGGGCATGCATTAGCAAGATTACCATATTTAAAAAAAAAAAAAAAAAAGCCTGGTAAACTTTTTAACGTGACCGGCGGCGCTGGCTAGACACGCCTAATACCGGTACCACGGGGCGGGGGGAGACTAGAACATGAGACTAGCAGAGCCGCAGCGGAAATACTTAGCCAACCAGGCTAGGGCCCCCGCCTAGCAAGATTACCATATTCAAAACATTGCCTATATCTAAAAACATTGTTTTCATAATCTACTTTTTGGGTTCTTGTCGAACCTCCTACCCCCTCCCCGCCCAAAAAACCAATGCAAAATCAGCAGGGAGGCCTTTTACTTAAATCCACCACCACACATATTCAGGTACATGTAGTCTTGAATTTGCCCTTTGTTGAATTGTTTAGGGGAATGAATTTCCCAGTTTTTTTTTTTCCAATTACTTCTAGGGTTGAGGGCATCCAAAAATACAAAGGTAAATTTGGCAGCCTAACCCATATTGGGAAAAGAGAAAGGGTTTCAACCAAAGGGTTGAAGTATGAATACCATAGTTTCATAAAAACCCTGACCCCCTTATAAAATAGCCCCCCTGCTGTAGATCACATCCCAATACATTTTTTTTATAATAAGCATAGTGAAAAACCATAGTTACCAAGAAACTCCAATATAGGGACAAGGACCGCGTACTAGTCCCCATACCCACATTTTTTGATGACATGTACATACAATTTAGCCGTACCCTTATTCATTTACTCACACTGATTTGAATGGCGTCTTTGTCCATGTACCAATACCCGTACCCCCACGTCTCCTGGCAACTATGTGAAAAACTCTTGGGCACAAGGTTAAATTTCCACGTCATTTGAAATGAGAGGAGACCAATTTTGGCATACCCACTCACTCTTAGTAGGGAGAGTGTGCCAAAAACCATTAAACCTATACATTAATCCTTTCTCGTTAAACAAAGAACCAAAAGTGGAGATGCTTCAATTTCTAGATAAATAGAAAGGGGTGACAATGCTTTGTCAATAATAAATCCTTATGAGAAGGAAGGGAAGCATTACCTAATGCATCCAAATTTTTGGATCCAACCAAAGAGCCTTCTTTATGTTGATCAATATTTCTTCTTGAGATCATACTCTGGTTTCAATGCAGCCTGTTTGAATGAGGCTTTACCTAGAGACTTAATTGATGTTTGTCGCTTAATAGCTGATTCCTATAAAAAGCCTTGCATGTTATCTTGGGTAAAGTTTCTAGTGGATCCTCAATGGAATAACTTGATTTTCCTTCAGAGCTCTTGCAAGCAACATTGCATGTTGACTTGTGAATGATGTTGGTGGATCCTCCTTCGAAAGAGTTGAATCTCCTCTAGAGCTCTTGCATACGCAGCCTTTGTATCTCACTCTTGAAGATTTACCCATGCCTCCCACACTCTCAAAAAATGTATGTTATATAAACAATTTTAGGGTTAATCGTGCAAAGAAAAAACAAAAAAACTTAAGCATTTGATAGTGGGGTAGGAATGGTGAATATAATCCCACTGCTTTGTGTTTGACTGAAATTTAATCACGTAATCGTGCAAATTAAATTATGTTAATGAGTAGTTCTATTAATCATTGATTTTGTAAGGTAGAAACAATTGTTCCCATTAATCATAGACTTGTTGTGTATGGGAAATCCTCATGCCCATTTTAGGCCCCATGTTCAATTTTTTAATTAAGGTCAGATCATAGTTACCTAAGTCTTGGGGATGGGGGGGGATGTGGGGACGTGTGGATGGGGTTGCCTGGACGGCTAAAAAATTGCCAGATTTTGTTGTATGGCAAGGGGACACCTATTAAAATCATATATAAAATTTAATATATATTAAATGAAATTTAGGGGTTTAAACTACGTTTAATGTTTTTAGGGTGCTTTCAGGATTAGGGTTCAGTGTTTTTGTGAAAATAACTACTTTTTTTCGGGCAGGGGGTTTTGTTTTGAAAGTATAAGCATCAAAATTCAAAATTCAAACAATAAAATTTTTAAAAAAAATTGGGGATGTCCCCTCCAAGTTCCCAAAGTCTGAAACATACGGGACATCCTGGATGTCACCAAAATCTAGGGGATACTTCCCTGCGTAACACTGAGTCAGATTGAGAAAGACAATTCTTGTAAAGGGATCATTGACGAGGAAAACCCAATGTGTGGTCAATGATCCCTGCAGCTGGCTATTCTCATTAGCAGTATAAGAGCCCATATATTTTCAATCACGAGGCCACGTAGCTTGAATCAACAATTATGAATGTTATTCTTTACATGACAATTAACACATTCCCTTCTATTTTTTCCCCTATGCCCTGGTGAATCCGTTCTGCATGGATTCCCGATTGCAAAAACTGAACAATAAAAACTGGCATTGGCAATTATTAGTGGGTTTTTAATGTTGTTTGTTTTTGTTTTATGAGGCACCACAATATTCACAAAGCAGAAAGGAGACACATGAGAAGTGAACCATGTGTACTGGTTTTTGGATCCCAATCAATCCAGCTATCTGGTTTTTGGAAGTGAACTTGCACGAATATTACAATTGATCTCCAAGGATAAAGCTTACTTCAACATTTTATTCTCAGCTTAGTTTGCCAACTGTATTAAATGATTGTGATCTGAATTATTAACAAAAAAGAAAACAGCATTTGAGTGCATTGATATTGATCTATACTTGTTCAGAAGTTTTAGTCAATTGCTTTGGACATGAGTCTTGAATGGCACATCGTTATTTTTTTAACTCTGCCATGAATATGCTGAGAGTTTCTATTTTTGTTTTGTAGCCTTATGCGAAAATGGGTCTGAAAGCAAATTCTTCATTGACACGGCGGTTAGCTTGCAACGCTGTAAGTACCATGACACTGAAGAAACATCCCTCCCTTTTTTGGTTCCACGTGAAAAAAACCTTTTATGTTCCATAACGTTTATCTTCAGCATTTATCATCTGTTTCTAAACTTGAGTTGCAAAATATTCATTTTCTGTGTTTGATAATTCATCAGAGATTGTTGGGACAAAGTAGGTTATTGAGAAAACTTTACCAGGTTACTAGATTTCTTTGGATTTTCTATTAATAAGAATCATCTATCTATATAAAAGGATAATATATACCAACCATGGTTTTGTGGCATATTTGAAGAAAATCTTCTCAATATGTTAGACATATAGTTTCCTGAGATTTTGTGAAACCAATTCCTTTGTGCCACAGTTATTAGTCTCATATTTCAGCACTACCAGGATATTCAATTCAGCACTACCAGTTTCTAGATTTTTTTTGTCATTCAAATAGAGGTTAAAATTGGGACCCCACCCAAAAAAGGCCATACAAAAGCCAAATCATTACATAAATTAAAGCCTATTACATTATCATACCAGTTTTTATAAAATTGCCAGTTTCTGGAGTTGCAGATGCTTTTGCATTGATTTGTTCATGGCATTCTTGGAAAACACTCATAATATGCATCAAGTGCGGGCTCAAGATTAATCATTGAGATGAGTATTTGATTGTTCCAATCTATCTATTGTAGTTTATGTGTGAGCATTGATAATTATAATGTAACTGAGGAAAGTCTGGAACATAATGATTATCGGTTAGCAGAAAGTTCAACACGTGTTGAATTTAAATGTCAAGCACAAAGCTTGATTCCAGGCTTGGTGTTAAAGCATCACCTTTTATTGTTGCAAATTATTGAAATTGAGAAATGAGCATAACCAATCAATGTTTCCAAACTCATGGATGGGAAGGCATTGGGAAGGATCCCAAAAATATTAAATGCGAAAGAATAAAATTCATTAAATTTAAGTAGAAAAACAATCAAATGAAGATAAACCATTTATTGCCACCTCTTTTGAACATTGGTAAAAGACTCCCAAAAGATCAACAAATATTTTAAAGCATCACCTTTGATTGTCACAAATTATTGAAATTTCTGGCTCTGATAGCTGTAAAACGTTTTGAAATTAAGAAATGAGCATAACCAATAAATGTTACCAAACTCATGAATGGGAAGGCATTGGGATGGGTCCCTAAAATATTGAAAGTGAAAGACTAAAATTCATTAAATTTAAGTCAAAACGACCAAATTAAGATAAAATATCTATTGCCAATTCTTTTGAACATTGGTAAATGGCAATAAAGAGATCAACAATATTTTGAATAATCGTTTTCTGCTAATTTGATTATTTTCTTACCAATATTTTAGGGAAAATTGGTGCCCCCCAAAAAATGTCAATTAATCGGCAACTTTTCTGTCAAGGCATTCTCAAAATTTTCCATGAAATCCACCATTAAATAGAGGCTCTTTGTTTTCACAAATTAACTGTTCTGTCTATTGAGGGCTGCAAACTTTTATACAATTGAGACATGACCAAGACAACCATTTATCAGATACAAAAAATTACAAAATCTCAAACACCTTCTGTATACATATAATATTTTTCGCTTTATCATTTACTGACACTTACTCTTGCAGTGACTTGTCGAGCATTGATCTCCTTGAGTGCATGCCTTAAAAGGTGCACTGGGAAAGGGGTGGGCAGGTTTGTGGTGCTTTGCGAGAGATGTTGCTATCTATATCATGATCATATCATTCCCACCACCAATTCAACTTCTCAAACTTGTCTTGCTACTTACCTCCTTCCATCCTATCTTGTTCAACTATGTCAGTTTCCCATATCCTACGGCATTGGCGAGGTCGATATTGTCTGTTTAGCACCTTTTACCTTCCTGTGTTGTATCGACTAGTCCGATGTAGTTCTGAGCTTGTTTTTTGATATTCATAATATATCGGCCTAGCTGATACCGTTCAGTGCCAACAAACATCTCTTAACTGTATTGATTTGGACGATGCCATCAGCTCAGAGCTTAGGGTTGGTTTTGGGTATTGGATCGCTATATATATGTCATATTTCATTCCAATCATATCGGGTACACTCTATTTGCTCTTCTTTTGGTCACACTTTTGCCTTGAGTCACATTTGGAGGTGTTAGTGGTCTAGAACCTCATCTTGAAGGAAGATTGTCTTGTGGAAGTCTTGGAGATTCACTAGGAGTCCTTTTGGTATACCTCCCAAGCCCAACCTTTGAAGTCTTGACACCCACGACATTATCTTACAAAGCTCCATCCGAGCCATAGGGAGATTGATGCTCGGCGGGTCCACTCCAGGGTAATTATGTTCTAATCCTATACTATTTCATTTATTACTTGGTAGATTAGATATTGCTTAGTGAATGAATGTGTGCGTATCCTTGTCTAGGTTCTCTCTACACTTAATACTAGTGTGGCTATAAGATTGCTTAGACTTGCTATATTCCATTTTAGTTTGCCTAGACTCCCATTTCGTTGACCATGACACCTTCCCCCTTTAGTTTAGTCTACTTTATTTGCACACTTGCAATCATTTTATTCCATTTACTTACAGTCAACTAAACACGTAGGAGACCTCATGAGAGATATTCCCTTGTGTCATAGGCCTAGGCTTTGGAACCTTTTCCTCTTGACCACGTGGCAAAGGCAACCCTCTTGCTATATCCCCTTCATATTGGTCACTACCCGAGACATATGTATCTAAGGTTCTATTTGATTGACCTTCGTGTGAGTCTGGGTCTATTGAGATAGGATAGGCGTAGATTGATCCTAGCCTGTGCATACACTTTCCACCAAAATTAACAATTTAGCATCCAAACACATGGTATCTATTGTATCTGCACACTCATGGGTTAGCAGGCTTGCATTTGGATCACACAAGATCTTATGGTCCTGACATGGCTTGCTCGGCACAAAATTTCTTAAACCGAACTTCTGTCATTTTGTTTTAGATTTTTTTCATCACAATTTTTCCTTGTTCCTAAACAGGTATGATAGTCATATATGTTTCTCTTGTACCTGAATTGATAGCACCAATTTCCTGTTACTGCATCGCTCAGTGTTTGAGTAGTTAAATAAGGAGGCAGAAAGAATCTGTCATGACAACAATATTTTTTAGCTTTTAACGTTTTTCTGTGTAGTTGTTTTTGCGAGCTAAAAATAGACAATACTTAATACTTAATAAGCTTCTTATTATTCTAATGCCTAACATTTTCTGGGTGTTTGTTTTAAAAATTTTAATTTTAGGTTCATGCTCTTCCAGGTTTACCCATTGCTTAGATCTTGTGGTATCCAATGACAATTTTTTAAATTCTTTAATATGCTAGTGGAGTGCATTTTTGACATAAACTAAAAAAGAGCTTGGAAAGTAGTCAGTAGCAGGTCTTTGGGAGTGACTGTTAGCCAACAATACATTCAATGTTAGCTGTCCCTAGATATTAATAAATAGAAATCCTGGCAGAAAAGGTCGAGAAAATTAAAATTCGAGGAATGATTGGCAATTAACAAGTCACTTTTGAGTTTGTTCACCTATCTGTGCAGCCAAGGAAAAATACGGTCCTCACGTGGTGCAGTTTCTGACATTTTAAATGCAACTCTGATTTATCTGAATCATCCATATCTAAATTGTTGTCCAAATGAAAATTCAATGCAAAAATTCTATTTTATAATTATTTACATTCTCTTTTGTTGATATTTTTAGGTTGCACAACTTCTTGAGAACAGGGACAAAGATGAAGGTATTGGAGTACAAGCCATTGTCGAGAATGATATATTTTTGTCTATCATTGCCTGTCTTGCTGACGGGTGAGCTGGGCAATTTAAAATAAGTTGAATTTTCAGGAGTTGCATTGGCAGGTTTTAGCTATCTTTTAATGAAACTTCTCATTTTACTTTTGTTTTGACAAAGGTTTATATCATTCATATCTTCTACATTACGATTTATTGTTTGTTATTCAGCATAATTTTTTTTCTGTTGCGATTCAATTGCTTAAAATTTTATTTTACGGTTGTTTTTAAAATTCCCTATTCCAGCATGCTTGACATCAACTTACTATTGATTCATTTGCTTCTATGGTTACTCTCTTTACAGTGACGATGGTGTAGCAACGGCAGCCTCAGAAGCTGTGAAGAATCTTGCCAAATCAACTCGTGGTCTTGTAAGAGTTGTGCACTTATTTCTTAAATTTACTATGGAAAAGTCTTTGGTTTTACATGCAGACATATATTTTCAAATCCATTTCTTAGTCGTGAAGACTTTTTCTTTTAATTGTATTTTTTGTAAATTTCCCAGGAACTTCTTTTGTCTTCTAAAGAAGGGGGTATCATGCACTTGAAGCAGTTGGCTATGAATTGTTCTTCATTGGTACGTGTTATTTGATAGAGCATTTTATTGCTATATGTTAGATTGACATCTCCTAATCTAGAAGCCCTTGTACAAGTTGATCTTTTTTATCCATATAATGTTAACCGATACAATCTCTATTGTTTTGTAATGACCCTGTTAGAAAAACCGCTGTTACAAAAAGAAACACTTGAATAAGAAATCGAATATTTTACACTTCAATTCTGAAATATGCACTGCAAATCTGAAATTTGCAGTCCTCATACCTGATAAGAATACTTGCATCAAATATATTCAGCTCTCATGAAACTTACTTTTTGTTCATGAGCAACAACAGTAACATATTAGAAATATATCATAAGGAAAACAAACTAGAATTTGACTAGTAAGCAGAACATTGAAGACCTCCACTAATTTTCCTTGCAAGAAGCTAAGTGGACGACTTTATCTGATAAGGTAGGATCCCAACCTCCAGCTGCCTTTCTGAAAGGCTTGCCATTTTCTAGAAAGAACCACCAAGACTTGTATTTTCCCAAAGCTATATGCTTCAGAACTTTTGAGGCCTCTTATTATATGCTGTACAAGTTTATCAGCTCCTTTATCCTAACCCACTGTGTATTTATTGTTGACAGCTTTATCTAGACCCAATATAGCTGGCAGCTATATCCCACCGCAAATGTTCTCAGCATTATTTAATCCCAAGGAAAATTGACCGCATAAAGTTAACAACATTATTTGATGGGAGAGAGGACAACTTACAACTTTGATAAAGAAACGGTTTTATTACAATACTTTTCTTCCCAAAAAGGTTTGTCACGAAGCTTAGGAAAGGGATGGATGATGCACAATTGACTGTGATTCCAGCATCCATAACTTATTTGAAGCTAACAACTTTATTTGACGGGAGAGAGGACAACATACAAATTTTAAAAACAAATGGTTTTATTAGAATACTTCTCTTCCCAAAAAGGTTTGTTTTGAATCTTAGGCAACAAATGGATGATGCACAAGTTTCTCTTCAGGTTTCCAAGAAGCCTCATTTACAGGAAAATTCTTCCATATTATGAGCTATTCTTCCTCGACTACCATGTTCAAAACTTTCTTTTCCCTTTCGTCAATAATAAGTTCCTGTTCAAGGATGATGCAGGGGCATTTGGGTTTTCAAGCAACCTTGCATCAACCAACAACATGAGTAGGTTGTTAGCAATAAGCAGTGTCGCAGGTCTTGGGTGTCTGAATGTTTGTAGTTTAAGAGGTCTGCAGTATCTCCCAGATCGTCAGACCACTGATATAAGTTGTCGCACACCCTTCATCAGTGTTGCAACCCCTGGAAAAAGGATTTGCAGCTGTGATTTTGTTAGGAGCTTTAATTCACTGTACAGTGCTCTGTAGCATCCCATGGCACGTATACAACATCTGAACATTATCAGCAAGTGGTGTAGCACCTGAAAACTTGATGCGGAGCTATAATTCAACATAAAACTCTAAAATGTGCTACAATGCACTGCAACATCTTGTGTTTTGCAAGAAACATCTTGACAACCTTAGAAAACCATATGTTAAATCAGAGTATGGCACACATTTATGGTTTGCGTGAAATTCCAAAAAATCTACAAAGCTCGGCTGCACCTCACGGTTTGTTGACAACATTCCAAGATCATCTGTCAAAACATAACATAGCACATAATTACGGTTTTCCTGGAAATCACGAAATAACTATAGGTCTTAGCGGCATCTCGTGCTATGTAGGCAACATCTTGACAGCCTTACAAGACCATCTATCAAAACAGAACATGGCACACTACTTTGGTTTTCCGTAGAGTTCCTTAAACCTTGAAACAACCATGTGGCTACTTTGCATCAGGATGCGGCCTGTGCAGTTTCAGATCTAGGGTTCGCGGTTTGGAAGCACACTTGTCAGGGTTTCTTACACCTGTCAGAGATGCCTCATAACCTATGGAAAGCCGAAAAGTGACAATAAGAAGGAAAAAACGCCTCATTAAGCGATGTTGAAGGATGGGGACTTCCATAACGGTTCTTGGGCAACTCTTTGATAAGGAAACGAGTTCCATTCAAAGAGAGGTTCGATCTCGAGGAGAGAAACAATTTAGAGAGTTCAACCATTAGAGGGTTGTAAGCAGAGATTTGCTATAGGCTGCACATCCAATTGAGAATTGTAAGATTGAATCACATCCATGAGTGGATTCAGGTTTTGTAACACTGTGTGTGTTTGTACCCTGATAAGGCTGTAGGTGTTTATAGTTGTGTGCGTTTATATTTTAACTCTTCGTTGAAAGCGATAAAGAGGAGTCTTTGTGTGCATGGACTTTGTTGTGTGTTGATTTTATAGGATGCATGGTCTAAGGTTGCCTTTCATTGGATCCCCTAACCATGTTTGCATCAAATAGTATCAGAGTTGGTAACAACTTTGAGATGAGTGAGCAGTGTTTGTTCTCCATTAGAAAATAATGGGTAGAGGGCATGAGTGCAGTGAGAGAGAGTTGAGTGTTCTCCATCTTACGTGAGTAGAGATCCGAGGGTACATCCTCCATTGAGTGAATAATGGCTAGAGGGTGCTTAGAGGATATGAGGTGTTGGATTCAACCAGAGAGCAGCTGATTCACTCATCAGACTTCAAACTAACACTTCAATAGTGGATCTGGAATATGCTCAACGATCATACACATGAAGTAACAGACTCTAAAGGCACACATTATTTTGACTAAAAGCTTGACGGGAGTTTTCTCTTACAAAATTAAATCACTTCTGAAAACCATATATCATAAAGGATAAGCGACGCCACTCTATCCAACCACTGGCCAGTATCTTTTACAGTATAGGTGTTGATATATGTAAGTTACGAATGCAAAATTAGCAAATAATGATGATAGAAAACTATCAGGAGAAGATTAAAAACTCTTTAAATTTTGAAAATACTGCTGCAAGCAGAAAACTTGCAAAGAAGTTTCAACCAACAAATGACTTTCCATTCTTATTGTTGCCAGAGCTGGCCTACACTTTGGTTTGAAGATTTACTTTGCGCCGATTGGGAGAATACCATGAGTGGATGCCTCCTTTCTTCTTCTCTAGAGCACACTTCTATTCCTACTATATAAAACTTCTTAGAATGTTTAACTATTTAATGCATTCAATCCACATGAATTTACCTATTTAATACATTCTATAATGTTTATTTTTATATCTACCAAGCATAGCCATGCAACTAAGACTTGAGAAGCTGAAAGACTAATAGGAAATCTAGCACTTGACAACTCAGAAAATATTGTGACGATGGATATGTTGAGCACAAGGTAATACTAAGAGCGGGGGGGGGGGGGGGGGGGGGCGAGTGAATCAGTATTATATATTCTTTTCTTTTCTAACCCTTAGTCACTTATTCCAATTAAGATATTCAAAACAATCAAATCACAACACAAGATAACACAATGCAAAGTGACACCAAATATACGTGGAAACCCTTTTCGGGAGAAAATCACGGAGAAATCTTTCTCAATATAAAAATTCGTAGGTACCAACCTACTGGAGCACCAACCCCAAATACAATTTTGTAGGCACCAACCTACTGGAGCACCAACCCCAAATACAATTTTGTAGGCACCAACCTACAAAAGCATCAACCCCTTTTCCCGAGCACCAACTCAACAAGAGACACCAATCTCTTCAAAATGAAGGCACCAACCTTTTCACAACAATCACTCTTCTATCTCTGATTTGTTGCTAACACAACGGATGATAGAACACTGCTTTATCCTTTTCGATTTGATTTACACTTGAGCGTTTTCGCTGCGATGCTCTACCTTATACTTGCTGGTTTTTCCTTTTAATATTTTCACAAAATTCTTCTTTCAAATATTTCTGCTCTTCTTTTATATCTTCCACTTTCGAATAGACAAATTTGCCACTCGCTATGCACTTATATATAACCCACAAAAAGTCACAAATTAAGGTAGTGACTTTTCAAACGAAAAGGTCCATTTGAACGGCAACAACTCCTTCGAAATCAGGGCGGCCAAGGTTGGGGACCATTATAGCCTTAAAACTGCCTTGAAACCTTCGCCATAATTATCTCTTTAAGCCCGTTTAGACATAGGTAATTTGCCTTCGATTCCATGCAAGAATGTAACTGTTACTTATACGTTTAATTGCCTTAATGAAATTAAATATTCTTCATTTAATTTAATTCTTTCATCGAAATACTTTGACATCAATCAGATTCACGATTACCCGTTGACATCAATGACAATTATTCCAACAATCTCTTCTGTTGTCATTGATGGCAACCACGCACTGAATCTGCGCTCCTTTGCTGTATTGTTTCTTTTGTCTGAGATCTTTTCTATAGCTCCCCCTTTCTGTGACTCCCTCTTTCCGCACTTCTCTCCCTTTGACATCAATGGCAAAGGGACTATCCAGGAGCGATATAATGCAATGCTTAGCTTCCCCTTAATCAATACTTCCCTTCAATGGCAGGAAGCAAAAGGGATTCCTCCCAACTTTTCACGTAGGTATTCAAATGTGTCCTATGGAAATGGCTTGGTGGAAATGTCTGCTATCTATTATGTGGTGGCAATATATTCCAATTTTACCTGCTATTTTGCAACTTGCTCTCTCAGGAAATGGTATCTGATTGGAATGTGCTTTGTTTTGGAATGCATCACTGGGTTCTTTGAGATGTTGATAGCACTGTATTGTTGCAGTATATTGAAATTGGATGATCATATTCTACCTTGATGTCTTTAAGGGTCTGCTTCATCCAAAGAACCTCAGTGCAACACAATACTGCTGCTATGTACTCTGTCTTTGTTGTGGATAAGGAAACTGAATTCTGCTTTTTACTTAGCCAAGACACTAGGCTATCTTCAAGGAAAAATGCTCCTCCGCTTGTGTTTTTTCTGTCATCTAGGCATCTTGCCCAGTCTGAGTCTGTATATGCTACCAATGTGAAATCCTTCCCTGTAGGGTACCACAGTCCATAGTCCAAGGTCCCCTTTAGATATCTGAATATCCACTTCACCACGTGCACATGTGTTTCTTTAGGAGCTACCTGATAGCATGCTACCATGCCTACTGCTTGAATGATATTCGGCTTGGATGTTGTTATGTACAAAAGACTAGAAATAATTGATCTGTAAAGGGATTGATCTGCATTCAACAATTCATCATCCTTACTCAACTTGTTTCCTGTAGCCATAGGCGTGCCAACCGGTGCACAGTTTTTCATTCCAAATTTCTTCAACATTTCTTTAGCATACTTGGTCTGGGAGATGAATATTCCTTTACTGGACTGAGATATTTTCAATCCAAGAAAGAATGATAGCTCACCAAGCATGGACAGCTCAAATTCCTTCTGCACATCTTTGGCAAATCCTTTGGACAATTTCTCACTATCTCCTCCAAAGATTATATCAACATAAACTATAACAATTAACTGATGCTCACCTTCAGCTTTGATGTCCAAATTGCTATCGGCAAATCCTCTCTTGAATCCTTGGTCTTGTAGATACTTGTCAAGTCTTGAATACCAAGCTCTAGTGGCTTGCTTCAATCCATACAAGGCTTTCTTCAATTTGCATACATATTTGTTATCATCTGATAGAAGGAATCCTTCTGGCTGTTCGATGTACACTTCATCTTCTAATTTACCATTCAGAAAAGCAAATTTTACATCCATTTGATAAACCTTGAAGTTCTTGAAAACATAGGCAAGAAACATTTTGATATCCTCTAATTTTGCCACGGGAGCGAAGGTTTCTTCAATGTTAGTACCTTCGATTTGAGCATATCCTTTGCATACCAATCGAGCATTGTTTCTCGTTATTTGACCATCCTCATTTAGTTTGTTCCTGTATACCCATTTGGTGCCTATCACACTCTGATCTTTCGGTTTGGGTACAACTCCTAGGTCTCATTCTTCTCAATTTGGTTTAACTCTTCTTCCATTGTATTTACTCAATGTTCATCATCATGGCTCGCTTCTGAAAAATTCTTAGGTTGTATTTTAGATAATAAAGAAAAATTTACTTGTTCAGAATTTCTTACAATCCTTCTTTTGGTCTGTACTTCAGCATCGGTATTGCCAATGATTTGGCTTTCGGCATGGTTTCTCTGAACGAAACGAGATGGTGCTTTGGTATCTCGCCGTTCATCTTCATCCATCTTTACTTCAACATCTTCAATGATATCCGGTTCGTCTAACGGATCACTTGCCTTCTGAGTTCCAGTTTCATCTACTTTGACACTAGCACTTTTTACAATAGTCTGCGTTCTCTTGTTGTAGCATTTGTAGGCCTTGCTTTTGCTGGAATATCCCAGAAAAATTCCTTCGTTGGCTTTTTAGTAAAATTTTCCCAAATCATCTTCGGTCCTCTTAATAAAGCACTTACTTCCAAGTACTGTGAAGTATTTGACGAAATCTGGTCTTCCCCTCCATAACTCATATGAGGTCTTGTCATTGTTGACTCTGATTTGCCCTCTATTTAGAATATATACAGCTGTGTGGACTGCTTCTCTCCAATATTTGTCTGATAATTTGGATTCATTCAGCATTGTCCTAGCCATTTTTTGGACAGTCCTATTCTTTCGTTTTACTACCCCATTTTGTTGTGGAGTTCTTGTAGCTGAGTACTGTGTTTTTATCCCATGGTCTTCACAATACTTAGTGAATTCATTTGGCATGAACTCACTTCCTCTTTTTGACCTTAAGCATTTGATCCTTAAATCGGTTTCATTTTCAATTAATGCTTCAAATGCTTTGAATTTACTAAAGGCCTCAAATTTTTCTTTCAGAAACACAACCCATGCCATTCTAGTGTAATCATCAATTAGCAACATAAAATACCTCTCACCTTGTATACTTTGCATTCTGGTGGGTCCACACAGATCTGTATGAATGAGCTCTAATTTCTTTGTACTGGAATATTCCTTCGTTTTGAATCTTGTCCTGGTCTGCTTCCCATGTTGGCATTGCTTACAAAGTGTGCTTGATGGCTTTGCTATCTTTGGAATGTCCCTTACAGCTTGCTTCTTGCTAATATTCATGAGGTCAAAATTTATATGGCCCATTCTTCTGTGCCATAACTTTCTTCAACTTGAATCAGACAACACTTCTCTCCTTTGACTTTTGTAAGCATGTATAGATTGTTTGTTGTCTTGTGAGCATTTGCAATTAGCTCTCTCGTGTCTCTTTTTCTGATCTTGCAACCTTCAACAAAGAACTTGAGTGTGTGTCCTTGATCACATATTTGGCTCACACTTAGAAGATTATGCTTTAACCCTTCCACATATAACACATTCTCTGTTTTAGTTCTTCCATTATCAAGACTAAGCGTACCTTTTCTTGTTATTCTCGCTGTAGTGTTGTCTTCGAACTTCACTATGCCTTCATTGACCTTTTTTAACGAGATAAAATTGCTTTTATCTCCAGTCATGTGTCTCGAACATCCACTATCAATGAACCATTGTTGTCCTTCATCTCTAGCATGGAATGTTGTTTGAATGATCATGGATTCTTCTTGCTTCTTCTTCCAGGTCTTTGTTGGTTTCCTTTTCTTTATCACTGGAGCCTTGAACTTCTGATCTTGTCTTACAAATTCAAAAACACTTTTACAATAGCGTGCTATATGTCCATAGTTGTTGCACTTGTAACAGACTATAGCTTCTTCATCAAAGTTTGATAGGGGAGCAAACGAATTATAGCTTCTGTTCAAAGTTCCATAGGTTCCTTTGTTGCTGCTCCAAACTTCAATATCCTTGGCTCTTTTTCTACAATCTAATTTCTTATTAGCAAAATGATTGCGATAATAACAATATCCATCAAAATAATTACTAAATCTGGTTTTGTTGGCATATCTTGGAGCAAGTGGTCTTTTGAAGTTTTGTTCTCCTTTGCTTTCTTTGTTGATAGAGCTGGTTTTTGTATTCTGGCCTTCTTCCTTTTTGGTCTCCTTTTTCACAGGGTCCTTAAGAGTTTCAGCATAGCTCGTAGCTTTCTCTTTTTCCTTCTCATACCCAATGCCTGACTTGTTAGATGGTGATCTTTGACTCTCCATAATCTTATTCGAAACTTGGGTGCTTTTCCTAGATTTCAAGTCACTTGCTATTTTAGTATTCACCTTTTCTAGATCCATTTTTAAAGCAACAATTTCAGATTCATATCTTTCATAGTCTTCTCCTTTCTTCTTTAGCTGATCCGTTAGATCTTTTTCAATTTTCTTTGCCTCTTCGATTTGGACTTTTAGATCAACAATTATCTTTGATTCCTCAAGACCTAGTGATATTTTGGCTTCTTAGTCCTGACTCTCTTTTTCATATTTCTAAATTATAAGCTTTTGTTTCATGTTCTTTTTCTTAAGATCTTTTATCTCTCGTAAGGCACAAATAAGCTCTTCTTTGAGATTTACTTCACTTCGCCTTCTTCCTCCAAGTTTTTTTTTGTTTGTAGAAGCATTGTTTCTATGGTCATGAACATTGTTTCCTCATCATCATTGTCAGAATCACTGGCTTCGCTTTCCTCGGATGAGCTATAGTTCATCCTGGAGTATAAGCTTTTCTTTTGTTTCTCAAATCTCTTTTTGTCTTTATTTTGTTTGAATCCCTTCTTGAATTTTGGTTTGCTCTTTCCTTCATCACTATTGTCTCTATCCGGGCACTAAGCTGCAAAATGATCAATCTTGCCGCAATTAAAACATTTGAATGCTAACTTACCTTTATATTTGCCAGAACCTTTCTTTAGCTTTCAAATGAATAGAGCCTCTTTTTCATCTTCTTCGCTGTTTGAGCTATCGCTTGGCTCAGGTTTCTTGACTTTCTCCTTTGATGCTTTGAACGCTGCTTCTCTTTTTGATAGTCTTTCGGATTCAATCCTCATTTCATATGCTATGAGGATTCCGTACAACTCGTCCATCTTTAATTTATCCAGATATTTCATTTCTTCAACAACAGAGACTTTTGCATCAAACCTCAGTGGTAAGGACCTCAACATCTTTTGGACGATTGCGGGCTCTTCCATGATTTCTCCAAGTCCTCAAATAACATTAACTATTTCATCAACCGGGAGCAGGTATCTTGCAATGTTCTCTTCTTCCTTCATCTTTAATCTTTCAAATTGTCTCCTATGAGTTTGGAGTTTTGTTTGTCTTACCTTGCTATCACCCTCATAGATAGTTTTGAGTTTTTCCCAGATCTCTCTTGCGGAATCACATGGCATGACTTTTATGAATTCCGATTCTGAAAAGTCGCATAGGATGGCATTCATTGCTTTAGCATTGTTTTCACTGGTCTTCTTTCCAGTAGCATCTGTTGGTGGTGTTTGTGGCATTTGGTACCCGGTTACTACTACTTGCCAAATATCGAACCCAAGAGCCATTAGATATGTCTTCATTCTTATGCTCTAGAAGACATAATTTGTGCCATCAAACAATGATGCCTTATTAGTTGAGAATCCGTCCTGAACTTGTGACCCAACAATGTGTGCTTGTACGATCTACCTTCTAGCGGTTAAGCTATATCTGAAGGACCCTGCTGTGATACCAATTGTTGAGCACAGGGTAATACTAAGAGGGGGGGTGATATTCTTTTCTTTTCTAACACTTAATCACTTATTCCAATCAAGATATTCAAAGCAATCAAATCACAACACAAGATAACACAATGCAAAGTGACACCAGATATACGTGGAAACCCTTTCGGGAGAAAACCACGGAGAAATCTTTCTCAATATAAAAATTCGTAGGCACTAGCCTATTGGAGCACCAACCCCAAATACAATTTTGTAGGCACCAACCTACAGGAGCACCAACCCCAAATACAATTTTGTAGGCACCAACCTACAGGAGCACCAACCCCTTTCGCTGAGCACCAACTCAGCAATAGACACCAATCTCTTCAAAACGAATGCACCAACCTTCTCACAAGAATCACTCTTCTATCTCTGATTTGTTGCTAACGCAACGGATGATAGAACATTGCTTTATCCTTTTCGATTCGATTTACACTTGAGTGTTTTCGCTGTGATGCTCTGCTTTATACTTGCTTGTTTTTCCTTTTAATATTTTCACAAAATTCTTCTTTCAAATATTTCTGCTCTTCTTTTATATCTTCCACTTTCGAGCATACAAATTTGCTACTCACTATGCACTTATTTATAACCCACGAAAAGCCACAAATTAAGGTTATGACTCTTCAAACGAAAAGGTCCATTCGAACGGTCACAATTCCTCCCAAATCAGGGCAGCCAAGGTTGGGGACCATTTTAGCCTTAAAACTGCCTTGAAATCTTCACCATAATTTTCTCTTTAAGCCCGTTTAGACATAGGTAATTTGTCTTCGATTCCACGCAAGAATGTAACCGTTACTTGCACGTTTAATTGCCTCATTTAAATTAAATATTCTTCATTTAATTTAATTCTTTCATCGAAATACTTTGACATCAATCAGATTCATGATTACTATTTGACATCAATGACAATTATTCCCAAAGAATACAATTACTTTTATTAAGAATCTAGCTACTCTTGTGGATATTGTGCCTAATTATACCATAACACTTTTTATCTCGTAGTGATATCTTGTAAAATGTTAGAGCAAATAGTAAGCAATGCAGAAAAAATTGACTGTCGGAGTTGCCTATTTGAACAAGGAAGCAAAACACGACCATTTAAATCACATCAAATTTTGGAAACAAGGTAACAGGTTGTTAAGCTCGTACTATCATTCTCAATGATATGGTGTAATAAAGTATCCTTTAATAAATTTATCCAATATAATAGAAATGCTACATTCTTTTGCCGACAAAATTTAGGGACTGCATGGATGTGTAATTCCCAGTGAAGATGGAAAAAGCTGGTATTAGTTATTCTTTCCAAAGAAATTGCTCCTTCCAGCAAGTGAACGGACTTCTATTCATGGCAACCGTCCTTAGTCATGAGCTAAGTAACAAAATTTAATGAGCTTCAACTTCAAAAGAGATAAAAGTCCTCCTTTATAGGAAGTCGTTGGTGTAATAATTTTGTGAATCATTGTTAAGGTCCATAAATTCTGAAATGACTGACCATCACCAAGGAATAAAAAGCATTGAATAAGAAACCAAGACAAGGCAATTCAGAAATAGAACATTAACTTCTTTTAATCATTTAACTCTCCACGGTTTCTCTATAGATTGCATTTAACTACATCGCTTGCATAGACGACATAAAAGAAAGAACCATACAAATCCAAGATTTTTAAACTAATGAAACACAAGCCATGAAGTGAAAATGTAGAAAACAGTTTGCAGCGTGAAGCATGTATTTCCCGTACAAAGGTGAAAGAAATGCCTCATTTACAAAACAGGGCCCATCTGTTCTAGTATGTCTTTGTCTGGACACCCTCATTTGCTAACAACATTAGGAGAATCACGAGAAATATAAAAAGGGTTAAAATATAAGAAGGAACGGGTAAGAATGCAAGATTAAATCAACAATATTAAACAGGGAAACAGGGTAGTAACAGCTCTATGTTGAAACTCCATTCAATCTTGGGGTCTACAACATTATTCCCTTGATGTCCTATAATCCACATAAAGGAGGTTTGACATATTGTTTTTAATCACTTTCAAAATTCCAACATTTTGTATCATTTTCTAGCACAAAAATTTAGTATCTAACATTCAACATTCCTTGAATCTACAGAATTCAAGTATATTCAATGTGCAAAACCCCTTTAATCGCAAGAAACTACGTAATCAAGTATCTAATGTACAAAAGAATTAATTTCACAGAATTAAGACACTAACATATGTCATGCCACATGACATTTATAAAATTCAAACTAATGTCAAGTTTGCACTTACTAAACATCATTTTCATGCATGCTTATAATACCCTTGAAAGAAAGCAACCTCTATGTAAATCATCTATCACAAATTTAAGTGGAAAATGTAGGATCAGAATAACAAGGGAATATCAGTGCAGAAAAGCATGTATAAGATGCAAAAAGTGAAGTTGAAGGGGGATTCTTTGATATTGGGAAAAGTGCATGGGTTTTCATGTTCAGATCATCTATCAATGCCTCCTTCAAGCCTAATTTAAAATTAGTTACATTGGTTTATTCTTCATGCTTGAAATTTAAATAACACAGGAGCCTGAGAAACTTGTTCTCATACTCTTGGATAGTCATAGTTCCCTGCTTCAACAGTTGGAATTATATAATATTTTTTTCTTTAAAGTTTCCACTTAGGTATCTCTTCCTGTCGTGTAGGTGGGCAGAGAATTGAGAGCTGAATAGAGAGGTGTATAATTTGCGTAGGATTGCATGAGAGATTATAGCAGTGGGTTAGAGACGTGAGTGAGAATAGTATGAGAGATGGATGAGAATTGTGCAATACAATTGGCTGAGTTGAAGATTTTATTGAGGGCAATGCAAGCTAAAGTGCAAGTTGAGGCGAAAGAAGGGAGGAGGAGAACATGGATCACACCATGTGTGACAAAGATAAAGAGGAATGTTCCTTGGAATAAGAGGACCTTGAAGGGGATTGAAGAACCTCTAGGGAAAGTAGAAATAAACATGTTTTTTGGAAAGCATGGAGGTGGAGGTGAAGTGCAAGTTAGTGCACATGCTGCGGATTTGTAGGAGTATTAAGCAGAAAGGAAGATCTTCCATTAGAGGAAGATGAGGAGAATGCATCAAGAGCAGATGCAGAAGTTAAGATGGTGGTTCACGGAGGCCCTATGTTTGACCAAGAAGGAGAAGAAGACAATCTCTTACTTGAAGAAGAAATGTTGTGATTGAGGGGATGTTTGATTTCCTTAATACTGATTTTATTGCAGCTAGTGGGGAAAGCGCCGCAATTGAGGAAGAGAGGGAGATGAAGAATGTCACACATGTGGCATGGAGTCAAGGAGCGAGATGGATGAATTCTTTGAAGACATCCTGAAGGCATAAATAATTGAGGAGGATATTGTTACCACAAAGGTGGTAGAATTTTTTGATGTTGCAACAAGGGTAGAGGAAGAGGATGAGATGAAGGCCATCTTGGAGATAACACTAGAGGTGATGGGTAATCATTTTGATGCCCAAGAATGTGGTGATTCGTTCAACAAGCAAGCTTATAAGGAGGTAGTGGAAGAGGAATACTCATGGGGGAAAAGAGTGGAGAGGGTGGGAAAAAGAGAGTCTGTTGGAAGAGATGGATGGATTGTGCCCGAGCGGTGGGCAAGTGGAAGAGAAGGTTCAACAAAGGTATGTAGAGGAGGACAATTTTGGGTCCAACAGTGGATTGGAAGAGGTGGAAATACCTCACCAGGTGGAAGGGTGTGCTATGGCTTTATGTTTTCTGTTGTGTGCATGGATTGTGTTTGTATGTCTATTGTTGTGTGTTGAGTTCATAGGTTGCATGGTTTAAGCTTGTCCTTCATTGGATCGCCTAACCGTGATTGCATCAAATGACAAGTGAGCAACCTTCATTTGATAGTGGTACATCTGGACTAGTCACAATTAGACTTCCCACTGAGTTCTTCAATTACGAGACGTGAAAAATTTCATCAGTCTTGGTTCCAATTTGTATTCTTACTTATATTCAACTTGTCCAATCGTTTGTACTACCTTTTTTGGCCCATAAAAATGTGGTTCCAATTTGTGTTTTATTCATAGTTTAGACTCTGGGACGTCAGGTCATTGTTTTGTGATGGCAAACAAATTCCAAATTTTGGGGACGGTGGGGGGACAACCATTAAAATAATGTAAAAATACACAAATAAACTAAAATAAAGCTTAAAGAAACTGAAACATTCAAAACTACATGATGCATTAGAATGCTAACTTAGAGCTAAGAGTCCATATTCAACAATAGAATGCTAACTTAGAGCTAAGAGTCCATACAATGAGAAGAGTCGATGTCTGAAGACTGCATGATACATTATGATTAATACATCAACATGCTAAGGCCAAAACAAAAAAAATATAGCCTAAGGACCTGAACTCACTATTCAGAGTAATCATTTGAATGTAATGTCCCCAAATTAGGACATTTCAACAAAATATAGGATTTATCACAATTCCTTACCCAAATCAGAAAATTACGAGTGAACCCTAGCTTGGAACAAATATGATGTAGGCTGAGAAAATAAATGCTCCAACCAATAAAAAAATATGGAATAAATACCTTATGGTTTTCGCCCTTAATGGCTCTTCACACACTGTAAGATTGACCCGTCAAATAAGGGTTTGTTCATCAAAACCCAGGCGTCCTTATGCAGAATTGCAGCAGAGAATAATGGTTGTTTTAGTGGTCTAATCATGCAACAAACCCCTTCGCTGATCCTTCACAAATTAGTGCAAAAATATGGAAGATAATTGCTGAACATATGAAAAGTTTCAGAGTATTTCGAGGTCCTAAACCCTCAACCAAACGATGAATAAATTCAGAATAAATTAGGCAAATTACAGAAATATTTATTTGCAATATGACATCAAATTAGCCTCACAAATGATTCGCTATAGCTGGCAAATATTAGCAAAATTATTAGGATCTTAGTGTGGCTGTCCCAGACTCCACCAAGGCCAAATTAGGCCCACAAAAGCCCTTGCCCAGCCTTCCAAAGGGGGATGCTAGGCTCTAGGGGAGTTCGCTACTGTCCTAGGGCATTCACTCACCCTCCCTTGCCCTACCAAGACCTTTGCCCTGCTCGTTAAGGCACTCAAATCCCTTTGCATAGAGGTGGTATTCCAAAACTCTTTCGAAGAACAATTGCATACTCAATGTAAATCTGAAACACAATTTCAGCCTTTGAATAGAGCTGCCCTCAAAGAAGGAATGGAGGTTTTCGTCCCCAAACCCCTGGTGCACTTGAAGGTTTTCGTCAAAATATCTTTAGAATAACAATTGCATACTCAATGAAAATCTGAAGCACAATTACAGCCCTTGAATAGAGCTGCCCTCAAAGAAGGAATGAAGGTTTTCGTCCCCAAACCCCTAGTGCACTTGACGTTTTTCGTCGTTAAGTCACTATGAACAAGTTTGACATACTTGATCATCCAAATCAATATCACATAATGCATAACTTTTTCAAATGAGCCTTTCCTTTCTTTTTATATCTCTCTTCCAAGTGTGGTGTCCAAAAAAAGAAGGGAGAGTTTACCTTTTTCTTTAAAAAATATATTATAAAAAGCTTCCTTATAAAAACACTCAGGCCTTAAGTGACCAAGACCCTCAAAAAGTTCCCAAAATTAGATAATAAAGTGCATTTATCATAAAATGCTCCTGAAGCTCACAAATGTTCCCTTTTTTGCCTCTAATTTCCTTAGCCCTTGGGAACAAAAAGGCTAAGGGTCTCCTCCCAAAATTAGTTCGAAAAGGGGGACATTACCCTGACAAAACACCAATGAACTGCTCCTCGCTGAAGCTATCCTTTTTAGGGATTGGGGTAGAAATTGTTAGCCATAAACACTGAAACAATGAAGAGAAATGGAAGGCATACGACACACTTACACACTTGTATGTGCCTATCTTTTATTAATCATAAAAGAAGCTATATCAGTTGGAAAGGTTGATAATCGATCATTAGTTAATGTTTAACTAATAGCTAGTTAATAACTTTAATACCCTCTCTTAATGACTAAATAGGAAACTACTCAAAGTTTGTCCCAAAATTTTACAAAGTGGGACCAATGTTTAGTCATTACATTTACACACTGTTGTTTAGATATCACTTGAAATTCGCAGTCCTTTGACATTTTGCTACTATGCAATTTAGAAGCCTCGGTCTAGACAAAACCCAAAAAAGATGGCCAACAACAAAGATCTGGTTGTGTGGACATAAGATATACCAAGTTGTCCATCAATTCTCTATAGTGTGATTCATTAACTAGGGATAAATTATCATTGGCTGATAACTTCAACTCGGCCTCCATAGTTTTGAACCCAAAATCTTGTAGATGTTGATCAAACAAAATATTCCATGCTCGTGGAGCTTGGTTAAGTTCTTATAGAGACTTAATTAACTTGTACACCAAATGATCACTACCAGGTACTTGAAAACCTTTACACTGCACAACGTAGACCTCCTCGTCCAAATCTATGTTCAGGAAACCAAACCGAGATGCTATAGAGAGAAGCAACTGAAGTGTGACCATCTTTGCAGTAGGAGTAAAAACCAACTCCGCAATAGGAACTTTGTTCACCTACTTGCATATAATGGGTTGTTTAATTGGCGAATCAGGTACCCATAAAAAAGGTTAGAATCGAAATAAAAATGACCATGCTCTGTTGAATTAACAACCTTGTGTCCATTCCTTTTAGCCAATGCCTTTGACTGAGCCATTTGATCGTCTTTCACAACTACCCATGTATTTGATTGAGGAATTACATCTTCATGCATATTATTGATAGTTATTTTCCCTCCACAACTAGTGCATGTAAGTTGATTGGAGCAAGGTCAACAAGCCTATGAGGAATTTCGTCCTCTAGGACAATGTGTATTGTGTGGTCTCTCTCTACATGTGCATTTAAGTTGATTGTGGCAGGGTCAACAAGCTTATACATGCCACCTTGCCTAATACCTAGGGCAATTACTTTGCCTTGTTTCATGTTAGACACAATACATTGCTTCCCAGAGAAATTTATAGCAATGTTGGCATTTTTTGTTAAGTGACATATATTTATTTAGTTTAGGAACATACGTAACATTCCTTACTATGATTTTTTTTCAACTTTACTCAATACTCTGCAAATATCTCTTATTCCTTCTACTGCAAGTGACTCCATCAACAAAGAAAATGAAATTAGATTTTTTTTTTACTTGCAATAAATGTGACACACTAGTCCAAATGAAACGTAAATTGTTTGGATGTGCTGGAATCAATAAACCAACAATTGGTAACTCTATCATTCGAGTATGATGCGACAAGGGTATACTCTTCCTTAGAATGTCGTTCTTCAATTGCCGCCACATTTTTCGCCGAGTTGCTTTGTTGGGAAAGAGCATACTGTCACTTTCGGCATTCTTTTTTCACATATGCAACTTTATGACAGTAAAAGCACTTCATTTGGTACTTGGAAGATGAATCACCAGTGATGCATTTCCACTTCCTCTTTGATTTAGTAGCAAATCCATTGTCTGACCAACACTAGATTGATTTTCTTGTGTTTATTTGCATTTCTTCTATAGCAAATAGGAACAACCTTGATCAAATGTTAGGTTTTGGCTTAAAGCCATCAAGTGTAGAACCTCCACAAGAGATTCATATGAAGGCATCAAGCTGTTTAGAACAAGGCCAACCATGTCGTCATCAACCACCTTTTTGTTAATTGCATCGAGCTGGTCTTAGAGATCTTTCATCTGAAGATGTTTTTATAGGGACCCATCCTAAGTCATCTTTGTGGAAAATAGCAGATTCTTTAGGTATAGGACTCAACTTTTTTTCGAAGTTTGATACTTATTTTTCAAACAGGTCCAAAGCACACTTGTCTCAGTGGCATTTTGGACCTCAGGGATCATATCATTTGACACAAACAACTTTAGCAATAGTAAGGCCTGCACATGTTTGTCATAATTAGCAAATTTCGTAGTAGGGCTTGCTCGAGTGCTGAGAATGAGTTTATCGCAATCACAATTGTTAAAATCTTATGGCTCTAGGCGTTGTAATTTTGGCCAGTCAATTTATGCGCTTTAAGCATAAAGGAATTCATGATATTGGCCATTTTACACAATGTTTGTTCTCCGAATTGAAAACCAATGCAATAGGGAAATGCAAAGTCTATAATATGAATTTGATTATAATATAAATGTCAATATTGCTTACAATCTAAAAGCACAAAATTGGATTGTATATTTGTGCCGTAGCACAAATGCTGGAAAAAATGCTTAGAAAAATTGCCTATACAATATTTTTCTTGTATGCCCTAGTACGATTTGTTTGATTGCATTTTGATTCGTAAAATATGTGGATATTCCACTCCAAGCTTCACCAACATGGATCCTATGACTCCTAGCTCAACCATGATTGAAAGATGACTATTTTAGGCTATTTGCAATGTTAAAACAAAGATAAACAAGTGCTGGAAATAAAATGTACAAGGCATTGCACATGAACATGAAGCATAAGAATGAGCAAAGTTCACAGTGGACATGAGTTATCTTGGAGAAACCCGATGTGGGAAAATCTCTAGTGGGTGAGACAATTGCACTCCCCTTCCACTAGGTAATGTATGAAATGTACAAAATATTGCCAATGATGGCCTTCTTGGACAGAATTCTCCCTACTACTCTATCCAAAACTTGCACACAAGATTGCTTTGCAAATATCAAACATTTACCAAACTCTAACATAGCTGAACCAACCATCTACGACTAAGGAAACAATGAGACAACAAGAACAAACTCAAACTTGCAACTTGCAACTTGCCACTGTGTTTTCTGATGTCTTTTACCTTGCCAAGACTTGTATTTATACTCTCCAAACTTTGGAGTCCGCTAAGAAGGTCAAATGAACTGCTATTGAGAATTGGAAGCGCTTGCAACCATTCCCATTCTCATGAAGAAACCCCTAATTTATGCAAACCGATGGTTTTGAAATTGTTGCGGCGGTTACGCAATGACCACTTGCAAACACCAGCAGTTACACACCCGCCACCCTACATGTAGCGACAATTCTGCTATCAATGATAAAATCCTTCATTTCAAGAGTTGAAACTTTCTAAATTCATCACTGTGAAGATGTCCAGAGCACCCCCACACTGACTCTTCGATTGTAACATGTCTGATTTTATTTTTTTTCAATTTTTTTTTTAGGAAGCAAATATCGTGGATGTTGGGATGTCACTTGATTGTCCTGTGGAACTCACGTCTCCCACTTCTCTTTTTTTGCACAAAATTAGGGAACGCCTTGGAAATGTCCTTTGAACCTCGAGGACGTCTCAGAGACACCCCCTTGTTTGTTTTCCTTTTCCAGTACATGGGGGACTTCACCCCTCTCCCATCTTCCTCGTGTAAATATGGTTTTATTCATTTGTATGTATTTTGTTTGTAGGGTTGCAACTATTACATTAGGATCCAAATTTGGATCACGTTTGCACCTTGAGCTTTGGATCACAATGTCATTCTAGTTTATACAGTTTCCTTTTTGATGTTTACTTTTCTTTTTGTGCTCTAACATTTTCTTTGCGTCTTGTTTTGGGCTTTCATGAAAGGATTACATTAGGATTCAAATTTGGATCACGTTTGCCCCTTGAGCTTTGGATCGCAATGTCGTTCTAGTTTATACAGTGACCTTGTTGATGTTTACTGTTCATGATCGTTTTGGTCTTATTTGTTTTGCACCATCATCAAAGAGCATTGCACTTTCCTTTCGTTGCTAGTAATCACGTTCTCCTTTGATTTGGGAAAAACACGACTGTAAGTCGTGGGGATCATGTTTTTTGCAATCTGACTGCATGTTTTCTTCTTCATGACCTTTAATGACCCTTGCTACTTTTGCTAATTGTGACTTTTGCGACTCTGTGTTTGTTCTTCCTCTGCCACGATGTCCTAGTTTTGTTCTTCCTTTGTCACTGTAAATGCCTCAAATCCAACAACTCGACCTCTTCAATTTGTTGTGTGTAGTTCGTACCCTTCTTCCTAGGACTTCCTTGAACTTTTTGTTGTTCGTACCTTTCTCCTAGGACTTCCTCGAACAATTGCTCTAATGCCAATGTTAGTAGATATAAACATTGAAAGAATGAAGATAATGGAAGGTATACGACACACTTAAACACTTGTGTGTATCCGTCTTTTATTAAGCATAAAAGAAGCTACCTCAGTTGGGAAGGTTGATAACCGACCATTTCATTAATAGCCAATTAATAACTTTAATAAAAATTTGACAGCACAACCCTTGTTCATATAATTCAATTCAACTTCCCACCTCTGTCAATCTGTGTAAGCGATCCATCCCTTTGATTTGATCCAAGCCCATGCATTCTAAACTAAGAATAGAGCCTTTGGGGATTACAAATTACACTTAAAAATTTCTTGCTTAAAATGTCAAAGAATTATTTATAAAATATAAATGAGTCAAACTATATATAGGAATGGGCTACGAGGAGAGTTTTTCAATTTCATCTTTATTCAATTAGGGATGCGGAATGGTTTTTATTTATTCAGCCTAGGTTTGAGTCCTCTTGCAAACAACAAAAGTGCTGCTTGCTTACAATCCATTCCTTGTAGTTGTTGCTGTAGAACCCTACTATGTCGAACGGTCTAGACTATTTTGCTTGAAAAGTAATGGATAGATTCGCTAGGTAAAGGTTATGAAGAAATCATTTTTAAAATAAATAAATTCACCAAAATTTGTTTGATTGTCCTCATGGTTGCTGATAGCAAATATTGGTGTAGCTCCTGCCTTGTGCTACCTAGATTTAATAATATATAGAAAATATCTTTATAGTTTCAAAATTCTGGCATCAAATCATTTTTAAGACCCTTTTCCAAACTGTAGTTGGTCTCACCTGCTCAACTTTGTATTTGGCTTCAACCTAAAATCAAGACTTGTGTTGTTTCTTTTTTTGATGTTCATAAATTTAATATCTTTGCTACTCTTGTTGTTCATGTTTGATCTCATTTATTTTTTTTAAATTTTTTTTCAGGCAGCAAATGTTGTGGATGTCGGGACGTCCCTCATTGTCTTGGGGAACTCGCATCATCCCCCACGTCTCTTTTTTTGCACAAAATTAGGGAACGTCTTAAAAATGCCCCTTGAACCTCGTGGACGTCCTGAACGTCCCAGAGACATCCCCTTGTTTTTTTCCTTTTTCGGTACGTGGTGGGATGTTCACCCCCATCCCACCATCCCCAAGATGTCTTAGACGTCCTGGGAGGGGGGAAACCGTTCCTGCGTAACTATGGTTTTATTTGTTTGTGTGTATTTTGTTTGTAGGGTTGCAAGTTGATGAAAACCATGCCATTTATTGCATTTTTGGGAACTTTTATCAGTATGATATTTCATTCTGTCCCTCGCTGCTTGTAAATGTTTTTCAATTAGGTCGTAATGTAACATACACGAAAATTTTGTATTTTTTTAAAATTTTATTTTCAATATTTACACCTATAGGTATAACCTACAATGGCAGCCGGGGGTGGTGGTGGAGATTAATAGTGTAAGATATGAATAAAATAGCTGACCTTAAATTTGATGTCCATTTCACTGTCATAGGACAGTTTCGACCTTAAATTTTACATCTATTTGACCATCATATGATAGTTTTTATTCTTGCTTGGACAAGGAGATTGTAAAATCATGATATCTTAGGCATACGGTGGAGTTTGGAGCTCCTTTGTTTTCTTGCAAATATTTTTTTGAGTATGATGCAGTGGTGCATCTAGATAGAGCCCATCTATCACAAATAAGTGGGAAGTATTTGGAGAAGGTAATAGAGTCATTAATCTGTGTGGTGGGTGACAAATCCAAGATAGACACCTCAAAATCGATCTCTATTGGTGTTTTCAAGATAAATATATTTAAGACATTTGTATAAGTAATACCATCATGTATCTCTTCTATTAGATTAAAATAAAGAGTTTTATTGTTCTCAAGTAACCATGTCACTCCCTTTTTCTATACAAGATTTAACAAATTTGAAATGTGTGGTTTGTTGGTTGAAGATATTTTCATTCGTGTCCATTCTTACTTCCTGTGAACAATTGAAACATCCTTGACACCAACAAGGTCCCTATGTTGAAGGATTCGACCATGCCCCCACCCTTGCAAATTTCCCCTTGAACAACTAATCCATCATTAGTCTAGCCACGACTCTCATGGTACTACGTGTTTGATTGAGGTCCGGATTGCAACCTAAAGATAAAACTCTTATTTCATTGCGATACCCACGTTGGTCTCACTAACTATTATTTATACAATTTTAAATTAACTAAATTAAGTCTAAACATAAGCTACTATACTAAGCTCATGCATAAACCTCATAAGTGCTTTATCGCAACCACTAACGTAACTTAGACTCTAGAATCTTATCACATTAATATCTATGTGGTTTTTTGCAGGTGACCTAAGTTCAACTTAGGTGGCATGCTCGATTTTATTTGCATAGTATCAACCATTTAAAATTTGGATTTTGATCCTAATATCCCCCCTATAATCCAAAGTTAATACATCCAAAATGATTCAACGAATAAAATAAATAACTATGCATATTCATAGATGCGGCCATGTATCAAGTTGGATGAATCCAAGAAATTGTGATCGGAAAATCATCTTCGAAGTCTACTATCTTTAAAATAGAACTTATGAGGTCTTTGCTTTCTTCTTGTTGAAGAAACATAACTGAAATCTTTGAATTTGGATCATGTTCCTATTGTCCAGTCAGAGTAAACAAATGATGTCCCACTTGCAATGTTGAAGATATCATCCAAATTCTCTTTCATTTCATCAGAGAATGTTCTCAAAAGAACAATCAAACTGCGCAATTGTTATGTTTCTAGAACACCCAACTACTACACCAAAAACCTCATAATGCAAAAAATCATAGATTGTTGCTCATGGTCCGATCCTCATGGACTCAACCAAACAATAATTAATATTCAACAATGTGATGAGGTTAAGTACCAACATTGGGCCATCAATTCACTCTATCCAAAACACACTCTAGATCATCTTTGATTAGTGTGTATAATGGTTAATGCCTTTCAAGATTCTAGACCATTATTAATAGTGTAGACAAATTTTTTTATAGCATAGCATACCATGACAAAGCAAAGTATCCAAACAATAGCAAGTTGTATTCATAAAAGATAAGTTTCAATACAATCTATACAGTGTAGGGCAGACTCGATATAAGTGCCCCTACCCCAACATTCAATATGTTATTTGAAGGACAAGACCTAATGGTTGTCTGTTAACCCAACTGTCACAACCGGCATAATTGCTTGGGTCTTTCTACATCACGAACTTGCTGACAAAAGACTAACAAAACAATGTCAGTTATAATAATACATGTTTTCATAATTGATGGTCTACATTATACCCCCCTTAAAATCGGAGTCCCGTCTGACACAAGTCATAGACAAGAAAAAGCATGTTACATCGAGTGTGATTCTCAACCACTTTTTTCTTCTTGTAAAATCAAAGTGGGTGTTTGCAGGGTTGAGTGGTAGCACACCTTGCATGGTCTTACGACAGTGCCATCGTATCCAAGCACAATTTGACACTTAGGAAACCCTCAAAAAGCCATGACGACAACCAAATTTCGTTGAAAAATGCTGCTTTTGAATGCACCCAAAAACACTGTGCATGTAGAATGAGCTATAACGATGCATATATAGGTGACTTGTTTGGTAGCTGTGGTGATCGATTTGGGTAGCAACGCAAATAGGTCAATGACTTAGTGGTTGAATGTTATTGCCGCCTTGAATGGTTTTGGCATTCCCCCTTTGGTTGTACGTCTGAATACTATTATTCAAGAGTTGATTGTAGGGCTTGCTTAGGGTTGGCCAAAATTACTATCTGAGCAACATGTATTGTTCATAGGTTTGGATGGATTAGATTCAATTGGAATTGGAGGGTTTACGTGCAGGTGTTGTACATTTATATGGCAGACGTCCATGAGTTTGCCTTCAAGCAAACGTTCTCCTTCAAGTTGGTCGTCAAGTTGTTCAACCAAATGCTCGTTGTCAGTCAAAACATAATTGTTAGGTGGATCGCTGTACGACCCTTTGTTTGGAAGAGGGTTGTGCAGTTGGGTGTTAAAGAGATGGATGTTAGGTAAAGTTTGGCTATTAGTGAGGGAGTCATACAATTGTTCTTTAGAAAGATGGGCATCAGGTAGGGAGTGGTTATTAGATTGAACATGGGTGTCAGGTTGAGCATGGGCGTTAGATTGAACATGGGAGTCAGGTTGACCGAGCACACTGTCAAATGATAACTAGTCAAGTGAAGGTTGTACTGCGTGGGCATCAAGCAATGGTCGAACGGAGAAAGGTTGAACTGAGGGGCAAGGTGGTCATATGCTTATGAGTTGCAAAGGAGTGTATGGTGGTTGTGTAGCTATATAGGGTTCATATTCAGCTTTTTGCACATCAAGTGTTGATCGTACAATGCCATCCTTTTCTAATTTTTTGATTTAAAAAATTAGAGTCAATCTAATCGTATGTTTTGACCTTAACTTTACCTTTTACCTATTTTTTTGCTTTACTTGACGTTCAGGGCCATTGAGGTTGGTGTTGTAGACAATAGATTGTCTACCTTTTTCATTTGGTGAAATAAGTTATCATCGAACTTTGCACTCCTGACTTTGCATTCTCCAAACTTCGATGGGTAAGCTAATTGTGATGTTGATGGTTCGAAGGGACTCGGCATCGCCGGCATTTGTGTGTGCTCATCCCATTGCAAATCTTGGTCTTCTTCAATCTCCATAATCTCGATGCTATTACAAGCAGGCTGGAACACTTTGTAGACTTCCATTTGCCAATGAAATAGACCATTGAGGGAGTTTGTCTCATCTTCAAAGCAAGACTATAGCTCTAAGACCTCTTCATTGTTAAGCTCCATCATACTTCGGTTCCTGTCAACCCAACATTCTTCTTCAGAATCCAAATGCGATGTGTTTGATGAGGCTGCTTACTCATTGACTACATTATTATTCAAGTCTATGCCATACATTTCTCCTTTGTCTTCAATAGAGATAAAAATATATTTCTAGTTATGATTGGCTTTGGCTGCTTTGGTAATGAAATGACCACAAAATTCAACAAAAAAGGGTTGGGTTCCAATAATTACCTTTTGACCCATCAATACACCCATTACTTTAATGCCATGTTTATTTGCTCCTACTAGTTGGAATGTTGGAGACCACATAGTTGGCTTCCCAAGACTCTTCCAAGTCTCCTCTAGAAGAGCATTCACGCTAAAACCACTGTCAATGATAATATTTGTCAAATTCTTGCACAAAATTTCCATAAGCACAACTATTGGTTGTTGCTCTAGGTTCATAGTCAGGAGCATAGGATTGATTATTTGGTCACCTGACAAAGAGGGCTCGACTGATCCGTAATCGCGTGGATAATCCATAACATGACTCACCAAACATGGATTTATTCCAGTAAGTGTTGTCCCCAAGTTCTATGCCATAAAACAACACCCAAAATGTTGTAATAAGATGTATTCTAGCAATTTTGACAGTCATCTACAACATACGCCTCTTTATGCAACTCTTCACATGCAATTCCCACATGCTTCTTACATTGCATACTACCCGTCACATCCTAAACATGCTAGTGCTTCATACATGACTGCAATTTAATGTGCTCATATAGAAATGAAAAGCGAATATGAAGCTTTATGAACAAGTGCTATGCTTATGCTAGTTGATTCTTTAGTTCCCTAAATTGTTTGAAATGTTAGACTAGTTGCGAGGAATTGAAAACATGCAATCAATGAAATCAAACACGTGAACGAGAGATACACAAGACATTACACTTGAGAAACTCAATGTGAGAAAACTCTAGAAGAGTGAAACCATGATTCCTCATCTCCACTATGTTCTTCAGTTTACAAGCTTATGCCTTCTTGAGGCCTGGAAGGGCACCAACATCTCAATGGCTCCTATGCTCGTATTAATCTTTGCACTCTTCAGTGGATGACTTGCTTCTTTAGCAAGAGAGACTATTGAACTCGATCATCTTAGTTGTGTGGTCCTCAACTCAGATGTGATCTACTCTTGACTGCCTTCTCTGCAATTTATGGAGCTCCCATTCCCTCACTGTGTTTCCGTTGTTGTCAATTGCCCATCTTTGATCATACTTTGCTTGAATCCACTCAACACAAGGTGAATCCACTTCTGATCTCTTTCCAATTGATGACTTTCATGAACTTTTCAGGTTCATACATACAAAAGAACATAAGTCAGGGTCAAATCAGGAAGCCCAAGAGTTGGGAAGCGAAGACAAAATGTCTCTTTGCCCTTTCAATTTGTAATTGAAAAGCGTGGTGGCGCCGCACCTTTTTCTAACATTGTGAAGCAGTGCATCTGTTTTTTTGAAAATCCACAACATTGTCGTAGGTAAATGTCCTACAACTTCCGGAGGACAACTTTTGCATACAAACTCATATTCGCAAGCCACTTTTTCTAATATTGTATGATTTTTCGATAGGAATACAAAGATGTAAAAGTACTTTTGATGCCAACCATATATTGATTTAGCCCTTGTATAAAAAACTAGTCATTTTCAGGTCTCCTTAACCCCAATTTGACATTTGATTGTCTTACCAACTGAATCGGATGATCTTCTTGATCCAAAATTCGGATCATCGACTATGAGTTCGTTCATTTTTTTTTAGTCTCCTCATCACCTAATGTTAGTTGAGCCATTGTATGCTCCATGTTCAAGCCATTCTCTTGTATGGTAGCAATTAAACCATTCTTCAGTTCTAAAATGCTTTGCAATAAGTTAACTATCTTCATAGGTATAGTGGTTTGCAAGACATGTCGTGTAATAGGTTTGTTGTACTCTAGTCTACTTGTCACTGTACTTATATATTTATTTGAGTGATGTCATTCTTTGAAAACCTTTCCTCCTCCCAAGGTGGGTCAGGGGCAATTGGATTTTTTCACTTGTGCTCTGGTAATTGCCGTAACTTCCTTGTCTTCGGCTACATCAATCATATTGACATTGGCTTGTTTTGGATAATTGCCATCGTTCTGGTTCCCAAGGCCACACAATCTACAGATAAGTCTAGTGCCATTTTGGGTAGGGGAATCTCTTTCAAAATGGCCCCATTCATTGTAGTCCCAACATTGTACAATTGGCTGTTCTTTGGAGTTGTATTGATTCTAACTCTCGCCACCACTTTATTCTGGGGTTGGTAGTTCCTATGTGGTGGGTGGTGTCGATGGATCTCCTTATGTGAATAGTATCTAGGGGTTCTTATTCCGCAAATTGTTCAACGAGTCCTTCGATTGAATGCCCAGTAACTTGACAAATATCGCACATAAGATCCTTGCATTCTTTCTTACTGTCTCCCTTTAGTTCCTTCATCATTCAGAGCATGCCATTACTTAAGGCTCGCATTGATCCAGGTTCATTTTCATCACTAGAGTTAGGGTCCTCTTCTTTGTGTCCTTTTGAGCACAATGATGTCTTTTCATCACTTCCAATGTCCATGGCTCGGTTGTATGCATCTTCGCAAGATGAGGGTAAGACCACCTTTATCATTCAAAATGAGGATACAAACCCTTCAGTGAACCATCATTTCTTCAAGTCCTTGGTAGGTTCCTTTTCAAGTTTGCCCAATAGTTCTTTGAGTCTTATGTTATGGGCATGACCATTCTCGTGTTTACCTTGTTGGGTATTATAGATTTCCATAGCAATCTTATTGTCATCCCTTAGGAGTTTGAATTCTTTCTCAAAGGCTTCCCCGAGTGTTTTCCATGTTGCTTTCTTCGAGCATGGTGCATTTGTGCACCAGTCAATAGCCATTCCCCGAAGGGTGGCTTGGAAACATCTTAACCACATACATTCCTTTGTATGCCCATTCACAGTCTAGATGGTGATACGCATTTTGTAGTGTTGTACGGGATCCTCTATTTTGTCATTGGTGAACTCTGGCAGCTTCTTTTCTAGGGATAGAGTTGATGGGGTAACCATGGTTTTGGTGTGGTTTTTGAAATACAAGTCTCCACCCTAAGAAGGTCATTGTTGGATGTTCCTCTGCTCTCTTAGCACTATTGGATACGCCCCTATGCTTTACCCTTCTTTCGGTGGGGATCCTTATATGTCGTCAAATCCATTTCCGTGCAACTCCCTCTAACATTCCCTTGTAGCATCCTCTGTTCCAAAGTAGACAGCAAGGTCCACACTTTATTCCTCCGAAAGGGGCTATTGCAATCTCTACCCACTCCTTCCTGTGAGTGGTGTATGGTCCACCAGTTTTGACTGAACCCTTTCTTGTCATAATAGATAAGTCTTTATACTATCCATATAGTACAGAGAGGACCTAATACAAGTGCCCCTACCTCCACATACAATATGCTATTTAAAACACGACCTAATGGTTGTTTTTTTACCCAACCATCATAATGAACATAACCAAGGGTCTTGCTATATCATGAACTAAATGCCAACAAAAGACAAACAAAACAATGTTAGCTATAAGCCTATAACAATACATGTTTACATAAGTGACGGTCTACATAGCAGAGATCATTACTGAATCAACAAGGTCACTGATTTGCATAATCATACCAAATCCTACGCTCAAACAAGACATCAAATGAGGGTTTTCCTTGTGCTTTGCCCTGAACCACCTTGAAAAGAAACTCTTAACTTAAAAACAAAATGTTGCTGGTGTGTTTCTCCAAACACCCAATACTTGTATTATCATCGTTAACACGATCATCAAAGGCTGTTAAAACTTCATCTTCAGCAATTTGGACAAAATCATTCATTCGGCGTTCATTTGCATAATGGTAAAATTTTTCACACCTGTAACACTTCATTATTTTCTTATCTCGTCTTTCGCCGCGATCACCATGGCCACCGCCTTGGAAGCTTCCTCCTCAAACATTATCATTTCTTGATACGAAGACTGTGACACAAATAGACTTTGGTGACATGCAAGAGAAAAACATAAAATATGATAAATGGATATGGGTCCATTACATACGTTGGATTAACATCTTTATATGCAAGAGTGTTTTTTCATGCTGTAACATGTCCTTATAACATGACGCCCACACAATCTTTGGACTTTTCTTTCATTATTTTAATTACCACAAAATATCCTATTATGCATAATTAATAGATAACTTTCAAATTTTAGCTGAGCTAAATCATCTCAAAAGATATCTTCAAATGAATATGTACTTTGCATCTACAAATTTTGATCTGATTTAAAAAAAAAATCATGCGCCCCACGTGAGCAAAATAAATATATGCTTCTTTGCACTTACGCAATCACCTGTGCATTTAAGATGGATTTTATACTGTATAAGATTCAGTGGTCGCTCTGTAGTTTCTTTATTGACAGGGCTTTCACAACCGTCTTCAATGGCTTTATATTTCAGCTTCTTTGCCTTTTGAAGTTTTTTATGATGCACCACAATGGAATGAACGGAATCTCCCTATCACATATTTATTGGCATCGGCTTGAACAACTGGAGCACTCTTTTGCTCTACTAGCATCTCTCTTACAGCAGAGCAAATTTATTCTCCCTTGGCTTATGTAGCATATTTCTTTGAATGCAACTCTATACACACATTCTTTCCTCAACTATTCACGAGTCTGCTACACAGAGTCTCATGCTTTTGGTAAAAGGACATGTTCTGATGAAGGGATCTTCAACTCCTAATGCATGAATACACAACAACCTTCCTCTATGTGCATCTACCTCTTATTGTCAAACGGGCAGAAATCTTTTCCAAAAAAAATCCTTCCCTGTACTCCTCTTTTCCTTCATATGCTTCATTAGCTACGTTCATAAAAAAAATTGCTTTTCCTTTTTAAACACAGGGCGTACAATTCCTTCCTTCTGATGTTTATGTATATCTTTTGCCTCTTCAGCAAAAAAATGAAACATGTTCTTCATTACTGGTGTTCTGATAAACAAGGCTTTAAAAAACCACCATCATAACATTCACAACCTAATTTTTCTCACAATTCTAGTGTCTCTGATATATTTGCAAACAGAGCATCAATATTCTGATAGAACTGTTTTGATCCAGGCCCAAATGGTTTAGGCTGAGGCAAGATGTCATTCAATTTAGAATATGCATTCTATCGATGCTATCTTTCTCACAAGATTACTTCAGTTGTACTACACATATTTCCAAGAGTATAACACCATAACATAAGTATTCTCTAATCACTCGATACATGTGAAAGATAAGATGCCACATGAGTTACCTGGGAATATAAGGATTTACTTACTATATCTGACTAGTGGTCGATGTCTTACTAATTATAGTAGTTGCTACCTATTGTTGGTTTAATGGGGAAAGTTATTCCATGTATATTATTTTCCCTTGGTTATGTGTACCATGTTAAGATGTCATACTGTAAGTTCATTATACAAATTTGAACCGACACTTATTAGAACAAAAATATTTAAGCTTCCACATTAGCATTTAATATGTAGCCGTAAGCGTAATTATCACACCATTCCGGAGGTAAAGTAATCTAGATGTGCAAATTAGATGAATAGTTGTCATTATAGAAGGATTATACCTTTTATAAAGGAAGCAACTCATTTATGTTTAAAACAAGTTTCGTTGAAAATCAATTTACAAAATCCGATCACCAACTTAGTTAGGATGACCATTCCCCAAGGAGATATTCACCATATTCCCTAGATTTGCGATTAATCCAATATATAGCAAGGTAAGTTTCTCACATTATTGGACAAAATTCCTATCATTTAACTATATTAACTCTTCCTAAGATCAATGGAAAAATGATCTAAATTTATGCTAAGTTGTAGGAAACCATATTTTAATGATTTCCCTTTGCAAAGTAGTGGTTCGGCTCCCTCGTTGGATTTCTTTTGAAATATTTACTCACTTTTTTCCTGAAAGTGAGAATGGAAGAATTGAGGATGATATGGATAGTTGTATAAAATTGTCCTGGGTGACCAAGAAATGATGCAGAAATTTGTGGTATTTTCTTCTTCAGTGGATTATATAGATAGGAATATATGTAAAACAAATTGCACGGTTGAGACCCATGAAATCCTTATTCTTCCTCAGAGTACGATACAACTAGTAGACTTTGGGGGAATGCTATAATGCTCTTTAGTAGCCATTTCCAAATGCACATCCATGACTCAAATTTCACCTTACAAACCTGAATGATATAAAAATCAACAAGATCTCAAATAAATGTGCAGTTAATGATACATTTAAAAACAATTAATTCAATCATATCTAACAGCCGGGCTTATTTTGACAAAACAATTAAAATCAATTATACTAAAATAGCCTCTACGGGCAATTCATCAAGCATTTAAAACTTCACATCCATTAATTAAAAAAATGGAGGCATGCAAGAAGGAAGAGGACAACACAAGTTGTAGACATCCCCTTAGGTGGAGAGAGGAGAACCCTTATTTTTTCATTTTCAAGTTGGGTTTAACAGTTTGCAAACCAATACTTGGATACAAATTACCTTTATTAATATATAGGTTTTAAACTATATTAGTCCTAGGTGTACTAGATAAAGCCATGGACTCAATTCTACAGAAAATAAATACATAAAAGGGAAGAAAAGTTGATCCGAAGAAATGAATATAAAAGAGCCATGCAGTAATTGAAATGCATTTGGCGCTTTTAACTTTGTTTGACAACTAGAATATACTTGCACTATGTGACCTGTGTAAAAATAGACTCTTATTGTCACTTGCCACAAGGAGTGATATATCTGTAGACTTTTACTCTATACATGTGAAGAAGTGGTTGTTTGCATATCTGCTGAAAGCATTTATGAAAGAATTACTCCATGGCATGAACCAACCAACACAAAAAATATGTTCAGAGTGATTGCTTGTACTCTATGCTAAAAATTAAGTCAATGGCATTGAGCTGATGAGAGTCGTCAAATTAAAAAGTATACAGATTATAAGATGGGCAATAAGACAATGACTTGGATGATCGTATTTTTTAAATTTACCGAGTCTTGTCTGAGTTTTGTTGCCAAGTCCGAGTAAAAAATTGGCTTGCCGAGTTCAAGTCTTGTTATTATGATACAAACCCTTGCCGGTGTGATTAATCCTAGGGAAAATACTCCTCCTTTGTGTCCTAGAATGTAGCAACCTAGTCAAGTTTATTCAATAGCTGAAATTTTTAATCGTAGCCGGATTGGACTCTCTAATCCCACTACACCCCCCCACACAGCCAGAGCTCGCACATTCCTAATCTCACTCCTTGCAACTTGTCAATCCCTTAGCATGTGGCCTTTCAGTATTACCCTGGAGCTAGCCCTGTTCGTTGGCCTGTGTCCCCCTCATTTGAATCACCTATCAATAAAAGCAATGACCACCTAGGAGGCTGTACGGACTCTAAAAGAGAATTTGAAGAACCTAAGGTGCATTCTTATCTAATCTGAACTTTGCATGCCTTAAATGAAAGCATCCAGCTTGTGGGGATGCAAATAGAAGCGAAAGAGTAACAAATTTATATTATAGTAGTGTATCAAGCACATTCTTTATAGTATTCAACATCAAAAGGAATGCATTTAACAACAAAAGAAGTGTCTGGTGTACTTAGTTCAAAATTCCAGCAGCACCAGAACTGCATAGAGGCAATACTAAAATAGTACCTAACAGTGTGCCCAGCATCCCGCACCATAAAGTCATGTTACTCCACCAGAGAGTTTTGTTGAAGCTACTATAAGAGGGGCTGAGTGGAATTTCTCAATATTCAGGCCACAAGCAGGGACTGCTACTCCATCCCATCCATGCTTTAATGGAGGAAGGGTAGGCTGATCAAGCCTTTTCAAAACCCCAAGAATGGGGCAAATTATTGCTGTTTTTTAAAAGGCCAAAGTATTTGATGTCATACTCTTCATGGATGTTTTTGTCAACAAATCCAACAAGAGCTGTTTGTGTATTGTCAGCTTTGTTAGAGGGGATTAGGACATACCTAGGTTTGGGTGTTCGGGATGTGTATTTAGGCAACTATGTTCATGGAAGAATTAGTATAGGTAAAAGTTAGGTATAATGGATACAGCTTTTATCTAGGTACTTAGTCGGTAGATTTAGTGTTTCATTTATTAGTTCTTTTCATCTTTTGATCATGCTGGGATTTGTTATGCAAAGATGTTTCTGCAGCAGTAATGCCAGCATCCCTGTCTTGTCTGTACCAGGGCTTATGTAGTTTTACATATTTTCCAATATTAATATAATTGTATCTTTTCTCAAAAAAAAAGAAAAAAAAAAACTGTTTTCTGTAGTTTTGTTGAATGTAGATCCACACTGGTACTATATCTTACGTGAGCAGTTAGACATGTTGATGGCCATATTCCATGGCATGTCAATCAAAATAATATGATATATAAAAAGGAAAAAGGTATCGGATGCAAAATTCCTATCTTGATTTCCTTCAAGAGGTTGAGTAAGTAGACGATTTTCCATTTTGTGGGGTAGCTAGCGTATGTCCTATGCTTCAGCCACCCCTATTGCTACTCCATTGTACAATATAACTTGGATAATGCTTCTATTTGGCTAGGAAAGGTACTTGCAAAGTTGTCAACAATGGAAAGAAAAACCCTTATGATTATCAGGAACTTTGATGTCCTCAGTGGCTGACAATGATGATGACTTTTAATGTCCGTCTGTCCGAATTGTTTGCACAAAGAGAGCCAACACAATAGAAGGGGCAACACACGAGGACAAACGAAGGCTTTGGAAACAGAAAACTTTACTCTAAATGTCTCACAATAGAATAAAAACCACTCACTTGGAGCAGGTTTACATGCATTAAACAAACACTCACTCAAACATGTAACTGACCCTATTCTGGTGCAATTAAGCAAATGAAAGCAAGGCAAAATCCTATAAGTAATTTGAAACATTCAATATGAGTGCAATACTTAAATGTATAATACAATGCAAGAGAAAGAACCATGTGCATCTGATTTTGGCTGTTTCTTTCACATAGTAGGTTGCGGGATTTTGGACTCCTTCGGTGTTCCCCTATGAGGCTAATGGATACTGGCTCGACATAGTGGAAATCTAGAAATAATCAAGACCAAGAAGGCATCCATTCCGACCTTTGGTAGAAATGCAAGCTCTAGTAATCTCTGATCTAGGCAAGATGACAAATCATGACTTGTACTGCAATTTTGCTTTGTTCAAAACTTGTAAGTTGGAGAGAGATCCCTATATTTTGCAACTTGCATTAGCAGAGGGAGATAAGGCAATTCTTTTGTCAAATGGGAGATGGTTGACCCCTATTTACACACGAAAAGTTAGTCAGCAAAACTTTTAAGAATGACATTTTTGTTTGACTTTGTAGTAAAAACGACATGAATGACACAATTTAGAAAATGAACAGCAGGGCTAAGAAAATGACACGTGGACGATTGAGGAACTGATATGCAGGTGGGATGATTTGGGCGATCGAGGAACTGAGATGCAGGGGGAATGATTAATGCGGTGTACACAGAAAAGACGAAAGGGAGAGGCAAAACTCCATCAGACCTAGGTAGATGGGTGTAGAAAGCAGAAGGGAGTATGAGAAGTAAGAAAAAGGGGGCCTATGCCACTGACTAAGAGGCAACTGTCCAGACACGATCGGAAGGAACCTTGCAGACTTGGGAAACCAACTAACACCAGAATCCGTGTGTCCAATCCCATAACTATCCCATTGATATTCAATATGGTGGGGGAACGCACCATAAAGACCTTAATTTAAGATGTGAAAAACATCCACAAAATCCCGTGTATACAGCTTGACATATTGTATTAGTTCCGACTTATTCCTAATTGTGTATAATCTGCATTCGAACATAGGTGCATGAGAATTGTAACTGGGCAGTCATTTGAGGCTGACCACACAGAATGCAGCAACCCGTTGTGATGAATTCTTGAAACTTATCGATTATATTTTCTCTCTAACATCACTCTTTAACTATTGCAGCATTAAACTTTTACCTTGCTAAGCTTTGTCGAGCTTTCAACAAGCTTAACTATTTCTTGGGGTATTAATGTCTTATCATCCATGGCCTATCTAACTCTAGATATTCTTTCTTATTTTAATTTTGTTTTCCGTTGTAGGTCTTTGCAGAAGTGACTCACATTTTGAGTCTCAGTGTATGCAAAATAACAAGATGTCTTGTACAAGTGAAGTACCATAGACTAGTAGAGCCAATGGGAATGATTACAATATCACAACTGTTTTTCCAGAACATTCTGACGTTCATGCAATTGTTTGACATGTTTTCGGGTCTCGAATATATGCAATTTATGACTTTGTTGTGGATATATGGTCAAGTTCATATATCCAATCAAGTTGAAATTCACAGCCATATGGCAGATATGGAAATTATAATGGAACTTGAATTGACGTGCATTACTACCAGATAGACATTTCCTTGTCCATGTCCTTAAATAATATAAATGCTAGTTTTTTGTGTTTCAATTTTGCATGTTGTGGAAAACATATTTGAATTCAATGCAAAACTTTGTTAGTAATACTTTAATTTTTTGTTTTGATTTGTTCGTTTAATTTTATGTTTTCTCTTTATGGGATTTTCAGGTTCGAATTCGTATTTTGGCTATTGTGGCTGCACTATTTGGCATCTCAAGTGAGACGGCTGCAGCAGTTTATCAATCAGGTCTTCTTAGCATGTTTGAGCAAGAACTTAACAGCACAAGTGATATGCTTGCCACTCTGAATGTATTGGAAGTACTATATGAGGTGCATTAAGCCCAACCTTATCTAGAATGCAAACATCTTAGAATGATGTGTGTTATGGTTTGGTTAGAAAAACATGATTATATCTTGACATGATAAGTCTCTAGTTATGGGAAGAAATATGCTGTAAACATTCATGAACATTTTGAGGATGAAATTTATATCTGTTAATGCTTACAAGAAACCAAGGGTTAATGGAGTGCATGAGTTACTGCTGCATTCAACACTGTTACAATAAATGAGTAAAAAGAGAGGTACAAAAAATGAAAGTAACTTAAAAAATGAAAGCTTGTTTAACTTTTTTATTTTAGTGGTATTTGAAATATCCCAATAAAATAAAGATTCTGAATGATATACAATTATAGAAGTTTGATACTTAAAATTTGGGAGTATTTAATGTTCTCTAGGTATTTTTCTTAAAATTTTTAAGTTTTCAATAAAATATAAATGCATATATCTAGATAGCAATAAGTATATGCTCTTAAAGGCATGGTGATAGGGGCAGAGATGAGGGTAGAGCAGAATGACGGCTATGGGAAAAACAGTGGCGATGGGTGAAAGATGGCGATGGGAAGATCGGCAGCAACCAAAGGAGGCAGTAAAGAAGAAGTTTGGTCCAAACAGCAAAGGCAAGCTGTTTACCCCTAGTGCCGAGGAGAAGGAAATGCTCCCAACAATGACCGCATCACTCTGTCGGGTTGGAGACATGCTGCATTCCTATTTCACTTATGCAATGATTTTTGCCATTCAAATCTAAACCTCTCTCTCTCTATTCCAACACAATCCCGCATCGTGCTAATGGATGCCCTTTTTTGAAAGATGGCCAATCTGCAAGCCTGGATGCCATTTCAGAGGGAAAGGAAATGGCTTTGTCTTCTCTTGGGGTGCCTAGCAAGGAGATTGGAGGCTTAGAGGTAGCGGAAGGAGGGGCAACAGAGGTCTATGCAAATGACAATGTGCAGTTGGGCTTTTTTCCCGAATTCAGGGCTTTCGGAAATGCAATTACCCTAGTTTTGTGGGATATTCTTGTTTGTATGGAGGAGGTGGCAGTAGAAATGCAACTCTTGGAGGATGAGGAGAATCATTTCGTGCAGATTTGTGGGCAAAAGATCTTTAATAGGGATTCTGTGATAGGTGGATATTGTTTGGAAAGAGATTTCGAGCCCTACTAGGATCCTAATGTTAAAGGGATTTTTTCTCCTCAAATCTGGTTCCTTAGAGGATTGTAATTTTGCATGGAAGAAATGTCCTTGGTTCCAGGGCAGGGTTGGGCTGTCTTTATGCCCATGGAAACCATTTTTCGACCTAGTTGTAGAATTCATTGACAAAGTCCATGACTAGATCTGTCTATTTCTGCTTCCTTTGGGGATTAAAAATACTAGTTTGATCAAGCCACTGACAAAAAAGGTCGGGGAGTTTGTGAATATTGAACCTGAAGCAGATGAATTTCATACTATTTTTGCTAGGATTTGCATATTTGTGGATATCTATAAACCTGTTACGTATTTTGTTCAAATCTCATTTAAGCCTAATCTTTGGTTGCAACATGTGGATTTCGAAGGGTTACCCTTCAGATGTTTTCATTGCAACAAAATTGGGCATAATATTGCAGATTGTCCCTTGGCTAAGAAGTCTGGGTTTTCGTCCGTCCAAACCCAAAAATGGATTCCGAAAACAAAAGATGTCGGGTTGGATCCAATACTCCAATCCCAAGCTTGCCCCGCTAATCCCCAAGAAATTAGCACATAGCGTTGTGGAACTGGGGAGGCATTGGTATCTGCTGCATGCCCAGAGCAGGACACTGCTCCCTCCAATGGGGGTGGTGATACGACATGTGTATGAGGCCTTGAGGGCATCAGTTTCAGCAAGTAAATGCGAGACACTGGCAGCCAAGTCTTTGGAGCAGCAAAACATTGATTTCTTCCATGACTTGGAAAAAGCTTCTATTCAGAATGATGAAGATTATCTCTTGGCTTCCACAACAGTTTGAACCATCTCACAAACAAAATCATTGTTAGCCAAAGCAGATTTTGAAACTTCTAAGTACAGAGGAGGAAAGATGGAAGTGGAAAGATTGCGCTTGGATGCAATGAACTCCATTGACAAGGGGACACAATAGAAAATGGAGGTCCTTCTTTCTTGCAGGGGAAGGAGGGCGCTTGCTAGACATTGTTGAGGATGCTCATGATGTTGCTTTTCTATTTTGGTTGTAAATGTCAAAAGCGTATTCTTCTTTTTCTTAGGCTGTTGTGTTGTTATGTTCCCCTGGACCACTTAGTCTTTTTTTGGCTTCTTGATTGTGCTTCAGCTTTTATGATTTTGGGTGAGGGACCCTATAGGTACCCTTTTCCGGTTCATATCTCTGCCCAAAAGCATTTATCTATCCAAAAAAAATGTAAATAAATATATACTTTTAAGATATCTAAATAAAAAATGCATATATTTGAATATATATAAAATCGATAGCCAAACGTTACTTGGTATGAAATTTTTTTCTTGGAAAATCTAGGGTGAGGTTAACTGCTGCTTTTTATTTTTGGCGTGAGGTAAGCTTGGACCTCATTTTTAAATTAACTTGGATAAACTTGGCTTACCTTCCCCATCAAACCCTGTTCACACTTGAATGTGCCCCATAGTTGTTACAACACCAAATCGCCACATCCCTCGGGGTTATGGGCTACCTTATTACGTTTAGAGTGAGTTGAACATGGGCCATACTCCTACGGGTGCCCCATATTGCTACACGACAAACCCTTGCATTACTTGCCAGGTGCCATGGTATGTGAATAAACAAGATTTTAATTTGTTAAGTAATTAGAGCCTTTACGGTCAATTTAAATTAGATTTTTATTTTTTAGTTGGATTTTATGTTGTGTACCTAGGCACACTTCCCTAGATTTGTCTTTAGTCTTAGCCTTATTATTAACCTATGTTATATTTCAGGGACCTAGATTTAGTGAAGGGGTAAGTCATGAGTTAAATAGGGTTTCTTGTAGTTTTGATAACAATGGTGGGAAAACGCTAAAGAATGTGTCTTTTACTATTTCAACTTCTAATGCAAATAGTGAGCCGCCATTGTGTAGAACTTGTCTCATAGACAAACTTGCAGGTGCAACTCACTCTCAGGGAACAAGTGGCCCCATTTTCTCCATTTTATCACTTATTATATTTTATATTTGATGCTATGTTTTCTGTTGTTATCTGGAACACAACAAGTGGTGTGAGAGCTTCAGTTGATATTTGCAATTGCTGCCAAAATGTTGAGGGGAGTTTATTCGAGAAGCGACTTGAAGTTCACGACCAAGGATGAGATGTAGGTGTTATTTGTTGAGTTCACCAATGAGGTTCAAATGGAGATTCGTTCCTTGGGAAAGCAATAGGAGCATCTAGATGATGAAGAGGATATCAACCCTTGGGGGGATCCTAATCATGTTCCACTAGATGATGAAGACGAAGAGGCAGCAAGCTCGCATCATCCCTCTTTTAACCTAAAAATGAAGATCCCAAAATATGACTTTGGAGGTGGGATGGAGGTTGACATATGGTTGACCACGTTTAGATTGACCTTTAGGGTGCATAAGATTTGAAGGCAAGATGACAAGCTAAATGTGTCCCTACAAGATTTGGATGGTGCTGGCCACACATGGGGGGAGAGGGGTTTTTAGAACCCTCTATGGGGACTTTTCTGATTTTGCTGAAGCTTTGACAAAGACAGCAGATCGTAATTGGGATGAGTCGTGTGATACTTAGTTAATGCACTTGTTTTAGAAGGATATGAATGTGGAGGAGTATATGCAAAAATCCCAAATCTTGGAGTCCAAAGCCAAGCTTTCCTCAAATCTGGGCCGGAAGATCTATATTTCCGACATGTAGGTTGAGATTCGAGCAGAGGCAAGGATGTTTGAACCAAAATCTTTTGAAAGGGCTATTATTGTAGCCAGAAGAGCCATAAAACATATTGATGCCCTAAAAATAAAACTGTAGGAACTATTGTTTGGAAGTATTTTACTTTTGATAGGAAATACAAAGATGAGGGAAAATCTGAGTCTTTACTGTTTAGAAACCTTGGTTGTCAGTCTGCCGCTATTCCATTGTTGTAAACCCTTGTCACAAGTGCTCTCAACTAGGGAGCAAGGTTCATCCATAAACGAAAAAAGTTTTATATGGCGGAAGATGTGTGTCTGTCTAAGCCAAAGTTGAGTCTGATAACGAGCATGCACCCGATCAACCTGATGTAGTGTGTGAACTGGAAAATCTGTCCCCTTTTGTAGTAGAAACTTGAGAACCATTAGTGTTACTTTCTGCAATGATAGGGTTGGACCGTCTAAACACCTTAAAGTTATTTGCCAATATTAAGAAAGCTCAAGTTTTGGTTAAGGTTGATCTAGGAAGTGTACATAATATTTTGGATAAAAAACAGATCCACAGGCTGGGTCTCCATTCAGTCCCCTACAAGAGTTTTCCCATTCGGGTTTGAGAGCATCGAAGCATTGAATGCCTAGGAGGAGTGCATAACGTGGAACTTTTTGTGGTATTCAAGGATAAATTCTATGTTGTTGTTACTGGGGGAATGGATGTTGTTTTGGTTGTTCAAGGTATACTTGCTTGGAACATACTATAACAATCATCAAGAGAGATTCTTAGCATTAAAGTAAAGTGACCATGAGTATACTATCAAGTCCTTGCCCCCAAGGGAAATCAAAACTGTTGATTATAATCAAATGAAGAACATTTTGAAGAAGGTACATTTTTGGTTTATTGCTCATCTTTACTGTATGGATGTAGACTTTTTTGTCCCACAAGACCAGGTTCCAGGGATTTTAGAGTGCTCTGCATATATAAGGTAGTTTTCCAAGATCTACCAAAGACCGTGCCACCAACAAGGGAATTGGAACACGTTATTAAACTTGACCCTACTAAGTGCCCAATTGTGGTACACTTGTACAGATATGGGCATTATCAGAATTCTGAGATAGAAATATTAATAAGCGAACTCTTGGAGGTCAGTATCATTCCCCCATAAAATGACTTAAAAACACACGGCTCCCATAAAATTAAAAATCATTAAATAAAAGTATGTTCTGAGATAGAAATATTAATAAGTGAACTCTTGGAGGTCAGTATCATTCCCCCCTAAAATGACTTAAAAACACACGGTTCAAATCTCATAAAATTAAAAATGTTTAAATAAAAGTATGTTGATAAGACAATCATATTTATAACTTAGATTAGTAAATATAAAACATGAATTTAAAAAGTATAATGCATAATTTTCCCCCGATGATGGGACCTGTAGAGAGACCCAAGAAGTTGGACCTAATATTATCTATGCACCTGATCCCAGAAGACACTCGCAATATAACTTTATAACCTAGATAATAAAGATAAATAAATATTCCTTAATAAGGGGAGCGCTAAAAAGATTAGAAACCATTTAGCTTGTTGTCACTCCACTCTAGGGCTTGCAGAGCTAAATTTTGTTGTGGCTGCCTGTGGAAACCCTTGTCTTGTGTGCTGGGTGGAATCATAAAAGATCGTAATGACAGTGCAATTCAAATCTACCATGACAAGGTGGGATCTACTACTAATAACATAGCGGAAGGAAAGGCTCTTCTCCATGGGGTAATCCTTGTATCAGATCAGGTATGAAAAACATTGACTTTGAAGGACATTAATCTAATAATTGAAGCTTTTACCAAGGGCAGATGCAAAAGCTGGAATCTCAACCAAATTATTGAGTATAGAGAACTATGCCTTTTTGACATCAATGCAAATTTGATATTCCATATTATAGGATCAAGCAATACTGTGGCTGCTTTTCTAGCCAATTTAGGTATTACGTTAACATCTTGGGAGTGGAGTAAATTGAAAGCAGATTCTGCACTCCAAGGTGTTGACCCTCATGAATCTTGAAGTAGGATATTCATAGGAATCATGTAAAGGAATTCAAAGTTATTTTTGTGGTTATGTTTCTGCTTCAAGCCTGTTGACGGATATGTCTGAAAAATGTAATTAAATGGACTTTGTCCAAAGTTCGTCATAATTGTAAGTTATCCTCTTTTACCTATATGGATTTTAAATTGTCATGCTCCTGTGGCAACCTCAGATGCATCATGCTGTCTGCGTGGGCGTATTAGACTCTGATTATAAAGCGAAGGTTTTCAGTGTTCTCTGCATAGGATCAGGTGTTGAGGTTGACTTAATCATTTCAGATAAAGCCTTAGATTTTACTGCTGCTTTGGCAGCAGACGGTATTTATGCTTCTCGATGCATAGGGCATGATATTGGGAAGGTTGTTGAAGTCCACGTACAGTGCTGTAAGCTTCCATGTGCAAATTTTGAGTATTGACAGAACCTCTGAGATAATTGTTTCAAGTGATGGTGTATTGGATGATATACAAGACTTGTAAGCAGTTTAGATGTATCCAGTGAGGAAAGTCTTGTATGGAGTTTTCTTATACCCAGTTTATCTTACAATGTGGTAGCAGATTTTTAGTGTTTTGGAACTGCTAAATTCATATTTATACACTTGGTTTTGTGGCCTAGTATCTTGGGTTCAGTTCGAATCAACTTGTGGGTTGAAGCTAACAAGCGTGTGATCTTCTGTATCTAGTATCTTGTAGAATATTTTTGAATCTAATATGTAATCTTTGGCATCCTACGAGTAAATAAAAAAGGGACACTTTTTACATGTAAACTTCTGGTTTACCAACTTATTATGGTCCCTTATCATTGGATTTTTACTGATTTTAGTGTTATGTTGGTAATTATATTTATTTTAGGGATGGGGACCCTTCCCGAGCCCTTTTATTGTAAAAACAAATTTAAATAAACATGGTTAAAAAAAGTATAAGTTATGACATAAAAGTATAAAAAATAATTGTTAAATACTTCAAAGCATGCTCTTACAACATGATCTTATGCATTATAATATTTATCAAATATGTGAAATTTCTTACCAAATAAATGTTCTAGGCTCTCGACTTTGTATAGTCTTGATAGAAATGAAACTTTATAGTTTTGACTCTCGGCTCTATGTGACTCTTTGACTTTGGATAACAGCCTTGATGCTGTTCCTTTTCCACAAAAGACTTCACTTATTATCCTGCTCTAGGTGACTTCGACTCAGGATAACAATCTTGATAGTGTTCATTTCGTACTAAAGACTTGACCTGTGTTCCTGCTCTAGATGACTCTTTAACTCAGGATATCAGTCTGGTTGTTGGTTCTTTCCTTTTAAAAACTTCACTTGTGTTCCAGGCGAACAATGAGAGCAAGGTCCTTGGGCAGCTGATCTCAATCCTTCATTGTGCTTAGTACTCTTAATAAATAATTTCTTCTAGCTTAAAAATGGGATGGTTTTATGGTTCCAAAGAAAAATGGCCTGTGGATATGCCTAGGTTGCACACCTTGTCCAAGTGCCAATATTCACACCACAATCTCATAGTTATAGTCAATAAGAAATAATTTGTAAGGTATTTCTGGAGTCAACTGTGTAATACATTTAATTTTCTAGAGGTGATTACTATCCTAGAGGTGGTACTAGAGGCTATGGGTTATCATTTGGATGCCCAAATGTATGTTGAATCTGCAGAGATGATATTGAGGATGCCAAGAGGAATATGTTATTGAGGGAAAAAAGGAAGTTTGGAGAGAGGGACAAGTTGGGAAGGAGCAGAACAAAGAGTTGTATCAGTCCAGGAGGGATTGTATGAGAGTCTAGAACTCTTTCATCTAATGTAATAACCCTATAGAGGCATGTGTGAGAGAGTGAGTGTGTTTTTGTTATAATGTTTTTAATATGAATGCAATGAAGATGTGTTAAGTGTGCCAAGTCTGAGTATGTGCTGAAAGTGTGTTCATGGATAAGTGTTCTCAAGCAACACAGAGATAAAGGAAGTCCTTAAGTGGACCCCCTCTCTAGTGTTTGCATCAATTAAATGTATTACACAGTTGACTTCATAAATTAAATGTATTACACAATTGACTCCAGAAATACCTTACTTATTACTGCACTGTGAAGAAACTAATCTCAAAACTTGGAAAGAATTTACATACCATAGTAACGACAATACAGCAAATTAGACATCACCCCTGCAAATCGCATAAACATGAATACCAGCTTAGAAATGGTGAATGTGGGAGGATAACATAAGATAACTATTTTATATTTTGTTATAATAAACCAATTTGATCAGAAGAAATGATATACGATTAGGGGGGGATGGGTTTAATTGGTTTACAATGAATATAAACAGCTGTGTTAAATTACAATATATGATAGCTATAACAAGAAGATTGCATGAAATACAAATGGCCAAAATTCCTACTCTTTATCAATAGCACAAAGAGGATTTGTATTTAGAAGAGGGTTTGTACAGTCATCAACCTATATGTTTGGGAGAGTGTTACTCATGGTATATAGAAATGTAGAGATAATATTATATATTAGCAATATGTTGATAAAATGTACACAAAATGATGAATACAAAAGGACAGCGCATCAATTATATAGATGCTGATGGGATGTGTCAAGAGACACCCTTACAATCAAGGATTATTTAATATGCTTTGAGAGGATAACATAACGTCTCTATTTTAGATGCTTTGCCCTTAAAGCACAGGTAGAGACGGTTGGGACTACACCAAATCTTTTGTTTTAGATGTGTGAATCGACAATGTCCATAGACCTCTCGTTAACATTCTTGTCTCTTGCCTAAGCATGTAATGTTTCTTAAATGACATGACACTTTAGGTCATTTGAAAGATGCAAATTATTTGGTGTTCTTTCGAGAAACAATTGAGTAGGTGGGGAAACAAAATGTAAAACCGTAACTGCTGGTGGCACAAATAATGTGCTAGTGGGGGGATGATAGAGGATTAATGTCCAAACATAATTTGCACACCTTGTGTCATACATGCAAGAACTTAATTCTTAGAGATTTGCATTGTGGGTTTACTTGGATATTATATCCTAGGCCATTTATAGGAAATATGCTTGTTTGCAGATATTGTGGTGCAAAGAGACACGTTTTTATTCCTACATCATGATGGTCTCATTGTTAAAAGTATAGTAATCAACTAGGGTGATGGTATCAGTTGAGTGGGAGAGAGAGAGGTCGCTCGAGTACTAACAATGTTCTATGTGATGAGATTAGTGATCTCACTGTGGCATTGGGTCTGCGTTATTTTGGCAGCATGTAGTAACCTTTGAACACTTTGTTGGCTCATTTAAAAGTCTTTTGTCTTTTTATGACGACCAATCATACATGGAAGATGCGTGAGAGGCTAGTTGACAAATCAAAGTTTGGGGTGCTTTCATTTGATTGAATGACATAAGTTTCTTTGGTTTGATAGCATGAAGATGTGGAAGACACATCATAGGCCTCTTGATGTTGTTGCCTTTGTGCTTTATCCAAGGTGGTTTCATAAGAGACTGTGGTGGAATGATGAGGCGGCCCATTGATGGCATGGCTATATAGATAGTGCTTATGCAGATAGAGAAGATATGTTGTGAAATAATAGACTGAATGTATTGAATTTGAGGGGATTTTGCATATCGTGATGCTTTATAGAAACTGACACGCCTTAAGGTTATAACATTTTTGGAGTTGTATAAGAGACCACCCTTGCTAAAAGACAAAAACATTTGTGTCCTTTGTCTTGTAAAATGTATTTATTAACCCACTCAGTGGTCGATTAATAAATTCAAATAATATTTTATTTATTTTTATTACTAGAATTTATTTTTAAGTTTTAATTAATTAAAGCTTATTTCCTTTTGTGGATGTCTAGTTCCTTTCTTTGTGTATGGAATGGTAGTGAGTATGCTCTAATCCATGTTGTGAAGCGCAACACAATAGGCAACAAAAGGCAAAGGGCCTACTGTACGTTCATACTAATCTCCCCCTTTTATTTCGAGACTTGATAACTTATTAGATCCTCAAAGGATGTGGGAGTGCACTGGCTCTATGGGTGAAGAGAATGAGTTATTGTTGATATAGGTGGTTGAGGAGAGTAAGATTTATTTGAATTTAGATGCCACCCGTCCATGGAGGAAGGGTAAAGTAGTAGGAACACTACAACTCTTTTGACTTGAAGTAACAAAGTTTTCATAATTATATTTGTTTTTTGTCTTTTGACATTATCCTACACATTTGGATTTTTATACTTCATTGCAATCATACTTGCAAGTTGTGATGCAAATGATGTACATGAATTTATTTTTTATTTTGTCTTGGTCGAGATCATAAGAACTATTGATGTTTGCTCAATGCTTCGTATGTTTTACAAATTCTAGCATTTATGTATCTGCATTCATGTATTGACACCATATTTTATTATGTTTTAACCATTAGCAATGTGCATGATTGAAAAATAAGATATATATATTTGATTTCTTATGTACAACCTTTCCAACCCCATTTTTGTCATGTTGCCATTGTGGTTGCTAGAAGCAAGATTGTTAACAAAAATGAGACTATCTTACTATAAACAAGAAAAAATGACAACAATGAAAACATGATTAGAAACAGGGCTGGGGAGGTTAAAGGTCTGAATTTTTTTTTTCATATAACACACACACACATAGGCAAGTCTTCTAAAGATTCATCAATCATGCAATTTACTAGTGGAAATATATTGTCCATGCATGAAAGAAAAGCTAAAATATATAAGTAAGAAAGCATTGAGAAAATACCAATAGTTTTTATAATATCAATTAAGCAAATATATAATATTCTATCATATGCATCATCTAGTTGTTGATGTTTATAGCAGCGGGAGATATTTTTCTCCATCAAATTCAAATGATATTAATGTTAAAATATCTCTGGCCGACTTGCTATTTTATTATTAAAAGTCGTATCCTTTGGTGAAGAGAGGCGACCCTTCATGAAGAGACATATCAATGTGTATATATACAAGGCATTTTCACCTCATTTGGTAATCTGATTGAAGTAAGAAGAATTTGCACTTCAAGGAGGAGATCAATCACCTACAACAGATTGACATTTTGCATCAAGTAAATTATTATCAAGGAGAAACCATATTATTTGTATATTCGTGCCTAGGAAAGGCACTACCTTTCATTACTGTGAATCAGTCTTGTGCTTGGGCCATATTGTAAAACAGATTTCTGCTCTTATTCCTAAAATATATAAGAGATATATTTTGCTTGGTTTTTCTCCCTAGAGGAGGGTTTTCCCAGGGCATCTGCTGTGTTCATTGCTCTGTGTTGTAATTCTACTTAATTCATTTCTATTCCTAAAACTAACATGATATCAGAGCGGGTTTAAGCAAGATCGTGATCAGATTTGAGTAAGCAGCGAAGTTATTTACTCATCTTCTCATTCCAAGGGAGTCTATCCAAGCCTTGAAAATGGTGAACGGTCTCAAGGTTGAAGATAAACTTGATGGTGCATCAAACTTCACCTCTTGGAAATTTAGAGTCCTTATTGCACTAGAGGAAAATGATCTTTTTAGGAATTTGTGGAGAATGATGTGCCCGAACCAACCGATGATGTTGAGAAGACTCAATGGAGGAGGAATGGCACTAAGGCAAGAAAGATCTTGATAGATTCCGTGAAGGACCACCTTGTGCCTATCATATCTAAGTTGAAGACGGCCAAAGCCATGTTTGAGACTCTACAAGGCATGCATGAGATTAATAACACCAACAAAGCTCTTGCATTGAGGCAACAACGTCATCACATCAAAATGGCTAAAGGAGAATCTATCATCTCCTTCTTCATGAATATCATTGAGTTGAAGGATCAACTATGTGCCATTGGAGATATGATCGAAAATCAAGATCTGGTTATGTTGGCTTTGAATGGCCTTCCTCAATCTTGGGAGCCCTTCATTCAAAGTATAAGTGGAAGATCCAAATTGCCCAGTTTGATTGCCTTCGTGCGAATTGTATTCAAGAGGAATCTAGGCTAGCGGCAAGAGGAAATGGGCAAAGTTCTATCAATGAAGAGAATCAGGTTCTTGCTGCTCAAACCTCAAAGAGGAAAGGAAGAGAAGGGAGAAAAGAAAAATTCAAGAGGAATAGAAACAGGAAATCAGATGCTGCTCCTGAATCAAAGAAGGATCTCTCCCATATACAATGCTTCAGAGGTGACAAGTATGGTCACTATGTGAGAGATTGTGCAACAAGACCAAAGCAACATGCTGCTACTGCATATGTGGATGATGTCTCTCCTCAGAAGGAATCAAGAGATAATTCAATTGGATTTCTATTTATCTCAGCCCTATCAAGCAGTGTCCCAACCGATAGTAGCGCATGGTTGATTGATAGTGGCGCTTCTCGTCACTTTACAGGATATAGAGAGCATCTTTTAGAATCGGTGCAGAGAGAAACCAATCTTCAAGTAATAATCAGAGATGATGCTTGCTACTCAGTGAAAGGTGTTGGAGGCTCTTCTCTTCACTTAGATTTCGGCATCTCTCTTCATTTGAGTGATGTCTTGTTCATTCTAGTTATCAAGAGGAATCTTGTATCAATTTCAGCCTTGGAGGACAAAGGATATCAAGTTGCATTTTCTAAAGGAAAAGTTCTTGCTTGGCCAAAGAACTCTAGCATCAAGACAACCCGAGTGATCGGTGTTCGGCAAGAGAGTCTTTTTAGACTTTCCATTCGTCCAGTTCAAGCATTAATGCATGATTCCTCCAGTTCGTGTGAGCTATGGCATAGGAGACTTGCTCATCTTCACTTCAGAGCTCTTCCATCCATGGAGAAGATGGTCATTGGCCTTTCGAAGCTCAGTCAGGGGCATGATGATACTTGTAAAGGATGTGCATTGGGTAAGAATACTAAGGGTCCTTTTCATAGTAGTGAAAGAAGATCAAAATGTATTCTAGATCTTATTCATTCTGATTTGTGTGGCCCAATGTCTGTGGCATCCTTGAGTGGTTTTTGGTATTATGTAATTTTCATTGATGACTACTCTAGAAAGACTTGGATTTTTTTTTGAAGTCTAAGGAATCTGAAGAAGTGCTTGAAAAATTCAAAGAATTTAAGGCTCAAGTAGAAAATTTGTCCGGGAAAAGAATCGAGGTTCTGAGATCTGATAACGGAGGAGAATACACTTATGGAAACTTCCGTCACTTCTGTATTGAGGCAGGGATTAAGAGGGAGTTTTGTGTTCCTTACAATCCGCATCAAAACAGAGTTGCAGAAAGGAAGAATAGATCTATAGTTGAGGTAGCCAAAGCTATGATCCATGATCAAGACTTGCAAATCTTCCTTTGGGCAGAAGCATCTAGAACTGTAGTGTATGTTCAGAATCAGAGTCATCGTATTTTGGAGAATATGACACTTGAAGAAGCCTTCACAGGTGTGAACCCTGAGGTTAGTCATTTGAGAATCTTTGGTTGTCCGGTTTATATTAATGTACCTAAAGATAAGAGAACTAAGTTAGAACCATCTAGCAAGAAAGGAATATTTGTGGGTTACTGTGAATCATCAAAAGCCTACAGGATCTACATTCCAGGTCAGAAACAGATAGAGATCAGCAGGGATGTCTCTTTTAAAGAAGATGTTGCATTCAAAAGATCTAAAGGTTCATTCATGGAGATAGATAATGAAGACTAGGAGACTCCTCAGGGCATGGATGTTGATCATACAACTGAGATTTAGAGGGAGTTTACTAAACCAGAAGATGCTATTGACCCAGTTGAGCCTTTGGAACCTACTGATGGGCCAAGAGATATTGTCATAGGTTGAAAGAGACCTCTATGGGCTAAGAAAATAATGCAGGAGGCAGAAAAGTTTGCAGCTCCTAGAGGCACATTCAGAGAAAGCAAAAGACCACAAAAGTTTCCAGGCTATGTAGCATTAATGAGTCATATCATTGAGTCTGAACCTTCTAGTGTTGAGGAAGCATCCAGTTAGCAAGTTTGGAGAGATGCTATGGTTGAAGAATATCAATCTATCATCAAGAATGATGTTTGGGACATTGTACCAAGACCTGAAGGAAAATCAATTGTATCTTCTAAATGGCTTTTTAAGATCAAGCATGCAGTGGATGGAAGTATTGAAAAGTACAAAGCTAGATTTGTGGCCAGAGGATTCTCTCAGAAAGAGGGAATATATTATGAAGAAAATTTTGCTCCGGTTGCTCGTTATACATCCATTAGAACTATTATTGCTATTGCAGCAGCTAAGGGATGGCAACTACATTAGATGGACGTGAAGACAACATTCCTTAATGGTGTAATTGAAGAAGAAGTATACATTGAACAACCTGATGGTTTTTTTTAATTCATGGGAAGGAGTCTCATGTTTGTAAATTGAAGGCCTTGTATGGTCTTAAGCAGGCTCCTCGTGCTTGGTATGAGAGGATTGATTGATACTTGATAAGTTTGGGTTTCTCCAAGAACGATGTTGATTCAAATCTTTACTTCAAGATAGTTGATGGTGAGGCCTTAATCTTGGTTCTTTATGTTGATGATCTATTTTTTACTGGAGCAGAATATCTCATTATCAAATGCAAGGAGTTAGCTTCTGAATTTGAGATGAAGGATCTAGGTTTTATGCATTACTTTCTAGGATTGGAAGTGTGGCAGAGACCGAATGAGATTATTCTGAGTCAAGGAAAATACACCATAGACATCTTGAAGAGATTTGGGATGATGGATTGTAAATCCATGTCTACTTCAATGGAAACTAATTTGAAGAAGTTAAGTGAGTCTGCAACTAGTTCAGGTCTGGTAGATTAGGACTATGTATAGGCAGTTGATTGGATAGTTGATGTATCTAGTCAATACTAGACTAGATATTTGCTATGCAGTGAGTGCTCTCAGTCAGTTCATGTGTGAACCTAGGCAGATTCATCTAATTGCAACTAGGCATATCTTGAGATACTTGCGTGGCATAGTTGTATATGGCTTGAGATATACTTCCAGTATAGATCTAAATTTGCAAGATTATTCTGATTCTGATTGGGTAGGGAGTGTAGCTGATCAAAAAAGCACCTCTGGATGTTGCTTTAGCTTGGGGTCTACAATGATTTCTTGGTGTAGTAGGACGCAGTCTTCAATGGCACTAAGCACTGCAGAGGCAGAATATATTGCAGCATGTGTTGCAGCTCGAGAAGCAGTGTGGCTTTGGAAGCTCCTTGCAGGATTGTTTGGAAAATCATTGGAGCCAACCATTATTCATTGTGACAATCAAAGCTGTGTGAAGCTATTTGTCAATGTTTCATGACAAAACAAAACATGTTGAGATCAAATATCATTACATCAGAGATATGGTACTGAGGAAAGCTATTCAGTTGAGATACATTTGCACTGATGAGCAGACGACTGATATTCTCACCAAACCTCTCTCCAGAGTGAAGTTTGTGCATTTTTGAGACAAGCTTGGAGTTGTGGAGAATGAAGCCCTTGCTGAGAGGAAGACTCAGCATCAGTAATCTCTTGTAACTTGAGATAATGCATCTTTCTCTGTGACGGATAAATTTGAGGTGAAAGCCCTTCTTAATGCATCTTTCTCTGTGATAGAGAAATTTGAGGTGAAAGCCCTTGTTCCACCCTCTGGGAGTAGCCATGGTGGATGTCATGTTGAGTGACTCAATGACTACATCACGTTGAGAGACTCTGTGATGATTTCCTTGTACTTGTGTCTATCCATCCTTTGGGAGCAGCCATGGTGGACGTCATGATGAGATGACATCACGTTGAGTGACTCCGTGATGGACACTTGTGCACATGTTCTTTCCATACATGGGAGTAGCCATGATGGACGATATAACATTGTGAACTCTTGTACATCTCTGAGACGAGGATTATTGGAAAAAATACCTCCCTAGCTTAGAGGGTGTGTTGATGTTTATAGTAGCGGGAGATATTTTTCTCCATCAAATTCAAATAATATTAATGTTAAAATATCTCTGGCCAACTTGCTATTTTATTATTAAAAGTCATATCCTTTGGTGAAGAGAGGCGACCCTTCATGAAGAGACATCTCAATGTGTATATATACAAGGCATTTTCACCTCATTTGGTAATCTGATTGAAGTAAGAAGAATTTGCACTTCAAGGAGGAGATTGATCACCTACAACAGATTGACATTTTGCATCAAGTAAATTATTATCAAGGAGAAACCATATTATTTGTATATTCGTGCCTAGGAAAGACACAACCTTTCATTATTGTGAATCGGTCTTGTGCTTGGGCCATATTGTAAAACAGATTTCTGCTCTTATTCCTAAAATATATAAGAGATATATTTTGCTTGGTTTTTCTCCCTAGAGGAGGGTTTTCCCAAGGTATCTGCTGTGTTCATTGCTCTGTGTTGTAATTCTGCTTAATTCGTTTCTGATCCTAAAACTAACATTAGTCATATATAGGAAAAATAAAATAGTCATATACAGGGAAAATAATATAGGCATGAGTATGATTGCAATAATATCTAAAATAAAAAATGTTTGCAATGATCTCTAAGGACAAAATCAAATATCAATATAATAGCTCACTTGTACCTCAGTACACCTTCTTGTGTTATATGTCAAAGGAGTGGTAGGAATTTTGTTACCTTGCTCTTCATTAATAAATGAGTGACATACAACTTCAAATAAGTGTGCCTTTTTGTCGTCCTCAAGCAATTTAGTTGATAATTTATCACAGTCATCACCTATCGAGCCACCATAATCCCACATGCTATGAGGCCATGATAGGTAATTAGATGAGGATTGAGATTTTGCTTTTTTGTTTTCTAGCATGTTGCAGTTCACCAAATGGATGAAGGGGTATTGGCTCAAATTTTGTTAATAGGCAGAGAAATTGACATGGATAAAATGAAATAAAATAAAATAAAAATTAAATAACTAACAAAAATAAAAAATGTTAATTTGATTATTAAGTGAAATAATAAATAGATTTTACCTAAGAGATGACACAGATGTTTGTCTTCTATCAAGTGCGTCATTTTGTACTGCTCCCAAAAGGTTGTAATTTTAAGGCATGTTTGATTTTATGGAGCAGCATGATGCGTGAATATTTCCTTTGCTTCAATATATTTTGAGTCCTTTATTAGACAGTAGTCCTTTTTATCTGTGTAAATTTTGTCTATATAGGCTTGCTATTTGCAGGTCAGCTCTTCATCCAACCGTGGCCTTACAAAATCTGTTACCTTGCCCTTCATTCATAGATGAGTGACATACAACTCCAAATAAGTGTGCCTTTGTGTCATCCTCAAGCACCCTAATCGACAATTTATTTCTGCTGTTACCCATCAAGCCACCGTACTCCCACTTCCTATAAGGCCACGAAAGGTAATTAGATGAGGATTAAATTTTGCTTTTTTGGTTTCCTAGCATGTTGCACTTCATTGAATGGGTGAAGGGGTAAAAGTAAGCACGAAAAGTATTGATTTTGTTGAATGAGCATGCCTATAAACATATGCATTTTTCAAAGTTTCCAGCATGCACTCAACACATTGTATACCTATTTAAAGTATATGACCTGGTTTGAATAGAAGAAATTTGTGTGTAAATGACAACTGTCCTTTTCTATGGCCATCACTTCCATTTAAAATTTAATGTATAATATTTGATATAAGAACTATTAAAAATATAAAATCTAAAGTAGTGATGATTAAATTAAATTTGAAATTTGTTCTATATTTTATATAAATGTTGATATCTGAGCTTTATTTTGATTGTTTAGTGATACATACAATTAATAATACAACACCATTGTAGACCATGCTAAGAAAAAAGGCAAAGCTCCACCACTGAAAATGATTATTCAATGCACAATAGGGACAAGGAAGTCATACTTAATTGCCCACATCAGGAATACACCACATGGACTCACAAGCACATGCACCTCTCCCCGTCTTCTCCTAGCCCCAACTAGTTTTGCAGGATTAACATAAATGCATCACCTATACATTCAACCCTTTGAATTCATATACAAGAAATGAAACCTCTAGATGTTCAAGCATTGATTTTTTTTGAAGAACAAATGGGACTCAGAGAATGCATTTTTATTCCTGAAAATGCTCAGTAATATAAATACGCGATTATGTGAGGCCTTTTTTGAACATAACAAAGGGGAAGCTCATGGACAATTTGATTTACCTTGGGTGTTTGATGCAGGAGAATCGGGGTTCACGAACAATCTTACGTCAACCAAAAACATGAGATCAAGTTCTTGTGTGCACTTGTGCTTGTTCTTTTTTTTTGTTGGTGAATTGTCGACTATGGTAACAATGTTGCGCATGTGGAAGAAAATTGACAACACCTCAGAGAACATCGTCAATAGTTCAACATGTCAAAAAAATGGATGAAGAGGTGGTTATGATCATCTCCTAGAGGTCAAATGCCCCCATTTTGGGACGGTGATGAAATTGCTACTTACTGCATGCGAAAGCTTTGAAACTGCCAGTTTGTATTAACCTTTGGTTGTGTTTGCAATATCTACTGGTTTCGCTTGCGATGAAGGCATGGGTACTCTGCAAAATAAAAAAACATGACATGTGGACTATTTTCCAAGACATAGGGAGCTCTAAGAGCTATGCAAGATGTGAGTGTTAGGTAGGCAAGATTCAAATCAGTTTTGTAGAAAATTTGGGAGTTTGTTAGAGCAATCAAGAAAGTTGGAAGAAGAGAGTTCCAACGCTAGAGGAGAGTAGAGCTCAGAGAGAGAGAGAGAGAGAGAGAGAGAGTGTGCTAGAGTGATGTATGCTCATGTAAGCTAGTCACTGGACCAAGTGGATGTCTTCATAGTTAGTAGGGGAAGGGAAGTTTATGTGTGTGTATGAATCTATGTAACATTGTTGAATCATTCAATAAATAGTGTTTGGTCTCCATTTGAGTTCTTGTGTTTGTGTGTGTCCTTGAGAGAGAGTGAGCATAACCCCTGTTGGGGAGTAAGGCAGCCATTCACTTGGCCCCCTCTTTCCCGCATGTATCAATGAGTGTTTCACATACACATACTTCACACTTACAATAACTTATGCTAAATTTAATACCCATACTTACACTCCTAAACAAACCAATATATTTTCAAACCTTTTTTTACAAGAATTAAACATTACGTTTAAAATTCATATACTGTCTTTGATATAAACGAACATCACAATTACACATAAACAAAAGACATATCCCTGACGTACTTTGCACCCTAGGGACAATTGCTAGTATATTATCTCCCATCCCCTTATGTAGTATTGACGGTTGTTTGGTTTGACACTTCACCTTTTTTGCCTTTTAATTTAATTTGACCTTTTAGTCAAAGAAAATAATAATGAATTTTATATTATCTCCACACATTTTTTTAGAGCATCCTCTTATTAGCCTAGGTCAATCTCCCAAATATATAGGTTAATTACTCTACAAGCTCTCTTCCATGTATAGACCCTCTTCTTACCCTTTATAAAAAGTAGGGGTTTTGCTTTTTGTGTTTGATATGATACTTTTTATTAATCTTTGTGTGACCACTACATTACATGTGATAATGAATTTTACTGAGTTTGTCCATAATTTTTTTAAATCCTTGCCTTTTCAACATCAAAATATTACTATTTAACAAAGTAATAACTTGGACTTTGAATATGAACTTATGTTTGTTTCCCAAGACCTTAAGTCTTTGCCTCTAACTTGAATCCTTCTTTGCCCTCCATATATACCTAAACCATAGACTCTATTCTCTTTGTCTCTCCAAGATGCTTGATCCCAAACTCTAATGTCAAACCTTGAAACACACAAACTTAGGCTCTGATACCGTATTCCCATTAGCTTAGAGACACATTAAAACTAAAACATTGGAAAGGAGTAGGGAGAGAGAGAGTCACTTCATTGATGTTATAATTTCATATTTATAGAAATTTTGATGTTGGGTATATAACCATAAGTGTGTTATTATAACTAATGAAATTTTCAAATTTTAGTCCGACTTTTATGATATCGGAAACATGTTGCTTATAAATTTTATTTATAACTAGATACTATTTTCCCAAATGGGCATTATGCTTTAACAATATCTAACAGTTTTAGCTGGTTTCTCTTGTTTGTTTTGTTTATTGCCCTTTGCATTAAATGCATGTTTTTTGTCCGTCATAATTATTAGTATTGGGAAGACCAATAACATTCAAATCTATGTTAAGGAATTTGTATTATACGGTAGCACAGAGTAATTTAATGCACTAGGTAATATATGTATGTGCGATCTTAAGGAATACTTCTGCCATATATACGTTTGATCTGTTCTCTCTCTAGTTACTATGCGTGTTGGATGTTTACAGATTGTTTGTACTATCGTACTTAAATTAAACTTCAGGTTGGCAAATATTTGAATGCAAAAAATGCTGTTTTAGGGTTCTTTAAGTTGTTGGATGGAAAATGAGTACTGCAGTTTCATAAACAAAGATGAAACAATATGAAACACAACAAGAACAAAAATGACAACATACATGACTCATTGATTCTAACCTGGAAACCCCAGTATGGGGAAAACCAGCCGGAACTGGCAATTGCTCAACTTCCTGTTTTTTCCTTTGGCTAAAAGTAGTTACCAAGATAATCTTTCTACCGGTATACTCACTCTGAGCCTCTCTGCACCAAATTAGTTCTGCTTCTACACTCAATTGAACTCCTGACACTTCCTCTCACAGTCTCTTGTCTTGATGGGCTCATGATTCTTAGAGATATGATACATTGGAAGTGTCCTCATGTGCAATAAAGGACTTCCAAGTGTCAAGGAACATGATAAGTCACTGTTTTTGCTGTCACACTGCCTCTGCGTTAGAAACAAACAAAACCACCAAAATCATCAAGACGAAACACATGCCATAAATGAGACCCCCATGGCACATTCGAGACCGCCATGTCAGTAACGCAACCATCACCCTCCTGTTTTTTTGTGGTTTTGTCACTATACAAAATGCTCACTGATTCAACTTTTTAGGAGGCTTTTTTCCCCTTGGTGCCGATCTGCCAAGACTGGTTTAGTGATCATGTTTATTTGACCACCTTCTGCAACATTATATTCTCCTCCACTCTCCTTGAGCACCCAAGATGAAGTATTCAATAGAGGGTATAATTTTTCTTCTTCATTCAAAATGGATTGCTCATATTGATACAAGTTCTCACAATTAACCATCAATTACATCCTCATGAAAAAAGGGAGTTCAAGCTTGAAAGCATTCTCTCTAACCTAGTCAAAGATGGTAAATGGCCCATATCATAGAGGTGTCTGCTACTTGTTGTCAACCTGGGGTTGCACTCTGATCGAAGACGTGCGGAAATGACTAATCTTCGCTCCTATTGAAACAATGGGATCTTGTCACGAGGGTGGGTACTTCAATGATGAGAAGAACCTTCAAAGAACGCTGGTTCCTATAAGATGTATCAATGAGGATCTCAACTTCTACGTTACAAATTGCCTGGGGAAAATGGGAGAAAGAACTTGAAAGGAAATCCTAACTAAAATGGTGATACACCTAATTTACTTGATCCAGTCAAATCGAGCTTCTGAGAACACTGATTTAGACAAAGAAGAGGCAAAACTTTGACTCCAATTGATCAATACACATAAGTATTTCACGAAAAGGTTTGATCTAGTAACTAAAATTTGAGGGAAATGAAAGAGTAGGCTTGATTGAAGGCATTAATCAGTCACTTGCATCTACTAAAATTTCAGTCAAAAGACAAATAAACAGAGAACTTGACCTGCATAAATAACCGGCTAGTAACTAGGTACGAATCCAGATTTGACAAGAAAGAAAATCTATCACTTAGGCAAATCAATGACAAAAGTACACTATATCCGCTGCTGGAAATTGAAAAAACGCACTCTTATTGATTTTGAAAAAGGTTACAACATGATCTTTGGCAGAATTTTTCTTGCCAAAAGATGGATAAAAAAATCTAAGGTTAAAAAGCCATTAATATAGAAAATTACAAAAACACAAGAGATTGGCTTTGGAAAATAGGAGAGAGGCTAAATCCGTCCAATTCAGCCTTTACAAAAAGTCTATTTTGTCTTCTTACTCTTTGCATGAAAGCTCTTTGGTGCTGGTATTGGACGGTGGAATCATACATTTGACTTTGCTTGTACATGTTCAGCTGAGCCATGTCTAAAATTAGAGACTAGCTCTTTGGCATTGAAAAATGGACGGTGGAACCATGTTTGACTAGTCATCTTCTCCTTTGCATGGAATGTTACGCCAATCTAAAAAAAAGAACTCTGTTTGACTTTGTTTGAAGACTGAGCTGGAGGAAGAGATCACCACACTTTGCATGTAAAGCCACGTCAAGAGTCAATAGATGAGCTCCACTCGGACAGTTGGAACGTTTGGAGAAGCGTGACTTTGACTAGTCAAAATGTGGGTCAACTAAAACTTAGCAATCCGCCAAAAATAGCCCTTGTTTGCATGTATTTTCTCTTATTTTGGTCTACCTGTTCGTGTCTATTTTCTGTGGACCCCTATTTTTCGATTATCTTATCTATATTTGGTCTATATTTCCTCCGTTTGACTTGTTTCAACTTCTCGTCACTTAATTTGAGGTCAACTTCCCATGGTTTAATTCTTTCGGAATTCTGGCTTTACCTTGGTCTTGAATTTTTTTCGAACTTATTTCCTTGGTCCATCTCCTTCGAATTTTTCTTAACTTCATTATTGCCTTATTTCTTTTGGAATTCTTTGTTTCCTGCCCTTATCCTTTATTCCCTGTCGAAATTTTTTGTTTCATTCTTTCCTGCGGACTTTGTGTTTATCTCCCTTAGTCTATCTCCTTCGGATTTTTCTTAACTTCATTATTGCCTTATTTCTTTCCGAATTCTTTGTTTACTGCCCTTAGCCTTTATTCCCTGTTGGAATTTTTTGTTTCATTCTTTCCTGCGGACTTTATGTTTATCTCCCTTAGTCTATCTCCCTCGGATTTTTTCCTGTCTTGCCCTTTAACCTTCATTTCCTTCAGCTTTTGTTATCTGGGTTTACCTTTTATTTCCTTCGGATCTTTTGTTTTTCTTGCCCCTTTGATTTTATGTTTGCAATTTTTACGAAGAAATCCTTCGGACAAAAAGTCCGAAGGTATGATTTCCTTCGGATCTTTTGTTTTTCCTGCCCCTTGGATTTTATGTTTGCAATTTTTCCGAAGAAATGGATCTTTTGTTTTTCCTGCCCCTTGGAAAAATTGCAAACATAAATCCAAGGGGCAGGAAAAACAAAAGATCCGAAGGAGAATCTCGTTCGGTCTTTTTGTTCGAAGGATTTCTTAGAAAAAATTGCAAACATAAAATCCAAGTGGCAGGAAAAACAAAAGATCCGAAGGAAATCAAAGGTAAACCCAGATAACAAAAGCCAAAAGAAATGAAGGATTCCTTCGGACTTTTTGTCCAAAGAATTTTTTCCTTTTTTTTTTAAAAAATTTTTGTTGCTTATTTTATATTCCTTCGGGTTTATTTCCTTGGTCTATCTTTTTCTGTGAACTTTATGAAATTGTCTTTTCACTTTCTTGCGGATTTGTTCCGAGACTTTTTTGCGACAATTCTCCCTTGGACATTTTCACCCGAACAATTTTCCCTAGTCATTTTCAGAAGTGCCCTTTCGGACCTTTTCCCTTGGTACACTTACTATTCGGCAATTTTGAAGATGCCCTTCGGGCTTTCCAAATAGTCCCCCGCGAAGCGAATAAATTTTAAGAAAAAGACACCCGGGTTTTTTGAAAACGTCCCTTTCAACCTTGAAGTGAACTTTCCCGAAGGGCAAGTGCCCTTCGTGATTTTTGAAATTGCCCTCCCGAACCTTGAAAATGGCCCTTCAAACATTTAACCTGGGCTTTTTGGAGGACACCCGGACTTTTTGCAAATAACTTTTTCCGAAGGAATAACATACCTTTCGGACTTTTTGAGTGTCCCTTCGGGTTTCATACGGTCCTTTGTGAGAGAAAGTGACCCCTTGGTTATGTCCGAAAGATATCTTTCTTGTATTCCCACGGATAAAAAGCCTATCCAATCTGTCTTTGTCTTTCCTTTGATAGACTTATTGCTTTAAACCTCCCGAAGCTATGTGAAAACTCCTTCTTTGATGAACCAATCCTTCGGACAAAAGTCCGAAGGAATACCTATTGTAGCAAAGGCCTTCACAAAAAACCAATGTATTCTTTCCTTTGTAGTCTTTCTTCCTTGGCCGGAGACGTGAATTTTCCGAATGGCTAGAGACAATGTATCCTGTGGAAGAATTGTCAACACTACTTAGCTTGTCCTTAGAGTCTTTCCTTGCTCAAGGATAGCCACACCTCTTGGCTCGCATGTTGAATATGTGTTCTTGATGGTGCTGGTCATGTCTAGCCTTATACTTGGCTTGAGGCTTCCCTAACTGTTCTTGCACTTTGATATGGATTTGCTTAATCCTCTGAATGAACTTCGTTGCCCTTGTCACTTTTGAGTCTAGTTCTTCCCATTCTCTTTTCTGTCCCAATGCAACATGAGCTGGTTTAGTAGGAAAATAAACATGCCTGAAAAAGTGGCTTATTATTGAATGCATCACGTTGCTAAAAATATGATGTATGTGTGCGATATATTCATCCCGTGCTCTCAGATGATTGCAAATATAGCCCCTTATCAGCTGCACCAAGGATCTGTTTACAATTGCTTTTTCCTTTCTTTTTGAGGATGGAGGCTGTGATTCGTTTGAGCTTAGTATCCACCTTGCTCCACAAGGTGGTTCAAAACTTCCCAAAATATCTTGATTCCCTTGTCTGATACAGTAGACTTGGGAAATTTAAAATGCACCCAAACATTAGAAAACATTGATACAACTGCTTCATGTCATTTTTTTGTCTTCTTACATCTAATTAAAACACACATCTTGTTTAGTCTATCTACAATAACATACAAGTTGTTATGTCCATACTTTTACATAGGCAAGCCTCCCACAAAATCTGTAGAGATGCTCTCTCATTGTCTAGTAGGTACAAGTAAAGGCATTCACAACCCTTATTTTCTAACTGTAGGCTTGCTTGTTCTACACAATTTACATTTTCTAATGGATTTTTAGACCTCTTCTTGTATTTTGGACCAATACCTTTGCAAATGAGCCATGGTTTTGCCATCTCTAAAATGGCTGGAAACTTTGGAAGTGTATGCTTCCCTCATGAGTTTCAAGTCTTTCCTCCTTTGGCCTGCACAGTTTTTCCAACTTATAGAGTATCCCATCTTTGAGGTATAAATTAGTTGTCTTCAACACCACCTCTCTTTTTCTCCAAATGCTAATATGTCTCCACAAAATCTGCATCTTGAGCATATGCTTCCTCATAAGCCTCCTTTGTGAAAGGCTCAAGTTGTAAAATTGTTGCCAAACCTAAAATTTAGGTTGAAATCGGTTGCCTAGATAGCATATTCACCCCTACATTTGTGCTTCCCTTCTTGTACTTGATCATCAAATGGAATTGACGAAATTACCCCAACTACTCAGTGACTTGCTTGTTGCAATTTATTTTGTTCTTGCAACTATTAGAGAGGTTTATGATCAATATGAACAATTGTTTCTTTGCTAAACAAATAATGCCTCATTTTCTTAATGGCTCATACAAATATATACATTTCATTGTATAGTCAGGTTTTTTTATTACAGTTGTAAAAACCACTTTAGAATGATAACAAACTGACTTTCCTTTTTGCAATAAAACTGCCCCCATTACATACGTTTGTTTCCATTTGAAATGGCTGACAGCAATTAGGAAGAGCAAGCATTGGTGCATGGCTGATTTTACCCTTGAAAGAATTAAAAGCACCAGTTTGTTCCTTACCCCAATGAAAATTCTAACCAGTTGTTACAATCGCATTCAAAGGTGCTGTTATTGTGGAGAACGATTGAATAAATTTCCTCATATATTAACTTCCCCAACAAAGCTCCTTTTTTGTGCAGCTCTCTTAGGTGTGGGCTAATTATTAATAGGCTCAAAATTTTCTGGATTAACTCTCAGTTTTCATGCTCTGATCATATGCCCCAAATCATAGTCAACAAATTCGGTTGGATATGCACAAAATCCCGCTGGTTCCAGAATTTTTGGCTGGCCCGGATAAGTTCGGTCTGGGTTGGTCCTATTTTTTTTCAATTTAAAAAAAAAAAAAAAAGTTTTCTGCAAAAACACACCTAGAATCCTCATATATTATATAATCTTAACATTTTATATTACGTTATCAAAATTTTTCATGGTATTTGTCCAATTTTGCATATTTATAAAACTATGTTCATATATATATGTATATTTTCCGGACCAGATTTCTCTGAACTTTTTCAAAAATTCCAATTTTTTTAGGAATTTTTTGCCCTCCCAAACGAATCCAGATTTCTGGACTTGGTAACTATGCCCCAAATAGACCAGTGATTGCTTTGCAAACTCACAGTTATGCATGTTGCATAATTTTTTTCCTTTGACACTTGCACGACTTGATTCAAATGAGTTAGACGTTCTTCACATGTAGTAATGAAAATCAAAATATTTTTTGGATACATTATGACACAAGTATCTATGAATGGCCTTATATATCATTCATCAATGCCATAAATGTAGCAAGTGCATTGCATAAGTCAAAATTAAGTACCAACTATTCATGCAAACTTTGTTTTGGTTTGAATTTTTTTCTTCCATACATCCTCCTCCATTCGAATCTGATGGTTCGTGGATTTGAGATCCAACCTTGTAAAATACTTGGCATCCTTAAATTTGTCCAACAAGTCAATATCAATTTGCGAGAGTGGATACTTGTTCTTGATGGAAATATTGTTTGATACTCTATAATGAAATCACATTCTCCAAGTGCCATCCTTATTTATGCTCATAATGGGTGACTCACATTGTGAAGTACTTGGGGCTATGACCTTTTTGATACAACTACTCTCGGAATTGCTTCTTCACTTCATTACTCTCGAAAAGGGTTTGCCTATACAAGCCAATGTTTGGTAGAGGATATTTAGGCAGCCATCGAATCTCTTGTTTCACTTCCCTCTTTTGTGGAAACCCTTCGGGAGCTTGAAACACTTCCTGAAAAGTCTGCAATAGCTCATCCAAATCTTTCAACACATTGTTAACACACTTAACCTAGGAAATTTCTATCCCATCTTCTTTCTTATCCTTCAAAAAAAACAAAACAAAATTTATTATTTGTTTGAATGAGCCTTTTTGCTTGATTAGCAATTACCATGGCAACCTTAGTCTTGATTTGCTGTGCCTTCATGTTACAGCTGACCCTGCCCTTGATCCAGTTATATTTGTTGGCCCTTCTCATGAAATATCATCTCTGAGATACAAGTAAGCCTTAAAGACTTCAAAAACATTAATTGCATCAAGTGGAATCACAACTGCTTAAAACTCATCAATATAATAGAAATAAATAACAAACTTGATCTTGCATTCCTTGGTCACTTGAATCTCTTCACCTTTCTTCACCCAACCCAATGGATATGGATGTCAATGGTCATAAGTTTGCAAACCAAGCCTTCTTACAACTTCATCTGAATTCAAACTAGATTGTGAGCCAAAATTGAAAAGTATCGCTACCTTTTCTTTTTTGATTTGGATATTGATTTGAAAAAGCTTTCTTATCTCCTTTTGTTTCTTGTTTGCCACATTATTTTGCAGTGCAACCAAATTTCTCGTTTACATTCGAATTGTTCTCCACGTCCACCGCTTTTCCATCAACCAACGTGACCACAGACTTCTTGGAATCGCCTTTGGAATGATTATCTCTGTGAATCTCAGGATTCGACTTCCAACATTTTGCGTCATTATGCCCATCTCTAACACAATGACTACAATGATTTTTCAGATTGTTAGAAACATGCAAAGCGGTGACATTTTTTTTAACTTGCCACTTACCTTCGCAGGATTTATTTGACTACTTTTGCTGTTTCTTGGGCTGATTTATTGACTGCTTTTTCTTAGATGATTCACTTCCATCTAACTTCTTCTCATCTCAATATAGTATGCTTGTGAACATGTTTCATCAAGGTCTTGAAGTGTGCTATGGATGAGTCTTTTCCTTATGTGTGGGTGCAGTCCTCCCATTTATTTTATTGTCTTCTTTTGCTATGTCCAAGTTTACCAACATGGCTCTTCTACATAATGTTGTGGTACAATCCGACACACTTCGGGTATTGCCTTGCTTGGAATACTGCCACTTTATCTTTTGTTCAGTTTTGTGTGCCCATTCGGATATAAATTTTTGCCTTGTTTGAAATACTGCCAATTTATCTTTTGTTCAGTTTTGTGCCCATTAGGATATAAATTGTTAATTTATTATCAAGCAATACTTTAAACCCTTCCAAATTGGACACTACTGGCTTTTTCTTCTTCTTGGTAGTAGCTAGATAGCTTTACCACCAAACTAGAGTATGACCCTCAATTTTGAGACATTTAAAAGAATTTGTGCCTCGCTGATTTCATGTACACTTTAAGTAAACTTGTATTTGTTTAACCCACTTATGTTAGCTTTGCCGTTATCTACCTTGGGCTACTCCTCTCCATCCATGTTCCGATCTCTATTTGTTTCTTCTTCATCCTTCTCAAGGGGCTGCTCTTCTTCCACTCCCCAAGTTTCTTGGCAAGAGTGTGTACCACCTTATTCATGGATGCTTAATTCTTTTCAAATAACTCTTGTTGCTTGATGAGGCTTCGTTGGGTCTTGATCACGAACTCTTAAGTTTGGTTTCAATGAGGCAACTGTTCTTCCAAGAATTTCTGCACCTTTGGCCATCTTTCTTACACCTTGATGCCTCCTTGCTAAAATCTCTGATTGGTAAGGCTGCAATTTCTCTTTCCGAGATCTTATCATTGTCAAACCAAACAACACAAACAACTATCTGCAGTACCCAAAAGAATTAGTCTGATTTGATCCCAATATGATCTGTAATCTCTCAAGTTACTATGCTTGTTGGAAAAAGTTACTTATTGTTTGTACCATACTAGTTGAATTAAAAGCCAATTTGACAGAGCTTTGAATGTAAAAATTTCTGGAATTTGTGTTCGAGTTTCTGAAAGGAAAACAAATATTGCAATTTCACAAACAAAGATGAAACAACAGGAAACACAACAAGAACAACAACCACTACAGGCATGAGATAAAGATTTTAACCGGGAAATCCCTGTGTGGGGAAAACCAACTTGAAGTGACAATTGATTAGCTTCCTCTCCTATGGCCAAAAGTAGTTACAAAAAGATCTTGATAGAGCATACACAATAATCTTCCTACTGTTAAAGTCACTCTGATTCTATCTATACCAAACTAGTTCTGCTTCTACAATCAACTGAACTCCTAACGCTTTCTCTCATACTCTTGCATTCATGCTTCTTCTAGATATGATACACTGGAAGTGTCTGTTCGTGCTCTGAAGGACTTCCAAGTCAAGTAACATGAAAGGTCACTGTATTTGCCATTACTCTGCTTCTATGTTTGAAACAGGAAAAACCATCACAGCCATCGGGATGAAACTGCCCTGACACATCTGAAACTGCATTGTCAATGATGCAACCGACACCTTGGTTTTTCAGGCGGTATCGTCCCTGTAAAAATCGCTTCCTGTTTCAGCTTTGTTTCTGATTGAGTTGTTAGTTGTTTGATGAAGTAAACTGTTTTCTAGATCCATATGGATCATCATCTTATTTTGAAAATTTGTGTGGAATCTTTTTTGGTTTTGGTAATTTGTATATTTATGCAATGTCCTTGGGCTGTCAACGATGTATAGTAGTCTCTTTGAGACTTGGATATAGTATTGTTTCATATAAAAATCCCAAAATTTCCTAAATATTTCCCTTTTTTTGATGTCATGTAGATGGCTGCAACTCCTAATGGTGGAAAGTATCTTTTAACAAAAAACATGCTGCAGCGATTAGCTGCTACGATAATGTAAACAGCTCAAATTCTAACATTTTATAGTTTTGTTGCTGTGTAAATCTAGAAATGGTTTGAATGCTGTAGAAACTTTTAACATCTAAATCTGAGATTATTTTGCGTACATTTGCAGTAATAGTTCTGTGGATTCCGTGTTGCGGTCAAGGGCTATGTTGATTAGTGCAAGGCTTCTTTCTTTGGATAGTGTCTATTCTGTAGTTGATGAATTGGGTAAGCAGCAGACATCTGAGAAACATCGATGAACTGTTGTGTGCAATTTTTCTTTCATAATTTTATAATGGAACTTACACACGAAGGCAGGTGAAGGTAATATCATTTCATAAGACCAAGAGTAATGTTACATATTATGTTTAAGATTCTTCTAAATTTGTGTGTTTGTAGTATGTAATATATTTGAAAGTCTGATTGGAACTTCTACACTGTTCTTGTTTCTGTTGAAGATAAAGGTTCAAAAAACAGCTTCAATTTTTCGAGATAAGAAAAATAAAAAAATGTTAATGTTAAGATCTGGGTTTTCTTTCAATAATATGCCACTTTTCTTTTTAACTTGTATTAAAAATTAAAATGCTTCCACATTTCTCTGAAGGAAGTTAAATAGTAATGCTGATTGTATGAGCTGGGTTGTCTTCCAATGTTCCAGCATTTTTCTTTTTGTCTCGAGAAACACTTCTACATGTGATGTTCCCATCCTCCATACAGCCTCAAGTCTAGGAAAGAATATGCATAATAGTATGTTACGGATTAGGGTACATGCTATCAATTGATTAGTCTGAAACTGTTTGTACTAGCTTTTGTTAAAATCGTGTACGATTACAGTACTTGACAAGTCACAAGTATTGTTTTGTCTGAAAGTTTGAAGGAATAAATTCAATGACACATCTTACTTTAATTTGCATTTTGACAGTTCTATATATGGTTTATGATTAACTGTTTAGTTATTGAAAGCAAATTGAATGCTAGGCAATTAACAAGATGGAAAAGGTTCATCTGTCTGGTTTTACCTTTGATAGTCTGTGAAATGGATTTTTCTTTTGAAGATAAACAAGAAATGGGTAAGTATGCCCCAGGGTTTGGCAATAAATAATTATATAGATTTGTGCATGTGAGGCTGTGTGATTCATAGTTGTTCCCCAGTTACCAAAAGAAGTAGACATGGAACCATAATAGATCGCATCAAGGTATGAAGGAATCCTTTACAGAATTTGACAGGAAAGGGTCAACATCATGTGAAGAAGATGACAAGAAAGCATGAAAAAATTTAATCTGTGGAGAAACTTTTGGAGAAAACAAGCAAGCAGTGGAGGATAATCTGTGCCTATGTAATACCAATGAAAAACTGTAATGCCAGATTCTCCTGTCTCTATACTCCTGAGTTGATTACTCAAATGTTGTCTGGGTTCCCCTGTTTTTGAGTTTCCAAGTACTGTAAAATTTCTACCTTTTGTTGGGTCATCTAGCCAAATTAGGACACACGCATAGTAATGGGCGACATCTCTAGTTTGTCAACATTCAAAACTGTTAAAATAACAAGAAAATTTGGTAACCTTGCTAGTCTCAACATATATTGACTTCTAATTCCGCCTTGTAATTTTTTCAACCAATATTTCTTTAATTCTTCCTGATGATAATTGCAGACCATCTTTTTAGCATTTTCATTGTTATCAATGAATAATAAAATAAATACTTGGCAGCCGATTTAGTTATATTGTTAATTCTTGTATTGCTGGCTTCAGGTTGTTTATTAATGAGCCTTTATGAATCGTTGGGTCGACGGTTGTGTTTTTCCCAACTACCGTTGGTTCTCTTGTCCAATGAATAGCAGGATGAATGTCAGGGTAAGGGCACTGATGTGACAGGTCCTCCTAATACCAAACAATTGTAATAAGCACTACCCTATGAAATAAAGCTGCTATTCTCTTATATTCTGTTCTGTTGTATGCTTATAATTCTCCAGTAGTATTCTGCTGGTAGTGTGTTTTTTACAGTGAACATTTCTGGCACCGTTGCCTTTGTCAAGTTGGGTAGAAGTGAATGTCCTTTGATAATAACCATTGATGAGGAGGCACTACATTATCTTCTAATAGCTCCATCCCGAATGTAGTCGTGAAGCACAATGACCAAATATTTTACAAGGGTACAAAGACAGTTGTTGTCAAGAAAAAACAATTTCTGAAGACCAATGACATATGAGAAAGAATGAATGCCATTGAGCCCGAATAAAGGCTGTAGAAGAAAACAACAAGGTCAAGGAGTGAACCAAAAAATCAGACAGTCTCCAATGAAGAGCAAGGCACTGCAAATTGTGGGAAGCCCAAGAATATTGCACATGATTCTACTTTGTTAATTGATGTTCAAACATTTAAATTCACCATCAGTACCACCATAAGCACTTAGGGTTTCTCAAATTTTATGGGTAGCATCAATGTGGGTGAACAAATTTGTCTCAACAGGAGAACAATAGGCCAGAATCCCACACAGAAAAGAACACACATATTCATGGTAGAAGTAGGTCTATTACCTAAGGGACTGCTCAGAGCGTTATTCTTGGAGTGTGGGGGTAACTAAATATTACAAACTAGTTAACTAGTAAGAACAAATTTATCAATAATTATCACCATCTAGCATCTAGTATATTCAGTTTTTGATGATGATGGCTATTGCTACTTTGAGCATTAAAGATAACCATTTTTTTGTTATTAGCAATGTTTCTCCAACTATCCTGGATGGGGGGATGGGTTTCTGGGGTCAGCAACTTAAAATATACATAAATATTGAATAATATTGGAAAATTACTAAAGCATATATGATCCTATAACCTAATCCAGATTTCTGATGCATCTATTGACCCTGTAAGCTTAGGCCACATGTCATTTTAACACCGACAGATTCAGGAACATTAGGGTGCCTCTATTTATAGTATGGAGATTCCACTCTTCTTCAATGTCATCCCACAATTTCAGTCAAATCTTTATATTCAACGAATGTCAGTCATTATGCTATTCCATAAAATATAGTTTTCCCATTGAACTTACCTAGTAAGAAAAAAATGTGTTTAGATTCAACATGTTACAGAGAAAATTCTGTTACACGGCAACATAAATCACTTTCAGTACTGTCTAGTTTTAAATCAATACTCAAGTCTGGCCTGAGTTTCCAATGCAAACAAAAACATATCAACAAAACTGTCTGTTACCTGGAAGATCACTCCTATCACCATGTTCACACAACTTGACTATCTGATCAGCACAAACAGATCTACTGATTAATTCTTCACAAAAAATACCTTTGATTATTCTGTGTCTGAAAAAATTTAAGAATAATGTGTACAACCATCTATGGATCTGCTATAAACCCGCCCAAGATGGTTTAGGTTTTAAAAAAATAAGTTTAATGTCTTTTTATTAAAAAAAAAAAAAACCCTTTTTTTAAGTGTCCTGCATCCTGGGGACGTCTGTAGACATCTTGGGGATGTGCAAACGTCTCTCTGCATAGCAGGGATGTCTGCATGAGGATGCATGAGAAAATGGAGGGGTTGTCCCTGTCATGCATGAGGAAATGTTTGGGATGTCCACGGGGACATCCCAAAGCCTGCCTGTACAAAACTGTTATTAGGCGGAATGCTGTGGGCCATTTCGTGCCCACCCCGTATCCTCAACACATGCCGAATGCCAGTAGAATGCCAGTGATGTGTCCCCATGGAATGATGGTAATTAGCATTCTAGCCTAGGGCTTAAATTTTTCTTCTGAGAAAAACATATTTGAAAGATAAATTTTAATCTTTTATTAACAACAGTGCAATCTTGACATGATGCATTACAACTTTTATTTGAGTATGTAACCTAATAGCTTAACATAAAATGTGACTTGATGATATTTCCTAACGCCCCATTTAACATGCAAGTACATCATATTGTTATTCTTAATGACTTTCCTCCGAAAGCAAAATTAAACATGACAAAAGCTTTAATGAATTTGGAGCTCTACAATGTATTGAAGTCTTTGGTATTATCTTACCTGTCAGATTCAGAATCTATACCAGCTATACCGAAGCTTCATCTAGGTGGTCCTAATCAAGCTGTCATCATTCCTGTCTTTTGTGGAGGTAAAGTCCCATCCTGCTAACTCACCTAGACATCCTGCCAATGCTTCATCGGGCTGCTGCTAAACTGCCATGGAGGTAGAGTCTTTCTCATCTAGATAACCATCCATTTATGCCAACCAACCCATGTATTTGGAAGTTATTTGGATATTTTAAAATGCAATTACATCTTCAGTGTTGTCACCCTCTTTCTCTGAACCTGGAGTGATATCTCTTTGTAAAAGACTATTTTGACTGCTTCCATTTTTTTCAAAAAGCTTACTGTTAGCTTTACCTTTGAGCAAGCGTGGTGCTATAGTCCTGCATTTTTCATGCCATGTGAACTGGATTCTTACAATAGTAACAAGGGCTTGAGAGTTGACTCTATGTTGTAGCTATTGGAGGAGGCAAGGATAACAGTGGTAGGGGAGCTGTTAACCCAAAACTGGTAGGAGAATGAACAGCCTTTTTGAGGCAAATGTAACAATGTGTGTTCCCATAGACCATTAGATCTCATGGATGTAACTAAATCTGTTGGCATTTCATTTCATTTGTTTTCAGTTTTACTTTACCTTTCCTTTTTACAAGGAGGGTTGGCTCAGCCACTTCTCCATCAGCACACAATTTCTTCTCTTTTGCAAGTATTGTTGTGCCATGATTTATAGAGTTTGTGTATGTCACTAACTCTGTGCACAAACAAAATTGCCGTTTGGGCTATTGGCTCAACAAAATTGTCTTGAAATCCTCACCTTCAACGTTTTTTCCTACTTCAGCAAGTTGCTTTATTGAGGAACTCATCCCATTTATGTGCTATTTCAAAATGATATTACTATCCATCTTAAACCTAAGCAATTCTTGTTTCATGGAAATTTTGGAATTTTGGGGTTTTGGGCCAAAGAATTTGTTTAGCTAACTTCAAATCCCCTTTGAAATTTTTCTAAATGGATATTTTAAATAATTCTAGATTTATTGGAATCCTTACAATAAACCCTTTCAATAGAAAATAGAATTTAGAATTAAAACCCTTACAACTAAAAATCAAATGGCTATATTTTATCGATAAAACCCTTGCAAATTTCGGGGTTTTAATAAATAATTTCAGCCATGAATAAATATTGTAAACAATAATTTTTGTGGATTCATAGATAAGGAGAGCAAATTTTTTATTTATTTTCCCAATTGAGAAATTCGGAAAATTACAGCAGACCGTACCAGCATTAATACTGGCCTAAAAGCAACCCAAATGATGGCGTCACCCTTCCAAAGTGTGACATCAGCCCTAGGGATGGTGATGTCAACCCCTGGGATGATGTTCCAACAAGATAAAATGATGCCCTAGCTGCTATTGCTGACCTAGAAATCTCCAATGCTGCGCTGGTTGTGCTGAAAATGCAGAAATCTGATGGTCGATGCCTAATTGCAGCCCCTGAATGGAACCACCCCAGAAGACTGGAGGACTTTCGTCCTTTAGCCTGAATCCATTGGAGCGATTTCGTCCCCTAATGTTAAACACTGAAGTAAACTGCTCAAAACTTCACAAGTTGAAAGATGAATGGCAAAATAAAATATTATTTTCTAATTTCTTCTTTTCTCCAAAATATAATTCAAAGTGACTTAGGAACCTTTTAAAATAATATTACTTTGTACCCCATGCTTGACATCACTTAGTAACATCATTTTAATAAAGTCAGTCACTGAAACAACTTAAAATATTATTTTTATTATTTCCTTAGCTTATTCAAAAAAGTGGACATGACACCCTCTAGTGATATATCTAAGTCCAACAGATTCAGCACAGTACCTTTTATGCCTAAACTGGTTTATTGACATTGTCCTATCATCCTTACTCTGCCATTTTTCTAACGTATCATCCGCCTTTACATTGTTTTGGCTTATTATTGACTGAAGATGCAACTGCATATTTACTCTCTTGAAAATTTAATCCATCAAGTTTTTCAATACTGATAATGGATTACATGGCTTAGATGTGTCATGCTTCTGTCCTACTCAAAACTTGTATCCAGAGTGTAATTCTGACCATCTCATATTAATTCTGACCATCTCATATTAGAAAGTATGCTGCATTTCATTTTTCTAAATTGTTAGATAATGTTCAATGGCATTACACTATGCAACATCTCGACAAGTGAATCATTATTCTCTAAAAAACTATAAATGCATCCTTCAGGCAATCAATACGAGGATCAATTATTTTCTGATGTATACAAAATACTATTTCTGGATCTGGTTCAGTTCAAAAAAGACGTATTACTTTGACATGTGAAGGTACCTCTCTCTGTGTGAGAAACTAGAAAACAATCTTGAAAATTAAAATTTGAACATTCTGGAATCAATCCCATTGCTTCGTTTTTCAATCCGATGGTGGTTGGAAATGGAAAATTGAGTAACTTATACAGAAAAGGATTTTGCTCTCCACTATTGGTTCCTGTAAAGCTTCAACAATATAACTAAATTGAGTGTTTGTGTAGTAGAGATCTTTCTACTTATCACAGGCTTCACATAGTCTTCAAAATGATAAGTACTTGAGGAGGGTGACTAAGAAGATTTGCTGCTTTGTTGGTGATGCCCCTTGTATACTTTTATGAAACTGTTGAATGTAAGGTGCCCAGTTCAAATGTCAATGTTCCTGAATTTTATACTAGGAGTTCAAGAATTGAATTGGTTGGTGATCAATATGTAGAATTACCTCCCTATTGAGAAGATAAGGATACAATTGCTTGAGTGCTTGGACCAAGGCAGAGAATCTCTTGTCAAAGGTGCTATAATTGAGCTTGGCCTATGACAATACCTTTGAATGAAAAGCCACCACATTTCTTCCCTGCTTAAGTACCATTCCTATGGCATATTGGGAAGCGTCATTGTCAAGCTCAAATGGCCATTGGAAGACTGGGAGAGTAAGCACTCAAGTAGAGTAAAATTATTTTTAAAACAACAAAATACTTGAGTGCTATGTAGGTTCCAATTAATATCCTTTTGAGTAGTCAGTTGATAAAGAGGGTGGGCAACATGTGGGTAGTTACAAATAAAATTTGTATAGAAGTTAATACCTTTGGGTAAACTATTTAGATATGAAATCTTGGATATAGGGGGACACTCAAGTTTTTTGCCTTACCTGGATCTATGTTATTTAGGAACGCCAAATACTTAATTGAGGTTTGACTAAAGGACTTTATCTTTGCTTGGAGATGAAGTTGGTGAAGAAGCTTTAGAGCTCCCTGTGCGTTAACCAAGTGGTTGTGTGAGGACTTGTTGTAGACTAGGATGTCATCTAGATAGATGACAACAAATTTGGCCAGATGGAGTTGGAAAACATTGTTGATGATGTGCATGATTGTGGCAGATGCATTGCCAAAACCAAAAGAACTGACCAAGCACTTGTAGAGTCCAAATTTGGTCTTGAAAGTCACCTTCCAAACATCACAAGGCTCCAAAATCCAGGCACACTTCATGCTATCCAGAAGTCAAATCTATGTTAGTGAAGTTCTTGGCAATGTCAAGCTGGTCCAAAAGATTATCAATCTTGAAGAGTCGGAAGTGGTTTTTCATACTAATTTTGTTGAGAGGACAATAATCTAATACTAACTGCCACTGATTGTGTTCCCTCTATGGCAAGCAGAGAGTAGGAGATCCACAAGGAGAATTATGGGGTTAAATCTTGCCCTCTTTGAGCAACTTATTGATTTGCCGCTAAGTTTAAGCACTCTCAATGAGTGTAGTGTGGTGAGGTGGCTGATTGGACAGCTGAGAACCTGGCCCAAGTTCAATAGAGTGTTGAATGGGTCTCAAAAAATGATATACTTTAGCCTTTTTGAAGACATTAGAATATGCATCAACTATAGATCTGACTGCTTAAGGTGTGAACATGTCGACATTGTATGCTTTTGCTTCCTAAGTGACACAAAGTAACTAATATATGCATATTGACGTGTAATTTCTTGACTAACAGAGAGCAAAGTGGTGTGAATGTGTTGTAGTTGGCAACCAACTATTTCCTGCCAACTAAGTTGAAATCAAGTTATTTTGTCTGCCATTATGAAGTATAAGCTCTATCAATCTATTTTTGATGTGACAGTTTTGAGTCAACAAAGCTTCCCTATCATTGACAGAATAATCATTGACCATGAGGATGCGCTCTGGATTATAAGTGTCGGTACTTACCCGAGCCTGAAAATCTCCATATTGTGTAGCCTTCTTAGTAAGATGGGTCTCCACCTTCTTTGACTTGAAGACATAATATTCATTGATAAAATGTCCCGTATGCTTTTGGTGAGCACAATATTTTTTTCCATTGGAAGATAAATGAGTTGAACCCTTAATGCAGCTTAGGAAGAATACCCTTTCCTCAATGATGAATGGCTAATGGGAGAGGAGATGAACGTGGTAGAAGACGAACAATTCTCTCTAAGAAGAAAAATATTGTCTTCGCTTCAACAATGCCTTTTGTTGCGTAGATTCCATCTTTAAAGCAAATTGGGAAGTATGCTCTAAGGAAGTGATGGTGAAGAGCTCTAAGTCGTGCTAGAAATGAGAAAACAACCTAGAGACAAATTTTAGCTGAAGGACCTCACCAATGTCCTATACCTCCAACTTAATAGAAGCAATTTAACTTTTTTATCATTGTTGGGCTCACTGGCCAGGTGTTCAACAAAGATGGAGGCATCTTGCTTACAACTCTTCTTTTATCCTCGACGGGGTAAAATTGTGCTTGTATAATTGATTTGAAATCTGTCCAAGTACCAATTGTTGGATGATCTGCTGCCTCTAGAAGCTAGACGTGAGATTGTTGTTATCGACGACAACCATCATGATTTGTTGCGTCTTTCTGAAATTTGGCTGTCTTGAAGTATGCCTCTAGATTGCAAATCGAAGCATCTAAGTTGTTCCCATCAATTGTTCCATTGAAATGAGGAATGGCTAGCTTCATGTCTAGTTGGAAAGCGGGTTGGGCAATTGGGCTGGTTGTGGGAATAGCATTGATGGCCCATAGTTGTCCCATGAATTGTTGGAGCATGATTGTCATTTGCTGCATAAGCTGGAGTTAAAATGCATTTTGTTGGCATCATTGGTCTTGGAGCTCTTGCATGAGCCACTAAACCAATTCTAGATCCAGGTGATGCTTGGGGGACTATTGGAACCATACACGGTTTTGCTTTTTTGAAAATAAGAAAACACAAGTTTTTTTTGGTAAATTTATATACTAAATTTTTTGAGAGGTTTTATATGAGGTCATATGTAATAGTTAGTATGCTAGTAACAATTATTTATTCATTCAAATCCATATGCATTTAGATTAGACATAAATAAATGTGAACAGTTGGTAGTTGGTAGTTGGAAATATTAAATGTTCAGGTAATTTTAGCCTATAAACCAAGTTGCAAGAAACACCTCCTGCATAGGGCGATTCCCCTAAGAGACACTTCCAAAGCAAAGTGGGGAACCAAAATGCCCAAGAAATGAATCGAAAGTGCCAAAATTTTCCGGATACCAGGCAAAAACATCCTTGAAATGACACGTTGTTTTTGATGGTTTTTAGGTATTTCCAATAATTTTCTGGGCATTTTCAGTGTCTTTTTAAAAATAAACTTGAACTAAAATAAAAACATGGGAAATGAAAAAATGCCATATTTTTTTAGTGTGTGTCTATATATATATATATAGACACACACACACAGAGTAGCCAATACGGCTACGGGTACGAGAATCGGATACGTGGATACGAGGATTTTCTTTGGGCCTTGGATACGGCCGTACAAAAATTTATATATAAAATTAAAAATATAAAAAATATAGCCATATAAGCAAAATTAACCACATTATGCATAGAGGAAACAAAATAACTTAAATAACCACAAAACATACTCAATTAAATTTAAATACAAATTGAAATAACAATTAATTTTTGTAAAAACTATGATTAAAAATTTTAAATAAAAAATATTTAAAAAAAAACTAACTATTAAATTAAAAAAAACACACCTATTCTAATTAAAAAAAAAAAAAAGAACCTCTAACATTAATATAACTAGCAACTATTTAAATTTATAAAATCTATAAATTTAAATTTGTATATGTAAATAAATTAATAATAAATAGTAAATATTAAAAAATAAAATATATAAATATAAATAAACTAAAATATTTAAATACTAACAACTTAAAATAATAAATATAAATATAAAGTTTAAACTAATTAATAATTTAAAATTTAATTTTAAAACTATATTAATACGGTTAATTTGTAAATATTACTTAACATTTATATAATTTATAAACTATAAAATAATAAACTATAGACTATTTCTTAAAATTTAAAACAGGTTAAGGAAAAAAAACGTTGAAATGGTGAAACCCACACACGAGGCACGGTGCAAATGACGAGGCACGACGCAGAGGTCGACGACGAGGCAGAGGGTCCAGGCAGACATAGATGCAGAGGTCGACAACAGATGCAGACGACAGACATAGAGATTAAAATTTAAATGCTTGAGACAACACTGTTTGCAGATGTTTGTAGAACGTGGCGGCAATGTTTGCAGAGATGTGAATGGAGACGTTTGTAGAACGTGATGGGAATGGGGTTTTTAATGTTTGTTATTAATGATTTTAGGGTTACGCGTTAACCAGTACTCGCTGCGTCTCCTCTGCAACCTTGTCGGTATACTCGAAAGTCCACGTTTTTTAAAATGGAAAAAAAAAATTAAAAAAGTTTATTTTTTGGCGTACCCTGCTCCTGCGGATATGGATGGATACGTCCATGGACATATCCAGTCGTATTTGCAGGGGGCAGGATGTGCCTTGCCCGTAGTCCCTGCAGATTGTACTTGAATCGTACCATATCTGTGTTTCATATCGTATTTGGGACCCTCAACTGCAGTATCCGGTAATGTAGTATATATATATATATTTGTATTTTTTTAATTATTTATTGTACAAATGTTTCCCTGTTTCATTTCCAAGGGCATAGACCGTCAATTATAAAACCATGTATTTTTATAGTTGACATTATTTTTCTAGTCTTTTGTTGATATTTAGTTAGTGATGTAGCAAGACTCTTAGTTATGTCGTTTGTGACGGTTGGATTAACTAACAATTGTTGGTCTTGTCCTTCAAATAACATATTGTATGTAGGGGTAGGGGCATTGGTATCAGGGCCTCCCTGTACTTTATGAATTGTATCGAGTCTTGTCTTTTATGAATACAAAGCTACTAATGTTCAGATACTCTGCTGTGTTGTGGTATGTTATGCAATTAGTATTTTGTGCATGTTGTTAGTGGTAGTTTAGTATCTCAATGGACATTAATCATTCTACATTTTGGCATTGTGCCTTTAAAGAACATTGGGCCACGGAGAAGCATGGTAGGGCATCCCATTATATCTTATGATTTGTTGGTTGTATATAATTGTGAAACACAACAACTGAACACAGTTAGATAGGAGATGACAAAGTGAAATCAGAAGTGAAACCCAAAAAGGGTTTAGTCAGAATTGGTATTGGTGGACCTTATGCTGCTTGTGAGAAGGAGTGGGTAGAGATTGACATAGCCTTTTTGGAGGAAGTGTGGACCTTGTTGACTAGTTTGGGTCAGAGGGTGCTGCAAGGAAATCACATGAAAGTCAAGGTCAACTCAAAAGACAAGTTGGAGTGCATGAAAAGGGCCCTGGCAACATGTAATGGATGGATTCTTGTCGAGTAGAGGGAGATGTTCGATATCGCTAAGAGAGCAGAGGAACATCTGACGTTGACCTTCATAAGAGGGAGACTTGTATCCTAAAAACACACAAGAGCCATGTTTATCACATCAACTCCATCTCCTAAAAAGCAAAAGCCACCGAAGTTCACTGACTATGAATCAAAGTATCATGTACGACACAACAAAATGTGCATCGCCATCAAGATTGCCAATGGGCATACAAAGGAACACATATGGTTAAGATGTTTACTAGCCACCTTTTGGGGAATGGCTATTGACTATTACATAGATGCACCATGCTCGGAGAAAGCAACATGGAAAACACTCAATGAAGCCTTCAAGAAAGAGTTCAAATTCGTGAGGCATAGCAATGAGATTGTTGCTTAAATCTATAATACCAGATAGGGTAAACATGATAATGTTAGTGCCTATAGCAAAATAGTCAAATAACTATTGGTAAAACTTGAAAAGGAACCTGTTGATGGCTTGAAGAAACAATGGTTTATTGAAGGGTTGGTAGCCTCATTGCAGAGGATGATGAAGGCGGTCCCACACTCATCTTATGAAGATGCATACAACTGTGCCATGGACATTGAAAACGAGAAAAATATGTCCTTGCGCGCCAAAGGATGCAAAGAAGATGACCCTAACTCCAATGATGACATTGAAACTGGATCAATGCGTGCCTTGAGAAATGACATGCTTTGGATGATGAAGGAAATAAAGGAAGATAGTAAGAAAGATTGGAAAGATATTTTGCTTGAGATTTGTCAAGTTATAGGGCATTCAATCAAGGATTGCCTATACAATTGTTGAATAAGAGCGGCCAAGTATTGTTGACACAAGGAGAGTCATCAACACCACCCACCTTGCCACCAAGGTATTGTCAATGCCATAATTATAGTGGTGGCCGGAGACAAATTCAATACGGCTCCGACGGATGACCCAATTAAACAATGTCGAGAGTGCAATGAGTGGGGCCATTTCGCAAGAGATTGGCCTAACCAAAATGACACTGGACTTCTTTGTAGATGGTGTGGACTTGGGGACTATAATGATGGTAATTGTCCAAAGAAAGCCAACATGAATATGATTGATGTAGCCGAGGGCAAGGAAGTTATGGCAATCACCAAAGCAAAAGTGAAGAAGGCCAATTACCTTGTACGAAGAAGGAAAGGTTCGCTGAAGCAAGGGTGGAAGCTGAGAGGGCCATGGTCAAAGAACGATGTTAGTTGAATGAAATACAAGCATAGTGATGAGCAGACCAAAGATCGACAAAGATATTGCATGACATGTCTTGGAGACCACTATACTTGTGAAGATAGTTGAGTTGTTGCAAAGCATTTTGGAACTCAAGAATGCTCTAACAGCCAACATACAAGACATTAGCCCGAACATGGAGCATACAATGGTGCACCTAAGATTGGGTGATGGGGAGAGCAACAAGCAAAAGAATGTACGAATAATCGAGCCCCCCTTGTCAGGTGACCAAGTGATCAATCCTATGCCCCTGACGATGAACTAGCTTGACAACAAACATTGGTACATATGGAAATTCAGGGCAACAATTTGACAAATATTGTTGTTGATGGTGGCTCTCGTGTGAATGTTCTTCCAAAAGAGACTTGGAAGAGTCTTGGGAAGCCAACTATATGGCCTCCAACATTCCAACTGTTAGAGACAGATAAACACATCATTAACGTATTGGGTATATTGATGGGACAAAGTTAACTATTGGAACCCAACCCTTTTTGTTGAGTTCTGGGGTCATCTCATTGCAAAAGAATGCATATGATGCACTATTGGGTTAAGTCTTGTTGACAACAACCAAAACCATTCATAACATGAAACAAATTTGTTCACCATTAAAAACAAACAAAAGTATGTCATATATTTCAAAAATGAGACAGTTAGTGAGGAAGCAACCTCCTTAGACTCATCGGATTTGTCCTTAAAAGAAGAATGCTCGGATGCCTAGAACTGAGGTATGATGGAACCGAAAGATGAAGAAATATTGGAGTTACCGTCATGCTTTTAAGATGAGACAAGCTCCTTCAATGGTCTATTCCATTGGCAAAGGGAAGACTACCAAGTGTTCCAAACTGATTGTTATAGTGTCGAGACTTGGAGATTGAAGAAGGCTAAGATTTATAGTGTGATGACCAAAAGAAAATGTCGGTCATGCCAAGTCCTCTTGGACCATCAACATCTTACACTTAAGCATTCAAAGAATACATCATTAGTAATGCAAATTTCGAGGTAAAGATGGTTTGCCAATTGGAACAAGTAGCCAACATGAAGTCTTAATAGCCAACTACAATGATCATTTATGAGGGCTCTTAAGGAAAAAAATTAATAGACATAGAGGTATAACCACTTGAAGTATGACCTGATTTTGAGCATGGTGGGATATGACGAATGTGTTCAAATAGGTAATGACACAAGGGGCAACAAAAGTCCCACATAAAAGAAGCAAGTATTGGCTCGATAAACATCTTTGATAGATGAAATTCAAGGTCGGAGCTTTGGTTTTGAAGTATAAAGGGATGCGCAAATTACGCTGGATAATTTCAAAGTGTTGTGGTTTAGATAATTTGAAATTTAGAGATTTTTAAGAAGGGAGAGGTCAAACTGGAATACTTGGATGGGAAACTAGTCAAAGACACAATCAATGGCTCTAAATTAAAACTTCATCGAGCACGGGTTGAAAGTATCCACATACTTGACATCAAAATTTTGTGTAAAGAAACGAATAAAACAAGGATACATGGAATGGACCCACATAAAGTGGTTGACCAAGTAAATTATTTAACACCACATGAACAAGCAAAAGCCACATACATTAAAAGATCCAAAACATTGGTTTTGCTTGACGATCATGTGATCCAACAAATAAATGATAAAGTGGAGGCATTAAATGCGAAATTCAAGGGATTGTTCAACCTTGCATATGAGCCACCGTTTGATCTTACCAATTACCCACAGTTCAATCTTTCCTCCCTCTCTTCATATGACCTCTCTTACCCGTTCGCGTTCGACCACTTCGCCTTTGTTGAGCTAGATACTTGTCGTTGTTGTACGGCCCTGTTGTTACCTCACGCAAACACCTTGTTTAGGCCACTTGAATTGCTCGCCCTCCATCTTACTAACCACACTGCTGCACCTATTGCACCCAATTGCCCCTTCTTGTAAGACCTGCATGCATTTTAGCGTCGCTATACAACTACATATGCATACGACCACATTGCTACCGCCTATACCATCGAATGCCCTCTCCTTGCTACAACCTTTGTTCAACCCCTCACTTCCACACAATCAAACAAACTTCCATTTTACATGGGCAATTTAACGTAGATGGGATTTTGTGTTGAGGGAAGCAAATGTATGCAGGTATATGAATTTGTTACCAATGGTTCATTGGATCGGTGGACATTTCATTGTACCAAGGGTTCCCCTTATCCAAGTTGGAAGCAATGTTAGCAAATTTCTTATGGAGTTGTGCATGGCTTGGATTATTTACATGAAGAGTGCTGAAATCGTTTGGGGCAGCAACAACATTCGACCACTCGGCCGTTGACTCTTCTGTGTTGTCCGAATTGATCATTGCAATTGCCAAATGCATGCGATCTATCAAACAATTCACTTGTCTATGTGCTGTTACGAAGCATTGTACATCCATAGCATTTTTAGGTGCTTTCAAAAGCAATGAGTTTTCAAAGAAATTCTGTTGTTGTCATGGCTTGTAGAAGTGTTAAATTGTGCCCTATGCAAACCCTCGCTTTGGTTTGACAAGAAGAAAGTAAATGTGGTTGAGATTCGTGCTGGGTGAACCATATTTTTCTTTCCTCCATAAATGTTGCAAAATTCATACATCAAGAATAGCTCCATTGGAATGTCTTCTTCTCCCTTCATTCTAATTTTATCATGTTGTCAATGACTTGTGTCAGATAGGACTTTTAACTTGTTGAAAGGTGACGATAATGTAGGTTGTAAATTATGAAAACATGTATCGTTATAGCTGACAAAGTTTTTGTTAGTTTTTTGTCAGCATTTAGTTATGTGGCAAGGCCCTTAGTTATATCGGTTGTGACGGTTGAGTTAATCGATAACCATTGGGTCTTGTCATTCAAATAGCATATTGTATGTCAGGGTATTGGTGCTGGTATCATGTCCTCCCTCTATTGTACAAATTGTATCGAGACTTAACTTTTTCAAATACAACGCTGCTAATGTTCGGATACTCTACTTTGTCATGGTATGTTATGCAACTACTATTCTGTGTATGCTGTCATTGGAGTTTAATATTTCAATAGACATTAATCACTACAAAGGGTTCTTGAAAAATCGATGTTTCTACTTTTCGGATCCATTTCCCTTTCCTGGAAACTTAGCTTATAAATATAGATTTATCCTACATGAATATTCATTTAGAAATAATCATATCATACTTCAAATTGTGTTTTTCTATTGTATGTCTTTTAAAATTTGCAGTTACAATTGTTTTCTTTTTTTTGCAGCTTTTTCCATATGTAAGAATTGGCATGCATTTGCTGTCCAATAATGGAATAAAAGATAAAAAAGTTATTTTATAAACTATTTTTTGAGGTTTTATTAAGTAGTTTTGATCATAGTAGCATAAATTGTTTGGGGAAAAAATCTTTTTTTAAAAAGGTGCAAGTGTTTTTAAAAAAATCGTGATTAATTGGGAAAAAATCAGAAAAACAAAACTGCTAAAAATATGTGGAAAAAGGAGAAAAACAGTTTTTTTTAAAAATTTAAAGGCATCTCCATTGCATAGAGATAAATATTAAGCATTTCAATTACATAGAGAATAGATATAGATTATGAGGAAGATAAATAAGATTGTACATCATCAAAATTCGCCAGTTTTCATTCATTAATTTCCATACCATTCAAATTTCATCACATTTGCCATTCAAAATGCATACTATTGCAATTTAGAAAGGAACAAATCAGGGGAGGGAGCCAATGGCAACAAGGGAGACTAAAGGATCAACAGGTCTAGATGTTGAAGCTCTAGGGTTAGAGCCTCTCTTGATTTAAGAGACGACCTCGGTGTTATACCCAATGTTCTCCAACAAGTCGAAGTCAATTTCATCTTAAATAGGTTCATTATTATTTTCGAACCATTCAGATTCTAGGTCGATCTCGTCAAGGTCAATTTGTTGATCTTCCTCAATGGTACTTAACATTATCAAATAGAATGCATATGTTAGTGACTTTGACAAATAATAATTTACAATAATATAAATCAACTTTCCATATGAGTTGAGAATTAGAAATGCAACATTTCTTAACGTTGAGATTTTCATCTTCATTGGAATATTGTGGTGGACAAACACCTAATCATTCATCCGTTCTTGAGTGAGTCGATTGCGTTTTTTGGAATGTATATGCTCGAACACACTCCGTCTCGCAAGTGGGTGAACTACATGGGTGGCTCAAAATGTGCATTGCCATCCATTGAAGATGTTTGGTTTCTTGACTAAAGAAATCCCATCATTGCGTTGCAAGAACAGATTTTGTCAACATTGTAACATGCACAATTTAGTCAAAATTAAAAATTTTCACCGTACGTATGTAAAAAAATTGTCTGTGGTTTGAAGGTCTTTCTACCTATGATGGCTGCCTTACTAGAGAAGAAACCCTTTGCTTGCCTGTACATGAGAAACTCTCCCATAGTTGCCTCAAAAGATTGCTAGAAAACATTTTTTCCATGCACTTAAATTGGCCATTTGTGACATCTGCATCGTCTCGAAATGAACCTCTAAAAAACAACATTGGATTCAAGAAATATATGGCTATATGGAGGGGAGGATGCATTTGTCGATCCCATATTTTATCAACTATCTCCCATAATGGCATGTGCTTGGCCCTATTATTCTCCAATGTGCTCCTAATAGCGTCTTTGGCCCTATCAATTGGCTGATATAGAAAGCTCATGGGGGATTCATCCTCATCGACGAGTCTCAAAACTTGAACTAGAGGCTCAAAGAATAACACAATTTTCTCTGCCTCTTCCTAAAGAGAGTTTGAGAAAACATACTCAGCCACCATTTTGCCCTCCATATGTTTCACAAATGAAGATTCCACCCACTTTTTTGAAATGAATATTTGTATGAAATTTGTTTGTTGTTGGCAAAGAGTTTGCAATGCAAGGAAGTGGATTGTAAACCTTGTCACCTTTGGTCGAAGAAGTTTATTGCCATCTATGAATGTGTGCATTATAGTGAGCACTCTTGTGTGATTGTATATGAACTTGGTGATTGTGCAGGCGTTTTGCAACAACTCTTTCACCCATGAAATTTTGCCTATGTCATCCAAGGTCAAATCCAGACAATGTGCCACACATGGAGTCCAAAACATAGTTTCATATTTGTCCACAAGAAGCCTTACAACGACCATGCAAACAACATTATTTGTAATGAATTGGACCACATTCTATGGATCCACCTCAATCACAACCTCATCAAATAGATGAAAGAGTGTCTTCCCTGATTTTCTCATGTCAGATGCGTCAACACTGTTAAGAAACACCTATGCCAATGTCACATGACACAAGGAAGTTGATGAGTTTGCAGCTCCATCTGTCCATCCATTTGACATGACAGTGCATCCTGATTTTTGCCATTCCTTGCCATGTTTTGCAAGAACATCTCACATTTTGTAGGGCATCCTTCAACAAATCAGTTTGCAAAGTCTCGTATGATGGGGCAGTGAAACCAAAACTTGTATCTGCAATTGCATCCACCATACTTTGCCAGCATGGAGATTTGGCCTCATTAAACAACAAACTAGAGTAGTACCAAAAGTTTGAGATTGCCTTCTTTGCTTGTTCGTGAACATTATTTTTCCACCCTGTACTCTAGTGCGGTTTGCGCTCCATGTGTAGTGTGAGGGCTAAAGAAGGCATGAATATTTACTCTGCCTGTGTTTGACCCACAAGGTATTGATCCAAGGATAGATTATTATGGAGTTATAATGAGAAATATTTCCATCATATATCATGGCTAAAAATATTAAATGTATTCAAATGAACGTCAAAAATAACACCTACCACAAATGAGGGCTAGGGTTAGGTTTAGGTTTTTTTAAATTTTGGGTGTATTTAAGTTTCTTTTAAATTGTAGACAACATTTCAAATTGCTGCATCATACAAGGCTTTGTGGATTGATATGCTGAAAAAAACACAAAAAAATCGGGTTGAAAAAACATTTTGGGCCAAGTACAATGATCAGTGGCGTTTAAATTGCATGTTCTGCTACTATGGTTTTGTTGAAGTCATTCATAATAATTAGTATGATAATAATAGTTATTTAATAAGTCAAATCTATATGCATATAGGTTAGGGATGATATTCAAAGCGTAGATAAAAATAAATGTTAAGATCTGATAGTTAGAACTTGGGACTACAAATTACTAGATGTTTGGGTAAGTTTTTGAGCCCTAAAATATAGGCTCCTCTGACGTGAATATTCATTTAGATATAGTTGTATCAGTGTTCAACATGTGTGATTCTATTAATGATATTGTACGGTCTTTTTCAAATTTGTAGTTACAATTGGTCTCTCCTTTTTTCTTTTTGTATGTAAAACATAGGGATTGATGCCTCAACAGAAGTGTAAAACATAGGGATTGATGCCTCAAGTCTTTTGGGCACCTCTCAATCAATCAAATCCATATGCATTTAGGTTATGGGAATTATTCGAATGGTAGATAGAAATAAATGGAATTGTTGATAATTGGGAGTTGAGAGTTGGAAATATTAAATGGTTGGGCAGGGTTTTTAGCCTATTAATATAGGATCCACTTCTGTGAATAATCATTCAGAATTAGTCATATTGAACTTCAACTTGCATAATTCTATCAATGATATGGTGCGGTCTTTTTCCATTTGTATTAGTTACAATTGGTCTCTCCTTTTTGCACTTTCGTAAGTAGGGATTGGTATGCATTGGTCTCTAGTAACTGTAGGTTTAAGGCATCAAATTGGAACCATTTTGGAATGCAATTGTTGCATCAATAAATCCTTATCTCTTTTAATGTTGGGGACATATTTCTTGATTTGTGTTGAACTAAATGTCCAGTGCTAAAATATTGCATCTTTCATTTTGGGGTATTTTGGTTGCATTCTCCTTTCAGTTTCATTGCACACATTTGATTTATCAAGCGTGTACACCTTTGATTTGAACTCCAATTTCAATATTTGAAGATGAACAAATGGTGAATGGAAATTGAAGGGTTCGTTATATTACAGCAGACTTAAAAATAATTTAGTTTAAATGTGGGGCAATTATGTAAATTGTGCTAATATTCTACATGTTTTATTTGGGTTGTACATGCCAAAAGTTATAGTATGTTCATTGCATTCTAGCAGAGGATCTAGTAAGAAGTTTTTGTAGAGGAACTACAAGGAAGATTTCTGTTTAATTTGTGTTGTATTGAAACTATAACCCCAGTACTTTTAAAAGAATGGAAATATGACTAGAATTTCAGCCTGCATACTACTAAAGGATAAAAATATGCTTGGATTTATAGATTGTTGGAATTTTAAGGCTTGCCATCAATTCCATGTTCAATATTTGACTTAATGTATTATGCCAATATGGTGGAATTAAATGCTGAAAATGATTGCAGGTGTAATGAGTTCTTTAATTTTGTTTTACAGGGATTTGGTTGTAACATAATGGTCTTATTTTTTTCCTACCAACTCTTTTTGTCTAATGTAATCAATAAATCTTATTTCCAAAAGAAGCACATTATCTCCCTTCATACTACCTACAACTAACAGTGAATAGTATTTATAATAGAATGCTGCTTGTGTTACAGATGTTAAGAATGTGATACAAGCTTTTGACACAAACTTGGAATTGCTAAAGTCCACAGAAAGCAATGAACGTGAAATTGCTCTCAATGGTCTTGGTCAAATTGGCATGGGTGAGTTTTCAATAGGGCTGTCTGTTAAAGGCTGAAGTTGCATTGTTTGCTATTGTTGAGTTGGTGTATATTCAAATGATATGTTATCAACACTTTATTTGCCCTTGGGTATGAGAAATAAATCTCAAATATCTATGGTGGCAAAATTTTCTTCTACTTATCATGTATTTGCAAACTGGCACAACTCTGCTATGAAGTGAAATCTGTTTCATATGGTTATAGACAGTGATATGGGGAATCAAAATTTATACTTGGTGTGATTTGAATTACAGTTGTCTTGAGTTATTGTGGCTATCATGGTAATGAATTGTGCATTACCGTCTGTAATTAAATCTATTATTTGATATGGTAATTAATGAAGTTAAACATATAAGGTACAGCATGGGGTTAGAAGAACAGTTAAGTAGTTGGAGACACATATTATTGGGTTGCATAATAGGAAAATAAGAGAAAAACAAGAGGGAAGAACTATTTAAAGTCTCTGAGAGTTGTATAAATAAAAGAATGTTGATGTTGCATGCATTCTATCATATCTGATTTAATTCTTGGTGAAGTCTCAAGATGATTGAAATTAAGTTGGAGCCAGCATTGTGTTTTTTACACAAATTTGACTGGTGCATGAGAATGAAAGAGAATATACATGTCCACATGTGTGTATATAAAATTTTGTCATTGTAGTAGTTCCGTTAAATGAAATATATATATATATATATATATATATATATAAGTTTTTGGTTTGCATGGTGGCATGAAGCCATCAAACGTGTCTATCTGTAGTACATCAGGAAAATTACAGCATTACTCAACAAATAATACAATAATTCATGTTTATCTTTAGCTCAGGCAAGTTTAACTGAATTTTTTTGAACAGTAAGAGGAAAAAAAAACACAAAATCAACTGTTAGCTTTTATTTTTTCATGATCTTTTAGATGTTATGCTGGTGTCTCATTAACTATCTTATGTGTTTGTGTTATGATTGGCATTGCAATTACATATTCAGAACATGGAGTGCTATTTTTATGTTATCGGTCAGCTAAGATTGTATTTTTCATATGTTTTCTTTATATATTTTGTGATGTATTGAAGATGGTTTTGTAGAGTATTATTCCTGATGTATCCATTGGACGCTTTCGTTCCCTGTGGACCTTAGCTTTTCCCCCCCTTTCTGTTATCATTCAATCTTTTTCTATTTTTCTTATCTGTAATTCACATATAGTGTTCATTGTGGCCTTGCAGGCTATGATAATTTGTGATAACCTTTGCTGTAAGAATCTTGTTTGTGGCCTTGAATATGTCGATTATTCGTTTATTCTGTATGTTTCTGTTTGCATTCATCTTCCCGGCCACACAGAAGGTGGGAAAGGTAGAGACAACAACCAAAATAATAAAGCTCATAATGTGCTTTTATTGAAGAATACGAACAAAATGTTTTTTTATATTTATCTCTCTTTCGAGCTGTTTGTCAATGGGTTTCAGATTTGGTTTCAAAATTTATTGGTTATTGTGCAATGTTGAGTTCATCAATGAAATATCTCGAGAGATGTAGAATTTTACGCTGGCCTTTAGCAGCTAAATGCATTTTAGTGGAATTTAATTTCAAAATATGTTAATAACTAAAGTAATCATAATGCATGCAGTGACACGTGGTGCTGAACTATTACTTTGCAATGCACCGCCAACAGCAAGGCATGCCATCGATGCAGCTTTCTCTCACCAGTGGAGAAATACACAAATGGTATGCGATTAATCTTTATCTTTGTTGGCATTTCACAAAAAAATGTTATCATGAAAACTAAAGAATGAAGAAAATTCAAATAAGGTATATCAATGTACGAATAAATTATATTAATGTACACAAATGACCAAAGTTAATCAGTTTGAATCAAAATTACAAAAAAGTATAACATCAAGTAGGAGTGCTAGCAAGAACTCCAACAGAACAATAAGTGTGTAAAATTAAAACTAGGAAGCAAATGAATAAACAGTTAGGGTGAAACTCAAGACAAGTCAATATAGACAAAGCCATACAATACAAATTATCTGTGTCATGAGGTACACTGAACTTTATCGAAGAAGTTTGAACTCTGCCAGTCTTTAGCCTCATCGAACCTGAATTTGAACTTTATTTATTATTTTTATGTGGGAAGTTTTTTACATGCTGTTGCATTTCTTTATAGATATGTTTATATATATGCATTTACTGACTGAAAGTTGAGGATGGAAAGCTCTCTCCACTCTGCCCCTCTGACATATTTATGCATGTTTTTTAGAAAATAAAATTATATATATATTTTTTAATTTTGTTCGACCTTAAAGATGTTTTTTTCAAACTTTATCCATTGGCGAACTTGAACCGAACTTTATCATTGTCGAACATGAACTCGAGCTGAAACCTTGTGACTTAGCAAATTATTATGTGAATGGAAGGCCCAATAGGGCATTTACTGACTGAAAGTTGAGGATGGAAAGCTCTCTCCACTCTGTCCCTCTGACATATTTATGCATGTTTTTTAGAAAATAAAAATTATATATATATTTTTTAATTTTGTTCGACCTTAAAGATGTTTTTTTCAAACTTTATCCATTGGCGAACTTGAACCAAACTTTATCCTTGTCGAACATGAACTCGAGCTGAAACCTTTTGACTTAGCAAATTATTATGTGAATGGAAGGCCCCTTACCTATTGGACCTATCAATAGAGTCAAGAGGAGTTTGATGAAATTAAGGCTCCTATCTGCATACGAGTTTGGAGTGCAAGGGGCAACATCCTCATCAATAACCACAAAACGGTTTGAGTGGCTTAAATGGACATTCTTTGGAAATAGGTAGGGTTATCCCTACGTTATCGGTTACTACTCCTCAGGCCTCTGGGTACAATATAGTATGTATTCGGATATGATACCCCTGGCTACGTTGGGGATACTGGGAGGGTATGCCCCTGCCCATAGTCACAAGGTTCGGATTCGAGTTCGAGTTCGACAAGGATAAAATTCGATTCAAGTTCGCCAATAGATAAAGTTCGAAAAAAAATTCGCCATTAAGTTCGACTTATATAAAAACATAAAAAATATTTAAAAAAAAGTCAAAAAGAAATCCAATAAAAATTAAAAATAATTGTAAATAAATAAATAAAATAAAAAATAAAATTAATTTAATAAATAAAATAAAAATAAACATAAAACGAAATTAAAAAAATGGAAAATAAAAATAATTGTATATAAATTTTAAAAATAAAAGGAAATAAAAATAAAAATTAAAATAATTAAAAATTAGTTTAATAAAAAAATAAAAACAAAAAACGTTAAAACCTAAAAAGAAGGAAAAAATAAATAATAAATAAAAAAATAAACGAAACAAAATCCCCCTCTCCTTCTCGGCCCTTAAAACAAAAGGAAACAAAAAGTTTAAATGTCAAATCATTAAAATAAAAATGAAAATAAAAACCCTAAAATCATTACATGATAAAGTTTTATGTTTTTAAAAAAAATCATAACAAATAACAAACCTACCTCATGCCGTTGGGTCACCGATCGCCACTCTCCGAACAACTCTCCTCCCTCGATAGATGGCGATAGCTTGCAGCTGGGTGTTGAGACCACTTGCGGGCACAATCTCATTTACTGACACTTTCTCTCACAAGGGCTCATCGGTGCATTGAATCTCACAGAGTGCATGCCTTAAGGGGTGCACTGGGAATGGGGTGGGATCGGCTTGTGGCACTTTGCGAGAGATATTCTCATACTATTCTATCACGCATACATCCCTTCATGCAACCTTCATACCTCCTATGATGTCTCCTTGAAATCTTGAAACCCTGAAATATGGCTAAGTTTGAAACCCTGAAACCTTGGAATCTAACTCTGAAATATGATAGGATCCTCCAAAACCTAGAATTTGCATTATAGCTCCTAGCGGTCCGAAACCCCTCTCAAACACCCTGAAAGTATATAAATAAAATATAACTTAAAGTATAATATATATGGACATCTAGTTTCTTATACTTAAATGTTTATTTTATTTATACACTGTTGGGTTCGGACTAGATTTACATTTTTAATATGGTAACTATGGTTTTAGGGCTCGCCATCCGAACATGAAATTCGCCGAACAGGGCGAACTTGAGCGAATTTTTAGTGAAGGGCATTAAGTTCCCCGAATTCCGAATTTTTAGGTAAAAATTCGGCGAACCTTGTGACTATGCCCCTGCCCCTGTGGATACGACTGGATACATCCAGGGACGTATCTGGGCATATCTGCAGGGGCAGGGGTGTACCCTACCCGTATCCCTGTTATATCCGCTGGGAAAAACAGGATTTTTAATTTTTCTTTTTCAATTTCACTTCATGAAAAGTCAAACATGGACTTCAAAAAACAATTTAAAAAAAAAAAAAAGGATATTCTCAACCCTAAAAGCAGCTTTCACACTCATTTTATCAGAATAAAACAACACATGTACCTTTAATTGCATTTTTACCTCTCATTGCACATTTGTTCTCTCATCTTCTTTTTTTTCAATTGCATAAGATTGAAACTCTTTCCTTTTGCAGACAACACAGCCGAAGATGAAAATAAATATAGTGAATCATGAATATACTGATTTGTTTTTATTTTTGTCCATGCATTGTAACATTTGCACTATGTATTTGTTATAAAACTAATCTAAGTTCGAGCATTGCATATTATGATATTTGACATTGAATTATGAGTATGTTTAGTGGTTATTTAACTTATTGTGTTTCCTCTATGCAGATTATGTGGTTAATTGTGCTTATATGGCTATATTTTTTATATTTTTAATTCTTTATATATATTTTTGTACGACTGTATCCAAAAACATATCCAAGCCCCATCCCCCCCAAAAAAAAAAATCCCCGTATCCGATTGTTGTACCTGTATCCATATCCATATTGGCAACTTAGGGTTATCCTCTTTGAGCCTCTCCTAATATTCATGGATGATAATCCTCTAGATGTAGAGAGAAAATTAGTAACGCATGTCTGCACATGTAGCTTAGATTGTGAATGAGGTGTAGTAGATGACCCTTAATGCTGAAGCAATTGACTGTCTATGCCTTGGTGTGAGAGTTAGAGGGATGGCATCTCATTGATTTGTAATCATTTTTGCAAGTAATTGCAGTATCCACCAAACGCTTGTCATCCCCAACAGTTGAAATATGTTGAAAGAAGTAAGCAATCAGATTATTTTTTGAGATAATAAGTATTTAGAATTTCGAAGATGTTTTTATGGTTCTTTGTATCTATCTTTACCTTAAAGTCTTAACAATATTGTGGGGTGGTTATTTACCTATTTCAAAATTCTTGTTGGGGCTTGTGTACTTTATTATTCTTATTTTGGGAAAATACTAAAACTGCAAAATTTTGATATAACAAAAGTTGCAGCATAATTGTTAATTTTTTCTCTGATAATACATTCTACTATTATCATATAAACAAATAAAGCTATTTCAATCAAGTTGCCTTACGGGGTGGAGGAGGGGGTATACAAAAAGGGCCAACTGCAAGTACTCTCAAAATCCTTGGTAAAGTGGTACGTCTTTACAAAAAGATTTAAAAATAAAAACCTAGAAGTTAAAATTTATAATAAATGTAAATGTAGACAAATTTGGAGTAATCACTATTTTATCATTACTGATGGCAGCCAAAGTGTCAAAATGAAAGTATAATGATACTCATACTACCGCAGAGTGTCACAGAATGAATGGTAACAAAAAATTTAAAAACAACATCCTAATACGGATGGGCTTGATTCTCGTAGAGTTACTAGTGCTAATGTCTACATCATGCAATGATACAATATACCAAATGCAACAATATATGATCACATTTGTTTCTTTTTTATTTTTATATTCTAATTTTTCATAATTTTGTTTTTCTGAGGGAACAATTCCCCATGGTGCACATGAGGTGGGACCTAGTGGGCATGTCCCGAGGTCCCTGTCCCCTAGAGACTGAAAGCTGTGAACACAACCTCGTCGAACATAAAAGTTGAGCACTTAAGCAAGCTTCCACTACTAAGAGAAGCCATTGATTGGGTATTTAGCTATTGAAGGAATGCCTCAATGTAGGAAGGAGAAATAAAAACTAACTGAAATTACTCTTAACAGATTTATGACATCATCACACGTTTTTAATGAAATTGTGAATTTTTCATTATGAATTTGGTATTTTCTTTTTCCCTGGCCCATCTGTCATTTTTATCAACTGGGTTGAATGGTGTCACTATAGCTCCAAGTTCACAAATATATGGAAATAGATACAGTTTTCAAAGTGAACCCCAAGACTCTCTGAAAATGGGGAAATGGAATAGGAATTTGCTAACATAAAAAATTAAAAAAATATAGGAATATTTAAATATTATACAAGAATAAACAATGAGGATGACAGAAGCGTGAAAAACACATTTATATTTATGCAGGGCATGACCTTGTAAGCTTGCCATACCACTGTATAGGCAATAGCAGTTTATCATGTGCATCTTTCTGTAAATTGTAGCTCTGGATGCTTTTTGAGACAAAAGATATAAGTTTTGCAAGGTAAATCTTTTATTTTCCCAGATCATTATCAACTGTGTTCTTACAGGGTGTAAATGTCTGCCAAATATATGATTTTCTAATTCAATCTGTTTATCCAGTGAACTGGTGAAAATTGACAAATCCTTTGCATAGTTGTGTTTATTCTATCAATCAGATCGGCATTATAAAGCTTTTCGAAATGACATCTATCATGCAAATGGTTTTGTATCCTTGTTTCGATCATAGTTCATGAGGATTATAGATTTCAATGGGTAATGGCTTAGTTGCTTTGTAATTTTTGATATTGAAAGAATTGTGGTTTGAAGAAGCATTGCCATATATGATAGAAACTCAAAGAATGTATCTTTAATCTCAATTAAATTTTTGATTCCTTCTGAATGGGTCTTGCAAGATCACACAGTAGTGGGCCAACTGTTTGGGCAGAATGTCCATCAAATGGTTGGTGTTTATGTTCAAGTCTAGGTTATCCTCAATGATGTTAAGGGTCACTTGGGTGAAACAAGCCTCGTGTTTGCTATTGCACAATTTACGAGGAAAAAATCAACAGAGGAAAATAGTGTCAACTGTGTCCCAAAATAGGTTATCCATCTATCTTCCTATGCATGAAATGCATTTGTACTGTTAATACACAATTTCTCTCTTGCGTTGGTCTAGGAGAATGACATAAGTGCGCTGATTTTGACATGATGCTTCTCTTGTGTAAGTTCTCATTGAGGTTACACAAACCTTGGAAATGAATACAATTTCTGAAATTAAAATGCCATGGAAAACATGATATACCTTAAATCCTATAAAAATGGGGAAAATGACACAAAGGCATGGCTAATTTAGTAAAATGAAGATATCGACTTTTTAAATTACATGCTTACACTGTTAGCAAACATAAATGTTGAAAAAATGAAAATAAATGGAAGGCGTATGACGCACATACACAGTTAATGTTTAACTAACAGCCAATTAATAACTTTAATACCCTCCCTTAATGACTAAACAAGAGACTACTTAAAGTTTGTCTTGTAATTCAAAATCGTTACTCAGCAATACGAGGGTCCTGCTGTATATTGTTCCACCATTTATCAATATATATTGAACATTTATTAAAAATAAGTTATTGATATTTTTTGAGTATGAGAGTAACATGAAAGACGGCTTGAGCACTGGAAATTGTTTTATGCTGAAAATGGGTGATATTAACTCTCGATCGATAAGATGCTCTCATAACACCGAAAACTATCAAACCTGTAAGCTGCATGTGAACTATGGAAGATGCATCACTTTTCCTAGGAAGTGCTATGTGGACCAAGATTTATTCCTTAGATTCCTTTTTATCTGCCAGTAGAAAATGTAGATTCTAAGCTTCTTGCGTGTAGCATAAAGATTTTTTTTGAACTTTAGATTGTTTTGAAAAACTAAAAGCATACACAGCACTAAGGATATACACAGCACTAAGGATATACACAGCACTAAGGATATACAGCTGCATTAGTAGCAATGCTGTAGACACAGTTGTTTCAAGCGACAGATTACATCATAATATTTAATTATATTATTATATAATTACATTAGGGTATGCCAGAATGCAAATGCTGACTTTAGATAATCTTTAGTGCATATGTAGTACTCTGATAAGTTGTTTCTTTTCAGTGATTTGTCTGTTTTTTTGTACGTGTCCTCACCTTGTTAGTTGTTTTTGGCAATAAAAACTTTTTTCTTTCTTAGTTGTAGTTGAAAAACTTTGATATGCTAAATCTTCTAGTTTCATTTAGACTGGAAAATTCAGTGTAGTAAATGATTTGTTTATTTACTGCATGCAGGCTGGCACACATGCTTTGGCCTCCATTTCTGGAGTGGAACGAACCCAGAGCACCTTGTTACTGAATGACCAAGCAGAATCATGCCTTCGCAACTTAATTTACGCAGCAGCTGAAAATAGTTCAAAACGATCTCCATCTGTATGGGATTGTTTACTTCTATATGTTCTATAATTGTGGCTTTGTCTGTGTCTGGATTGCTTTCTTCTATGCTTTTTTTTCGTAACTTTTTTACTCAGAGGAAAATTAAATATAGGTTCTTGTTCATTTTTTGTCTGTGCGCTTTTTGTTGTCAAATTTTGGCATGTGTCTGAAGGATGAAAGTGAAACATATAAGATGAAAATCACATTTGCTTTTTGTTTGTGTGTCCTATATGGTTAGACGTTATACGTAGGACTGCAGAAACATCTGTTCCTGACACATAAATATGATAATCAAGAAAGGAAAATGGAGTTGAAAAAGTTGCTAATGATGAATGGTTGCCGCAAGTAGAATCAAAAGAAGTAAATGATAAATAAACGATCAGGCATATATTAGCACTGAACATAAAACATTGCTCTCCATTGTTCACAATCAATTTACACTGAAGAGGACTTCGAAGTAGTAGAGTCATAGCCTATGATAGTGATGGGTAACTCATGCAAGATTTCATGAATATTTTTGATAAGTAGAGGTGAGATGTCAATAAATAGAAAACCTTCTCAACGTGATTCAGGCTGCTAGTTTTGCTTCCTGGGAAATACATTGTTAACCTTTTAATGAGACTTTGTTTATGAAACTATCTTTGATCTGCACAACGGTGCTCAGGATGCTGGTGCTGAGGACAGTCATTTAGTATTGGCTAGCAATCTACAGGTTATAGAACATGCAAAGGAAAACTAATAAAGTAGAAAACCAAAACACATTCAAATGTGGAAATATTTGCAGAATAGTGCAACTTCTATTCAATGGAAAATCATAGGGAAAATTACAGTGGTCTACAATGGTTCAGTAAGGCTGGGAATGCAGGTTTGTGTGATTAGAAAGGGAAAAACACTTGCTTCTAATTTGCCTAGATTCGAATTAGGATTATAGATATGTGTAAAATACTAGATACTCAGGGCATCCTAACATTCTACCATTTGGATGTATTTCTCATCCCTTAAGGAATGGACGGTTACCATACATGACAAGAAAGCAGTTACAACAGATGACAATTAGAAACAAGGATGGTTCATTTTCCATCTGAGTGATGGATGGGTTTTTTGCAAGTTTGTTGGTTGAACTTCCAACGTGCAGTGTTCTGACGAGTGCTTTGACGTGGCATGCATGTGGAGAGTGCCACTTGGCATGCTGCATGGCACCAGGGAGCTGACATATGGTCGCTGAGTTCTGCAAAGTGTTGTTGAGGTGTGCAAGAAGAGTCTGTGCAATGCGCAGAGGTTGGGAAGTCCTGCGTGGAAGTTCAAAGTGCTGTGCAGGTGCACAAAGGATAAGTGTTCAGGTCTGCGCGGCTGCACACAGATCAATCTTTACTGGAGTATGTTACAGTGATTTGATTCATATGCCGATTTCTGTTGTGCAACATTGGCGAGTCACTGCATTGACAACTTTCATCAATAGGCATTCAAACTTTTTCTTTTTTATTATGGATGGTATTGGTGTCTTCTGATCTGAAGTTTATTTGCTAGAGCAATAAAAAAGAGAGAATTTGAATTCATTTGTAATTTGGCTGTATCAAGTGCAATCTAATGTTGTTTTTAATTAATGCTTAACAAAGAAAGGCCTAGTTAAGAGCATTTTGCATACAAACAACTGGACGCCAATAGCTTTTGTGCCACATAATCACGAACAATTACGTACAAAATTTCTTGTTCTAGGTAATATTTCTGAGGATTTGCTTAAGGTTGTTATAAGGTGAAGAGACTGCAATGGTTGAACCTTGTGAGGGATTTCTTGGATCTTTTTTGGGTGGTACACAGTTGCTGCATATTTTATCTTTATTTAATATTCAAGGCATTGAATATTAAAGTATACCAAACATTGGGTTGTATGTTCTAATAATTGTATTTATTCGGCGTTACTGGATCCTCCTGTGTAGGGCCCTGGGTCCTGATCCGAAATGTTTCGAATCCGGATTTGTGCAGGATACGGCCTGGATATGACCAGGTTTTGCGGGAGGCCTGTGGATGCTCCCGGATATGTCATGGGACATATGACGTACCCAAGAGGATCCACATGCCTCCCACAAAACCCTGGCTGGATTCTATGCCCAAGGCCTTTTTTTCAATTTCACTTTATGAAAAGTCAAATATGGACTTAAAACAATTAAAAATAAAATATAGGGGAAACCCTAAAAACAACTTTCACACTCATTTTATCAAAATAGAACACCACCACCACCACCACCACCACCACATTTACCTTTCATTGCATTTTTACCTCTCATTGGGAAGTATCTGGGAGGATCCATAGGCCTCCCGCAGGATCCTAGCCATATCCAGGTTGGTTCATGCACCCATGACCTTTATTTTTTATTTTATTTTTTCAATTTCACTTTATGAAAAGTCAAATATAGACTTCAGAAAACAATGAAAAATAAAATAAAGTATAGGGGAAACCCTAAAAGCAACTTTCACACTCATTTTATCAAAAGAAAACAAAAACAACACCACATTTACCTTTCATTGCATTTTTTTGTTTTGTTTTTGATAGGGTAAAAGTGAGGGTTTTGACGGGACCGCTCAACCCGATACAAAGCCAACCAATACCTAACCGATGAAACAAAAAGTAACTAAACCACCCAAAACACGAGGCCCATAATAAACAAGAGACACAACAAACAAAACCACTACGAGAAATTACCTAAAAGAACACAAAGACATAGGCTTCAGCCAATCATCTGCCAGCAAATCACCAAAGGGAAGCCAAAAATCAACAGTGTCAACAACCAACCCAATCAGGAGTGTATAGAAGGACATCCAAGAAGGAATAGAGATCAACCAACTGTTGAAGTCAGTCTTCTTCTGCGACGAGAGAGAATACCTACCATAGTCCATTGGTTACCATCCTTCACCAAATCTTTAGCTTCGGACCTCAGCGTTTTTGCTTCTGTCCTTCGATCTTTCCTCTTGCCAGTGATATCCATAGGGACTTTGAGCTTCACTTGAGAAGAGCGGAAGGGGGAAGCCAAGCAAGCCGACAGTCCTGAAGGGGAAGGAGGAACAACCTAAACAACTGTACTCTGCAAAGAGACCAAATTAGTCGGGGGAAGATCTTCTGGCGGAGGAGGAGAAGGCTCCAACAATCGGTAGAAAATGCCATGCTTACGCCCTCCTTTCTTCTTCCAAACCAATTGAGAATGAGAGGCACTCAAGACGCCCCTAGAAGAACACCTAGCAGCATGGTGACCGAAGAGGTTGCAGCGGAAGCATCTGAACAGAAGGCCTTCAAAGTTACGATATTGGGTCCACGAGTCATGGGAAGATCAAAGGCAGACAGAATGGTAAAGAGGTTTGGAAATGTGTACGGTCACTCAAACTCTCACGAACTTCTTCACCATTGAATCCTTGTCCAACTTAACAAATGAGGCACCCGGTTAGCTAGCATCACAATGTGTTTTCTTTTCTCAAAATGGGGGGGGGGGGGATGTTGTAAACCCAGATTCAAAGGGGGACCATTGCCACTATAGCCTTTTTTGGATCGAAGAAAGGAGTCCACGGAGAGAAGAAGACCCCAAAATCGCCAACAAACTAGGGCCCCAAAGACCAAATGAAGTCACGATCAGAGGAGCAGTTGAAGGACACTTGGAAGGATCCGTGACTGAGCAAGACGAAAGGAGCTACCATGGAGCCCCACACATCCTTGGCCCACAACTCCAAATCAGAAATGGAGAGCAGAGATCCCACACATTTACCAAATAATATATGGCTCCCTAGCTTTGAATCTAGATCTTGGATAGCCAAAGGAGAGCATTTTAACCTTTCACTACACATTTGCTCTCTCCCCTTCATTTTTTCAATTGCTTTGGATTGAAACTCCTTTCTTTTGCTAATCCTATGCCATTAAAAGTACCCATTTGGTGCCAAAGAGTTTAAGGAGCTTTCAACGAAGAGGATTATTGATTTAGGATAAGTTTTCACTTTCAGTTTTGTGGGTTTTTTTTGAAGTTTTTTGTTGGTTACAAACTTAAAAATGTTTGTAATTAGTTTTAATTTTTGTTTGTTATTTTTTTAAACATTCTTTCAACAAATGCCAAATGCCTTAAATTTTAACAACAGTATTACTATTTTTTACCAGGGGTTACAAGGATTTGCCAGAATGTCTGGCTTTGCAAGTGCTAGTTTGGTGAGCCAAGGGACAACTTTCAAAATCGATCCTTTCTCACCTCTTTGGAAGTATGTGACAATGTTAGAACATGTACCAGGTGGAAGGTGTTACAATTTGGTTTTCATAGAATGTAAGGTTAAATATAAGAGCTCACATAGTCAGGTGAAAGTTTATTTGTTTGCGATTCCTGGCATTGGAATCAAAGCTTGTGGTGGGCCAAACATAAATGGAAAGCCAAGAATGGGCTTTCCACATGCAAAGGTCCTTGCATACGTTGCAAAGTAAGAAGAAAATGTCTTTGTTTCCCTAAGATCGAAGCATCCTTTGGGTAAGAAAGAATTTATATCTACTGAGCCACCTGTTGTTCCATGTTATGCTAATGTCGTGACCCCTTCATACCCATTTCTTTCTACATCTTTCCTGATCGCAGAGGAAGAGGATTCACCTCTTAGTTGCAAGAGAACAAAATATGCATGCCCATTGGAAAGGACATTATAGAATGAATCCACAGACATTGTGGAGTAGAACATTGCGTGTTGTGTTTATGCATGTGGGCTGCCATTTTATGTTGTTAGATCACCATATTGGTAGGATATGGTGAGATCTATCAATGAAGCCCCCAAAGGGTTCACCGACCCCGATATGAAAAGGTGTGCTTCACTTTGTTGGCAAAAGAAGAAATAATGTTGAAGACGCATTGCAGTCCATTGGGAATTCATGGATCGAAATAGGGGTGTCCATTGTTTCTGATGGATGGAAAGATATGAAAAATAGGCCATTTATTAATGTGGTTGTAGTGTGCCCTAAATGGGCAATGTTTGTGAGGGGCGTTGATTGTGAGGGGCAAGTGAAGGATGCACGATTCATTGTTGACATTTTGATAGAGTCCATTGAGGCGACGGGGCCTCAAAACGTTGTCAAGGTTATAACAAAAAATGCAAAAAATTGCAATGTTGCGGGCATGTTGGTTGAGGCAAGGTATGGGCACATATTTTGGACACGTTGTGCCATTCATTGTCTAAACCTTATGTTGCAAAAATTAGGCACCAAAATTGATTGGATCAAACAAGACTATCAGGCAAATGAGATCCAAATGTTCGTTAGCAACCATCACATGTCCCAAATCATCTTTATTTATTTTAAAAAAAAAAAAAAACCAAAAATTATATTAAACTAAATCAAAGAGTACATATTCAAATATGCCAAACTTGAAAACTAATAGTCCAAGCTTGAGCATTGAACATGAAGGAAAACCAATAAACACTCGTTGATGTAAATCCAGATCCAAAATCTTTCTCAAATCTTCTTGCAATTTTCTTGACCACTAGATTGGAGGCACATCATAGCAAAGAATATTGTGATTGTCCAGCACCCAATTAGCCAAACTATCAACCACTTTATTACTTGCTCTAGGAACATGACAAGAATAAGTCTCTTGAAACTTATCTTTCAAAGTACGAATTTTTCCCATTTCTCTAGCTATTTGCCAATTTTTAGTAGGATCTCCTTTAGGGTCCGATAACCATCCCACAATCACCTTAGAGTCTAATTCAATTTGTAATTCTTGCTAACCAATTCTTAAAGCTTCTTGCATCCCTCTATAAATAGCTTTGATTTCTGCCATATTATTGGTAATATATCCTAGCTTTTCTGCAAAAATAAAGGCAATAGATCCATCTGATATTCTACCAATACCTCCAACACTAGCTTGTCCCAGATTTCCTCGTGAAACACCATCCGTGTTGAGCTTCTCATACCCACAAGGTAGTGCTGTCCAATGACTTTCTTGCTGAGCTTTCTTTTTCTGATTAAAAGCATGCCTTGAATAGATAAAAGGTTGCATTGGGAGTTGACTACATAAGTGTTCCCATTCTGGTGTTAGGGGTTGTGGCAAACTAATCTTATGCTTTATAGATTCAACAATATTGATTTTGACCATTTCCCAAACCAAATTGATATCTCTACTTTTATGGCGGAAGATCTTGTGATTGTGTTCTTTCCAAATATTCCATAGCAGACGGGAAATGCCAGACCAGAAAGCCGAAAGAATATTTTGGCTTTAGCCAATTGACATTGCCATTCTCTGCTTATCTATTCTAATGACTGAATAAGTATGCAAGTAAGATTCAACATTTGGGCTAAAATCTTCCACAAGTAAATCCCCATAGGGCACTGGAAGAATAGATGAGATATAGTTTCTTTATTGTCCAAATACATGACACATCGAAAGGGACCATATGTACCTCGCCTCATAAGGTTTTCTTCAGTTAAGACTCTTTTCTTCAAAAGCAACCATAAAAATAAACTCACCTTGGGCCATAAAGCTGGCTACCAAATTTGGCTGAAAATACCCTTGAGAGGATGAGGTTCATGCCTAGTAAGAGAATCATAACTTGAGGAAACTGTATAACCACCTGTAGAAATCTTCCCCCATGCTAAAGCATTAGGCTTTGCTAGTGTTGAAAGGGGGCGAAGTAAGAGCGTCTGACTAATCCATGACCCTTGGTCTTTTGGTATTTGAATTGGCCACTCATTAAGAGGAATCCAACATTTTGCAGTTTCCCAAGGCTGATTAGTATGTCTAGAGCAATGAGCAAGTTTAACCAATCCCTTTCATGTAACTGGTCTATCATTGTCTTTAGTTCTGGATATTGAGAGATAATTGGTGGGTAAGCATCCCACGAATCAGTCTAGAAATTGGCTTGTTGGCCATCATTCACAATCCAAAACAATTTTTTTTGATTAGGTCCTTGCTTTAAGGTCAACCAGAATAGGTGACCCTTTAGGAGGAAGAGATAATCTAATAATTTTCTTCAGAGGATTGTTTTCTGCATATTTATTTCTAAAATTAATAGCCCACAAATCATTTGGATGCATAAGTAATCGCTAGTAGGGTTTAGCCGCCAAAGCCCTGTGGTGCTTAGAAGAGGAATGAAAGCCTAAGCCTCCTTCCATTTTGGATAGGCACATACTTTCCCATTTCACAAGAGACCATTTTCTTTTCTGCTGCAAACCACTCCAAAGAATTTTTTGACAAATAGTATCCAATTGCTTTAGAATTTTACTAAGAATGTTCAAAATAGAGGAAGCATAAATAACCAAGCCCTGAAGGATTGCCTTGACTAAAACCATTCTTCGTCTTGTCGACAACCATTTATTAGTCCACTTCTGAAATTTCCTTTCCACTTTAGTAGTAATCCACTGCCAATCTTTAATTTGTTTAGTTGTAACAGGTACCCCCAAATATCTAAGAGGAAGAGATCCTTTCTGGAATTGGAATATGTTCAGAATTTATTCTTCCTATTTACTAGAACAATGAAAAAATATGATGCTTGATTTATCTTTGTTGATCAATTGATCCGTGGCTCTGGAAAACAACTACAATTTTTTTTGCAACTGTTGAGCTTCTGACCAGGTGGCTTTACCCACTAGCGTAGAATCATCCACAAATTGTAAATGGGTAAGAGACTGAGCACCTGTAGCTAATTCAATGCCATTAATCTTGTGTTCCTACCAAGCAGTAGTAACCACTCTACCAAGGCATTTCACTAGGATAATAAATAAGAAGGGGGATAAAGGATCCCCTTGTCAAATCCCTCTAGAGGCTAAAAATATTTGGGAAGGAGTGCCATTAACCAAAATAGAAAAGGAAACCGATGATAGACAGGGTCTGATCCAATCAATCCAATCTTGTGAGAAGCCAAACTAAGTCAAAACTCTACATAAAAAAGCCCAATCCACACAATCATAAGCCTTGGATAAATCAAGTCTGATAAACATAGAGGGAGATTTTTGACTATCCATAGAATGTAGAGCTTCTTGTGCTAAAACTATATCATTAAGAATTTGACGTCCTGGAATAAAACCTCCTTGTTTCAGTGAAATAATCTTATGGAGCAAAGGTTTCAACCTCTCTACCATAACTTTTGTGATTATTTTGTACAGAACATTAGATAATGCTATAGGTCTAAAACTAAATATTTCATTTACTTCCCAACGTTTGGGAATTAGAGCTATAAAGGTTTTGTTTATTTCCTTTAGCATTGTTTTAGCTTCCCTCACTTCTTCCACGAATCATCTTTAGGTCCTTCTTGAAGTTGTAGTTGTTAAAGTTATTTATTTTTTAATCGTTCATGAATCATTGTATAATTTTATTTTAATTTTGTAAGTTTGTAATTAGTAGGGATTTTTATTTTATTTGTTTTAATTTCGTATTAGGTTGTTGAGACTTGGTTTGCCTCACACACACTCGTCTTGAGACAACTTGTCAAGGTGTGCGAGGCATTGAGTAGCATGGTTATCAACCACCTTTGGGGTGTATGGAGGTAGTCGAACACTAAGAGAGCCACAAAGGTGACATGTTTGATTCTTGATGATGTGAGGTGGGAACGTGTAGAGTATTTAATCAATTTTATCTAGCCCATCGTGAGTATATTGAGATTTGTGGATATGGATCATCCATGTTTGGGTAAGATTTATGATAGAATTGACTCAATGATTGAGAATATTAAGTCCATAAATTTCAAAGCGCAAGATTTTACGGAGAGGTTTTTCAAGGAAGTGTAGTCATATCTCATCAAAAGGTGGAACAAAGTGATCAACCCATTGCATCCTCTTGCTTTTGCCTTGACTCCCAAATTATACAACTTAGAGATCCTTTTGTTGTTCAAGAGGGTTCCACCATATAGGGATGTTGAGGCTAGTAAGGGATATAATGCGGCATTCTTTAGACTCTTCCTTGATCCAGAAGTAGAAGACACAATTATGGGAGAATTTGGGTAATTTCATAACCTCCATGGGTCACTCCCTTGGCATTCTTCGTGACAAGCACAAGAAAGAAACTCATATGTGGTGGCACCTCCACGGGCAAGCATCCTCCCACTTCCAACCACTTGCAATAAAAATTCTATCACAAGATTTTAATTTTTTAAAACTCTACCATTATTTTTGATGTTTTGTTTTAAATTTTAACTTCTATAAATTTTAATTGACTTTGTGGTTTGCCTTAACAGTTGCAAGTTCCTCTTCAGTTGAGCGGGATTGCGGGTACATACACCTTTATCCACTCAGTTAAGCACAACAAACTGGCAACAAAAAAATGGAGGATTTGGTCTATGTACATTCCAACTTACGTATTCTCACACACAAGCAAGATGAGTACAAGCAAGGGGAAACAAAGTGTTGTGGTGTCGATCCAGAGACTATTGACTTGAATGCCTCCTTTGCCTACTTTTCATTGCTCACCACGGAGCTAAAGGGTGTTTCACACGACCTGTATAACGGAGCTAGTGGGAGTGGCATTGCTACTACTTGTGGTTCTAATGAACTACATTGTGATGCTTTCAATGGAGACATTGAAGACCAATATGAATATAGTATTTGTCTTTATTTATGTCCATTAATTGTAATATTTGCACTATGTATTTGTTTTAAGACTAATCTAAGTTAGACCATTGTATGTTGTGGTTATTTAACTTATTTTGTTTCCTCTATGCAAATTATGTGGTTAATTTTGCTTATATGGTTATATTTTTAATTTTTAATGTATATTTTTGTATGGCCATATCAAAAAACATATCCAAGCCCCCAAAAAACCCGTGATCCATAAACTAGGTGGATATTCCACTCTAAGTTTCACCACCATGGACCTTTTCGAGTCAAGGGGTTGCTCTTAAGTTATATGCCATAAAACAACACCAAAAATATTGTTTTAAGATGTATTCCAGCTCTTATGACTGACATCTACAACATACAATAGGATATGCAACCCTTCAAATGCAATCTCTACACAACATATCCACTACATATATTCCTTTACACTCTAAACATGTTATTTCTGCCTACATGATTGCAATTGAAATGCTTGAATGGAAGTACAATACCAATGTGAAATTCTTTCACCTCAAGAAACAAGTACTATGCTTGTGATAGATTAGTCTGGAGCTGTCTTAAGTGTTTGTTGTATTAGCCTATTTGCAAGGAATAGAAACATGCGAACAAAGGAAACAAACACATACAAAGAGAGATAACACAAGACTTACCCTGGGAAAACTCAATGTGAAGAAAACTCTAGCAAAAGTGAAGCTGTATTTCTTCATCTCCACTATATTTTGCAGTTTACAAGTTCTTTCCTTCTTGGGCTTATAAGGAAAACCAACCTCATGGGCTCTTATTCTTGTAATGATCTTTGCAATGTTTGGTGGAAGACTTTGTTTCTCAAGCAAGAAAAACTATTGAACTCAGCAATCTCCGTTGTGTAGTCTTCAACTCATTCACATACAGGGAAACAATGAGTTGATGAAGGAACAAATTAATACATTATTTAGTTTTGACTACTGGGATTTAATGCTTTGCTTGCCTTTTGATCTTTCTCTAATCTTTACTAATCTCTACTGTTGATCTTTAATGTATTTTGCCTTGCCAAGCCTTGTATTTACACTCACCTAGCCTCATATCCCGCGAAAAAGCTCAATTGAACCGCCAAAGGGAAAAATAAACGTTTGTAACAGTCCCAATACACGTGGATCTATAGTTGTCTCTGGAGATCTATAGTTGGCTTCGAAGATCCACAACTAGCACCTGAGATCTACAGTCTTGCGTTGGAGTCCTCTAACTTCTGAAGGCTATAACTTTTGCATACAAACTCGAAATGACATGCCATTCTTTTTTGAACTTACCTTATTTTTTTAGAGGAACTCAACTATGTACTCAAAAGGTACTTTTGATGCCTATCATATACTATTTTAACTCGTACAATAGAAACTAACACTTTTCCAAGACTTGACATGCTGCAAGATACTCATTTTTGAGAGTGGATTGTCTTACTAATTGAATTGAATGATATACATGATCAAATTTCTGATCAGTATCCACGTATCCGTACAATATTAGGGTCGGCTTCTTAGTATTTATTATAGCATAAATCTAATATTTTTGGCTGGTTGGGTTGCTGACTAGTTACATGTCAAAAACTTCGAATTTCAATTGGAAACTTTAAATATATTGGATTGATTGCATTAATGATCATGATCAAAAGCATTTACTGCTGATGTGTGTTAGCTAAGAGGATTTGGCGGCAAATGAGGCTGGTATAAGAATTTCGCTGAAATCAGAAAATTAGAGACATAGCAAGAAGTATGTTGATCATATTAAACATTAAACGACGTGCAAACAATTCAGAGACACATCCACTTGTTGGCACAAAAGTATCTATTGAACCTGTTGATGAGTATGTTTTATGTGCTATAGAAAATTTTATGCCTTGTCCACTTCCTTTTTCTTGTGCACACAACTATGTGCTGGATGGTGCATAGTAAGATATGTTCAGGGGTGCTGCTGGTTGGAACCCAATGAATGTTTGGAATGGAGTATGCCTCGTAGAGCTATGCAAGGCTGTGTTATATGCATGCTGGATGTGAAGAGGATTATCGTCCCAAGTGCACAGGTGTGCACTATTGTACATGCACATAAAACAAACAAGTGTGTGGTTTACAACATCCATTTGTCCATTTGTCTAAGGATGAGATGTTGACTGGTGCAATTGTATCTATCATAGCCCACAAATCTTGCCAGAAGTGTCTAAGAAACTACGGGTCACGATTAGACATGATGGATGTTGGCACCCCAAAATGAACCCAAACATTGTTGAAGAATGAGTGCATGGTTTCCTGTGTGTTGATGCTCTTCTTGCAAGCAACCAAGATGGACATCATAGGAAATCTATCCATTACAACAAACAATCATTTTGGTGATTTGTCATAGGTAATGCAGCCATGAAATCCATACTAATAGATTCCCAAGGATTGGATGGAACCGACAAAAGCATGTAAATTCCTAGCTTCCTATTTGTGGGCTTGGCAATGCAAAAAGGAACGTAAGACTTGATATGGTGCTCAATGTTTGTGCACATGTGAGCCCAATAGAAGTGCTACTAAAGCGTTGCTAGTGTCTTCGTAATGCCTAAGTGTTTTTCTATCTTTGGGTAACACACTTCCTAGACTAGTTTTTGATGAGGTGCGCCATTAGGAATACATAGATCTCTAAGCTTGTTAGACATGTGGAATTGGCGAACCTGTTCAACTTGCACAAGCGTTGTATAAGCATCTGTGAAGTAGCAATTTGCTAAGTAGTGAGATACCCAATTAGAGAAGTTGTGGCCATGCGTGTCAAGCACCATGATGAGTGTTTGTATGGGTGGATGATTGAGGCAATCCCCTACCTTGTTATCCTTTCCCTTTTTGTGCTTGATTTCCACTTCATCCACTTCATGTGGCACGCATTCGCCTATTTGTTTTGTGTATGCAGAAACTGAAGTGGTTTGGGGTCATCATGGATGATTGACTCCTTACACATGATGTAGTGGTGCCATTGCTTAATTGCCTGCACAATGGCGTACAATTATTTATCATAGGTGGAGTACTTTTGAACCATGTTGCTGAATGTCTCCATGTCCATGCTGTGTGAGTGTTGCACTAAGTGCATCAGATGTATCGGTTTGGATGTCGGTGGACAATATCAACATTGCCAGAACAGGGGTTGCGAAGAGGCTTTGCTTGAGTTGCTCGAAGGTAGAGTATTGTGTAGGTGTCTAGTGGAATGCAACTTTGGCATGCATGATCTAGCTAAGAAGCTGTGCTATCTGTGAGAAACCAAGAATAAACTTAAGGTAGAAATTTGCAAGCCCAAGAAAAATCCTCAACTCAGTGAGATTGTGCAAAGTTGGCCAAACTTAATTAGTTTGATCTTTCTCTAGATCTACATGGATGCTTGCACGATCTATAATGAAAGCCCAAATACTAAATCTATGAGGTGCCGAATGTACACTTGGCTAAGTTTTCTTGTAACTTGTGTTTGTGCAATGTGTCCAAGATGCACGAGATGTGCTCCATATGCTCCTCCCAAGTCTTGCTAAAGATGCAGATGTCATCAAAGTAGACGATGACAAATGAGTTATTGAAGGGATTGAGTATGTCATCGATCAAATGTATGAATGTTATTGGGGCATTGGTCAAATTGAAAGGCACAACCAACGACTTGTACAATCTTTCCCTTGTTTTGAATGATGTCTTCCAAATGTCTTCAGGATGGACTAATACTTGATGGTAAACTTGACTTCAAGTTGATCTTGGTTAAGTTTTGTGCACCTTGGAGTTGGTCCAAGAGTTCTTCATTGTGCGACAATGGATATCGATTCTCCACGGTTATCTTGTTGAGCGTATGATGGTCAATGCACAAGTGCCACATTCCATCTTTCTTTGGTGTGGGTAATATTGGACTTCCACAAGGAGAACTTAACCTAATCTTGTCGTTATCAAGAATTTTTTGGATTTGGCACCAAACTTGATCATTCTGTCAAATTGACCTGCAATACAATGGAATGTTCGAAAGAGGGGATCTAGGAACCAAATCAATTTGATGCTTTATTGCAAAATGTGTTGGAAGTCCCTTTGGTTGTTCAAAGACATCCCCATATTGCTCATTAACTTGTCGAACTAGTGTTGTTGCGAGGATTATGCAACATGGGGCTCTGCCAATGTTTGCTGACTCGGTTGCGTAGGTGCTTCTAGATGAACCATGAGTATTAAAAACTTTTGTGCTTGCAAGATGAGTTTGCAACTCTATTTGGTAGAGACCAAAGCGAGTTTGGTCTCTGGGGGCGACTTCAAAATGTTGAAGTTGCAGTCATTGACATTGATGGTTCACCTTTGTGGCTTAGCTTGATATGTACCATCCTAATCAAACACATACGACCTCCCAAGTAGAATGCCAGCAACCTCTAGTGGCGAAACGTCACAAGTGATTGTTTCCTTCATAGGCTTGACTGTATACTAGAAAGTGAATTGTTGTCGAACTTGAATGTCTTTCCCTTGTTGGAGCCATCCCAAAGAGTATGGTCTAGGGTTTGCTTCGGCAGTAAAACCTAGATGTTGGATTGCATCTTGTGCAATGTTGTTCTTCTGGCTTCCACTGTTGATGATGTCTTGAATTTGTTGTCCATTAACCTGACTTTTTCTGTGGAAGAGGCGCTCTTGTTCCTTAGAGGCATCAATGGTAGTGGTAGACAAGTCACATCTGGATTAGTGTCTTATGCTTGCGCTAGACCTAATGTAGATTGCACAATCAAGGATTGTTGCACATGACAATCAAGATCGTTGTGTGAGCTTGTGTGGTGTCAATGGCACCACTTGTTAGCTTGGTTCTTTCTACATTTGTTTGGCGCATAAGATGTTGGAGCCTTCTGGGGTTCTGTGGCCTTCTTAGGTTGCTCTGCCTTGCATGGAGGATTCTGCTTCTGCGCGGAAGGGTGAGAAGATGCATTGTGTGCGTGCTGGTTGTTGTGCACAACACTAGATGAAGAGGAAAACTTTTGCTTCATCTTTTCCTTGGCTTTGATCTTGGTGGCATTGCAGTAAGCTTGCTTCAACATGTCCTACATCAAGAACTCTATCTTTGTATAGTTATAAAGTGATCGTGTACTAATGGACTTCAACACCTTATGTTGGTCCATCAAGTCCTTGTGCAGACTATGGAGTGTAGTCATGGAACTCGTTGGTGTAATCCTCTACCGATTGCTCCTTACTTTGACGCAACTACTAGAAATTGTTGTACTCATCCTCCGAGTGCTTGAGGGGGTAATACTCCATAACATTGACAAATGACTTTCGAGTCTCAATGGGCTCCAAGTATTTCTTGTTCTGAAGGGTTCGCACTAGTGGGACACTGAAATGGACATATTCAATACAATGAAGGTGATTATCTTTGTGTCAGTGAAGTTATTGACCAAGAATTATGCCTCTAGTGTTCAATTCCAATTATCCAATGTTGTGGTGCTTATTTTGCCTTCAAACACTAAAATTCCAAGATTGACTTGTACTTTGAAACGGCTTTGTTGTTGAGATAGCGAATGCGTAGTCCACACAAAAGTGTTTGTTGCGTTGCTTGTCAAGGGCGTCCTAAATGAATTTTTGGATGTTTGGGAATGCTTCAGTGAAAGTTTTCTAGGGGTTAATCATATTTCTCTTGTTACGATGTTCTATTGGGTACTTTGAAACAAAACAAAGTGGCATTCCTTTTACCTGCTGCTACGCTCGTGTGTTTACAAGAAAATGAGAGCTCTTGCTTTGATACCAATGATCCACACCACAGGGTCCAAGATGCTGGTGCGAAAGGACAACCCTATAGTATTTGCTATCAATCTACAGGTAATAAAACATTCAAAGGAAAATTAATATAGTTCAAAACCAAAACACATTCAAATGCAGACATATTTGTAGAATAGTACAACTTTTATTCAATGCAAAAGATGTTAAGCACAAGCTTATACTGAGGGGGGGGGTGAATCAGTATAAGATATTTTTTTGCTTTCGACTATTAATCTTAAATCCAAAACCTCAAATTACTTCGCAATTAATGTATTCAAAGCAATCAAATAATACAATGCAAAACCGCACAATGCAAGTAGACACATATTTGCGTGGAAACCCTTTCGGGAGAAAACCACGGAGAAATTATCTTAATATAAATATTCGTAGGCACCAACCTACTGGAGCACCAACCCCAAAAACAATTTTGTAGGCACCAACCTACAGGAGCACCAACCCCTTTCACCGAGCACCAACTCAACAAGAGACACCAATCTCTTCAAAACGAAGGCACCAACCTTCTCAGAAAAAATCACTTTTCAATTTCAAATTTGTTGTCAAATCAATGGATGATAGAACACTTGCTTTATCTCCTTTAGATTCGATCTACACTTGAGTGTTTTCGCTGCTATACTCTTCCTTATACTTGCTGATTTTTTCCTTTTAATATTCTCACAAAAATTTGCCTTTAAAAATTCTGCTCTTCTTTTATATATCTTCCACTTTCGAATCTACCAATTTTGCCAATCGTTATGCACTTATATATAACCCACGGAAAGCCACAAATTAAGGTCGTGACTCTTCAAGTGAAAAGGTCCTTTCGAACGGTCACAACTCCTCCCAATAGGTCGGCCAAGGTTGACAATTCCGTCGGCAATTCCGTTCACTTCCATCAACATTTCCTTTCACTTCCGGCAACAATTCCTTTCACTTCCGTCGACATTTCCGTTCACTTCCGTCAACAATTCCGTTCATTTCCGGCAACAATTCCATTCACTTCCGTCGACATTTCCGTTCACTTCTGGCAATCAATTCCGTTCACTTTCGGCAATAGTTCCATTCACTTCCGGCAATAGTTCATTTGACATCAATGACAATATTCCAACAAAAGAATTGGGAAAATTATAGTGGTGTACAACAGTTTAGTAAGGCTGGGAATGTAGGTTCCCATGATGAGAAGGGGAAAGGCACTACTTACTGATTTGCCTAGGTGGGAGCAAGGATTATAGAGATGTGTAAAATACTAGATACTCAGGGCGTGCTAACATTCTACTATTTGAATGCATCTATGATTCCTTAAGGGTCGAACAATTACTATATATATATCATTACAAGAAGGCAGTTATAACAAACAATTGTCATGAAAGAGGTTGGTTCACTTTTGTCCGAGTAATGGTTCATCTTTTTCCCAAGTGAAGGTTGGGCTTTTTGTAGGTGTGGCAGTTGAACTTCCAATGTGCGGTGCTTTGACAGGTGCTCTGACATGGCAAGCACATGGAGAGTGTCACTAGGTGTGTTGCGTGGTAGTAGGGAGCCAACACATTTCATTGAGTTCTGGGAAGTGCTGTATGGTGCGTGGAGGTTGAGAAGTTCTGTGTGGAGATCAAGAAGTTCTACACGGAAGCCTCGAAGTGCTGCACAAATGCGCAAAGGAGAAGTGCACAAGCTGGTGCAGCTGCACACGGATCAATCTTTAGTGGAGTATGTTACAATGATTTGATTCATATGCCGATTTCTGTTGTATAACATTGGCGAGTCATAGCATTGACTTCTTACATTGATAGGCATTGAAGTTTATATGCTAGGGCAAGAAAAAAGAGAGGAATTGAATTCCTGTTTAATTTGGCTATATTAAGCACAACCTACTGTTGTTTTTATTAATGCTTAACAAATAAACAAAGAAAGGGCTAGTTAAAGAGTGTTATTAACATGCAGAGAAACAACTGGGCACCACTAGCTTTTGTGCTACATAATTGCGAAGATTTGTGTGCAATATCTCTCATTCTAGGTAATATTTCTGAGGATTTGCTTAAGGTTGTTATAAGGTAAGATTATGGTTGAACCTTCTAAGGGGCTTCCTGGATCATTTTTTGGTGGTACATGATTGTTGCATCGTTTATGTCTTTATATGATTGCTTTGAATATTGAAGTATACCGAAGATTGGGTTATATGTTCTAATAATTGTAATTATCACAGCATAAATCCGGTATAAATTGCTGACTGGGTTGACTAGTTCTTGTCAAAAATTTTAAATTTCAATTGGCAACTATAAATACATTGGATCAATGTCATTAATGATCATGATCAATAGCATTTACTGCACATGAGGGTCATCTACGAGGATTTGATGACAAATGAGGCTAGTCTAGGAATTTTGCTGGTAGAATCAGAAATTGATAGAGATGTCAGAAAGAAGCATGTTGACCATATCAAACATCAAACAGTTAGCAACAATAAGTAGACATTGTAAGGAAAAGAACTGCATCAAATTAAACAATTAGCAAGAAAACATTCGAGAGATGTTGTAATATTGAACCAGGTGGTCTGTTTGAAGGAGGCACTGATGATGTATTCACACACCAAACGAAATCTGCCTATGCAATCACCACTATATGGATCAGAAATTAAAAAACTTGTGCAAATTAAATGTCTAATCTGATAAGCAATAAAGAAAATTCAAATCTGCAATCTAGAAATATGAATTTGGAGGAAGAAAAGTAAATCTAAACTGCATGAGGAAAAAATTGTCATTGGAACTGAAGAAATACGTGCTGACAAGAGGGACGGTCCTGACTCCTTCCAGCAACCCAGTATGTTTCTATGAGGAAGTGAAAATGAAATCATACTTATACATTGCACAAAATTAAGGAAAGACAGCTCCCTTATTAATTGGTAATTGCAAGAATTTGTCTTAAGGATTTTATCAGGTCATATTCTCAATCCAACCAGCCTGCCATCTCTCCTCCTAATTTCATATTATTGGCAGGAGGAAGGAGAAGGTGTTTATCAACTGCCTTCATTAATTACTAATCGGTCTTTTGCACAAAAACATTAGACAGATTAAAAATTTGACTCAAATTGTTGATAACGAGACAAATTCTTGACAGAAATACGAGTTGACACTTCAACACTAATTTTGCCTTTATAAAACATACTTGGACAATGTTTTGATTCCATATAAAACATACTTAGTACAAGGTTTTGAATCCATATAAAACAATCTTCATGTCTAGAAGAAAATGAAAAAAATGTGAAGTAGAAACTCTGAATTTGATAAAGAGACTGTTTGCTGTCATAAATCAAGAAGCTGGTTGTGACAGCAGACACATTGTCATCATCTTAAATGCATAAATGATTGCTCTGAAGGATTGGAGTGATATTATCTGATTGAGACATGCCATGAAGTCTTCAGTTGATGAATAAATACACAATTTAATGCTGCTATCAATTTCTATCTTTGTGCTTTACCGGAAAGAGAACAGTTGCAAAACTGCATGTAAGAACAGTCATAAGTTTGTCTGAATCGAAACTTAAATTTATGAAACTCTCATGATGAATACATTGTTAGTCGTGTATACATGTTGTAGGAAATGTGAAAATAAATAAAAATATGAAGTCCCCTAACTATTACATACTGTCATTGTGAACTTTGCAAATGTGAAATAGGGCAGATGTTTGAAGTAATTGTAGGCTTCCACAGGCAATTTAATTAGATGATTAATTTTTATGGGATTTTGCTCGTCTGTGTCTATTTCATTTCAAGATGACCTTCATTAGTAGTCATTACCCTAATGACAATTTTCCTCATTTATTTTTGGTAATAAACAAAAGACAAGCGGACCCACTTAGCACACAAGCGCCATAATCATTTGTTAGTAGGGTGAGGAATAATGAATGCCATCCACTGCTTTGGGTTTCTCATCATCTAGCCCCTTTCCCCATTGGCAAAGCTTTTGGAGGATGTAATGAGGAGGCAGCAATGAAGCTTTGGGAGCAGTTTATCGAACTTAGCAGCCCTTTCAATAAACCCAACTCAGCTAAAGACAGATCAGGGATGGCACATATGACCTTAATTGTGTGCCGGAGGAAGCCTTGCAACAAAACCCCAAAACTTAAACAACTTGTTATTTGGTTCCTCTCACAGAGTACTAGATCTTTGTATCTGAAAGGATTTGGTTGGTTTATAGCTTCATTTGCTCTATTAAGAGAAACCAAATTACCTCTAGGTGAGTGGAGAAGGTAGTTGGAGTTCACAGTGGCCTGCGTCTAAGTATAGGAAGATTATAGAGTATTTGAAAGGAACCTGCCACATGCTGGGATAATGATCTTGAGAATGCCATGCAAGTTGATGAGTGTTGTGTAGATCCTTGAGTGCACTTGATCAACTGGAGGATCTTGAGAGTGATGACAATATTGGCTGCAGTGAATCAAGACTCGGCTAGTCTTGGTGAGGACTCGCCAATCCGAGTCAGAGTCAAGGCTTGTGAGGAAGCACCAAGTCTTTTGCAGACTCGGCTGAACCCTTGGTTGAGTCTGGCAAGTCTGGTCAGACTCATGAGTCCCGTCTCTAGACTTGGCGAGTCCTTGACGTTTTCCAATTTTTTTAGAACATGAAAAAAAAAAAGGTTTACAAACAAATACACAAACTTAAACCTGAAAGCTACTCTAACACACTCATTCACTTATTCAAACCTTATTTTCATGAGCCCATTCCATATGTAACTTTCCCCACTTCAAGGTTCACACCCCATTTTGATTGAATCATTCTGATTTTTTTGTTTTTACTTCAAAGGTGCTGATTGTTAATGTGCAAAGGCTGGATCAACACCAATTGTGTGCATTGTTGGAGCTGATTCAAGGGATTGACTGTTTATAAACATTTTTCAAGTCTCCAGGGTTGTAGAAGACTACAACTATAAGAGGTAAATAACATGAACACTTCTCTTTTCTCTCTTATTAACATTTTTCCTCTTCATTTAAAATATAAAATAGAAAAAATATTAAAATCCTAGGATTTTTTTATTTTTTCCTTTTATTTTTTTATATTTTTTCTTGTGATACGAACCATGGTTTTTGTTGTTTTTTTATTATTTGTTTTTTCTTGTGGTATATTTGAGATTTGCAAAGTTGAAAGTTAACCCTATGGACCTTACCATTGTCTTTGTTTATGTACAATGTAGGTTTTTCGGTTTTACCATGACATGAGGATCAAAAAATCTGAAATACCTTGCTTGGAGGCATGCCAACGAGGGTATGAAGAAAGGGCACCTGTTTTGAAAATATTGCAGGGCTGAGTTTCTTGGAGGCGACATTAATCACCTAAAATATCACCTTGCCTGCATACCTGGGCGTGACACTGTAAGATGTCCTGTTATAGACCCTGAGTTTGTAAGATAATGGCTTAGTTGGAGACCTTTCATGAAAAGGAGGAAATGGCGAAGCAAAACCAACAAATTGCTGCTTCCATTCCTTCAATACCTGGATTGAGTTCTTGTAGCATTTACACTAGATATTGTAGTTCGGCGAGTTGGTTTGTGCTGTGCAGTGCTCGTGGTTCCCAACCATCCCTGGAAAGCACAGATTAGAACAAGGACAGACACAGTTGCTAGAAGTGCAATGGGTGACTTTTGGTACTTTTGTGACATTCCTTTTCATGCGGCTAGATAAAATTATGTTTTTCTACTTTGTTTTACATTAAGAATAAAATCATTGTATGAATTTAGAATGTTATTTTAATTCTAAAATATATGTATTTAATTCTAAAATCAATTTTTTAAATTCTGAAGTTTTTGTATTTAAATTCTAAATTCTATTTTTTTGGCTTTTTTGGTTGCCTTATTGGTAAGTGTTATTGGATGCTATCGCTATCGTTGGTCGGGGGTTCAAATTCCCTTCTGTTGATGATTTAAGAGGCCCAATTTTGTTAGATAAGGTCGCTAACGTAAAATCAATCATTGATGAGTAACGAGTTATTTGGAAGAATAGCATTGCTCTATTATGTCCAATGGATGGACATATAGAAATAATAGAACATTGTTAAACTTCTTGGTTTCTTCTTTAGGTTGGGCTGTCTTTTTGAAGTCAATTGATGCCTCAGGGAGAATAAAAAATGTTGATAACTTATGTGGCATTTTTGAAGATTTTTTTGTGGAGGTGGGTGAAGAAAATGTGGTGCAAGTATTCATCGATAATGTAACAAATTATGTTGTTGTAGGTAGACTACTTATGCAAAGGCACTCAATCTTTTGGACTCTTTGCTTAACCTATTGTATCGATATGATGTTGGAGGATATTGGAAAATGGCGTCGGTCATGCCAATTGTAGAACATGGTCATAATATTTGAAAATACATCTACAACCATGCTTGGGTCTTCTCTTTAATGAGAGAGTTTATGGAGAACAAGGAGCTGGTTTGATCATGTGTAACTTGTTTTGCAACCTTGTTCATCACCTCGCAATCTTTGCTACAATCAAAATCTTGTTGAAATGAATGTTTGTTATTGAGAAATGGAGCGAGTCTTCATATTCAAAGACCATTGCTTGGATTGATGTTGTAGAGTGGGTGTTTGATGAGTCCCACTTTTGGATGCTGGCAAGGGAGATTGTAAATGCAAGTCATTTTAAGTTTATTGAATTTTCATTTTCTTTGTTTCAAAACGTTATTTAATTTAATTTTTTTATTTTTTTACTTGAGTTAAAATTCTAAATTAAGTTTCTTAATATTTGTTATAGGTCACAAAGCCATTATTTTCTCTCCTCTGTGTGGTTGATGGAGAAAAGACCACAATGAGCTATATCTATGAGGCCATGGGTCAAACCAAAGAGCAATTAAAAATTTTCTATGGTAGTTGAGGCCAAGTACCAACCCATTTGGGATTATCCCCTAACATCATATCTCTTAACATTCATCCATGAAATGGTTTTTCTTTGAAAGATCATTACTCACTCCACTTTTCTTCACTCGCAACGCTCTTTCAAAGAGGGGCAAAATGTATGCACCTAAATTCGCTTGTTTCCTTTATCATCACTAATATAACTATTAGTCGACAATAATTCCGTTTATTTCATTTATCCCCTTTAATTTTGTTTTAATATTATCATTTATTTAAAATCCCTTTCATTCTTCTTTATTGCACTACCCTTATTCCCATCCCAAAAATCAATTAATTCTCTTAAATCACCATTATTTACTAACTAAACCCACTTGTCCATTATTTGAGAATTTTAAATTCCCATGACCCACGTACCTACCTGCTCCTAGGCTTTCCTACAAGCTTAGCCCCTAATCTTCACCTAATCCCCTTCTAATCCTCAATTAGTCCTAAACATGAAACTAGAGGGTTCTACTCTCTAGAAGCTTCCTTTATCCTCCACATTTTCTAGAAATCTCTATTTCTAGAGAACTCTTAAGGAATTTTAAATTCTTAGAATTCTAAGGATAATCCTCCACCATTGATCCTCTTCACCCAAATTTTGAATACTGACAATTGATTTTCCCTCCTATCTATTTAAACAAGCCACTCCTCCATGGCCAAACCAATAGAGGAATCCATAAAATCTCCATATCAATAAGCCCACATTCTCATCCAAATCATTGATCAAGTCAAAATTATGCCAAAATTCTAAGTCTATCGATAGCACAATCTACAAGCAAAATCAAGAATCCTTGAAGAATCAGTTTGAAGATCTTGGAGAGAGGATAAGAGGAGCAAGGCAATAGTAAGAATTTTATTTTTTATTTTTGATTTGCTTCTATAATCTGTCCTATTGAGTGTATTGTGCATTTTGGGTAAGATTATTATGTTTTGGTAGTTTTTATTCATTTACTCAATTACAATCACAGGTATATTATTGATCAGTGGTGGATAAGACAACTCCATAGGCCACTTCATGTTTGTGCCTCTTTTCTGAACCCAACCTTCCAATTCCTTGAGAGCTTTAAGGCCAACGAAGAGGTTATGAACGACCTCTACATAGTCATAGAGGCCATGGAGATAAATGTGCAAACAAAGGTGAAGATTATGTCCATGATTGAGATCTACAAACAAGCACTAGGAGATATCTTTTCTCGAGATATTTGCAAGGAAGCTAGGACAACAATTAAACCAGTTAGACTTTGAGTTGAATGATTTATATTTGCCATTTTTTTTTTTTTTCCATATTTTTGGAATTGAAGTCTAAGACATTTTAATACTTATCATTACAATGTCACAAAAATTATACCAATTAGTGGGTGAAGCATTTGACTAGAAAATTAAAGTGATGCCAAAGTGATGAAAACACTTTAGGATTACCTTCAAAAGCCTAGCTCTAAGCTTGTACAAGCAAATCAAGTACTTCCTCTTCGTATGAGTGATTCCAAGATGTATGACTATGATCATAGCCTTCTTGATGATAGTGTAGACCTTGTTCAACCATGTGAGAAAGTGGATTGAAGTTTGAGAAATTTTGCTTCTAATGTTTTGCTAGAAGATTGGGACTCCTCAAGGGAAATGAATTGTTAGAGGGAGCTTTTTATGGTGTAGACAGGGCATACTTTACTACATTGAACTAGAGGTCAAATAGAGCATCTAGATTTGATGGACGAAGAAACAGGGATATTAGCATGATTCTTAAGCTAAGTTGCCGATATGGATACGGGTACGAGAATTGGATACGGGGATACGGTGATTTTTTTTGGGGGTTTGGATACGATTGGATACGGCCGTACAAAAATATATATAAAAAATTAAAAAATATAAAAATATAAACATATAAACAAAATTAACCACATAATATGCGTAGAAGAAACATAATAAGTTAAATAACCACACAACATACTAATAATTCAATGCCAAATATCATAATATTCAATTGTCGAACTTAGATTAGTCTTATTTATTATTACAAGTACATAATGCAAATGTTACAACTTACCAGTATGGACAAAAATTAAATCTAATCGAAATTTTCAAATTATTAATTAACTATATAATTTGTCATTTGATATTAATATTTTAAATTTAAACTATATATAATATAATGTTTAAATATAAATTAATAAATTATAAATATAATCTTTAGACTTTAAGTCTTTAAATAATAAATATTATTATATTAACTTTATAATATTTAAAATTTAAACTATAATAATAATAATAATAATAATAATAATAATAATAATAATAATAATAATAATAATAATAATAATAATATTAATTTATTAAAATTTTAAATAATGAAAAAAACGAAGTTAGAAATTTTAAAAAATGAAGGCATACGACACATACCAGTCGAGGCAGACAGTAGGGGCCACGGGTGACGATAGTTGCGATGACAGGGAGAACAAACGGCGACTGCAACGGTGTGCACAACGTTAGTCACGTCCGTGAACAAACGCAGCGGTGGACAATCGGAGAAGAAACACAGGGAGTTGGAGAACAAACATAGTGGAGAATGTTTGCTTTTACCAAATGTGGCAGAAGTTAGGGTTACCGCGGTGGAAGTTTGACTTTACTTTTTTTTTTAAAGTGAAAAAAAATTTAAAATATTTTTTTATTTGTCGGATCCTCAGGGGATACGGGCAGGGCACGTCTTGCCCCCTGCGGATATGGCCAGCTACGTCGTATCTGCAAGGGGCAAGACTTGCCCTGCCTGTATCCTCGGCTGATCGTCGCCGCTTCGTACCGTATCCCCGCTCCCCGGCGTTTCTGTGACCAACGTAGCTGGCCGTATCCGCAGGGGGCAAGACGTGCCCTACCCGTATCCCCCACGGATCGTCGTCGCTTCGTACCGTATCTCCGCTACCTGGGGTTGATGTGACCCTAGATTGCCGTATCCGGTAACGTAGTTCTTAAGTCATATTTCACATCATAAAATTCATTTATGAATTCATCATATGACATGTTGGAAATTTTTTTTCTTTTTTGGGCATAAACTTAATATTCTTTCTGCTAGCCAACTTGTCATTTGTCACTAGGCTAATTTATCATTAGGTCGACCAACTCCACATCAGTAATAATAAATTCCAATCAACAGTATAAGTACACTTAATTGACCTTAGTAGTGATAATTAAGGTTGCATTTAATGCACTTTGGGACCCACAAAGAAGGATCTGCAGAAGAACATGGCAGATGCCAGGATTTGTGCTACTTACATCAGTGTTTGCTTTAATGATTTTAGCAGGGAGTGTATTTACTGTTCTGGTTGTTTGTTGATCAAGTTTAATAGTCGTTTGTCAAGTTTGACTCCATACTGCAGTAAGTTGCAGTTCAACAACAATAAATTTTTTTTTGGGCAGTTTGTCTGAGTTACCAGTTCGTCACTTTTTGCAGAAGAACCAGGGTTGGGTTGGTACCGGATCTTGGTACTAGTCCAGTACGCACCTGGGTTTGCCTTGCCTGGGGCCACCCGTTCGCCCGGGTTCTTCTGCCAGAAAAACTTGGGTGGCCTAGGACGATCCCTAGGCAAACCTGGGCAGAATCCACAGGGAAAAATAGGAAAAAAATGTGTTTTTATTTAATTTTCTAATATTTATTATTGTTTCTGAAAAAACAACAAGATTCCTGAGTGGGAAGTCTTCATTTTTTCTGCTGCTTCCTGAGTGTGGAGTCTTCATTTCTTCTTCTATCTTTCACCAAGGGTGTTGAGAGCAGAGCTGTCACCTGTCAAGAGTGGAGCTGTGTGGGTGGAGAGAGCATGGACACTTGAGGGTGCTGTGTCGAGGAGCAACTATGTGGCGTGTAAAGGAAAGCTGGCGGGCTGGGCAGGGAGGTTTTTTTTTGATGTTTCGATTTGTCACACTAATATGCTACTTTTATTTTTATTTTTAATTTTTCGTTTTCGTTTTTATTTAACTTTTTTTTTGTTTTATCTTTATAATTATATTTTTTAATTTATATTTTATTTTTTTAACAAATAATTTTATATGTACAATGTGTTTCATATTTGGTTTTTAATTTTTATAATTGTATTAAAGTTTATGTTATTTATTTTCAATTTTTAATTTTATAATTTTTAAAACAATGTCACTAATTTCCTATTTATCAACCTAGAATTTCTATATTTTTTATTTTATTTTTATATTTTTTGTATGGATGAACCCAAAACGTACCCAAGCAAAAAAAAAAAAAAAAAAAATCGTCGTACCAGTGAACCTGGTTCTTCGAACCAGAACCCAAACCCAAAACCAAAACAAACTCGTAACTTAGCAATTTTTATTTATTTTTGTAGTGCAGTGAACTGTTGTGAATGCGTTGGCAAAATATTAAAGCTGTTTTGATATAGAAATCTGAATATTGCTGTCATAAATGTTTTAGATCTGCTGTAATCTGATTTTACTACTTTCATAATTTCTTTCTTTTTTGATTGCATTACAGTGCTGAATTGTTGTTGATTGAAACTGAGTTGTTTGATAAAGACGAGCATATTAATTCTAAAACAGGTACAATATCAGTTTGTCAATGCTGAGAGGCGTTGAGTCATGATCTGAAGTCTAAGTCAAAACTCCTGATCCAAGAGTAACCTGCTAAGTCTACATGAAAATCGATATGACTATTGCTGTTGCATTTATTATGTTGATGTTATTCTTTTTTTGGGTTTTGTGAAGGTACCAAAAAGAAAGAAAGAAATTATATTAATGTCCACGGATGACCAAAAGTAGGTCAATGGGACTCGAGGATACAAGCCTTAACAATAGAAAGAGAATCCAAGAAGCTAAAGTACGTAAGACAAAGTAAAACATTGTGCCACTAACAAAGGTGGTAATGGAACCAATACAAATAGCAATGAGGGGTGAACAAGAGCCTCCAAAATCATGTGCCGATGAAGACTAGAAGATCTCATGGAAAATCTCTGTCCCTGAAGTGGAGGGGATGTCTGACCCATCATCAATCACTGCATTGGTCCCATCTCAATCCAAGGAGTATTGTCAGATTTGGTCCCCCTCTTTTGGCTTCCTCTTGGGACATGAAATATACTTCAGCCAGGCCCATTATTAATTTTAGCTCAAATAAATGAGATACCATGTTCTAGAAATTTGTGATCATGTTTGGTGAGTTAGTGGGACTAACATCTTCTAGTGCAAACACCCGCCCTTTGTGAAAGTCACCTGTTGTGACAGGTTGCTGTAATCATGTGTCGTAAATATGCATTGTAATGTATAATTGGTTTAGTTAGGGCTGTAATGAGTTTTGTAGTGGTGGTCCCCAAATCGTGTAACTTACTGGAAGGAGTATGCATATCATTCATTCTTGCCAGTATGCAAGGCTTGACAGAGAAGGCATCATTGTAAAGACCATCCAGGATATCATCCAGTGAGGCAAAAATCCCACCTGATGATCCCTGAATCACGTATTTCTCTGCCAAGTAAATTTGAAAACAAAATTTCAAATATGCTTGTCCCAGTGATGGTATGCTGTATGCTATGCTGTTGGGTTCTTTTCAATGAATGTGAGTTCGCTGGTTGCATTTTTTTTGCCTAATTGCTTCAAGAGCTTACTAAAGCCTTCTAACCATGGCCTGTCCTGCCAGATGATCTTTCTGTGTGGTCTTGGCATGTATGAGATGAAACCAGTTGTTTTTTCAAAGGGCATTTTTTCAAGAGCCATTCATTTATATTAAAAATTGAGTTAATAAAATTGTTGAATAACATCGCAGAGGGTGTAACTGGTGATTTTCCTTCATCTTGGTTCTTCAATCCTATTGTAAGGATCATCTGTAAAGGGATTTTTATTAATGTGATGTATGTGCTTAATGCCAAAGAATTCAGGAAGAAGGTACTTCTATGCCTCAATTTGATTTCCTTTGCTTTTTCTCAGTGCATGTGTTATAACTTATTTCACACGATATAAGGGAGCTTGAACTCAATTTATTAACAAAGGAAAGTTTGGCAGCATGACAAACTCTCATACTTATAGTCCTATCATATGCACAATGTCATTCATTCCTTGTTTGGATAGAAATTAGTCTTCCTTGTTTGCATCGAAGGACCTTGTGTTATGCTATTCAGTCTGTAAGTTCTGGTTCTAGATGATTTATGATGCTGGGTAAAATGATGTATGCAGGGGTTGTTTTGGTCACTTCTGCAGCAGGAGCCAGAAGTACGCATAGCTGTAAGAACATCATTGTCTCAAGACAAATTCATTTGTCTTATCTAGTAATATAAACAATTGCTACTTTACTTGAACCCCGATTTTGTCCAGTGGATTCTACTTTGTGGACTTCATTGTTGACTCGCTCTATTTTATATGACACATTTTTCTGACAGGCATATCGATTATTAGCTGGATTAGTGACTAGACCCTGGTGTTTGTGGGAAGTTTGCTCAAAACAAGAAATAATCAACTTTGTTACAGATCCATACTCTGAAACCACAAAAGAAGGTTGATCTGATGACTATTGAATCTAAATTTTGTTGCAAATTAACAATTCGGTTGTAGGATTTATACAATGCAGATGATGAGGCTAGATAATGAGGCTATATATTTGCTTGAGCACTATTTCAGGTATGGAATTCCGACATTCATGCTGTGTAGCAATCAACAGTTCTCTGATGGCTTCAGATTACAAGAATGATGCAGCAATTGCCCAAGTGGCAGAAAAGGTAGTCTTGTATCTCTTATATTGTAAGCATTCAAATGGAATGCTAATATGGCTGAAAGTTAGTCATATTGTGACAATTTGTCCTCTGCAAATTCCTAGTTTTCCAACAAACATTCTATTTTGAACAGTTGCAGGTAGCAGTCAGGAGTGGTCCATATCTTGCAAAAGATCGAATTGAAGCCAGGCCAATTGTTGTCACACAAGAGAGATTTTGACAGACTTAACATTGTACTAGAATAATAAAAAAACATGCTCATTTAGAAAACGGTGTAGATTTCTCTGAAATGGACATCCATGCATTCTTGAATATATTTGAAGCAGAATGTTGGAACTTATTATGTTGAGTTTTATAAACCTGAGTAGAAATAGTTCTTTTACTAATAAGTGCCGTTTGTATAAATATTTTGTTAAATGTCTGCTTTTGTAATCACTGTCATTTGTTCCATATATGTTTCACTTTATTTTCTTTTGAAGATTGCCTCGCGGGTCCACTGCTCTAGACATGCCTAAATTGCTTTTCCATGATGATAGTTTCTACTTGTCTCGCCCTCTGCTAAAGCATACATTCTTGCCAACCTATTAAGCACGGGATATGATAGAATTAGTGATCCAGATGGTTCTGTTCAAAATTCTCACCGGACAAGGTTGCAATTGCATAGACTTAACACCAATGACCACGTGGCTGATATGCACGAGTGCTTATTGTAATGGTTAATGATATTTGGTTGAGAACAACAAATGTATAGTTCAATTTAAAATCAAATTTCTGTTTTGATACTCTTCTAGTAAGCATTCTATATGGTCCTTTATTGATAAATTAACCCCTCTACCTAATTATGGATAGCTTTTTAAGCACGAGGATACTAAAATTAAGTCAATAGAATCAATTTTTACTGTGATGGACCCTTCCAACTACTTCCCTAGAGCTAAATATGCATATGTGAACAACAAAAGTTAATAGAATCAATATTTACTCTGATGGACCCATCTAACTACATCCTAATCAGCTACGTTTCATGATGATAGTAACTTGTTAACTAACATTTAACTTTTGATGCCCAAAATATTTATTTTGTACTCACACCACTAAGGACTCTTCTCACAGGGCCTATACTCGGTGTGTTCAGGAATAAAAACCAATTTTCATTAAGAATTACTTGTTTTGTATATTAGCAACATTCAAGTTTTGTTCATTGACCTGCTATAAATTATGGAACTGTATGACTTGTTAGTGCCCAAATCTGCCCGAAGCAATTTGTGCCTTTCTCGAGAAACGAGTATTCGAAAGTATAATTGTTGCCCCTTTGAAGGAACTCCACAAGTGCTCATTTGGAGCTTAAGATCCACTCTTGCAATTGTGTTGTGTAAAACCCGTAAAGTTTGGTTTCACAAATAATTAACGTGTTCATGTTTTTATCCATACTTTAGTTGCAGGGTCTGTGTTGGAATAGAGTCAGAAATGAGTTTACTTGGGAAATATTTTGGTTCTAGCACCGAGGGGGTTTTGGAAGCTCTCTCATTGTATATCCTCACTATCGTCTTCATCATGTGTATAATGTAAAACATTCATTCAGAACAATAGGAATACTGTTGTCTATCACTATGTGCTCTGTGAGCACTTAAGCAAGATGTTTAACCAAACCTTCAAGGGGAAGAAGTAGAACTAAATACATAATAGTTTAATTTGCATGCTAATAAAGTAGAGATTGCCCAACATGCTAGTGGTTGAGAACCAAAAGTGTGTAACGAGGAACCAAATAATGGTTGAACATGCAAAGTCTGTTCTGTTAGAGAAAAGGATGCTGATCATCTTATAGAATGTAGTAGCACTTAATGCCTTCCAAGTTTTATCACTTGAGTTGCTTGACACCAACGTTGGTCACCATTCCTCTACCTGGATGCCAAGTTCGTGGGAATTTTCAAAGGAGTAGTGGATGTAAACATACTTAAAAGCGGAGTTTCTAAGTGGGTGTGCAACATTGATTTGCAACTTTTAACTTGCAAATTGCAATGTGCACTCTAAGCCCTGCAGCGCACGTCACATGCCAATGAAAGTCAAACACAAAGTCAAAGGACTCAAGTCAGTGGAGATTGGTGTGGAGATTACAACATCAAAATGCAAATTTGAATTTGCAATATGCAAACTGCATTCCAAAGCTCGTAGTCTGCGACACGTATTATCAAAAGATGGCACAATTTTTTTTCAAAAGCTCACACCAAGTTTTTAATCCCATGTGGAGGTCTGTAGCGAAACGACGGAGAATTATCAACAAAAGCACAACGGAAGTTTTAGCGGGAGACACAATATCAAAATGCAACTTTACATTTGCAATTTGCAAATTGCAAATAAAGTTCCAAAGTTCGTTGTGGTCAAGTTTCAAAGAGGTGTCGACCTAAATGTCAAGTCAACGGAAAGTTTTGGGGAGAAAACAATTTTAATATGCAAATTGCAACCAAAACCCTGTGTGGTGCAAAGTGTAAAACAAAGGTATGAAATCTTGCCAAGGATATGATTGTGCCATGTGTCATTGCACATTCAATGACGATCCCTTGAAAATAGGATGGGCCATGTAAAAGCTAAGTGTCGGCAAAGGGGGAAGGGCAGATGAAGAGAACCAATTTGGCTTAGGAAATTGATGAAAGAAACAGGAAGCACTTGTTAAGGATAAAAGATCTTCCAAGCTTCGAAGAAAAACGCAATGTGGGCATTCATTTAGAGCCACGATTGAGAAAGATGCAGGGGATTTTGGAGTTAAATCAGAGCTCATTGTGGGAGAGCGTAGAAAAAGGCGGCAACAAAGGAATGCAAATGGTGATAGCTCAGGGTTAGGAACTCCTAGAGGAAAGTGGTACAATTTTAGGCATTTTGCTATTGGAAGTTCTATAGCCACTCAAACACTCTCCATGGATGTTATAGAAAATTCCATGTCCTCTACCTTCAGAATTGTGGCATCTTCATGGGAAGACCATATCACATATTTATGTGAGAAAGATGTTATCGAACGTGCCTTTTACGCTGTACAAAACTCTGTAAGACTCTTGAAGGCAATAAATCTGTTGCACCTCCTTGTGTTTTTCTAGGGACGTTAACAACATGAAATTGAAAGATTGGTGTCTGAGCGGCGACAAGGCAAAATCTGACTGGAAAGCACAAAAAAATTGAACGTTTATGCAGGTACAGAAGGATGGCGAGGCTCAAGTTTCTACATCTCCATTTGAGATACGTTCTAAAAGAAATAAGAAATTGGATATTGTTAATAGTGACTTAAGCAGGTACTCAACTTTCTAAAGGGGAGCAACATTCAGAGATCCCTGTGTAGGTTCTCATCAATGAGAAAGTAGAGGTGTCTTTTGATGGGTGGAGATCCACAGAGTCGTCGAAGACATTCAGGGAAGTTATTCGTGGTGGAGATTCGGAAGGAGAATACAACGTTGCAATGCAAATTTGAACTTGCAAATTTGCGTTTTGCAAATAAGAACCTGAATCCTGGCCCACGGGTGCTTGCCACGGATGTTTAAAATCCACGCTAAAGTCTAATGTCACGGGTCTTGCGAAGGTCAAAAGGTCAATTACAAGCTAAACTTTCAAAAGGTGTTGATTTAGCAAGGCAGAGATCTTGACGAAGATTGCAACATCTTAAAACAACTATAATATGCAATTTGCACTCCAAAGTTCGTAGTCTGTTGTGCGTGTTGACAAAAGGAGCCACAATTTTTGTTTTTTTATGCTAATGCCTTGTGCATGAGGAAATCCACGATCAGATTGCAAGGAAATAATCTGAGCAGGGGGAAATCGCAATTCTGCATTTGCAAGTTTAAACATGCAATTTGCAATTGGAACCCTAAAACCCGTAGTGTGCAAATGTGCACCTAAGTTTCGAAATCCAGCCAACTTGCAAACATGCAGCCAAGGTCCGAAATCTCGTTGGGTGTAAAGTTGCAAATGGGGTTTGAAATCCCACCAAAGACAAAAAAGTGTAAAATTGCAATTGAAGCCCGAAAACCTGCCAAGGCAAAATGGAGGGAAAAAGGTGCATGCGTCATTGTTAAGTTTGGCGTTGACCTCCAAAGCAAAAAGGGAAATAAGAAGCTAATTTTTATATACCAATATTTGGCCAAAGTCGAAGAGTTTCATGAATGAAGATAATTGCTGTAAGAGTTTTGAGGCAAAAATGAGCCATGGGAAGCATGTTTTGAGGGGAAATTCTTTTGTTCTCCGCATGATTCAAACGACCATGGATCCCACATTGCCTCTATTACAGTTGGACTAGTCGTGTAAAAATGCAAGTGTATATGATGCTATCATGATAGAGCTAAAGGCATTATTTGACGTGCACAAAGAGGACAACCATCATGGAGGCCCTGAGTGGGCAAATTATTACTCAGGAAGCAAGGCAACATAGTTGCACAAGAAGACAAAAGTTTGTTTTGCACCCAAGAAGAATATTCTCCCTCAAGCTCAAGTGCAACGAACTTCTAACCAAGCATATCAAAGTTTGTTTGTAATCTCATCATTACATGGACAACCACGTTACGAGAATGATCACTTTGCAAAGTATGAGAGTCTCGAGGCGTGTTCGAAGACATCTTCTAAGAATATTCTGGGTGAGAAATCTTTATGAGGGCTTGTCTTCTTTACGAAGGTGGTTGTTTGGTTTTTTTTGAATTTTTGCTGTGTTTTTGTCTCTATTGCTAAGGTGATTGAACCTGTACAGTCATTAGCAAACTTTGAGAGCTTTATGTATGTCTCCCCTATTTCAGAGTAAATCAATTATGCATTTCCCCATGTTAACATTCTGAACATTGATGTACATAGATTTACTTTCAAGATTAATGAAAAACATTTGTGATTTTTGCTCTTTTTTGTCAATGAAGTGCAATGGCACATGATTCATGCCACTTAATGGTAGTCAATCTGGGCATGAAACTAGATTTTAAATTCCTTTCTACATTGTGATTTGAGAGTGTTTTGTTGACAGTGTTTTAAGGATTCCTGGACTTATGGAGTTTTAGGAGAAGGTGCTTGAAGATGTATTTGCAGTGTATGCTTTGGAGCTTTCAAGGATCATATGAATGTTTGCATTGGATTGGCATCAATGAATGCAAATCATTCTCGATAGTTTTCTTTATCTTGTTTACTGGTCTTGGAATGATTGACAACATGGCAATCTACGGAATTCCCTGTGTTGAAAGCCACCACAACCTTTTCACATATACCTAACTCGTACCATCTATTCTATCCTTGCAAATAATACACGTTGAATATTCTGAGTGTTATTTGTTTACAGATGCATGAGTATTGCAAATTTGGAATGTGTCTGTATTTGGTTTTTTGAAAACTGGTATTGTAATCTTCCATTTGGCTCTTAGTTAATAGTTTCTTTAGAAATGAAAATTGCAATCACCCTATGATCTGTCTTTAGTAGCTTGTGTCTGATTTATAAGCATTTGCTCAGTCTGTGTGACAACTCTTCCCGAGTGCACTGTGCAAGTTTGGTTATGCTTTGATAAGATCCGTGTGTATGTTGATAATTCCCTAGAGATTGAACTATAGTATCCCTCCTTGTGACTTAGCTACCATTTAGGTTCTCTCACCTTGGTTCAGATAGACCCAGAAGTAGTAGGGAACTAACCATACCCTCTATTGTTGCCTTCCAGTCATTGTCTATGTTCAGTCGATCTAGATGTTAAACCCTTCCTCGGCTATAATGACATACTTCAGGTTTATCATCTATGTTTGCCATTTTCTCAAGTGTGCAACGCTGAATTCTAGAGGTGTACAATTGGGAACCAACACATGATTGACACCATTGTCAAGGAAAAGATCTTTGGAACCTACATTACCGAAGATTGAAGGATTTGATCAATTGACCTCTACTGAGTAGTTTCAGGGAATGTTTACTTATATTATCTCATGTGTTTGAGATTTGAGGTTGTTTGAGTTTAATTTGCTACTTTGCCCTGTCAATTGCGTAACACTTCGTTGGCGTCGTTGCCGGGGAGAAGATCCGTGGAACCTATGTTGCTAGAAACTCTTACAAGGAATTGTTATTTGTTCATGTTTTAAAGTGATTTGCTCTTTTGAACGTGAATATGAAGTTTTCAATGTCTTTGTTTCTTTATCTCATCACTGATTACAAGAAAAGTATAATTTTAGAATGTATCACTATCTATTTGTGATCTGTTCTATTCTAGAAGATTTCTTCTAGTGGCCACTCCAACGTTTTATCTGCTTTTGAAAGATCAGTGCTTATTTTTAATTCATTCAATTTTGAGTGTTCTCTTGTTTGTAAAACTGGAAGCACTGAGATCCTCCTTCAAAGGTGACTCATCAAAACAACTTGTCTCTCAGTTAAGTGTTCATCATAGAAGGAGACAAGTTTGGATGCCAATTAAAGGACAAAGTTTTGCAGGAAAGGAGTATCTGGATTGTCACAATTTTGGGATACCTAAACTTCTTTTTGTTGAAATTCTTTTAGTTGAAGATTATCATAATTCCCTTGATAATCCAAAATCTTATAGCCTTGTTTATTACCCAACACCTTCTCAACAAGATGAATCTCCTCATAGGTTTGATCCCCTAAGTCGACCTCACTCACTCCCTCACGGGGCTTTATCATCTGATCTTGAGCCCACCACAAAACCAGTCATGAGGCATAGAGATCAAGATGAAAATGAACGTCCTGCATTCAGGATTCCTAGATTCAGACCTATTAACTTTGATGAGATGGAGGGTTACCCCACTGAAGTTCCAAATGAGGTAAGAAATCGACTCCCTAAGTTTCAAGAGAATAATGCAATGACTGGAGAGCAACATTTGAGGGATTTTCACATTATAATTGAAGATTATGAGGTTGAGCATGAAGATGTCTGCATTAAACTTTTTGTGCACATATTAGAAGAAGATGCACGTGAATGGTTCAATTCTCTTCCTCATGGATGCATAGATTCATGGGAAGAAATGAAGAATGTTTTCAAAATACAATATGGTGATAGAATTGATCTTAGGTTTCTTTTAGTCGAATTTGAAAACATAAAGAAGAAACCCTAATGAATGTGTGTCGGATTTCAATACAAAGTTTAATAAGACTATGATGAGGTTTCTTGATAATATAAGGCCAAGTGATACTGCTTGCTTGATCAAATACTGTGATGCATTTGATAAGAAAGCTGCATACTATTTGAGAGACAAGGCTCCCATTAATTTGAGGTCGGCATTCAACATGGCCATCCAAATTGAAAATAATATAAAGGCTATGGGAAAGCCTCTAAATAAGAGTGCTAATGTAAAGTTGATCAATCTTGAAAATTCTCAGTCCAATAAGATTACCAACCTTGAGGAGATTGTGAAAACATTGGCTACTACTATCACAGAGATGTCATACAAGCTACCCAGAATTGAGAAGGGGCTTTCTCATGGATCCTCTAGTCAGGAGAGAGCTCAAAACCAAAATCAAGCACAAGGGAGATCCTCTTTCCACAATAGAGATATTGACAGAGGGAAGAGGCCTACTCGAGATGATAGAAATGACAGAAATCAGAATAAAGGAGCTAGCAAGGAGGTTCCTGATCCGTTGAACGCCAAGGTGCTCTAGACTGTGATCTTGATATTGATTGGTGTGATAAATGCATCATCTCCCATCTTCTTTGTAATACTACTGAAAGAATGGATGAAGATGCAAAGGAACCTGAGTCTATGTCTGAAAATGATGAGATTATGATGTTTGATTGTCAAATCCTTCGAAGTAAAGTGTCTGCCTCCACAGAATTGATGACTACCGTTGATCAATTTTGAAGTGCCGTAAAGAGGCATGTGTCCCAACTCTTGAATTTGTTTGTGATATAAACATGATACAAGCATATGAGTTACCTAATCATGACTTTGAGTTTTTAAGATCTATGATGATTAAAAAGTATGATGGGAGAATTCCTTCACTTGACGACGAGGAACTGTTAATTAACACTGCAATTGCCCAAGAGAAAGAATACAACCTGAGAAGTAAGCAACTAGGTGCTTCTCCTCAAGAGACCACCCCTGTAGATCCAAGGGGAGGGGATAAACATAAAGAAGTTAAAAAAACCAAAGAAGTCCCTAATTCTTCCAATCTAGCCCCTGTTTCCCAAACTGGTAAACAAAAGGGTGCTCCAACGAAGAGTAGAGAACCTTTATTGTTTAGTATCCCTAAGGGTATGAATGATGTAAGAAGAAACCTACCCTTGAAAAATGTTGTTAGGGATGCTAATTCATCCCATCCTATTCCACCTCTGACTTTAAATGACTGTATTCCTGCTGAAGGTGTTGTCACCCTTCCTGCAAATACTTCTCTTCCTCAGTATAATGTATGTGATATGGCCCATGTATTGAGTCAATTAAAAATGACTGTCCCATTTGTTGAGTTGCTACGAATACCAGAACACAGAATGAGGGCATTTGAGTAACTGAATTTTAATGAGAATAGAACTACGAATGGGATTACTTCATCCCCAATACCCCTGGATGACAATGAAGAGTCACATGAGGTTATTGAACCAGCTCCATAGGTTTATTTGGGGACTGCATTGATAGAAAATCAGCTGGATGTTGACTCCTTTTACACAACCCTACTGATTAATGGTTTCGCTGTTCACAACTGTATGTTTGATTTTGGACCTCTTGCAATGTGATGCCCCTATGTGTCCTTAATGAGCTTGGAGTAAAAATAACATCTGCTTTTAGCAAGCACTATGCCATGGACTCAAGAGAGGTACCAGTTGTTAGACAAGTTAAAGGAGTGGTAGTGAAATTGGTGGTTCATCCAAGTAAATTTATGAATATGAATGTGGTAGTTGTGGATTATACTCCCAAGTAGGGGACGTTGTTGTCAAGAAAATGGGCTGCCAACATGGGTGGCAGTGTTTAGATAGACCTTTTTTATGCCACCATTCCTTTGGAGGTTAAGATGGTAAAACTTCATAGAGAGCCTAGAATGTTACATGTGCTTGAAGATCCAAAACATGATCTAAATGAGGTTCTGTGCAGTGATGTAGAGCTGGGTAGTTTTATTGGAAACATAGATTGTGTTGAACAATCTGTTGTCCTTGATGTTGGATCTAACAAAAGAAGTAATGATGTTTGGAGAATGTCTTTTGATGGGGCTTGCTCCAATCTTGAAAATGGAGCTAGGGTTGTCTTTTATGCCCCCAATAAGAAAACATTTAAGTTTTCTTTCAAGTTGTCCTTTGAGTGCACTAACAACATTGCAAAATGTGAGGCACTCTTGCTTGGTTTGAGAATTGCCCGACAACATGGAATTACAAGTTTGATTGTAAAGGATGATTTTGAGTTAGTGGTTAAGTAGGTCCGAAATGCTTATGCCACCAAAAATAAAATGTTACAACAATATAGAAATGTTGCATAGGATTTGTTAGAATTCTTTGATGCTTTCAATATTTGTTATCATGATAGAAATTTCAATGAGGAAGATGACAGACTTGCAGGGTTGGGTGGTCAGTTTGAAAGTGAGAATATGAACCCTCACTATCAGTACCAAGTGGAGGTACTTGTCAGATGTTCAGTCCCAGACAACATTCATCATTGGCAAGTTTTTGATGATGATGATCAAATCAAAAGGTTTATGAATTGTGAATTGGAATTTCAAGATCAAATCACATACATGGAATTTATGGTTCAAATCTGTGATGGGAAGGAAACCTTGTTTGGGAAGGACATCATTCAGTTGAGGACGAACACTATACCAAGAGGATTAGTGAGTTTAGAGGCATCTTTTGATGGAGCAGACATAATTAAAACTAGAGATCTCTTTATATCAAAAGATGTGACTAAATGCAATTTGTGCTTTAACAAAAATCGAAGAAAAGTCTGGCTTGGTACTCACTTGAGTGCAGAAGAGAAACAAATCTACATGCAATTGCTAAAGAAGTATCATAATTGCTTGACTTGGTCTTATTCTGAACTAAAAACATATAGAGAGGATTTGTTTCAATATGTCATCCCATTGTAGCTTGACAACAAACATTTCAGTCAAAAGCAAAGACCTATTAACCCCATCTTGGCCACCAAGATGTAGGACGAGTTAAAGAAATTAAGGGATGGTGGGATTATTCAACCCATCAGGGATTCATTATGGGTAGCAAACTTAGTCCCTGTAAGAAAGGAGAATGGTGACATCCGCTTGTGTGTGGATTTTATAAATTTGAAGAAAGCTTCTCTGAAGGATAATTACCCATTACCTAATATGGATAAGCTGTTGCAGTGTTACAGGATCGGAGATATCCACATTAGATGGTTTCTCAGGGTATAATCAAGGTGTGGTAAAAGAATATGAGAGACCCAAGACTGCATTTACATCGTCTTGAGCAACTTATGTATACATGAGGATGCCTTCGGGGTTGATGAATGCCGTTGCAATGTTTCAGAGAGCTATGGCTATTGCTTTTGTAGGGGTAATTAACAAGTTTATTGCTATGTATCAGGATGACATTATAGTGAACTCCAAAAATAGAAAAGAGCATTTAGAGCATTTGGAAAAGGTGTTCCTTAGATGCAGGGAATTTGGCATTTCCCTGAATCCTAAGAAATGTCACTTCAGAGTACAAAAAGCCAAGTTGTTGTGATACATAGTGTCTAAGGATGGTGTCATGATTGACCCAAAGAAAGTGGAAGCCATTGACAAAGTGCTTATCCCACAATCCAAGAAGGGAATTTAGTCTTTATTTGGACCAATCAATTTTATAAAAAAGTTTGTGTTTAACTTTGTAGAGATAACTGCCCCTATTAATTCCATGTTAATAAAGGACTAAAACATCAAGTGGGAGGAGAAGGCCATACAAGATTTCAATGACATCAAAGGATCCTTGAAGTCTTCCCCTATCTTGGCTAGCCCTGATTAGACTAGGGAATTTCAAATATTCTCTTTTGCATCACAAAGTACTGTAACTGCTGTTTTATTGCAAAAAAATGATGATGAACAACCCATAACTTTCTTTAATAAAGCTATGCAGAGATCTAAACTGAATTATACTATCATGGAAGAGCAATACTTCGCCCTCTTGAAAGTTGTTAAAACGTTCAAACCTTATTTTTTGAGTTTAAATATTGTTGCATACGTCCCGCATACAATGGTCAATGATATCTTGACTTAGTTTGAAATATCAAGTAAGAGGTGCAGGTGGGTCAACAAGTTGCTAGAGTACGACGTGGAAATCCAAACCACCAGATTGGTGAGAGGGATGGGTTTAGCCAAGCTCATGGCTGATACCAATTTGCAAGCTTTAGAGGTAAACGCTGTTGTTTTTAATATTGATGATTCTTTAAGTCAATTTAACATGCCCCTGTGGTATAGGGACATTGTTTATTACTTGCAAAACTTGAATGGTCCCCCTAACTTGGATAAAAATCAAAGGAGAACTCATAAACTTGTATCCCAAAAGTATCTCTTGATTGAAACTAGACTGGCATGAAAGAATCCAGATGGGGTTCTCTTAAGATGCTTGGTAGAAGATAAATTGCTGATTTAATTGAAGATTTTCATAGTGAAGTATGCGGTGGTCAGTTTGCATCTAAAGTCACAGCTCATAAAATTCTAAGAGTTGGTTATTGGTGGCCATCACTATTCAAGGATATTGCATAGAAAGTAAGAAAATATGAGAAATGTCATCACTTTGCTGGAAGATTGAAAGCTTTTGGTTCTCTTTTCCTACAACCTGTATCGATCGAAGACCCATTTAGCCAATAGGGAATTGATTTTGTTGGAAAGATCACTGATGCATCAAGTGCTAGGCATAGATGGATATTAGTAGCAACTGACTACTTCACAAAATGGGTTGAGGCGGTCCCTACAAAGAAAGCCACATATCAGGTGATCATAGACTTTATGTTGAATTAGATTATTTGTAGATTTGGTGTGTCTATCAAGACAATTGCTAAAAATGCCATGAGTTTCAGAGCTAAACTTTTGGTGGCATTCTGTAAATAATATGGGATCACATTAACTTATGCTTCTGATTACAACCCTCAGGGGAATGAGCAAGCAGAATCCAGTAATAAGAACTTGCACAAAATCATTATAAGAACTTTGAAAGCTAACAAGAATTGGGGTCAGCGGCGGAAATTTTTCCTATGGGCTGATAGAATCACACCTAAGAGAGCTATAGGTAAAAGCCCTTTTGAACTTGTTTATGGAGCTCATGTTGTTTTACCTATGAATCTACAGTTACCAACCTATCAGTTCATGCAACATCTAGAAGAAGATGATGAAATCAACCACTATGAAAGCATAACCAAATTGTTAAGCTTGATGAAACTAAAAGACAAGCTCATGAAAGACACATAATGTTCAAGGAAAGACTAAAAAAAATATTTCATAGAATGGGCACTCTAAGAAATTTTCAAGTAAGAGATATGGTTTTACTTTGAGACAACAGACATGAGGAGAAAGACAAATATGACAAATTTGATGCCTTGTGGATGGGCCATTATTCTATTGACAATAGAATTGGGAAACATACTTTCTTCTTAGGAGACTTGGATGGTGATATACTGGAGCTGCTAATTAATGGTCGACATCTATTAAAAACACTTCCTTGACTAAGTCCATTTTGTGTAAAGTGATGTACAATGTATAGTCTTGTTGTTTTGTTTCCATTCTATGTTGGGCCTTGTTTGTACAGTTATTTTTGTTGCTTTTCATTATGTTTTCGCTTGTAGATCCTCCTGATTTGTTTTTGTTGGTATGCCCTTGTTTTGTTGGATCTCCGAAGGTATCTATGGCCTAAGAGATTAGCCCTTGGTCTTGTTTCTAGGGTTCTTCATACACCTTCAAGGGGTGTACATCCTCGGGCGAGAACCAATACTAGTGCCCTAATCTACTCGAAGCAATTTGTGTCCTTTTTGAGAAACAAATATCTGAAAGTATAATTGTTTCCCCTCTGAAGGAACTTTGCAAGTGTTCATCCAAAGCTTAAGATACACTCTTGCAATTGTGTTGTGTAAAACCCGTAAACTTTGGTTTTGTTAATAATTAACGTGTTCATGTTTTTATACATACTTTAGTTGCAGGGTCTGTGGTGGAATAGAGTCAAAAATGAGTTTACTCGATAAATATTTTGGTTCTATTATCAAAGCATCTCTCATTGCATTTCCTCACTATCAATTGTCTTCATCACGTATGTATAATGTAAAACATTAATTCAGAACAACAAGGATATTGTTGTCTATCACTGTGTGGTCTATGAGTGCCTAAACAAGATGTAAGATGTTTAACGAAACCTTCAAGGGGAAGAGGTAGAACTAAATACATAACAATTTAATTTGCATGCTAATAAAGTAGAGATTGCCCAACATGCTAGTGGTCAAGAACCAAAAGTGTGTAATGAGGAACCAAATAATGGACGAACATGTAAAGTCTGTTCTAATGGAGAAAATCATGTTGATCATCTTATAGAATGAAGTAGCACTTTATGCCTTTCCAACTTTTATCACTTGAGCTGCTTGACACCAAAGCTGGACACCATTCCTTCACCTAGATGCCAAGTCCGTGGGAATTTTCAAACGAGCAACAGATGTAAATAAAGGTAAAATCAGAGTTTCTAAGCAGGGGTACAACATTGATTTGCAACTTTTAACTTGGAAATTGCAATGTTATTGTGGCATCTTCATGGGTAGACCAGATCACATATTTATATGAGAAAGATGTTATTGACCATAAATCTATAAGACTCCTGAAGGCAATAAATCTGTTGCCCCTGCCCGTGTTTTTCCAAGGAATTTAGCAACATGAAATTGAAATATTGGTGTCTGAGCATTGCCAAGGCAAAATCTGTTCGAAAAGCACAAAAAATTCAAACGCTAATGTAGGTGCAGGGAGGATGGTGCGGCTCAAGTTTCTGCATCTCCATTTGAGATACGCCTCAAAAGATATAATAAACTGGATATTATTAATAGTGACTTAAGCAGGAACTCAAAACTTTCGAAAGGGGAGCAACATTCAGAGATCCCTGTCCAGGTTCTCATCAATGAGAAAGCAACGGTATCTTTTTATTGGCAGAGATCCATAGAGTTGTCGAACACATTCAGGCAAGTTATTTGTGGCAGAGATCTGGAAGGCGACTACAACGTTGCAATGCAAATTCGAACTTACAAATTTGCATTTTGCAAATAAGAGCCTGAATCCCGACCCACGGGATGCTTGTCATGGATGTTTAAAATCCACGTCAAAAGTTTAATTTGCAAGCTAAACTTTTAAAAGGCATTGATTTAGCAAAGCTGAGATCCTGACGAAGATTGCAATGTCATAAAGCAACTTTAATATGCAAATTGGAAATTGCACTCCAAAGTCCGTAGTCCATTGTACATGTCGACAAAAGGAGCCACAAATTAAAATGCATCGTGCACCCGAAAACCTGCAGTCAGATTTCAAGGAAATAATCAAAGGAACGGGAGGGAATTGCGATGTTGCATTTGCAACTCTAAACATGCAATTGGAACCTTGAAACCTGCAGTGTGAAAATGTGCACCTAAGTTTTGATATTCTGCCAACTTGCAAATGTGCAGCCAAGGTTCGAAATCCCGCTAGGTTTAAAGTTGCAAATGGGGTTTGAAATCCTGCTAAAGACAGAAAAGTGTAAAATTGCAATTGAAGCCCAAAAACCCACCAAGGCAAAATGGAGGACAAAAGGTGCATGCGTTATTATTAAGTTTGGCATTGACCTCTAAAGAAAAAAGGGAAATAAGAAGCTAAATATTATATACCAATATTTGGCCAAAATCGAAGAGCTTCATGAATGAAGATGGTCGTTGCAAGGATTTTGAGGCAAAAATGGGTCATTGGAAGCATGTTTTGAGGGGAAATTCTTTTGTTCTCGACATGATTCAAACGGCCATGGATCCCACACTGTGTCCATTACAGCTGCAGCAGTCGTGTAAAAATGCAAGTGTGTAGATGCTATCATGATAGAGTTAAAGGCATTCTTTGACGTGCATAGAGAGGACAACCATCATGGAGGCCCTGAGTGGGCAAATGATTAGTTGGGAAATAAGGCAAAATGGTTGCACAAGAAGACAAAAGTTTATTTTGTACTCAAGAAGAATATTCTTCCTCAAGATCAAGCACAGTGAACTTCCAGCCAAGCATTTCAAAATTTGTTTGCAATTTCATCATTACATGGACGACCAAGTTACTTGAATGATCACCTTGCAAAGCATGAGAGTTTCAAGGCATATTCAAAGGCATCTTCTAGGAATATTATGGGTGATAAATGTGTATAAGTAAAGAGGGCTTGTCCTCTTTACGATGGTTGTTGGTGGGATTTTTTTTAATTTTTGCTATGTGTTTTTGTCTTTGTTGCTAAGGTGATTGCACATGTGCAATTATTAGCAAACTCTGAGAATATTATGTACATGTCTCCCCTATTTCAGAGCAAATCTATTATGCATTTCCCCATGTTAACATTATGAACATTAATATACATAGATTTACTTTCAAGATTGATGAAAAATATCTATGATTTCTGCTCTTTCTTGTCAATTAATATTCTTCATGCTCTGTTGATTGGGTATCTGGTTGTATGTCACTCAATGGTAGTCATTTTGGGCATGAAACTAGATTGTAAATTCCTTTTTGCATTGTGATTTGTGTCAGGGGAGAATTACCTACAACAATCAATATGCTCTGATACTAACTGTTAGGTGACCCCTAATCCAACGGAAGCACAATTGATTACTTTCTTATAAGCAATTAAACACGAAATTATACCAGAATGATAAAGTAACTAGAAACTTGAGACAACAAAGAATTTGAGAGACAATACACACTCTTGTATTAAATACTATTAGAAGAAAATACAATAAGGAAGATGCCACTTCTTCCACCACCTCAAAGGTTTGCCACACCTCAAGACCTTCTTCCCTCTCTCTCTTGCTCAACACAACAACTCTAAAGCCTGAGTTATTATCCCTCCTTGAATGCTTCAGCTGATCTCCTTGACCTTGCTAGCTTCAATGCTTTTACTTGCCTTCTTAGAATATTACAATACATGCCTTATGGGTCTTTAAATAGGATCCCATGCTTACAAAAATAGAACTCTAGTTACAATAATTAGACACGCAGCTCGTGACTATAATTAGTCGTTTGACATGCAAACACTCGCTTCACTTAACTAACTGTTCGTCAACAACAGTTTTGGAAATACACAGGCGACCGACGCCGGTCCCTGCTTGTCTGGTGCTGCCGATGTCGGTCGACTATCTGCCATCGCCGGTCTCCTTGTCCACTGCATCTGACCGACGTCGGTCATGCTGCCGACGCCGGTGCCTCTGTTTCTTCAGCATCCTTCTTTGTGTCTGCGAACAGTTGAAGCTTTTAGCTCCACACCTTAACAATCTCTCACTTGGAGATAAACAGCTGCAACTTGTACCTGTACCTGTTCACCATCTATTTTGTTCCTTAGGCTCTGTATCCCTCTTCAATGTCACTCTTGAAGACCAACCACCACACAAACCTGTGATGCAATACCTGTATCTTATGCCACAAGAATTTTACTGCTCCCAAATTCTCCATGACATACTTCTGAACCAACTCTACCCTTAGCTCAAAAAACTCCCTGTATATGAAACCCTGCAACAAGTAACACAATACAGTAACAGGATAATGTAGCTAATATTATCCACCCTGGTAAAGATAAAATACAATGGTCAAACCTCTATTGTTCTGCAGCCTACTCAAGACCATATACCATAGCCTTCTGTCTCATGTGTTCATCCACTCTCTTCTCTAAAACGGGAATCCATCCCTCTATTCAGTGCTTCCTTCCAGCTGACAACACTACCAACAAATACTTGTTTGGTTCTTCAAGGACTCACACTCCTCATCCATGCCAAGCTCCCACTGTTTCTGGATTCTACCTGCATTGCTTCTTCCATCTTCCTAGTTCATGACTATCAGTAAGCAATATAAAGAAGGTGAACAACGAATATGAGGTTCACTTACCATTTATGACCTCCACATGGGTGTTTGAGACTTATAGATCCACCCAACATCCGTTCCAGTGATCGATATCAGCCATCTCCCATTCTGCTCCCGATCGATGTCGGTTCCCTGCACTGACCCTGATTGCCGACGTCGTTTCCCTGGCCGACGCCGGCGTCCCTCCTCCCGACGTCGGTCCTTATGACCGATGTCAGACTTCTCTTGCCCGACCTACCGACCCTGCTGGTCTGCACATGACTGATGTCGGTATCTGGATGACCGACGTCGGTTCCAGGCGACCGACATCGGTGTCTGTGTGTTCCTGTAAGTGATGAAATTTTCATCCGTGAGCTCTTCTTGGATCAAACCTCTGTCCATGCTGCCCTGCTCAGATTTATTCAGCTCCTGTGACTGATCTCTGTCCTTCATCTCCTCCATAAACACCAAGGCTTCTTTGTTCCTGTCAAAAACATCAAATTTCCTCTTTCTGCAATGAACTCTATCTATGCTTTTCGAATTTGAACACATACCTTTTGAATCAAGAACTTTCATTCCTTTCTTATTCATGTGACCAAGCCTATTAGGCCACATCTTCGAATCTACACCAGAAGTAGAATCAGTAATACAAGTAGACAGATAAAGAGTATCTACTTTCTTACCTCTTGCTAGAACAAGTGCTCCCTTGGTAACCTTCCAAGAATCCGCTGTGAGGGTTATTGTGCATCCCTCATCTCCCAACCTTCTTATAGAAATCAGACTCTATTTCAGAATTGGAACATGCATGACCTCTTTCAACACCCATGTGTTGTCAATCTGCAATCTCAGCTGCACTTTCCCTTTGCCAACTATCTGACAAGGCATACCATCCCCTAAATAGAGCACTCCAAAGTCTCCCTGTTCATACTCATAGAACAAATCTCTGTTTGGGGATGCATGAAAAGATGAACCAGAATCTAAAATCCATGATCCTACCTGACTATCTGAAGAAAGTATGAGAGCGTCCTGCATCACAATATTTGCATCCTTTGCTTCTTCCATACCTGCATGTTGGTTCTCTTTATCTCTCAACCAACACTCTTTTTTCGTATGTCCTTTTTTTCCACAAAACCAGCAGGTAATACCTTCGGACTCGGATCTCCTTCCCGACCTTGATTTCCCTTGCTCAACCTTCTCCCTTTGCCTTCCCCTGCTCTCTTCACTTAGAGCATTCCCTGATGATTCACCTGTGCTTCTCCTGCGTATTTTCTCATTCAAGATCACACTCACAACATCATCAACTTTTAAGATTTTAGAAGCTGATGCAGAATTACTTACTGCCATAACCAAACCGTCTCAACTTTCAGGCAAAGAACATAAAATCAAGAGAGCCTTTACCTCATCATCAAAAACAATATTGACTGAAGCTAGTTGGTTTTCCAAACCATGGAAATCACTGAGATGAGTATGTACCGATCCACCTTTCTACATTTGCAAAGTAAATAGCTGCTTCATAAGATATACCTTATTAGAAGCCGAGGGCTTTTCGTATAAATTCGCCAAAGACTTTATCAACTCTTTCGTTGTCTTACACTGTGATAAAATGAAAATCACAGACGATGCAAGGCTCAACCTTATGGAACCAAGAGCCTTTCGATCAAGAACACTCCATTCTTCATCCTTCACATCTGTGGGCTTGCATGCAACCCCACCCAACGGTAAGTACAGATCCTTCTGATACAGATAATCCTCAATCTGCATCCTCTAGTGTTGATAATTCTTGCCGTTAAACTTCTCCATTCGTAGCTTACTTTTTTCTGCCATTGCTGAACTCCCACTCAATCAAAAAACCCTGTGAATGCCCTGTAATCAAAAAATTAACTTTCTTCCTGCAAACCGTAGCTCTGATACCACTTGTCAGGGGAGAATTACCTACAACAATCAATATGCTCTGATACTAACTGTTAGGTGACCCCTTATCCAACGAAAGCACAATTGATTACTTTCTTATAAGCAATTAAACACAGAATTATACCAGAATGATAAAGTAACTAGAAACTTGAGACAGCAAAGAATTTGAGAGACAATACACACTCTTTTATTAAATACTACTAGAAGAAAATACAATAAGGAAGATGCCACTTCTTCCTCCACCTCAAAGGCTTGCCACACCTCAAGACCTTCTTCCCTCTTTCTTGCTCAACACAACAACTCTAAAGCCTGAGTTATTATCCCTCCTTGAATGCTTCAGCTGATCTCCTTGACCTTGCTAGCTTCAATGCTTTTACTTGCCTTCTTAGAATATTAAAATACATGCCTTATGGGTCTTTAAATAGGATCCCATGCTTACAAAAATAGAACTCTAGTTACAATAATTAGACACGCAGCTCGTGACTATAATTAGTCGTTTGACATGTAAACACTCGCTTCACTTAACTGACTGTTCGTCAACAACAGTTCTGGAAATACACAGACGACCGACGCTGGTCCCTGCTTGTCTGGTGCTGCCGACGTCGATCGACTATCTGCCATCGCCGGTCTCCTTGTCCACTGCATTTGACCGACGTCGGTCATGCTGCCGACGCCGGTGCCTCTGGTTCTTCAGCATCCTTCTTTGTGTCTGCGAACAGTTGAAGCTTTTAGCTCCACACCTTAACAATCTCCCACTTGGAGATAAACAACTGCAACTTGTACCTGTACCTGTTCACCATCTATTTTGTTTTTTAGGCTCTGTATCCCTCTTCAATGTCACTCTTGAAGACCAACCACCACACAAACCTGTGATGCAATACCTGTATCTTATGCCACAAGAATTTTACTGCTCCCAAATTCTTCATGACATACTTCTGAACCAACTCTATCCTTAGCTCAGAAAACTCTCTATATATGAAACCCTGCAACAAGTAACACAATAGAGTAACAGGATAATGTAGCTAATATTATCCAACCTGGTAAAGATAAAATACAATGGTCAAACCTCTATTGTTCTGCAACCTACTCAAGACCATATACCATAGCCTTCTGTCTCATGTGTTCATCCACTCTCTTCTCTAAAATGGGAATCCATCCCTCTATCTAGTGCTTCCTTTCAGCTGACAACACTACCAACAAATACCTGTTTGGTTCTCCAAGGACTCACACTCCTCATCCATGCCAAGCTCCCACTGTTTCTGGATTCTACCTGCATTGCTTCTTTCATCTTCCTAGTTCATGACTATCAGTAAGCAATATAAAGAAGGTGAACAACGAATATGAGGTTCACTTACCATTTATGACCTCCACATGGGTGTTTGAGACTTATAGATCCACCCAACATCTGTTCCAGTGATCGATATCAGCCATCTGTAAGTCTTCTCCTGACCGATGTCAGTTCTCTGCACTGACCCTGACTGCCGACGTCGTTTCCTTGGCCGACGCCGACGTCCCTCTTGCCGACGTCGGTTCCAGGCGACTGACATCGGTGTCTGTGTGTTCCTGTAAGTGATAAAATTTTTATCCGTGAGCTCTTCTTGGATCAAACCTCTGTCCATGCTGCCCTGCTCAGATTTATTTAGCCCCTGTGACTGATCTCTGTCCTTCATCTCCTCCATAAACACCAAGGCTTCTTTGTTCCTGTCAAAAGCATCAAATTTCTTCTTTCTGCAATGAACTCTATCTATGCTTTTCAAATTTGAACACATACCTTTTGAATCAAGAACTTCCATTCCCTTCTTATTCATGTGACCAAGCCTATTAGGCCACATCTTTGAATCTACACCAGAAGTAAAATCAGTAATACAAGTAGACAAATAAAGAGTATCTACTTTCTTACCTCTTGCTAGAACAAGTGCTCCCTTGGTAACCTTCCAAGAATCCGCTGTGAGGGTTATTGTGCATCCCTCATCTCCCAACCTTCCTATAGAAATCAGACTCTATTTCAGAATTAGAACATGCATGACCTCTTTCAACACCCATGTGTTGTCAATCTGCAATCTCAGCTGCACTTTCTCTTTGCCAACTATCTGACAAGGCATACCATCCCCTAAATAGAGCACTCCAAAGTCTCCCTGTTCATACTCATAGAACAAATCTCTGTTTGGGGATGCATGAAAAGATGAACTAGAATCTAAAATCCATGATCCTACCTGACTATCCGAAGAAAGTATGAGAGCGTCCTGCATCACAATATTTGCATCCTTTACTTCTTCCATACCTGCATGTTGGTTCTGTTTATCTCTCAATCAACACTCCTTCGTATGTCCTTTCTTTCCACAAAACCAGCAGGTAATACTTTTGGACTCGGATCTCCTTCCCGACCTTGATTTCCCTTGCTCAACCTTCTCCCTTTGCCTTCCCCTGCTCTCTGCACTTAGAGCATTCCCTGATGATTCACTTGTGCTTCTCTTGCGTATTTCCTCATTCAAGATCACACTCACAACATCATCAACTTTTAAGATTTTAGAAGCAGATGCAGAATTACTTACTGCCATAACCAAACCGTCTCAACTTTCAGGCAAAGAACATAAAATCAAGAGAGCCTTTACCTCATCATCAAAAACAATATTGACTGAAGCTAGTTGGTTTACCAAACCATGGAAATCACTGAGATGAGTATGTACCGATCCACCTTTCTACATTTGCAAAGTAAATCACTGCTTCATAAGATATACCTTATTAGAAGCGAGGGCTTTTCGTATAAATTCGCAAAAGACTTTATCAACTCTTTCGTTGTCTTACACTGTGATAAGATGGAAATTACAGACGATGCAAGGCTCAACCTTATGGAATCGAGAGCCTTCCGATCAAGAACACTCCATTCTTCATCCTTCATATCTGTGGGCTTGCATGCAACCCCACCCAACGGTAAGTACAGATCCTTCTGATATAGATAATCCTCAATCTGCATCCTCTAGTGTTGATAATTCTTGCCGTTAAACTTCTCCATTCGTAGCTTACTTTTTTCTGCCATTGCTGAACTCCCACTCAATCAAAAAACCCTGTGAATGCCCTGTAATCAAAAAATTAAACTTCTTCCTGCAAACTGTAGTTTTGATACCACTTGTTAGGGGAGAATTACCTACAACAATCAATATGCTCTGATACTAACTGTTAGGTGACCCTTTATCCAACGAAAGCACAATTGATTACTTTCTTATAAGCAATTAAACACAAAATTATACCAGAATGATAAAGTAACTAGAAACTTGAGATAGCAAAGAATTTGAGAGACAATACACACTCTTGTATTAAATACTACTAGAAGAAAATACAATAAAGAAGATGCCACTTCTTCCTCCACCTCAAAGGCTTGCCACACCTCAAGACCTTCTTCCCTCTGTCTTGCTCAACACAACAACTCTAAAGCCTAAGTTATTATCCCTCTTTGAATGCTTCAGCTGATCTCCTTGACCTTGCTAGCTTCAATGCTTTTACTTGCCTTCTTAGAATTTTACAATACATGCCTTATGGGTCTTTAAATAGAATCCCATGCTTACAAAAATAGAACTCTAGTTACAATAATTAGACACGCAGCTTGTGACTATAATTAGTCATTTGACATGCAAACACTCGCTTCATTTAACTGACTGTTCGTCAACAACAGTTTTTGAAATACACAGGGGATCGACGCCGGTCCCTGCTTGTCTAGTGCTGTCGACGTCGGTCGACTATCTGCCATCGCCGGTCTCCTTGTCCACTGCATCTGACCGACATCGGTCATGTTGTCGATGCCGGTGCCTCTGGTTCTTCAGCATCCTTCTTTGTGTCTGCGAACAGTTGAAGCTTTTAGCTCCACACCTTAACAATCTCCCACTTGGAGATAAACAGCTGCAACTTGTACCTGTACCTGTTCACCATCTATTTTGTTCCTTAGGCTCTGTATCCCTCTTTAATGTCACTCTTGAAGACCAACCACCACACAAACCTGTGATGCAATACCTGTATCTTATGCCACAAGAATTTTACTGCTCCCAAATTCTCCATGACATACTTCTGAACCAACTCTATCCTTAGCTCAGAAAACTCCCTGTATATGAAACCCTGCAACAAGTAACACAATACAGTAACAGGATAATGTAGCTAATATTATCTAACCTGGTAAAGATAAAATACAATGGTCAAACCTCTATTATTTTGCAGCCTACTCAAGACCATATACCATAGCCTTCTGTCTCATGTGTTCATCCACTCTCTTCTCTAAAACGGGAATCCATCCCTCTATCTAGTGCTTCCTTCCAGCTGACAACACTACCAACAAATACTTGTTTGGTTCTCCAAGGACTCACACTCTTCATCTATGCCAAGCTCTCACTGTTTCTGGATTCTACCTGCATTGCTTCTTTCATCTTCCTAGTTCATGACTATCAGTAAGCAATATAAAGAAGGTGAACAACGAATATGAGGTTCACTTACCATTTATGACCTCCACATGGGTGTTTGAGACTTATAGATCCACCCAACATCCGTTCCAGTGATTGATATCAGCGATCTCCCAGTCTGCTCCCGATCGATGTCAGTTCCCTGCACTGACCCTTATTGCCGACATCATTTCCCTGGCCGACGTCGGCGTCCCTCTTGCCGACGTCGGTCTTTATGACCGACGTCAGACTTCTCCTGCCCGACCTACCAACCCTGCTGGTCTGCACATGACTGATGTCGGTATCTGGATGACCGACGTCGGTTCCAGGCGATCGACATCGGTGTCTGCGTGTTCCTGTAAGTGATGAAATTTTCATCTGCGAGCTCTTCTTGGATCAAACCTCTGTCCATGCTACCCTGCTCAGATTTATTCGGTCCCTGTGACTGATCTCTGTCCTTCATCTCCTCCATAAACACCAAGGCTTCTTTGTTCCTGTCAAAAGCATCAAATTTCCTCTTTCTGCAATAAACTCTATCTATGCTTTTCGAATTTGAACACATACCTTTTGAATCAAGAACTTCCATTCCCTTCTTATTCATGTGACCAAGCCTATTAGGCCACATCTTCGAATCTACACCAGAAGTAGAATCAGTAATACAAGTAGACAGATAAAGAGTATCTACTTTCTTACCTCTTGCTAGAACAAGTGCTCCCTTGGTAACCTTCCAAGAATCCGCTGTGAGGGTTATTGTGCATCCCTCATCTCCCAACCTTCCTATATAAATCAGACTCTTTTTCAGAATTAGAACATGCATGACCTCTTTCAACACCCATGTGTTGTCAATCTGCAATCTCAGCTGCACTTTCTCTTTGCCAACTATCTGACAAGGCATACCATTTCCTAAATAGAGCACTCCAAAGTCTCTCTATTCATACTCATAGAACAAATCTCTGTTTGGAGATGCATGAAAAGATGAACTAGAATCTAAAATCCATGATCCTACCTGACTATCCGAAGAAAGTATGAGAGCGTCCTGCATCACAATATTTGCATCCTTTGCTTCTTCCATACCTGCATGTTGGTTCTCTTTATCTCTCAACCAACACTCCTTCGTATGTCCTTTCTTTCCACAAAACCAGCAGGTAATACCTTTGGACTCGGATCTCCTTCTCGACCTTGATTTCCCTTGCTCAACCTTCTCCCTTTGCCTTCCCCTGCTCTCTGCACTTAGAGTATTCCCTGATGATTCACCTGTGCTTCTCCTACATATTTTCTCATTCATGATCACACTCACAACATGATCAACTTTTAAGATTTTAGAAGCAGATGCAAAATTACTTACTGCCATAACCAAACCGTCTCAACTTTCAGGCAAAGAACATAAAATCAAGAGAGCCTTTACCTCATCATCAAAAACAATATTGACTGAAGCTAGTTGGTTTACCAAACCATAGAAATCACTGAGATGAGTATGTACCGATCCACCTTTCTACATTTGCAAAGTAAATAGCTGCTTCATAAGATATACCTTATTAGAAGCCGAGGGCTTTTCGTATAAATTCGCCAAAGACTTTATCAACTCTTTCGTTGTCTTACACTGTGATAAAATGGAAATCACAGACGATGCAAGGCTCAACCTTATGAAACTGAGAGCCTTTCGATCAAGAACACTCCATTCTTCATCCTTCATATCTGTGGGCTTTCATGCAACCCCACCCAACGGTAAGTATAGATCCTTCTGATATAGATAATCTTCAATCTGCATCCTCCAGTGTTGATAATTTTTACCATTAAAATTCTCCATTCGTAGCTTACTTTCTTCTGCCATTGCTGAACTCCCACTCAATCAAAAAACCCTGTGAATGACCTGTAATCAAAAAATTAACCTTCTTCCTGCAAATCGTAGCTCTGGTACCACTTGTCAGGGGAGAATTACCTACAACAATCAATATGCTTGATACTAACTATTAGGTGACCCCTTATCCAATGGAAGCACAATTGATTACTTTCTTATAAGCAATTAATCACGAAATTATACCAGAATGATAAAGTAACTAGAAACTTGAGACAGCAAAGAATTTGAGAGACAATACACACTCTTGTATTAAATACTACTAGAAGAAAATACAATAAGGAAGATGCCACTTCTTCCTCCACCTCAAAGGCTTGCCACACCTCAAGACCTTCTTCCCTCTCTCTCTTACTCAACACAACAACTCTAAATCCTGAGTTATTATCCCTCCTTGAATGCTTCAGCTGATCTCCTTGACCTTGCTAGCTTCAATGCTTTTACTTGCCTTCTTAGAATATTACAATACATGCCTTATGGGTCTTTAAATAGGATCCCATGCTTACAAAAATAGAACTCTAGTTACAATAATTAGACACACAGCTCGTGACTATAATTAGTCGTTTGACATGCAAACACTCGCTTCACTTAACTGACTGTTCGTCAACAGCAGTTCTGGAAATACACAGGCGACCGATGCCGGTCCCTGCTTGTCTGATGCTGCCGATGTCGGCTGACTATCTGCCGTCGCCGGTCTCCTTGTCCACTGCATCTGACCGACGTCGGTCATGCTGCCGACACCGGTGCCTCTGGTTCTTCAGCATCCTTCCTTGTGTCTGTGAACAGTTGAAGCTTTTAGCTCCACACCTTAACAATTTGAGAGTGTTTTGTTGATAGTCTTTTAAGGATACCTTGAACTTATGGAGTTGATAGAAGAAGGTGATTGAAGCTGTATTTGTAGTTGATTTAACAATTTTGAGAATATTGGAGTCTTACTCCTAATTTAGTTAAGGGTCTGGAATAGTAAATCAATAAATAATATTATAATAATTTAACGACTGATTTGTATAATTTATTGTGCCTTTTAAATCTTTCTGACAATAACAATAAATGAGGAGAAATGCCACTTAACTTAAAACTGAACTGAGATGGTTGAGATAGAGGTTGAAACTGATTGTGTAAGATTGGTACAGTGTCATGAACTAGGATCTGAATTTTGTTCAGTGAAAGGACATGAACATTGAAAATATGACACTTCAAATTTTGGTGTTATAGTCCAGGTCCTACTGCTATTATCCAAATTGGTCACATAGATTTGATTTTTTAGGGTTTTGTCCGTTGTCCATGTGTGAGTCTGCCTATGAAACTTTAGATTTTGAATGTCAATGAAGCTCCTTATAGAGTTGATTTAATCTCTAGTCCTAGACCTTCATAGTGCTTGAATAAAACTTGAGAAAGAGGAGGGGTTAGTGTAGGTAAGATGCATTGAATGTGTATCCACACCTCTTATGTGGGCACACTGCCTACATACCAATACTCCGAAGAGAGATCAATCCATATGTAGTTCTACCACTTGATGTGCTTTGTGTAATAGTGTTATGTGGATGCAAAAATACTAAATTGAGAATAATTGAGGGTGCTAAGGACTGGAGTGAGTGTTTGAATATGATGGTAGTTGTATTAGATGGTTATATGCATAGAATAGGAAAGTTTGCCTTAGTGGTATTGCTTGTATTCTTGCTTGATTTTGTAATATTTGCCAACTCTTAAATAAACTTTGAATGTGATTTTATAGAGATCTATTAGTCATGAGTTAAATGTATTCATGCTAGGTCAATATAATGAAGAATAAGAATCGAAAAGAAACGGTCATTTGGGTCGAAATGTGATTGAATAGGAGCACCAAAAATGGGACACCCTAGGATCTAGTGCTATAGTCCAATCCCAACAGTCTTGTCCTACATGCTCGAGACCTGGGAGATAGAATTAACATGAGAAATAGAGCTTATTTAATTGGAATCAAGGTTTAGAAGTCCAAAAATGACTAGGAATAAGCAAAAGAGTGTCTAGAAGGGTCACGAGAGCATGCAAGAATGTCCTATGGATTAGGTGTTACAAGCCACACTCAAGCTACCAATTTGGATATTTTATATGACTACATTTCCCCCCTTTATTCTAGTGATGCAATAAAACAAAATACTAGGATAAAGGAATGTAGAAAGCATACTTGAACTTATCTGTAAGGGTGAAGCCCTTGAAGCTGTGTGATGCTATGTGTGCGTAGAGAAAACACATTGTGAAGTGTAAATATACAAGAGAATATAGAGAGTAGATCAGTTCTTACTAGAGACACTATATCTAAAATAAGAACGTACAAAAGCTGGGTAAGAGAGAGAAGAAGAGAAATGAATGAATACACCTCACTGGGTATGTGAACCAATACAAAACTTATTGTGATGTTGAGTAGTGCTGAGTGATGTTGGATAGGTGTTGTACCAAAAGTAATATCACAAACGGAGCCGAGTGCTCAATTCCCTAAGAGTGGCTCAAGAATGTAAACGCTGACCCTTTGGCTTCATTGTCACCTACTAAGTGAAACTATGTGATCATGCATGTGTTAATCAATGTTTGGACTGTGTGTTCAATCCCTCTAAGTAGGTGGCTCAAGAATGCAAAGGTTAGCTAGTCCTTTGACTCCATCATTGCCCACTAAGTAAAGCTATGAACTGATATCAGTATGAATATGCATCATATGAGATGAATCTTGAAGCCTATGAATGCTCTAAAATTTGATAATATAGTGTGGATAGTCAAATGTGTACTTAAAACTAGGCCAATATTGGCCACTCTAAAAGGAGGAGATTAGGCTTTGTATGAAAGGCACTCTAAAATTGGGAACTAGGCTTATGTGGAAGCCACTTAGGAATGTGGAGGTTAGGCTATACGAAAGCCACTCAAAAATGATGCCAACCACCTGTCGATGAAATAAGGCATGCAATTACTGAGAATGCCTGAGTAATATTCTGAACTCAAAAAGAAAAGAAGTCAAATGTGCCACATACATTACTCCTAATCATTGGTGTCTGTAACATGGATTTTGATCTAGAATTTATACCAACTATCCAATCTAAAACTAGAAGTGAGAGCCATCATGCTGTGCATGATGCACCTTATATCTGGATTCTTTGAGAAAAAATGTATTAAAAATGTTGTATCTGAGCTGATCTATATGTGACAAAACTATAGTTGAGCTTAATTTTTTTGCCTATTTTTTGAAAATCTAGGTTTTTTTGTTTAAATAAGAGCACTAAGAATAGGCCACCCTACTATCTAGCACTATTGTCCATGTTCGACGCTGTTGTCTTTTGCTAAATCTGATGACTATTTTGTAATTATCACTATTTTTTGGGTCTATTCTACCTAGTTTGACCTCTGATTGCTATTCTTAGTGTTTTAAAAATTGATTTTTGATCGATAGGAGCTTTGATCTCTATGACAAAACCTCTGTTTGCTACCCCCTCTTTTGAGGGTAGGAATGAAGACCCTGCAATGACTACCCTAAAAAAAAAGAGCCTTGCAAGTGTGTTATGCTATGAAATACATGATATAAAAATGATAATCTAAATGATGTCTCAAAATATAACATGGTTTGTATTGGATATTATTAGATCAACAAAGGTATGCTTAGATAGATATAGCAATGTAATAGCATGTACAATATACTAAATTGAAATTGGAAATGTTAGTTGTTAGTTGTCAAGGAGGGATAAAGCATGATGTCCATCATGGCATCCAAGAAAGTAAGATACTGCATGATGTGGATCATGGAATTGCGAATAATTAAGAAGCAATCAAACAACAAGCACACAAAGCAAGAAGTAAGAAGCATACAATAGTGGCCAAGGGGCCAAGCAAAGAAGGGACATGGGCACATGTCACTCAAACTAGAAATCAAGCATACAAGGCATGTTCAAATGTCCACATACACACACAATTGAAAACAAGCAAGGTTGACATGAGTGCCACAAGTACATAGAAGAGTACGAGCAAAGGACATTAGCAAATGTCTTAAGGTGCACACAAGAGACAAAATAGGAACTACAAAATGCAATCATATCTAGCTACGTAAATTAAAAAAAGAAGGCATGTAATATGTTGGAAATACAATCACATCTAAATAATCAAAGAAATAAGTGAAAGTATGCAAGACACAGAGTACAAGACTAGGTAGATGCTAAGAAATATACAAGTGCTATATACTAGTGATGTCGATAGAGTAATATGTGTAAGCTAACAAGTAATGTACATCAACATGATACATAGAGTGTGTAGTGTAGGAATGACATAACTTGGGTGGTGTAGTCATGTAGAAAATGCCCCTCATGGGTAGCTATATCGATGTATGTTTTGAATGTAGAAGTAGAATTCCCCCTCAATGGGTAGAGTGAAGCAATCAAAGATCTGGATGACACTGCACACATTCAAAGAAAATCAAGTGAAGCATGGTAATGTAGATAAATCAACAAAAAATAACATAAAACAATAAATGTAAGTCTAACATGGTAGTAGAAATATAAAGCATGGCTAATGCATACAATTTAAATATTTTTGTGTTTTGAATTTTTGAATGTTTTTGGTATTTTTGGAATGCTATATTATTTTTGGTATTTTGAAATATTTAAATGTTTATTGTTTTGATATAAGTTATGTAAAATCAAGCATTAGGAGACTATGTACAATAATTGGAGAAATTATGTATAAGAAAGACAGAAGAAATGATACTAACCGATGAGTCTCATAAGAGACTCCCTATCATGGTGTCATGTATCAAGAAGAGGTATCGTGTGTGATCATGAAGTATGATGGAAGGGATGGGACTGTGGCTCTGAAATCTATATATACTATAAATGCTCTGAAATATTTATAGTAGAAATCAACTGTGGGGTCCCCTTGTACCTCTGAGAAGTGGATGTAATTGTAGAGCTCTTAGGGACACATCTATAGTAGGAGAATCTCTCTGAATATGTGCTCTGTGTGTTCAATGATGTTTTGGGTGTGAACACTGTAGCTAAAAACTATCTAGAGTCCTGAAACTATGGTTGCTCTAAAAGAAGCTTCCGTGGAGGTGTATGAACTCTTCATGCTGGCGAGGAAGACCTCAACTATGTCTGAATCTGAACTAGAGGAAGAACTATAATTGATGGAGAAGCTAAAACTAGTGATTACCAAGTAGGAGATAGATTTGAAGTGGGGAGTGGTAACTCATATGAAACTCCACCAAATGTAACAAATTGATTAGCATAATTGAATTTCACGCATCTGTGAACTATAGAAGGTACTGCTTGAAGTTTTTAAATCCATGGTCGTTCAAGCAACATATCAAAAACTCCTCCATTGGAAACAATAGTAAATGGTGTGGCCACATGTGTTGGACCAACTTTTAGAGGAAGTACAATATCACTTAATGAACTTTGTATGTTTCCATTGAATTTATTGATAACTGTGTCTGTTGAGGTAATATCCCACTCTAAATAACTCAAATACTATAATAATGTCATAATGCACATGTTTACACTAGATCCATTATCTATGAGAACACTACTAATAGGATGATTATGAATATAAGCTCTGGTAAAGAGTGCATGATAATCCAAATCATCCTCAACTATCTTCTGCTCTGAGATGGAGATCGAAGGTCTCACTGGAACTCTAAAATTGTACACACCAATCATGTTTTCAAAGGATGTGACTCAACTGAAGGTGCCTTGTATGTAGCTAGTGGAGGATGTGTATGATATGCATGGTAAACACTTGATGTATCACCCATCTCTTATTTAGAATGTTGTGGGAAAGGATTTGAAAATATTTTTAAAGCTTTATCTTGTGTTTTCTTGGCTTGAAGAGGCTTAACCAAAGTGCCAAGATCAATAATGTTACCACCTATCAAGTCCTTTATCTTGTGTTTCAAACTGATGCATCTGTTTGTTGTGTGGCTTGTAAAAATTGTAAAATATATTCTGATTATATCCCCATAGAAGAGGATTTATTGGATCAACTTCGCGAATTGGAGGGAGAGATATGATATTACATTCTAATAACTACTGTAAGACTCTAGCTGGATATACTGATAGATTGGAAAAAGTTTGCTAAAGAAGCATAGATAAAACCACTTGCTGAGGGGGATTTGAATCCACATTAACTATTGGTTGATTTTTTCTTTTTATATCTTTGACCTTTACTTTGTATAGGACTTTACTATTAATCTTGTTTGTTGTTTCTGATATTCTTGTGTACTTGAGTTTGCTCATTAAAATTAGTTTGACTTCCCTTTCCTTTAGTGTATGACATAACTCAGGGAAGGAAGAGAATCTTTTGAACATTATTGACTCATACAAAGCTGGTAGAAGACTCTATTTGAAGATATCTTGTAACTCTTGATTGACCATGGTGCTAGTCATCTTAGCCAAGATAGTCTTATATCGAAGAACATAATTTGTGAGATGCTCATTTAACTTTTATTTCAGTTGTGCAACTTGGACATAAGAAATCTTGTCATCTAGGTTAATGCTGAAATAAGTTAGGAACATGTCAACTAAAGGATTGAACGTATTGACTGATTGATTCGGTAGACTATAGAACTATTGTAAAGCATAATCCTTTAGACTCCATGGAAATAACTTGGTTAGTAGCCAATCATTTGGCATATAATCCAAGCATGTTGCGTGAAAATCTATCAAGTGTGTCTTTGGATCACCCTTGCCATCATATAGAGTAAGTTTGGGTTTAACAAAACTTGGTGGCAAGGGTGTAGAAGCAATATGACATGTCAATGGTGTATGAAGTAGAGCAAAAGAATCCAAGGTCTGTGCAGGTCTAGAGGCACCTTGGTCAAGATGTAACACTTTGGATTGAAAATATTTTATCTCTTACACAAGCGCAACTACATTAGGAGACAAAGATGTACTAGTTATAGCTGGTGGTGGTATAGAGGAAGGTTGGGCTGCTATAGGGGTTGTTGAGACATAGTTATTCTCGTAATGTTATTTTCAACTAGTTGCTCTGTGGTTTGAGAGGATTGACCATTATTTATTTTTTGTTGCTCTTGTAATATTTGAAACATATCATCTTGCATGTCAGGGTGTTTAGTTAAGAGTTCTTGAAGTTTTATTTTATCAGTTTCATCAAAATTGGTGTATTGGGCCATTGTTAAAGTAGGAAAATAAATTAAAAATTGATTGAATTTTTTTAATAATTTGTAATAAGCAAAGTGCTATGGAAGGAAAGTACTGAATATAAGAAATATAAAGTCCTAAAAATAGCAAATTGGAGAATGGATAAAAAAGGTACGAAGATCACAAACATGTAAGGTGATACCTCAAAAGCAATGAGACCTAGTATATGCAACTAGGGTTTTGAAAAATGATATTTTAAAAAAATTACTAAAGAATTTTTTAAAAATTAACATGAATTTTTGATTTAAATATTCAGGTAAAAAAATTAGAAATATATTAAAAAAATTCTAATTTAAATGGACATAGTATACGTAACTAGGGTTTGGAAGAAAAAATATATTTTTCTAAAATTACCATGGAATTTTAAAAATTAAATGGGAAATTTTGATTTAAAAATGTTGGAAAAAATCATAAAAATATTGAAAAATATCGAGACCTAGTAAAGGCAACTAGGGTTTGAATGAAATAATTTTAAAAATTACTAAGGTAAATTTTAAAAAAATAATATGAAAATTTTATTTAAATATGCAGGTAAAAAATCAAAAAAATATTGAAAAAATCAGGTAAGAATTTACCTTAGGGTCTCTAGGGTTTTTGTGTGCAAAAGACCTAGTAAATTCAACTAGGGTTTGCAATAAATGATTTTTAAAATTATTAAGGTAAATTTAAAAATTAAATGTGAATTTATGATTTAAAATATGTAGAAAAAATCAGACAATTATTGGAAAAATTAGCAAGGAACTTACCCTAGGGTTTCTAGAGTTTTTATGTGCAAACCAAGTAAGTCAGGTTCATCAAATGATTTAACAATTTTGAGAATATTAGAGTCTTATTCTTAATTTAGTTAAGGGTCTGGAATAGTAAATTAGTAAATAATATTACAATAATTTGACCATTGATTTGTATAATTTACTGTGTCTTTTAAACTTTTCTAAAAATAGTAATAAATGAGGAAAAATGCAACTTAGCTTAAAAATGGACTGAGACGACTAAGACAAAGGCTGAAACTGACTGTGTAGGACTAGGACAGTGTCTTGAACTAGGATCTAGATTTGTTCTAGTGAAAGGACAAGAGTGCCAAAAACTGGACACTTTGAGCTTTGATGCTATAGTCTAGGTCCTACCTCTATTATCCAAATTGGTCACAGAGATCTAAGTATTTTTGGGTTTTATCCGTTGTCTATGTGTGAGCCTACCTATGAAATTTTGGATCTTGAATGTTGATGAAGATTCTTGTAGAGATGATTTAATCTCCAAACCCAGACCTTTATAGTGTTTGAATAAAACTTGAGAAAGAGGGGTGGTTAATATGTGTAAGATGCACTGAACGTGTATCCAAACCCCTTATATGGGCACACTACCTACATACCAATACTCCGAAGAGGGATCAAGCTATATATAATTATCCCACTTGATGTGCTTTATGAAATAGTGTTATGAAGATGCAAAAATGCCAAATTGAGAATGCTTGAGGTGACTAGGGACTGGTGTGAGGGTTTGAATATGTTGGTAGCTATATTAGATGACTATATGCAAAGAATAGGATAATTTTCCGTAGTGATCTTGCTTGGTTTTGTAATTTTTTCCAACCCCTTCTAAATGAAATTTGAATGGTATTTTATAGAGATCTATTGGTCATGGGTTAAATGTATTCATGCTACTCTGACATAATGAAGAATAATTATCAGAAGGAAATGATCGTTTGGGCTCGAAATGTGATTGGAAAAAAATGTCAAAAATGGAATATCCTAGGGTTTGATGCTATAGTCCAACCCTAACGTTCTTATCCTACAGGCTTGAGACATGGGGGGATGGAATTAACATGGGAAATGGACCCTGGTTGAGCTAGAATCAGGTTTCAGAAGTCCATATATGATTGGGAATAATCAAAAAGGTGTCTAGAAAGGTCATGAGAGCATATAATAAGGTCCTATGGATTGGGTATCACAAGCCACACTCAAACTACCAATTTGAACATTTTATATGACTACAACAGTGTATGCTTTGGAATTTCAAGGATCATATGAATGTTTGTATTGGATTGGCATCAATGAATGCAAATCATTCTTGATAGTTTTCTTTATCTTGTTTACTAGTTTTTTACATCCTATAATGAATGACAACATGGTAGCTTAAGGAATTCCCTATGTTGAAAGCCACCAAAACATTTTCACATACACCTAACTCATCCTACTTGTCCTACCCCTATAAATAATACATGCTATTGAATATTATGAGTGTTATTTCCTTATAGATGCATGAGTATTGCAAATCTAGAATGTGTCTATATTTGGTTTTTTGAAATCTAGCATTGTAATCTTCTATTTGGCTCTTAGTTGTCAATACTTTCTTGAGAAATGAATACTATAATCACCCTCTAATTTTTTTAAGTAGATTGTGTTTGATTTATAAGAATTTTCCCAGTCTGTGTGATAACTCTTCCCAAATGGACTGTGCAAGTTTGGTTATGATTTGATCAAATTTGTGTGTGCTGATAATTCCCTGAATATTAAACTATAGTATCCCTCCTTATGACCAAGCTACCCTATAGGTTCTCTCACCTTGGTTCAGGCAGATCCAGAAGTAGTAGGGAACTAACCATACCCTCTATTGGTGTCTTTCAGTCATTGTTTGTGTTTAATCCATCTAGATGTTAAACCCTTCCCTGGCTATAAGAACATACTTCAGGTTTATCATCTATGTTTCCTATCTTCTCAAGTGTGCAAGGATAAATTATAGAGGTGTACAACTGAGAACCAACATGACCAAAGGCCCAAATTTGAAAATGACCATTAGATTAACATAAAATATCAAGTTTTTAGGCAAACGATTATAATGTATGCAAGATCATCTAAACATCCCTAAGGTTAAAGTAAAAAAACAAACATATATATAGCCTATAGTGGTTAATTACAATATTCACCATCAAGTGGTATAATTACGTACTCTAGTTATACACTTGAGTTGCTTAATGGTGATCAATATTTGATCTTGAAAGGTAAGTCAAAAATTTTTATCTTGTAGGGGGTAAGGTATGTAGGCCTCATATTTGAAGCATGGTTAGGTTCCCCCTGCATAATGGAGGTATAAGGTAGTATCATAAACTATAAGCTACATTGGATACCTTAAGTAAGGTGCAAACATCGTGGACAGTAAAAAGGACTTTACTTTTTTACTAGTAGCTCATGTAGGGATCCTTCTTTGTTTGGAATAGTTTCAAGCTAGTTTTGGGTGGTCTTTACAAGAGATCACTTTTATGTCACTGACTTAGTTATATAATTTTTCCCAAGATATGCAAAATGTTATGTGTGAAAGCTTTGCCACCTTCCTTTTAAAACATCATCTCTATGAAAAGGGGAGCGTGCCAATCTACACATAGGGTTTATGGATCTAGTGCAACAATACATGCCCCAACTAAAACAACATTTTTGTACTTAATTGTTCTTCTGTGTGTGTAATGTGCTCTTTCAAGCCATCACCTTTGATGACCACAATATAATATTGAGTCCACCACTTCAATCCGTTGGGTTGATAAAATTGAAACTGACATACCCTTTTCTTTCCTCACCTCCCGTAACACCCAAGCTCTCCTAGTGTTATGAAATCTATATTTTAACCCACATTAAAAAACATCAACTTTTATTGCATCTTCAACTAAATTGTTTCTTGCAACACTTGTGGTTATGGCCTGATCCTTGCTCCTACCAAATCCACCACTAGATTAGAATTTGGGAGGCAAGAGGGAGGGATGGTGATTATGTCAAGGTGATAACCTCTTCCCCACTCATAGTATCATCCATACCACTCTCATTTAACATCGTCCCACCAAAAATACATCATTCATTTTAAAGCATTTACATATAAATAAATTGAGCTCTCAAGGTAATTGCTTAGCTTAGAATTATGTTTGCAATTTGCCTCTTGAAATCCTTTGATGGTTTCTTTAATGGGCCCTACTATGAGAGGAGTTGCCTTTGCCATGATTTGGGCAGAGATCTTACCAGATATTATCTAAGATCTGTGGTAACCATAGAAATAAGGAGGGATATACCAAAAAATATTAAAGTTGAGGGATACAAAAATATATCATTCCTTTTAAAGCATTTACGTATAAATAAATTGAGCTCTCAAGGTAATTTCTTAGCTTGGAATTAGGTTTGAAATTTGCCTCTTGAAATCATTTGATGGTTTCTTTAATGGGCCTTACTATGAGAGGAGTTGCCTTTGCCATAAATTGGGTAGAGATCTTACCAGCTATTATCTAAGATCTATGGGAACCATAAAAATAAAGAGGGATATACCAAAAAATATTAAAGTTGAGGGATATACTGATCAAAGGATTGAAAAATAATAAATTAGGAGGGACAAAGATATGTTTATATACAGTAAGTGAGATTTATAATAGTTGCCTCCTTTGACATTCCCTCCCTTTTTGGTTTCATCCTTGGAAGCCACCAAAAACTCCCAACCAACATCATTAATGTTTTATTGCCACCAACTTTTTTGCCTTATAAGAAATTGAATATTTTTGATCTTGGACATTGGAGATCACTACCCTAATGTTTTTGAGTCCTCTTAAGAAATTAAAATTAAGGGAGGCATTCAAATATCCATAAATCTTGTAGGCCTACCTTAGTCTTCACATCAAACCTAAATATTGGTCGAGATGGGTTTGGGAAAACCTTGCATTTACAAAGAGGTATGATGATTAGTAGCTTCCCATTAGTATTATTGGAAGGACATTTTGTTAAATTTGTTAGTAAGCATGGGGTTCCTAAGGGATCTCATTCAATCTCCAAATCAAGCATTGATCCTTTGATTACTAGAGTGATACCCAACCTAGAGGCAACATCCATTGCCATGTCTTATGTGCCTTTATTCGTGGGAACCTTCAAGCCATTGATTAGGCATCAATTTTGTTTCATTTTTAGTTCCAAATTTAGTATACATGGAATAGGCAATGGGAAAGTTAACATCCTAATAATGGACAAGGACACTAGAGCCAACAATCCTTGATTTTTTTTGGAAGTTCCATCAAAATTAAGCTTTCAAATTATTCTCCTATTGAGTACCCATATTATTAAGGGTTGTATAGTCATTATTAGATTATCCCCATTAGCTAGGGCAACATTTTCACACTTATGTAGTAATAAGGTAAAACAAGATTAACCTCTATTAAAAGTCAACAATGTTAATTGTGTAATCATTTATGATCAAATATGTTTTATATTGAGACATTTTATGATGATAAGTGTTATAGTGTTGTAGTTTATTATAAAACTACACTACCATGTGGCAACTCTTACAAAATAATAAACACTTGCCACAATACAATAAAGATAAATGAGAGTAATAACAACTTTATATTATAAACAACTGGTGTTCATTAAATATTGATTATTAAAAGGAGATCTTTGTTAGAGTGCCTTTAACTGAAATAAAAATTACACTTATTATGATAGTCTACATTATACCCCCCTTTTAAATAATTCATAATTATTTCTAAGAGCAACCAGACCAAAACAACTCAAGGAGAAGGGGAGGAGGAATATGTCCTTGGATGATCCAGGAGGATATGGGCCACTTAATCATACCACATATTAATGCAGTTACATGTATAGCCTTTTTATTACATCAACAATTGTGTTAATGGGTCCCAATAGTGTTAACACACCTAGGTGTAAAAGGATTCCTTGCACATCAATTTCTACATTACTGCACAGTTTTGATAGTGTTAGTATGCCTATGTAAAAGGATTCCTTGCACATTTATTTATACATTATTGCACAGTCCCAATAATTTTAGTAGTGTCACCAACAACTTGTCAATAATGGAAATTAATGACTTCACAACACTTTATGGTTGTGAAGAGGATCTTACCAATAGTTGTAATGGTGGAACTGACACTTCATATTCTTGCTTTGTTTATTATTGTACACTTCCATTCTCTGTAGGTTATCAATACACAATGTTGGACAAAATAACATAATAGAGTTAGGAATCCTTGAAACAACACATCTGGTCTCTCAGATTGGACATAACTTGGCATAAAACAACATTGCTATTACAATTCTAACTCTGTTGTCACTTTGTTGTTTCTTTCATGTTTTATTTACTACATTGCATTTCATGTTTTTTGTCATTTAGTAAATCACTTTTGCATAACTTATTTAACCTACATTAAGTAAGTTATCCATTAGGTCTCCCCTAGGTCTTGGATAAGTGGTACGAGAGCATACACACTTCATATCATTCTTGAATGGTATCATTGCATTTTTAAAGTTTTCATCATTGTTTGTATGCCCACACATACAATGTCTAATTATATAAAGTTAGGGATCGAGAATCATGACCCTTTGTCATACCTTCCTTCACGTCCTCAAATGAGAGTTAAAATCACAATGATGCCAAAAACATAGATGTTTTAGAAAATGATAGGTAATGTTTTGAAGAGGCAAAAGGAAGATTTGGAAGAATGTGATGCTAAAGAATGAGCAAGTATCGTTGATCACTTTTTGCTATTTCTCAAGCACTGGACTTATCTGACAACATCTCATTCTCATTGACCATTTGTAAAAATGCCATACAAGGTACAAGTCAATCTAGACATTCTTATGTTTGAAGGTAAAATAGATGTGGATGCACTAGATAACCGGCTTAACCTCATTTATTCATACTACTTGATAAATAATTTCTCCAACTAAGAGAAGATTACATTTTCTCTAAATGGTGGGGAATTATTGCACTACACATGAAGAAAATATAAGTTTGGACACATCCGCAAACACATGGAATAGTTTTGTCTAAGCATTTAAATCAGCTTATTATCCTGTTAATAACTATGATTAATAAATACACTAAGTTTTCTCAGTTTTATCAAGGCAAAAAACAATTTGTAAAATAATACATAGATACTTTTCATACCCTAGTGTCCAAACTTGGGATTTTAATTTCATATCAAAATATTGTTATGAGGTATATGTTAGGATTGAGACTGCATATCTATTCATATCTAGATTTACTATCTCCACCATTGGGGAAGCCTAAACATATGCTTGTAAGTTTGAATCAAAGGCTAAGTCCAAAAATAAGATAGAAGATTCAAATTCTTAGAGAAAGCAACAACACTATAAATTCAAACAACCACCAAATAAGCAACAAAAATTTCTAGATGATTAGAATGAGTAGTCTAAGACTCATAAGTTGTATTTAGTTCACAACTCCAACACTCTATCCAACAAGGAATGTCACACTAGGAAAACTCTACTTACACAAATTGAGGCCACTAGTACCATCAATGTAATAACAACAAAGGTAAACAGATCATGGAGTCTAATCCTAGTGCCATGGTCAGTAACAAAATCATCTCTACTACCCCTATGAAACAAAGGATGTTGAAAGATTGTTCCAATCTCAAATGTGGATCATTACCCAACCTGTACACTTACAATGTTGACAAAAAAAGTTGGAATAACTTGATCTCTACTAAAGTAGTTCATAAATTGAACTTGCCTTGGCCACCTCACCCAACATCCATACTCCATTGGATGGTTCACTATGGGTTATGAGAAACGCGTCACTCAACAGTGTCAAGTGGTGTATAACATCATGCCCTTTCAAAATAAAATCCTTTGCGATGTTGATTTATTAGAGGTTTGTGATATTTTATTGGGTCAACCATATCTTTTTCATTGGCGTGTAGTTTATGAAGCAAATCCTAGAAATGTTGTCATAAATGTTAGTGATTTATGATACCCCATACTGAAATTAGTTCCAAAGCTATCGCTCATCAGTACCAAGTAGTGTAAGAAGCTAGTCACATCTAGTATGAAGTTTGTGCTCTTTATGGTGATATCTGAACATGAAAACCCTTGTGGCACTTATAGTTACTGCAGTTCCTCCAACTTGAATGTAGAAAGTTACATTGTTATTAAAGTTAGAAGAATATAAATATGTGTTCTGATTATGATAAGAAGTGCCTACACACTATGTAGTGAAACATACTATTGATATTATCCTTGGACTACCTCTTCCTAATGATTCATTATACCACATATCATTTTTGGAAAATGAAGAGATCAAGAAACATATCCTTGAACTCATGGACAAAGGACATATCAGGGCCAACTCATTGCCTTGTAGTAGATTAATTGTATTTACACCAAAGAAGGATGACATATAAAGGCTCTACACTAAATACAAAATAATCAACAAGATTATAATGAAAAATTGCTATCCCTTTCCACAAATTGAGGATATTTTGGATGAGTGTTATGGTACAAAATATTTCACTAAGATCAACCTCAAGTCTAGGTATGATCAACTTCTTTTTGATCCTATATATGTATGGAAGACAACCTTCAAGGCCAAATAATATTTGTTCGAATGGTTAGTCATACCCTTTGGCTTGACAAATGTCCCAACCACATTCATGTGGATGATAAATGATATCTTGAAGCCATTCACAACTTCATTTTTTATATTTTACCTTGACAACAGCTTGATCTTTATCAAAACATGCGATGAACATTTGTGCCATATAAATCAAGTGATTGACACTTAGAAAAAACAAAAACTATATGCAAACATGGAAAGTGTTCATTTGCCATGTTGTAGATTCAGTATCTAGGATACATTGTGGACACACAAGGGGTACATGTGGACCTAGCCAAGATTGAAGTCATCTAGGATTGGTCACAACCAAATAATCTCAAAAATATGTACACCTTTATGAGATTGGAAAATTTCTTCTAGATATTTGTACTTAGTTTTTATCACGTGACTTGGCCTCTAAACTAAGTTACACATGGTGGCGCTAAACCAGAGTTTAACTGGACTTCCACAAAATAGAAAAAATTCAAGGAATTGAAACACAAACTATGTTGCATCCCAGTACTTGCTTTTTTAGACCTTCAAAAACCATTTGGGTTCGAGACATACACCTTTGACTTTGCATTTGGAGCAATCCTTACTCAACATGGTCACCCAGTTGCTTACCACAATTAAAATTTCATCACACATGTAAAGAACTACCCAACATATGATCGTAATCTTTATGATTTTTATTAGGATTATAAGCATTAGAAGCATTATATCTTGGGTAAGGAGACAATGATCCACATAGGTCACAAGCCACTTCAGTTCTTGCTGACTCAGAACTAATTGTAATAAGAGCAACACATAAGTGGTCTTATTATATTGAACAGTTTCATCTGAACATCAAGCATAAGAAGGGAAGTGCAAACCCTTTTTTGAATGTTTGAGCCATCATCTAGTTCAAAATCTCCTTTTTGAATTTGATGCATGTGGAAATGAAGTCAATGCATGGTCATAATTATATCCATTTGACATGAATTTTATAAATATGTATCAGAATTTGCTTTGCAATAATTTAGTCCCAAATTTTTACTTGCAAGGTGGTCTTCTCTATCATCTTGGGCTTTTGTGCATTCTGCATGAAGCAAAGAGAGAAAAACTACTATGGGAAGCTCATTTCAACAAAATTGTAGGACATTTTAGGATTAAAATGACACTTGTGGTGTTGCAAAAGTATTTTCACTAGCCACATCTCAGGGTTGATGTCTCAAAATACATCAAGTCATGTACCACATGTGCCATAGTAAATCCAAACAACAAGAAGCAAGGTTTATATACACCTTTGTCAGTTCCAAGGAGACCATGGGAATTTGTCTCCATGGAATTTATCCCAGACTACTCTACTACTGAACATGGTAATGACAATTCTCATACCTTGTAAGAAAGCTATATCAAATCTAGAAATAAATCAATTGTATTTACAATATTTCTAGATCAATTTTGGAATCACAAGAACTATCTTGTCTTATACAAACCATAGATTTTTGAGCCATTTCTATAAAACACTTTGGTCTATGCAAGACACAAATCTTAACAAGTCCACCTCTTTCCATCCCTAGACTGATGGATAGATGGAAGTGGTCAGTAAGATGATAGTGCATCTTATAATAGTGTACGATTCGAAGAAGCAACATACTTGGGAAGAAAGCATACATTTAATTTAACACATCTAAAACAGAGCTCTACATAGCTCTACCACACATAGCCATTTTCAGGTTTGTTTAGGTTTCCAACCCTTGGCATCCATTGATGTAATTATCCTATTCCATAAAAAAAAGTTACAACTCCTTCCACTCAAAAGGAAGTTGACAAAGTTGTTCAATTCATTGATCACATTAGACATATTCAACCACATGTACAAACCATTATGAAACATGCATATGTGTAGTACAAGCAACACCATGATAAACATTAAACATCATGTATATTTTACGTTGGTGATCAAGTTTGGTTGCACCTACATAAGGAAAGACTGACCAGACCTTACCATAAGCTTTATCCACTTTGGTATGGGCCCTACACCATCACCAAGCAAGTAGGAGATAATGATTTTGAGCTCAATATTTTGACCTATCTTGGGTTGCATCTAGTCTTCAATGCAAAACTATTGCAATAATACTTTCCACCTTTGTTGAATACTTCAGATACTATGAAAATTTTCTAGCAGGTAGAGATCAATATGAATTGCAGCATTCCAACGAAATCAGATCAAGTCATTGATGCTTGAGTCAAAAGAACACACCAAAAATATATTCCTCTCTTACAGGTGGTCAAAGTAGGTCACGTGCCTTCCCAAGGAAAATGGTTTACAAAAGTTTGGATTGCCATTATGTTACTACATCTTCTTTCACAATTGCATGCAATGGGGACCATTTCTCTTCAAGGCAGGGAAAGTGGTCTAGGAAGATCTGGGCCACTCTATCATACCACATATTATAGTAATTGCATGTATAGAATTTTACTTATGTCAATAGCTATGTCAATGGGTCTTATTTATAAGTATAAAATAATTCATTGTACATCCATTTCTAAGTTACTACACAGTCATGACAATGTCAGTACTGTTACCAACAACCTGCTAGTAATAGTGGTTAATGACATCACTACACTTTGTGGTTATGAAGAGGTTGTTACCAACATTTATAACGGTGCAACCAACACTTCATCTTATTGAATTGTATAATAACAAACACTTCCATTCATTGTAGGCTAGAAATACATAGTGCCAAACTACATAATAGAATAGAGTTGGAAGGCCTCTCACAACATATATGATATCTTAGATTGTACAAAACTTAGAATAATACAACACTGTTGATATAGTTATAATTATGTTGTCACTTTGTTCTTTCCTTATTGTTTTATTTACCATATTGCATTTCATGTTCTCTATTATTCAGTAAATCACTTATGCACATAACCTTTTTAACCCACATTAAGTAGGTTTTCCATAGAACTTTCCCTTAGACCCCAAATCATTGGAGGTGTTGAAGATCCTACAATAAGTGATCCATAAACTAGGTGGATATTCCACACTAAACTTCACCAACACTAATCCTTTATGACAAGTACTATGCTTGTGATAGATGAGTCTTGATCTCTCTTAAATATTTGAGATAATAGGGTAATTACAGAAGTTAAAATATGCAATCAAAGGAAACAAACACATCAAAATAAGAGATATAACACAAGACATCAACTTGGAGAAATTTAATGTGAGGAAACTCTAGCAAGAGTGAAGCCATGCTTCCTCATCTCCACTATGTTCTGCATCTTTCATGTTTTTGTCTTGTTGGGCTTACAATGATACCAACTTTTCAATGACCCCTATACTCATAATAATCTATACACTCTTCAATGGATGAATTGATTACTCAGTAAGAGAGACTATTGAACTCAACCATCTCACCTATGTAATAATTAAATTAGAGGTTATCTGCACTTGATTTACTTGTCTGCACTTTATAGAGTTCCCATTCACTCATTGTGATTCCTCTATTATCAATTACACATCTCGGATCAAATCTATTGAATACACTCAATACTAAGAGAATCCACTTAGACACTCAATGCATACATGATAACTTCTTTCTCTAAACCCTCATGGTATCATACCTTCTTCGAGATCAAACAAGAAGCATAAGAGTTGGAAACTGAAGCCCAAACACTTATTTTTTTGTTAAGCTTCATATGCAATAAATACTTGAAAATTATCATTTTATGCAAGACAAAACTATTGGAGTGGTTATAGATTGCATAGGGGTGGTTAAAAAATCACCACTTAACATTTTAAAACTACTAGGGTGATTGCAAAACTGCCACATAATTAATCAATAGTTTCATAATAATGAAAAGTCCTCTAACTTTTGAAGGCCATAACTTTTGCATACGAACTCAAAATCACATGCCATTTTTTTGAATTTGTATAAATTTTAAAGAGGAACCCAAATATGTACTCTAAATGTACTTTTGATGCCAATAATAAGTTGTTTAAGTCCTTAAAATATAATCTAGCTCATTTTCAAGTCTTGTTGTGTGGCAGATACTTCTTAACCCTTGTTTGATAGTCAATTGTATTACGGACTGAATTGGATGATCTTGTTGATCCAAATTATTGATCAATAAGTGAGCATGAGGAGGATTTTAAAAGCAAATGAAGTTTGATAGAAATGTATAAACCATGCACATTGCTATAACTACTTGACTGCTACTAGTTATGCTCATATGAACCTTTCACCATATACATTTTTGCCTCTTGCAACTTGAATTTCTAATAAATGGCCTCCTGTTCAACATTTTATAACTTGCCCTCCATTTGTGTGAGCTCATTATCATAGTTAGCAACCTTATGAATATGTGTCTCTGTGAGCTGAGTTTATTTTGGAATTAAACCATGTTAGTCTAATAGTTGACTCCTTAATGATACAATCTTGTTGGTATGAGTGTCCTTTGCTTCCTCAAATCAATGTTGATCACACATGGATGGTTGATGCTACAAAGACCGGTATTTGAAGGTATGATCGATGTGTATAAAATTCAACACACTATGCACATGAGAAGTAAAAATATGATTTGGAGTGGGTAACCATTGCTCATGCATCTCAAGGATGTATGTTATTGTCATTAATTATAGACATAGACCTATGTGAACTCTAGATTAAACCCTTCTTGCATGAATTTTTGTATGTAAAATTTGTCATCTAAAATAATCCATATTTATAATGGGCAACTAGTAACATTCAAATCCTAACCATATTAGGAATGACTTGAATGTTTGAACCATGGTGCCATAACACATAAAAACCGAGACAAAATCTCATAGGGGTTAATACTATTTGAACTAGGAAAGAGAAATAGAGTAAGCACACCATGAGCTTGATAATTTATGGGTGAAATATCAAAAGGTCTTGCTTTAGGATAAAACTCTATAACCAATGGAATATCCAAGACTGAATTAACTAGTTCACCTTATTTGTTCAACAAGTCTTCTATCTATTGATCTTCTAATTACTGTCCACCATCCTCTAAGGGTGAATAAATGACTATGACAAACTCAAATGGAGGTACAAATGGCCTAAGGAAACCCGTAAGCTCTTCGAATAATAGATAAATGAGACAAAACTATAAGTGTGAGTTTGGAAACTCATCTATGTCTACCACCATCCTTGCCATCCTCATCTCTATTAAAACCTTTGCCTTCATCATCTTTTGATGTGGGAAACTCTATCGGTTTGATTTTTATTTCCATTTCATGGCATTCAATATTATCTTCATTAGTATCAACTAATGGGATACCACAATGTTTCCAATCAAAAACTAACCACCAACTCAGGTCATACAAATTGTTTAAAGGAAATTCCACCTCTAATGTTGAATTTGAATACACATCTAGAAATATTCCAATGGCATGTTGTGTCTTATAGAATCCCTTGTGCATTAAGGACAACAAATTGTGAATCCAAGTCAACAAAAGTTCCCTCCAATTTTAAATATCACCATGTCATAAGCCGAACATGTGATGTGTCATCCAAATAGAAATATAAGATGCTTGAGTGGCCCTCACAAATGAAGATCAAATCATTTCCAAAAGACACTTCCACTCTTATATGAGGCAAAGTATTATTTATTTATGTTGCGATGTCCCTTTGCCACCATGTGATCTAACTCTTTCGAGATCAAATATAGTCTACATAGATAATGCATAATAGAGTCCTCCTCAGCTTTCTTATTGGTTCATTGACCAACTATCTATAAGATGATATGCCAAACATGCATATGAAATCCTTAGCAATGTTAGTAATATTTACCTCTTTATCCATATATTAGACAAATGAGCATCTACTCCCCAGATGTAGTTGGAAACCATTCAGATCTAGTATAGCTCGAACTCTCTTGCACTAAAGTAGGACATTTTCAATATTTTATCTACCCATATTTTCAATTGTCCTTGAGCCTATTGGCCCAAAATATACATGATTCATGTGTCAATCCCTAGAAGGCTCTTCAAACTAAGCATATCAGGTTTGGGAAACACCTTAGATTTATTTTTTGTTGAGGGTTCATACACTTCCTATTTATTACTGCCCCTTGCTTGGGGCTACCCACTACCAATGATGTTTGCATTGTCTTTGAAACTATGGTAGGCACTAATTAAGGAATTATACAACCTTCCCTAGCCATCCATAATTTCTCAAATGTTGTGTTGAAGACATTCTTATGGCGAACATAGATGAGGCTATGATTGAAGTAGGAGGGATTTTGTTTTTATCTATCATAATTGTTGCTGTAAAAATAAAATTTCTATGTACACTGGGAGATTATGTTCATATGGAAATCAAAATTGAACCCGTCACAATCCATTTAAGGGGTCTAAATCCATCAGATGGATTTAGATAAGTGTGACTTCAAATTTGATCATATTTTTTTTCAATATTATAAATTATTTAAAACAGTTGAAGTTTAATTTTCTTTTGAAAATGATAAAAGAAGGATTACAGTTAAACATGTCTGTCATAAGATATTATAGGTGTTGAATACGTTAATAGTAAATTGAATAGTGGTACAACTAAAAGTAGTGTTGAATGCAGGTAATTATTCATATTGATTTATTTTGTTTTGTCTTTCCTACCACAACTCTAGTCGTAATTGCTTAGTTATATTGATAGTAAATATTAGCGTAGGAAAATATTTTTTATTTATTGCTTTCTTGAAATAAGGAGCCAAGATGATAATGCTGTACCGTGCATTGTAGCATAAAGCATGTATGGATCTCACAATGTTTACCCCTCATCTATTTCACTGCGTTAATATTTGTTATTGTTACTTTTCTATTTGTACTATTTTTTTTTACTAGCAAAAAGAGCGTGAATTTGAGACAACTATTCAAAAGGAAGCATATAGATAAGGAGTGGTGTTTGTTACAATGAATTTTCCCCCTATTATTAGTGTTTCATGCATTTTTGTTCTTACCTTACTTTGTATTTTATTTGATTGCCTTGGTAGGTTATGTCCATGTGGTTAGAAGATTCTGATATAGTACAAGGTTCACGATGTTTCTCATGTCTAGTCTATGAAAATGATTTTTTGGGTGCCATTATGAGGTTGGATCTCATGTAATTTTTCTCTAGTTTTTGCTGCCATTATAAGGTTGAGCCCATGTAGTTAGTTAGTTCTTGATTCCATTATCAGGTCTGCTAATTATTTTTATCTTTTCCTTATTTCAGTGAAGTGGGATTACTTTTGTAAAGCTCATTCAAAGAATCATATAATAAATTAATGTCTTAATAATTTATGTTTTTCAAACGAGTAGACATAATTGATGATTCGTCACATGATAGTTTATTTTATCCTTTTCTAGTTGAATAATTATACCCTGTGTTTTCAAATAGATTAAATTTTTGTTTTTTCAAGTCACCTTTATCTAAAACTATCACTTCATAGTTACATCTCAAGTCAAACTAAATGTAGTTTGCACTTGCTTTAAAATCAATAAATTTAAAATGATCAATGAAATAAGATCCATTGGTTGTGTCTTAAAATGGAGTTTCAAACAAAATATATTTGACATGGTGATTTTTACAATACAAATTGCTTTCATACTTCTAAAAATATAGTTTACATTAATTTGTTTATATTTTAATTTTTATATTTAATTAAGCAATATGTACAGTTATATTTAGGTCAAAAAATTGGAAGCATTTTACAATATTTTTTAGAGAATGAAAGGTTGTCCCATCTGTGCAAATTTCCTAACATGATCCAATGGAAAATATTTTAGGGTTAATATCAAAACTCAAATGGAAAGTACCTCTCAATTTATTGTACAACCAATAACATAATGCTTTATTTATTATATCCATCATCCCAATTTATGGTGAGTCATTACACATCGTCTAAATTGACAAATGAATAAAAATTATGCTAACCTCCCTCTCTATCTTTTTGAGACTCTTTCTTCATAGGTGGGTATTGGCCTTTGGAATGAAACCTCGTAACAATTCATGATAATGCTCTACAGTAACAACAACATGTGTATTTTTTCCCTTAAATTTTTGTTCCTTTTGTAGTATGGAATGGAGATCATTATTAAGCATTAACCTTCATTCATTTGCCTTCACCTAAATCTGAAGCATGCACTTGAAAAAAATTGAACAAGATACCGTCAAACTCGTGGTAGGTAAATCTAATTGGCTTGATGGTGACTTTAGGATTTTCTCAACTAGATATATAATTATGAGGTTTTTTTTTTAAATATTTTAAATTAGGGTTTATTTATTAGCCCAATTTTAAGATTTATATTTTAGACAATCCCCACACCATAACTAAACAAGTATATATATATATGTATGTATGTATATGTATACATATATGTGTGTGTGTGTGTGTGGTGTGTGTACACACACACACACACACACACACACACACACACACACACACACACACACACACACATTTCAATTTTTATCATTGTTCAAGATGTGTTAGTTGAAAGAAGGTAGTATGAGGGGACATGGATGGTTGGATAGCCACTGAAAATGAGTGCATACATGATACTTTTGAGTCCTTGCTTAGACTATGAATTTTATTAGGGCCTAAATAAAATTATCTCAATTTGTAATTATTCATGCCATGTTTCTATCAAATTCATAATTTAAAAAAAGATTTTTCCTTAAATCAAATGAATCCAATGAAAGTAGTGAGGTTTTCTTTCTATGTTAACTTGTGATTTAGGATTATGTTTTGATAATCTTTATTGTTTTAAGGTATAACATTTAAAAAACCTTATTATCTACATTGGTGCACTTAATAAGTTAGTAATGTCCAATTCTGAAATAGTATTATTGGCAAGTTAAGAATAATAGCTAATAATATTTGTATCTAAATTAGTATTATCCACAAGTGAAATTTGGTGCATCTCTAATGAAAAAAGTAGAGGAAGAGAACATGGGAGCAAACATCAGTGAAGCATATTTTTATTTGTGGGCACTAAGCTTTAGACACACATGTATATTATATATACACATGTGTTGCATGTGCACGTGCGTGAAAAATGTATTGGAATTAATGTATAATGTATCTTGTGATTGATTTAAATGAAATGACCCCTACCTACGTTATTATATGCTCAAATATAACCATTCATTTAAAACAATTTGTTATTAATTTTCATGAAGTGTTTATTTGATATATTCTTATCATGTGAACCATAAATATTGATAAAAATTTTCATCTTGGAAGATTTGGTCAAATATATATCATCTACATTGAAATTAGACTAGTCTTTCAATTTTGATAATTGATGGAACTTATAGCATGGGGGAGCATACATCAAGGTGGTCTTATAACCTAGAGTGACAGGGAAACATATACTATAATGTATGTCTAGAGTGTGCATACAAATCAATATATTATATTCTTGGATGCATGATCCAATTTTACTTTATCCATTTTTGTAATTATCATTTATTTTATTATTTTGTATTATGCATTAATTAAATTTGGCCATGCCTTGATTTTTACCGATGGCAGGTCCTTCAATTATACATAGAAATTTGATGTTCATCATATTTATATTCTTAGTTATTTGTCGATACAATTTAAACTTAGAGTAGTTCATTGTGTGTTTGATAGATGTACCATCCAAGTTCTCCAACATGACTACCCCATTCCCTCAAGATTTCTAGGATTTTGAATAGTCCTAGCCACATATATTTTAAACTTACTAGGCTTACTTTATTGAACTAAGGATCTTGATTTAAAATTAATCTATTAGAGGTGTTTATCATCTTATTACTTCTACATTTTTTGCATGAATTTCATTTCCCATTATGTTATTATTTTATGTTCATCTAATTTATTCAACTCAATAAGTCATTATGTGAGGCCCTCCTAATTTCCAAGTTAATTCTCAGTAACGACCCTTAAGTTTGGCACAATATATTCCATCAAACCAGATGTCTCTTGACCATACATCATCTTGAAGGGTGTATGGCTAATGGCTAACTTTTAGTCCATATGATAGGCTCACAACACTGCAGGTAGGCATTCTTCCTAATATACACTCTCTATATTGCACACCTTCTAGATCCTTGATACTAAAGCTGATTAGTGGCTTATGCTTAATGGTTTTCTTGGGTATCATACAAAATCAAGAGTCAATGGAAAATTTGAAACTCTGAAGTCATGAACCAAATCACATGGTTGAAAAAACACTCGTACTAATCACTTGAAATTTCTATCACAATTTTGAATATGGTGACCACTTGATCATATAATTTTTTTCCATACTCTGTGCATTGTTATTAGGAAAGGCTCTAGTTTCATCCCAGTTCATTAAATACTTGGTGGAAACCAAAATGTACTTGCACATGATGAACCATGTCAAATGAAATTCATGCCCCACTATTCAAAACATTCCTCGTCCCTTGGTAGGTGTCAAAACATAACATCCATTATATGGCATCATGGTGCAATGTCGGTCACCAAAATCATGCTAGAAGTTCTTCCTTTGTAGTGAAAAATGTCCCATATGGTCTCTAAATTAACTCCAAATAGTCCTTCATATAGGTCTAGAGTACATCTTATATATATTTCGTCATTACACATCATTGCATGACATTGGTAGGTTCCATCTTATTCAAGAGGTTATTTCCCAAATGGTATGTTTGAGCCTTAAATACACATTCATTCACTCAATAGGATGAAATAGATAGATAATCCTCGATATTATCATACTAGGATGGTGTTGTCCCCCAAAAATATCAGCTATTTTGGGAAAACATTTGAATTATTTTGGTCCTACAGACCAAAATTATCTCTTCCCTTTCCAAAATTTGTCTTGGGCATTCAAATTCCTCATTTTTCAAGCTTTTCAGATATCTATGGACTCTGCAAATAGGCTCATTTATACAAGTTCAACGGGCTTCACGACTTCTGCAGGTGGGTTCAATCAAAAGAATCAGTTTCTAACAATTGGTTATTTTCAGAATTGGTTCATCGCCTTGGTTCAAACAGAAATTTCCATAGGCAAGCATCAGCAACAGGTTCAACGGTTGGTTCATCCTTTGGTTCAACGTCAAATGGTTCAAAGGTGGGTTCAATCAAGCGGTTCAACACTTTGTTTCAACATTTGGTTCATCCACTTTGTTTCAACACTTTGATTCATTCTTTGGTTCAATCAAATGGTTCGTTAGTTGGTTCAAGGCTTTGTTTGAACCGTTGAACCAAAACTTGGTTCAACGGTTGGTTCAACGTCTTGGTTCAATGAAAAGGTTCAAAGCCTTGGTTCAATGGAATGGTTCAAAGCCATGGTTCAATGGAACGGTTCAATAGTTGGTTCATCGCCAAAGTTCAAAGAGTTTCCCGAAGAAGCCCAAAGGCTATTTAAAGACTACCTGAAGGGTAGATACCCTTGCGGGAGGCTCTTCCTGACTCAAAATGGGTCATTTATTAAGGCCCAAAAGGGCAAGTTCAATCCAAAAAAGTGCCAAACAGAAAAGCTAAAAGAGGACAAAGGAATGACGTGCCCGAAAATGTCAAATTCAACACAGTGAACTAGCCATTGATCCTTTGAACATACAGACCAGAATACATTCACAAATTTCAAGGCCAAGACCAGTAGAAAGTAGAGAAGGAACAAAATAGTAAACTAAATCCACGACCCAATTCAATTAACCGAAAAAGGAGGAACGATGAAGATAAGATCAGATCGCCAGGTGGACATTGAAAGTTGAAAACTTTCAATAAGTGCAACTTATTTCCCTGCATTGATAAAATCAAATGGGTAAAATGCCCCTAAGTTCTAGCATGTCTTCTTAACAGATTCCAATGCAAAATGATGTATTTACTATTCCTGAGTCCTTCTTGAAGAGGCTATATAAGGGACTTTCTTCTATTGTAATAAGGATCTTTTTTTTGACAATTAGAACAAAACTCTGCCCAAATTGTAAGGCATTATTGAGACTTTGAGCTCAGATTGCTGATCATATTTTGTTACTAGAATAAGAAAGCAAGTTGTTTTTTAGACTTTGTGCTATAATATCTTTGTTATTGAGGAAATTGTTCTTATGTCTTTTTCTTCAATATATCTTCTGTTTCTTTAATTCAAAAAGCAAAATTAGTGACAACAGTCAAGAAGGTGTCCTAAAGAGTCAACTGTGGAGAGACTTTGTGCCCCCATAATTTCCTTTAGTGTGTTTTCTTTTCATTTCTATGTAAAGGACCTTGAGGTGACTTTGTGCCCTCATTGTCCTTTATATCTTACTCTTGAGCAATCCAGGTGAAGACTTTGTGCTGCATCTCAATTTGCTGGTTATTACATCCTTTGCTACATTTTGTTGTTACTACCAGGAGTATTCTTTTGGTTTGATCAATAGTACTTCTGAAAGAAGAGGAGTATTGTTTGTCATTTCCCCTAAGTTTTTCCTTTGATCCGCACACATCATCTCTGAAGAAAGAGAGATGGATGGTTTGTCCTACCCATGAGTATTATTTTCTGTTTATATATATATATATATATATATATATATATATATATATATAGCATACCTACAGGGAACCTCCCCTTGACGAGAGGAGAGATCAGTGTCTTTTTGATGTGGTAAAACTACACATTTGGATGACTAATCTTCCTACTTTGGCTGATCAAACCTATTTTGTTTATCAGTACGCTGATCGACAAAATATTCGACCAACAGATGGCACGATCAAAATCTGGAATAAGTGAGCATCCATAAAAATATTCATTGACACCTATAGGGGGTTGAGTGTTTAAGCAGGAAAGTTGGTCAATAATCACATGGCTCTTGCCAAGCCTAAAAGTGATCTTAAATAAAAATTGGATAATGGGCTCTTAGGCTAAGTAAAACAATGCCTAGTGATCTATATAGAATGTGAAGGGATTTACCAATAGGTAGTATCAAAACTTTGACACTTCATAAACCATGCCAGGAACTTCTTATTCTATGGTGCTATAATTATTATCAGAGTTAGAAAATAATTAGTTGACAAAGGACATAGGGTGGTCCAACACTCAAGTTCCTACATATGGAAAGGTTCCACCAATAACATAGTTTGAAGAATCAATGTGTACTTGGACTCCTTGTCCTAGTATGGATATACAAGGTAGGTGAACTAATTAGGTATACCTTTATTTATATGAATGCTTGCTCTAGTTTGTTGGATTATATGAGTGGTGCTCTTTTCCTAGTCAGTGTGTTGAAGGGATGACAAACTTGGGAATTGTTTTTGATGAAGATTTGGTAATACTCGACATGGCCCGAGAGTGACCTTATCCTTGTGAAGTCTCTTGGTGCTTCCATTTTGACTCTTAACCTTTCTGATCAAGGTCAGTCTTTAATATGAATTTATAAGAAAATATGGCCAAGATGTTTACCTTGTGGGACCATGAACCTACACTTATTTGGATTCAAATTCAATTTAGTTTCTTGGAAACATCACATACACTACATCGGGGCTTGTAGATGGGAGTCCAGATTGCTATAGATCGAACAATCATCTAGGAAGGATTTTAAGTTACTAGTTACCATATTTTTGAAAATGTGTAGGATAATTTGTTGGAAGGTCGTCAGGGCATTGCATAATTTGGATGACATATGATTGTAAACATATAATCCATCTTACATTATGAAAGTGGTCTTCATTTTTCTTTAGCTATGCTAATATAATTGTACATGGAAAATCATTCCATAAAGGAATAAATTTTGTGCCCAACTTCTTCTTGGATTATAGAATCCATGAATGGAATAGGGAATGGGTCCTTGATATTGATTGTATTCAGAATTATGAGGTCCACACATACCCTAATGTTTTTTGATTCCTTCTACAGATTGACCACTATTGAGGACATCCATTCACTTATTTCCACTTTAAATATAATACCCACATCTTGCATTTTATCAATCATTTCCTTGACCTTAGTAGCAAATTATAGCTCATTTTTAATGCTTCTATCCTTACTAGTTATTGTTTTGGCACTACTAGGATTCAATGTACACACAGTTTACGGGGCACCCCTTTTAGGTCTTTGTATGACAAGGAAAACATGACCCTGTAGTTCACAAATATCTAGAATGTTTTTGCCTTAAATAGTTGGTCCCAATCATCTCCAAACATGATCATTTTTGGATTTCATTTTGATGCTAAATTCACCTTGACATGGTAAGTTCTTTGTATTTTATATCCTCGATGCTCTTGAACTCGTGAGTTAGTTTATCATCTAAATTTGCTTCCTTCACTTTATAATTAGTGATTTTTTGAGGATACATATGAGGATGATGGTTTTGTTGTAGTTTACATCGCCCACTTTAATTTTTGGTTATCAGGGACAGATGTTGACTTGGAAGGATCTAGCATTGCATACCTCATCTTATGGTCCTCTTAATTGTGGTTTTCACCTTCTTCAAGCTCTATGATCTCAAGAAAATTACAAGCATGCTGAAATACCTCAAAATCTTCCATTTTCAAATGGAAAATCCATTGAGGTAGATTTTATTGTCCTTCAAGCACGAATACAACTCCAAGATCTTTTCATCATTCCTTAGTATTTATCTATTGAGTGTTCTTCTTCGGAGGTCCAAAAAATATGATATTGATGAGGCTTCTTCCTCAATAATTGCTTGATTTTTTAAATCTGTCATACTTATGGTCTTTGTTTGTAATAAAGATCAATTTTCTTTTCCAATTATAGTCGGCTTTGGCAGCTATCAACTATCATCGACCCACTAGTTGATCTTAGGAATTATTTTACTGTGAGATGACTATAAAATTTAATATGAAATGTTGGGTGCCAATAATTACCTTTTGAGCCATAATAACTTCTAACAACTTTATACCATTTTGATTGGCACCCACCAAATGGAAAGTTGATGGCCCATTTAGTAGGCTTCCCTAGACGCTTCTAAGTATATATTTGGAAGATCATTCATTCCAGACCTGCCATCCACAATAGTGTTGGTGAGATTACTTCCTAATATTTCCACATGCAAAACTAGGTGCACCATTATAATCTCCATGTCCACACCAATGTCTTGTATGATGACAATGATAACACTCTTGAGTTCTATAATTATTTGCAACAGGGAAACTATGTAAACAAGTACAATGGTATACAAGACTCGACTGGAAAAATGTTATTGGATAAGAGTATACTCGTTACTATACTTGCATGTTTGTGTGACTACCGTCATTCTTCATCCATTTCCATCTCAACTTCCATACTTGTTTTGGTCAATGTTTCCTTCTTCGTTCATGGGTTTGGGTAGTTAATTTTTGTTGCTTGTGCTGTGATGATTTCCATAGCCTCATCCTCAGCGACATCATTCATGTTGACATTTTATTACTTTGTAAAATTACCATCATTATGTTCTTTGGTCTGACACCATCTAATTAGGAATTATTAGGAATTTGTTGTTAGTGTTAACATTAATATTATTAATATGTAAATAATTATAATATTGTGTGTGAGAAAATAATGTGAATGAGTTGTAACTCACATTCGAATAAGGATATAAGAGATATTTAAGATATAGCTTTAGGGATTTTTTGAAATCCGTGATAAGAATTGAATCCTAATATCAAGGAGTGTAATAAACCTATAAATTATAATTGTGAATGAATTGAATAACAAAATAGTGAAGAATATTATTGTTGAAATTGTGTGTAATCTGCACCAATTATTTTGAGTGGTATCAGAGCGTCTTATGTTCCTGAGCAAGATGCTTTAATTGCAAAGGGGCAATTCAATCTTATTGATTGCCCTAAGCATGTGAGGTATTGTTTGTATATATCATTTTTTATTCGCAGTTAAGATAATTAATACGCTTTAATCAGGGAGATTATTTCAAATAGGAAGTAGCTGCTTTTAGTTTGTATAAATTCTTGGAGGTTAAGTGTTGGTGATTCTTTGAAAGATATCCAGAAGAAGAGATCTGATAAGACAAAAGTTAGAGCTGCGCCTGCTAATTCTCCATTCTGCCATCTCTACTTGCAACAATTTGTACATTTTATTTGTAAATATTTGCCTAAATTTGCATTTTCTCCACTGTCGATCTTCAACTCTATGTGCAGTGTGCATTTATAGTGGATCTTTGTGTCCTGCCAAGTTCATGTGTGTTTTTTGTGTAGTCCACGATCAGACCATCTTTTTAGCATACAATTTCTACAACTCCTGCTGTGGTTTTTCAATTACTCGGATGGAGTTTAACAAGTCTGATTTGATCATCATGTGGATCGTAATTTTTTTGCTATCATTCTCCATCTCTGATATTCTCTGCTATATGCATTGAAGTATCCAACGTGCTCATCGATGTCATAAAGCAATAGTATGTTAAGCTTTTTTTTATTATAGTTTATTTTGCATAGATTTTATAGTGTTGTGTTAGGCGGACGATAGTGTAGAAGAGTAAAGTTTGGTTATCTTTGTTATATTGTTTGTTGAGGTCAATATGGTTTAGTTTATGTTGTGGTTCTCTTATAGTCTAAAGTTTGTGATATTAGTTTTTAATAAGTGATTTATTCCAAGTTTTCAAATAAGTGGGCATTTGTTTGGTTTCTAAAATAGAAACATTTTTTTCGTTGTAAAGGAAACATAGTTGTGTCATTTTAAAGTAGTCATCAAAAGTTATCGGAGTAGTTTTATTGTTAAAGTCAGAGATAGAGTCAAAGTGTAAAAAAATATAAAAAATTGTTGTAATTTTAACTAGATGCATTCTTATTTGTACGTGTTGTCCATATTGTGTAGGGAGAGAAATTTAAAACTGAGCTTCAAAGATAAATTTTATAAGTATTGGTTTATATGAGGATGGAGGAAATAGAGGTTGGAGAACTTTCAACTCCTCTTTTTAGTCACTAGCAATGGGGCCACTTTATGTATTAGTGGGATGTTTGTTCATATTTTTCCTTTTAGTGTTTTCATGTTTCTATCGTGCGTCGAACAAAACCTTTCAACAAAATTTGGGAAAGATTCATATTCCAAAGAAGTGCAATTTTCAAGGGGAGAAGACTGAGATTCAAGGTAAATTCGACATGGATGGTTGTCTAGATAGTTCTGTGCTCCAAGAATTTGGAGAATTCACAATTCAAAAACCCAAGGAATGGGAATGGTCCCATCGAATTCGGTTCATAGTAATGCCTTCACAAGGGTAAAGAGATAACTTTATGGAGTTATACTTGGTCCAAGTAATGTTTTTAGAGAACATCATCAACAAGATATGTTTGTCTTTTCCCATGTTTGCACTAAGGGGGGAATATTAGGAATTTGTTGTTAGTGCTTACATTAATATTATTAATATGTGAGTAATTATATTATTATGTGTGAGAAAATAATTTAAGTGAGTTTTAACTCATGTTAGAATAAGAATATGAGAGATATGTGGGATACAGTTTGATATTAGGTAAGTTGAAGGATTTTGGGGATCCATGATAAGGTTTGAATCCTAATATCAAGGATTGTAATAAAGTTATAAATTATAATCCTTGTTCAAGAGTAAGATATCCCAAATGAATTAAATAGTTAAGTAGTGAAGAATATTATTAAGTGTTGAAATTGTGTATAATCTGCAACAACTCTTATTGAGAGCTCCATGGTGTTTTGATTAGTAAGGAAATATCTTTAGAAATGGTTGGCCCTCATTCCATTTTTGACACTGTATGATTGGCTAACCTTAACATGTGAATATCACTTATATCCATATTATTCTAACACCTATTTTTTATTTATTTGGTTATGTTACCAGCTAAGGTATGCACCCTTATTCATATGAGGTTTCATCAAGGTGGTAGGTGTTGTCAATGGTTATCCTTTAGATATCTCAGGTACCTTATTTTGTTAAGTGATATGTGCAATCTTAATCCAAAATGTAGATCTAGTTTACTATTCATCAAAATCATTCCACTATAATCAATTATGTAATTCATATGTGTAAAATACTATATAAGACATCTATTCAAGTTTGTTCATGTAAAGTGAACTTTTTAGCTAAGTTGTAATGGCATAATCAATGTTGGGATGGCTTGAATATTCTTGTATTGATAAAGTCAGTAGCCTATAGCCTTATATGCCCAAGGCAAAAGGGCATAAATACATCCTTTATGGAAGGCATATGACATCAAAAAAGTAAGTGAAAAGTCTTGATGTTAGATTCACATTTGGGTTTACAAGTTTGGGTCCTTGTTCATGTTATCTCTTTATTTCCTAGCTCATTTTGGTTGTCACATTTATCTATTGGATCATTATGGAGTGTTTGAAAAGTGCAAATCAATCTTGTGTGCAAGTTTTGTTTAGTGTATTTATAAGGCTTTGTCCATAAAGGTTATGTTTGACAATGCTTTGTACCTTTGATGAATTACACAATGAAAGGGGGGTGTAATCACCTCACTCACTAGAGTTTTTCCCACATTAGACTTCTCCAAGTCATATCTTATGTTAATATTATGCTTTGTCTTAGTTTATGATTCCTTCTTATGTTCATTATGTTGTACATTTCATTCCAACACTTGTTTATCTCTATTTTAGCATTGTAATTATTGTAGATAGTCACCCATCAATCATTTGTTGAGCTGAAGAAAGGTGTAGACATCAAAGTAACCAACCAATGCAAAATGAGGTTTGGTATTAATGAAAATTTCATTGATGAAGTTATAGTGATTTTGTGCATCTTGATGTGTGCGATGTAGTGTTTGGTAGCCATTATTTATATATTTGGGATTCTATATTCATAAGAATAGAAAATAAATATTGTTTAGTAAAGGATGGAAATATACACATCATTTTAGCCTACAAAGGTACAAAGAAATATAAAATTAAATTTGGTATTAATGCACATTTCAATGATGAAGTTATAGTGGATGTTGTGCCTCTTGATGTATGTGGTGTAATGTTTGGCAACCATTATTTGTATATCCAAGATGTTTTCTTCATGACGAGAGCCAATCAATGCCATTTAGTAAAGTATGGAAAGAGATACATCATTTCAACCTAAAAAGGTACCAAGAAATATAAAATTAAGTTTGGTATTATTGCACATTTCATGATGAAGCTTTAATGGATGTTGTACCTCTTGATGTGTGTGGTGTAGTGTTTGGAAGCTAATATTTGTATATTTGGGATGCTTTCTTCATGAAGAGAGATAATCAATACCATTTGTTAAAGGATTGAAAGAAACACATCATTTCAATCTACAAATGTGATTCTAAAATTTCTTTGGTGAGTGCATCTCAAACTAAAAGGATTATTAATGTAAGTGGTAGTTTATTTACTTATTTTGAGAGATATTCAAGATAAATAAGTTACTACATAGAACTTCATGCAACATGTTTACTAACAAAGAACATAAGCATATGGGAGAGTTGGTACAACAGTTCAAGGGATACTTTCATGATCCCACAGGGTTGCCACTTGTGAGACTTATTGAGCATGAAATTCAATTACTACCAGATAGTCTACTTACAAATATCAAGTTATATTGGAAGTCCATGAAGGACAATAATGAGGTAAAATAAAAATTATAGTCTTTAATTAAATAAGGTGTAATCCATTCTAATACTTCCCCATGTAGTTATCCTATTATTTTATTACTTAATAAAGATTATTCATGGAGTATGTGTGTTGATTATAGAGCACTTAACAAAATAACTATCAAGAATAGTTACCATTTTTCATAGATTGATGATCTTATAGATTAACTTTAGCATGTGAAGTATTTTACTAATATTTATTTGAAATCCTAGTTTCACCAAGTGAGATTTAGAGAAGATGACATTTGGAATACAATATTCAAGACAAGGCAAGGGTTGCATGAATGGTTGGTTCTACCTATTGGGATACACAATGCATTTGCTACCTTTATGTGATTGATGGATGAGATAATGAGGCTATGTATTGATTCCTTTGTCATTGTGTATTTGGATGATATTATTATTTAAAAAAAAAACTTTTTATGAGCATATTGATAATTTAAAATTGGTTTTTAAAGTTTTGAAAGAAAAAAAATAGTGTTGAATGAGAATAAATGTGAGTTTGCTCAATAATCACTTGTTTACTTGGGGCATGTGCTTGGATATAGGAAATTAGTTGTAGACATACAAATTCTGACACCCTAATGTTGTTATTTCTTATCATCATCTAATTTGATAATTTATGCACTAATATCACTAACCCCTAATTTTATCCCATTACACCTTAACAAAAACTAATTCCATTTTGAACCTAATTTGTTCGTCATTACATCCCTATTCCTATCATCCATTCTAATCCCTAATTGTACAGTCATCCATAACTCTAATCCATTCATCAATATGTCACTACTCAATCCTCTCGAACAATCTTGATGTAGAGGCTTTAATACCACCTGATGTAGGGGGATGCATACTTGTCTCATTCATTTACTTGGATCTGATTTCTTTATTTTTATCCTTCTCTGATATCTAATTTCTTATCTTTAACAAGTGCTCTGCTCCTCTCTTAATACCCTTAATCACTTTTAGCTTCCATGAGACTCATAAGCCTCCTTGATTTCATAGTCCTCTTATCTCTCTCTTGAAAACATCACCCTTCATCTCTTAACCTTAACTCTACACTCTCTTACCTTTACTTTGATTTATTACAACCCAACTTATCTTCATCTCTTAACCTTAACTTTACACTCTCTTACCTTTACTTTGATTTATTACAACCTAACTTATCTTCTCTCACTCTCCACTAGGCCTATTTAGGCTCAATTCACTTGTATTAGGTCTCTATATCTAGACCTCCTTGAGCATGCAACCTATTATCCTTTATTTCTTCCTCATCCTCCTTAGTGCAAACTCCATTATTTTAAACCCAAATTACAGGAATTCAATCCATGTCTCATCCAATTGATCCACTTTTTCTTCCTTTAAGCATAGTTTCTTCTAGCCCTATTTTTGCATAAAGCTTGTTGTTTGAATAAAATATAGATGTGTTCTTATTGAGGTGGGAAATTATCCATCTAAGGACATAATATCTTTATAAAGATAATTTGATGACCTTTCCATAGATGGATGACCTTTGAAGGCTTTTAAGCTTGAAAATTTAATAATGTTTTGTGACCCAGAAAACCAAGGATGGTAATCACCCATAAGCTTAGAATTTAAGATTGTATAGAGTTAAATGAAATATATGAATATTATATACATATTTGATGGATTAAAACAATATACACAAAGAGTAGTGTTTTATTTTTGGAAATTATGATAGCACAAAATTTGACTTTGATAATTAAAATAAATAACAAGTATTATGAACATAATGAATGACATCTATTTTAATGAATCTTTACGATAATAATATAATAAGATGATTAAATATTGTCGAAGTAAGAGTACCCTTAAATTATTCATATTGTATTATCTATTGAAATGTAAAATAGATTAAGATGTAGATTATTTTAAAAGATTATTGTGAGCCAATTAATTTAAGAGGAATTTGCTAGCATAATGTTGATATACCTTATTCACTCTCTAGTGCAAGACAAGTATTTATTAAAATTGAAATAGATTCAATAAATGCATATTTTTTTAATGTCAAAACCTATTATGAAATACTAATTATTTCTTCCATGAAAATGAATCTCACCTCTGCTTTTCCGATTATATTTTTCTTTAGGGCATATGTTGAGTAATCAAATTTTAGTCATATTCATCTTGGATGTTACGTGGAGAAATAATACTCTCCTTCTTATGCCTTGTGTTTTGTGGTGTTTACAATATAAGAGGACATTTTTTAAATAATTGGTCTTACCAAAAGTTATATTTTACTGCTCCGTATAAGTTAAAAAATAATTCATATATGATTCTACATGATTTAAAAATTTGAACTAATTACCCGTTCCTCAAAATACGTTCATGATTCATTTGTGTTTATGGGATAGAATAACATTCCTTGTTAATTTATAATGCTTGAATATTCTCTTGAAATGATTTCTTACTCATAAAAATAAATTGGTACGCATGTTAAGTTATTTTGTGGTGAAATAGGACCAAACATGCTCAACATTTCAGAAAGTCTTGTTGAATGGATTAAAATGAAATAGGACTTTATTCATGTTGAAAATTCTAACTTAATGGTCAATTTTGATAAATGTTATATACAATAACTTGGGATTGATAATATTCTATTTAATTAATTGAAACATTAAATATTATATAAAATCTCTCTAAATCTATATTGATAATATTCTGTTGACTTGGTTGATACATTAAACCATGTATAAATTCTCTCTAAATCTATATCACAGTAAATGAATAATACATGTTAAATTGCTGATGTTAACAATAAACAATGCTACTAATATTTTTCAATAATGAGGTTGTGTTCAAATGAATAACATTTCATCTTGTACTAGTGGTTGAAGACTCTATTTGAGAATAATAATAAAATAGGCCTTCATTCAAATCATGACCTAATTTTTAGTTGTGGCATGTACATTTGTTAAAGACCGAGGAAAGAATTTCAATATTTGTAATTGACTATACATCTTGATTAGATCGTTAAAATTGAACTAGAAAACCCTTATAATAGTATATAACTAATATTACCTTCCTAAATAGGAAATTATGTTCAATTATTATTCTTCTTTTGCATGATTTCAATCAAGATTATATGTAGAAACCTAAGTCCCAACCCTGGTAAATTATTTATAGATCAATAATTTTGGTTGTTATCTTGTTTATATAGATATAAAATGTGACTTCTTGTTCTTATAATACCTTGAACAAGGTATTTTGTAGAATTAATGAGGTATAATAATTGTTGTGGTAAACTTAAAATATTGAGTGATAAAAATTAGATTATTATCTTGGAAGGTAGTACTCATTTCCTTCTCATTAAAATAAAGGAAATGCTCAAGTTTTGGATTCTCCACTACATTGAGGGTACTTATAGTTTTGGGATTAACTATAGAGTAGGCATCAACATTAACTTAATTGGTATTACAAATTCACATTAGGCTGACAATATTTAGAATCATAAGTCTACTTTAACCTATAATTTCTCCCTTGGTTCAGATCTGATTAGTTGGTCAAGCAAGAAGCATATTTATATTCTATAGAGGTAGAATAAAAAAGAGTGATTAATTTTTACTCCAAGGCTATTTGGATTCAAATGATTTTCATTGAGTTTGGCATCTAGTTTGATGACCAACTGTCATCTACTATGACAACCAAAGCACAATCTAGATCTATAGCAATTCAACCCTCCATCAATGGACCAAACATATTGAGATTCACATGCATTTCATTTGGGAGTTCATCCATGAGCAAGTCATTTATCTCTACTACATCCAAATAACAGAGAAAATTATTGATATATTCACCAAACCCTTCACTAAGAGAAATCATCTTCATTTATGATCTCTTCTTGCGTTTATGTCAAATCTAGCATCCTCATATAGGGGGAATTTATATGTACTTATGTACCTCATTAGGACTTTGTGTGAGGACCCAACTCTACTACCCACCTAAACTACACTTAAGGGGGTGTTAGTGTAGGTTTTTTTTTCCATTTAATGGTTTTTCCATATATATGTTTAGTTAGCTTGTTTAGGCATCTTTTTACATCATTATGAAAGATAATCCCAAATTCATCAGGAAGTGGGGACATGTTTATCTTTCACATATATAATGTACCTTCATAAATATTTTATGGCTAATGATCTAATGCTAATATTTCAATGTTTCAATTGTTTAACAATTACTTCTTTCAAGCTCATGTTTGATTTTACTACTACACACAGGTAGGTTATTTATGTATTCAACCATATCCAGTAGATCCTTGATTGTGTCTCACTCTGATAGAACCCTAATTGACATTAGATGATCAAAATTCATTATAAGGGGCATAATTGGCCCCAATTATCTACTAAATTAAACCAATTAGTCGATCAATTTAATATGTTATATGGGGCTCAATTGGCCCATGCAAGCCCCATAAAATGTGATATGGGGATCACTTAGTACCGCATGAGTCTGTGATTAAACCAAATGTGTCCCTATATGAATATATAGAGTGATTGGATTAATCATGAACTAAATGGAATCCACATGATCCCAAAATCACATTTTATAGTCAAAATTAACTTTATGGGGCTCAATTGGCCCATGCAATACCCATAAACCTATTAGTGATAATGTAATGTGATATAGGGTTTGGTTGGCCTTGATTTGGTCCATGATTGAATCAAGTAATAATTTTATAAAATTATATATGTAATTAAGGCATATAAATCCTCATGAACATAATTTTGATTATAAAATATGATGTGGAGTTCATTTTGTTCATTTTCCCAACTAAAACTATGATTGAGTAAAAATATGACCCTATGTGAATGAATCAAGTGATTGGTTTAATCATAGACTCAATTTGTGCCATGATAGTCCAAAATCACATTGGATAATCAAAAATAGGTTCACTGGGCTCAATTGGATGATTTGAGACCTGAGAACCTATTTATAACTGTGGTATGATTTGGGGCTTACTTTACCCTGATTAAAACTTTGATTGATCCTAGATAGGATCACTAGTTTCAATGAATTACTTTATTGGTTTAGAATAGTACACAACTAGGGCCAATCAAGCCCCAATTGATACTCAATGGTCACAATTGATTGAACATGGCTCAATTGGACCCAATTACATATTAAATTGAGATATGATTGACATTTTATGCCCAAAATTTATTTTATGGGGTGTGATTGGCCATAATTTCATACTAGATGAAACAAATTACTCAATTGGTTCAATATAGTACATAATTAAGTCCATTTGAGTCCCAATTGACATTAGATGGCCCTAATTGGCTACACAGGGCACACTTAGTTGTAATTGCATATCATATTTAAAAAATAACTCAAAATTATTTTATAATAAATTTATGGAATGGATTTGTGTGTTGAATCTAGTGCTTCATTTTTTATTCTTGTTCTCATTCTATAAGGATACTTGCCAAAAACCATGAAACCTAGATTATGTGTTCATCATTTGGCATCAGAGCTTTGTTTCATCACTGGGATAGAGTATGCATAAAAGAGACTCAAGTGGAGTCTATTGGCAAGCTATAGAAGATTTTTTTTTCACTATTGGAATAATGGTACACTGAAAAAATGTTGTTCAAAGAGGGGAAAGAGGGAGAGGACCTCATGTGGGTGAATTGGCAAAGATGATGAGAGTAATGCAGGCAAGACTAGATGAAACATAGTAAACACAAAAGAGAGTTACTCATGGTGATGATGCAAGTGAAGATGAATAAGCTCAATAATTTGGGCTTGAGAATGTGGAAAATGTGGCTGAGGCAAGGTTTTTTAGATCTATATAAATAATTGGTAGTAAACCAATAATTGATACATAATGCTACAATGGTAGTTTGAATCTTGAAGAGCTCGTGGACTGGATAATAGAGATGTAGAAATAATTCATATCTATGAATCTATAGAGGAGTATAATAAAGTTAAATATACATGCAAAAATCTAAAAGGTCATGCCTCATTGTGGTGGGACAATGTGTAGGCTAAAAGAAAATAAAAAAATAAGGAGAAAATCAGGTCATGGGATAGAATGATATCAAAAGTGAGGATAATTTTTTTGCCCATGGACTATAAATTGACTATTAAAAAAATTAAAGAATGTGAGGCAAAAGGAGACAAGTGTAAAATATCAAACTAAAGATTTATATAGATTCACAATATGAAAGGGGACATGATGAGGATGATTTTTAAAAAATGGCAAGGTATTTGAATGGATTGTACTTTGCTATTCAAGATGAACTTAGTTTTTTGAACCTATGACCCATAAAGGAAACCTATCAAAGTAAATTGAATGTGGAAGAGAATCTGATAAGGAGGAAACAAAAAAAATCTAGAGGTAGAGGACAATTTTTGAGAGGATGAGTATATAACAATGATACTTAAACTACTTTCTGACATGCATAAATTCTTTGTCTATAAGTACCCTACATTTGGGGGTAGATACACTCCATCCCAACCCTACACATCATATATCATCTCTCCATCTAAATCTAGCCATCTTAAACCATCCCTAACATCCCTATCCATACCATCCATACCATCCTTATCCATTCAATCCTAAACCACCCTTCCTTGCCTTATCCATCCAATCTTCACCATCCTAAACCATATTTTTACAATAACAATCATGTCCATCTTTATTCCCATTGTTTACCTTGATAAGAACATGGAAGAGTATTTGAGACATATTTTGGAAAAATCTTGGTATATTTGAGCACATTTTAGCACAAACATCAAAAAAATCATGTGGATAATTAGACACACAATTCTTATGTAATGTAGTCCTCGAAGATCACATCTTGAATCTTTACACCATTCCATCCACTACCATTCCAATTTTTGTTGCTATAACAAGTTTTCCATTTTGTTCATAGTTTCATTATTTATCTAAAATACAAAATTCCAATAATTTAAAAATAATATATTTTTTTAAAAATTCAAAAATAATAGCCAAGTCCCAAATCCTCAAAAAATCACTTGTCTTGTACTTAGTCCTAATATACTACTTGTTCAAATTAAAAAAAACTCATTACAACTTCATTAGGGTATATCTTTCCCACTTCAAGTCCCATAACATTTTTGGGATATATCATTCATAAATCCAACCCCATCACATATATCATTGTTTGGGGTAAACCGAATCTTACAACTTTATCAGGATACATCATTCCCAATCCTATCACTATCATCGATAAAAAAATTAAGCATTTTAACTTTATAAAGGACAAAACATAAATTTATTTTGTACATGTTTTTGTTGCTTGCTTATTATTCATTGTTTGTGTTTTCTTATTTTTTTAGTATATGGCAATCCTACTACATTTGGAAACAATGTCATCATGGTTTTTTGTAACATGGTGCATCCTATCATATGTTCTATAAAAACTAAATATGCTCAAAAATTTGGAAATATATGAAATAATAGCACCATGTTTCATCACTTATTCAATATACATAATTAGTTAATTATTTAATTTATGTTTTCCCATCCAAACAATCAAACAAATCCAAGTCATCAGGGTATATCATTCCCCCATCAAATCCTACAATTTTTTTGGGATATATAGTTCCCAAATCCAACCCCCTCACATTTATCATTTCTTAGGGCACATCAAAGGTCATAATTTTATCAATATGTATCCTTACCAATCCAATCCCATTGCATACATCAATGCTTGTGGAAAATCAAAATAAATCACAACATGCAAGCCTTAGATCAAGTGAATTAAACTCATCCATCCATAACATCTATATCCATGATATTACCATGTGGCATGATACCAATAATTCCAAACTCCTCTTTCTTCACCCCCATCCCTCATTTTTAATCCTCATTCTTCCATTTCAACCATTCTTTTCATTTTGATAGGCCATCTATGTCTTTCATTCCCATGTGCCCTCTCGAGGGAACATCATATGTAACCAAATCATACCTCAATTTTATCTATATCCCTAACCATTGTGCCACTAGGGACATTTTATTGTGCTCATTTTTCTTCTTTATATTCTTTTAAATGATGCCACTTCTTCTAGATTTAACACCCTTTCAAAGAAGGGCAAAATGTGGACATCCTAATTCCACCACCATGGTGTCGATATTGTGCATCACCATCTAATATGATAATTTATACACTAATGTCACTAAACCTTAATTATATATCATTACACCTTAAAAAATCCTAATTCCATTCCAAAACAAATTCACTCATCATTACATCCCTAATGCTATCATCCATTGTAAAGAGTCTAATTCTCCCATCATCCATAAATACAATCTTATCATTAATATGCCCTTAGCCAATCCAATGTAACACTTTCATCACCACCAATCAATTAATCACATTATCATAACACTATCATTGACCTTACCCTATCCCAAAAAAATGAAATGATAGATCAGCCAACTAAATAATCATTATTAGTTAGATGGTTAGTTCTAATAATAAAATCCCTGCACATCCAAAATATAAAAATAAAATAAAAATCAATAAATTACATCACCAATAACAAATAAAATTCCCAAATACCAAGTCAAAAAACATATCTAATCAACCCCATCCCTCATCAATCAAGCTCATACCTTTTCGACCTCTCTCATTTAATAGCCAATCATCCTTATTGAATCAGGATCTTGACTCAAAGCCATCCATCTATTTCAAATCAAACCTAACCATCCATTTACCCTATAAATAATCTATAAATTGAACCCTCTTCCCTCATTTATAGCAAGCTTCAAGAAACTAAGGAGACCTTGTCCATTTAACAAGCCAACCAACTGAGCCTAAGGACATCATGCTAGTTTGAGAGCAAGTCATCCAAGGCATCCTCTCATCCAATGAATAAATATTCATCACTCTAAGGAGATGTGCTACCTGAATGCTTGAACACATCTAATGAGCAACCACCTCATCTACAAATCCAAGCAAATCTACAAAAAAAGAGGTCTTCACGATAAGTGGAGGTATAATATTCTTGATTAGATTAATTTTAAGTATTTGTTTAATTTAGAGAATAAATTTGATGTTATTTTGAGTTTCTATCTTCATAGCTCTAACTTTTGAATGTGGACATTTTTGGGCATCATCTATAGAAAAATCATACATCTATTTCATCCACATCTCTAACCATCATGCCATTAGGGGCATGTTTATACACACTTTGTTATTCTTATATATTATTTAAAACACTACTAGTTCTTCTAGTTGTATATCCCTTTCAAAGAGGGAAAAATGTAGACACCTCAATTCTGCCACCCTGATGCCATTATTGTTCATTGTCATTCATCTAAATTTTTTTGCATGAATATCACTAAATCTTATTGTTCATTGTCATTCAATATAGTTTTTTTTCACTAATATCATTGCATCCCTCATCCAATTATCCATTCTAAACCCCAATTATCCTATCATCCATAACTCTAATCCCATCATCAATATATCCCTAGCCAATCTGCTCTAACACTTTCATCATGCCAATCAATTAATCACATTATCCTAATTCTATCATTAATCTTACCTTATCCCCCCAAAGTTAAACACTGGATTGGTCAACTAATTAATAATTATTAGTTAGATGATTAGTCATAATAATAAAATCTATGAACATCTAAAATATAAACATAAAATAAAATCAATAAATCACATCAACAATCACAAATAAAATCCCCAAATCCCAAGTCAAAAAGAAAATATAATCAAACCCATCCTTCATCAATCAATCCCATACCTTTCCAACCTTTATAATTTAATAGCCAACCCCTCTCACTAAATGAGGATGTTAACTCAAATCTATCCATCCATTTAAAATCAAATCTAACCATCCATTTACCGCATAAAAATATATATATTGAACCCTCCTCCCTCATTTATAATAAGCTTAAAGAGACTAAGGAGACCCTATCCATTAAGCAAGCAAGCCAAATGAGCCTAAGGAGATCATGTTAGTCTGAGTTCAAATCATCCAAGTCATCCTCTCATCTAATCAAGCAATATTCATCACCCTAAGGGGACATGATGTTGGAATGCTTGCATGTGTCCAATTGAGAAACCACATAATCTAAAAATCCATGAAAATATACACAAACTGAGGTATTTGTGGTAAGTTGAGGGATAATATTATTTCTTAGCTCAATATTAAGTATTTATGAATATTATTTTGATTTTCCATTTTCATAAATCTAATTTTTACATGTGTACACTCTTGGGTATCATCTCTAACAAAATCATCACTTAATTTCATCCATATCTCTAACCATCATGCCACTACGAGAATATTCTTGGGTATATTTTTATTCTTATACATTCTTTGAAATGACAACTTCTTTTGGTCACAATACCCTTTTAAAGAGGGGAAACATGTATATATCCCAACTCTCTCACCCTGGTGTTGTTATTACTCATCGTCATCCAATCTACTAATTTGGCACTAATATCACTGAACCCTAAATCTATCCCATTACACCTTGAAAATAACTTATTCCATTCCAAACCTAATTCAAATTTCATTACATCCTTAATCTTATAATCCATTCTAAACCCTAATTATCCTATCATCTAGAATTGTAGTCTTGTAGTCAATATGTCCCTAGACAATCTGCTCTAACACTTTCATCGCTCTCAATTCACTTAATCATATTATCCTAATTTTATAATTTAAAATACCCAATCCCACTAAAATCAAACACCATATTGGTCAACTAATTAATTATTATTAGTTCTATTATTAGTCCTAATAATAAAATCCATGCACAGTCAAAATATAACAATAAAATAAAATCAATAAATCACATCACCAATCACAAATCAAATCCTCAATTACCAAGTCAAAAAATAAATATAATCAAACTCATCCCTCATCAATAAAGCACATACCTTTCTAACCTCTCTTATTTAGTATCCAAACTTGCTCATTAAATGAGGATGTTGACTCAAATCTAGACATCCCTTTCAAATCAAGTCTAACCATCCATTTACCCCATAAAAAATATATGAAATGAACCCTCCTGCCTCATTTTTAACAAGATTAAAAAATCATAAGGAGACCTTATCCATTTAACAATTTTTTTTTTTAATATCCTAATGACACCATACCCTTTTAGAAATAAAGCTAATTGAGCTTAAGGAGATCATGTTAGTTTCAGATCAAGTCATCCAAGTCATCCTCTCATCCAATCAAAAAATATTCATCACTCTAAGGGGACATGTTGTTGGAATGATTTCATGCATCAGATTGAGAAACCACATCATTTAAACATATGAGAAAATCTAAAAAATAAGGAGGTATTTGAAGTAAGTAGAGGTATAATCTTCCTTAGCTTAATATTAAATATTTATCCTTAATTTAGAGCAATAGTTTGAGTTATTTTGAGTTTATATTTGCATAGCTATAAATTTTTCATGTGTACATTCTTGGGCATCATATCTAACCAAATCATCCCTTAATTTCATACATATCCCTAACTATCATGCCATTAGGGGCATCTTCTGGTGCCCATTTTTCTTCTTCTACATTTTAAAAAAGCCTATCACTTTTTCCAATCATAACACCCTTTTAAAGAGGGAAAAATGTAGACATCCCAATTTCACCACCCCAGTGTCATTATTTCTCATTGTCATAAGATCCACTAATTTCCACACTAATATCACCAAAACCTTATTCTATACCATTATGTTAGATAACCTAGTCCTTAGTTGAGCTAGACCTAACACAACTCCAACTAAGGATGGTGCAAGAGTCTGTGGAATGAAGCAACAATGTCAATGAGGAAAACATGGTCACCATATACATGCACAAACCAAGTCTATCAAATGAAAGTGATTTTAGATAAATATATTTCCATTAAGAAGATTAATTAGGATTTTATTAGCTACTCATGAAAGTTATAGACCTAGAATCAGATAGCTTCGAATAAAAAAAGTCTAACCTAAAAAACTAAAAAATGTTAAAAAATAAATGGGCATAATCTCTCTAATCCTAAAAAGATCAACCCTTATTAAAAAAATGAGCTAATCCTATATAAAAATAAATCTATGGAATTTCAAATTCATCCCACTATAGGGGTTATTATAAATAATTAATCATATGGGGTTATTTGGGTGCGATTGAGATTTTGATTGAACCAAAATGTTTTATTATATGAAATAACCTAGCACAATTGGTTCAATAAAGCAATAATTTATTGGAAAAGGAGATCAAAATCACATTCTATAATTATAAATAGGTTCACATGGCTTGATTGACCCATTCAATCATTATAATGAATCTATTTATAATTATACAATGTGATATGGGGATTAACTGGCCTCGATTGAGTCCAAAATTAAACTAATTGCTTGTTTCATTAAATCATGATGCAATTGGGATATACCCATCCATGTGAATCTAATTTTAACTATACAATTTTTTATAGGGATCATTTCACTTTGATTTAGTCCTTAGTCCTTTATTGAGGCAATATGTATTACTTTTTTAATGAATTGAGTGATCGGGTGAATGTATGCCTAGATTTAGTCCATGATTGAACCAAAATGTTTCCCTATGTGAATGGATAGAGATACTGGTCTAATAAAATAATTATTTTTGGCCAAGTGACACCCAAATAACATTATATAGTAAAAAATAGGTTCATTGGCTTGATTGGCCCATTCAAGCCTCATGAACCTATTTGTGACTATATAGTGTGATTTCATGATCACTTGGCCTTGATAATTTTTTTGATTAAACTACTTATACTATAGATAAAATGATATGCATTGAGATCACATGGACTAGATGAATAAATTTCTTACATGGGGTGTAGTTAATCACAATTACATACAAGATTGACCCAATTAGTGATTGGTTCAACAAGGTAATTAGTTAGGACCAATCGAGACCTAATTAAAATTATATGGTTGTAATTTGTTTCATGGTACATACTTAGTCCTAATTATGTACAATATTAAATTAAATACTTGATTGATTCATTGTGGCACATAATTGGGGCCATCGATCCTTGATTGATATTAATGGTCTTAATTCATTACATGGAATGTAGTTGACATACAATACATAACATATAGGCCTTGTGATTCTATTTATGACTAAATAATGTGATTATGGGACCACTTAGACTTGATTGAGTATGTGATTGAAATAATCAGCTGATTCATTCACACAATGTCACATTTTGGTTTAATCATAAACTCAATCCAACCCAATAAGCCCCATATCACATTGTACAATGGAAACTAGCTTCATATCGCTTGATATTCCCCCATTTCATATTTTATTGAATGAAATGAGTGATTAGTTAAACCAAAATATTAATTGGGAACAAGTGAGCCCTAATTCATATTATGTAGGCAAAATTACATTCATGGGGACTGACTAGTCCTTTCAAGACTTATGAACATACCTGCGACTATAAAATGCAATATAGGACTCATTTGACACTGATTAAGTCCATAATTGAACCAATCACTAATTTTATTTAGTCATATATGTAATTAAGGCCTATCAAGCCATGTGAACCCATTGTGATTATTAGATTAAACCAAACTTGATTGGTTTAGTATTGTATGTAAATGGGATTAATCAAGCCCCAATTTACATTACATGGTCAAAATTGGTCATATGGGGATTAAATATCCCAAATTTGTATCAGATTGGTAAGTATAAGTTATTTTCTAACATTGATAAATATTAATTTTTAATGCATGATATACAATATATAACATACATTCTTGACACACATGGAGTTTTATGTGGATCCAATGAAGATCTATTTTATCTAAGAGTGGCCTACACAAAAGAATCTCAAAGGTCTTCATAACTTCTTGGGATTAGGAAATTTTTACATGAGGTTTGTAATTGGTTTTTATTAAGTCACTTATCTTCTATGATAAGTTAATAAAGGTGGCACCAAAGCAAGTTTCAACATGTCACCCACATAATAGAAAGCATTCAAAGAACTAAAATTAAAAAAATGATTTTACCCATTATTCATGTTGTCTAATCTTCAACAATCATTTGATATAAATATGAGTACATTTTAATATGTACGTGAAGAAATATTTGTCCTCAATTTTATCATCCAGTCACTTACCAAAGTGAAAAATTAATTATTTTAATAAGTAAAATGAAATTCAATCAAGTAATCTAGTGTAATTCAAGTGTGTCACTTCAATTGTATTAATTGTTAAAATGAAGCTTCATTTACTCTAGAATTATCATTAGATTGCCTCCATGAGTATACATTAATATAATTCAATTTTTCATCATGTATTTTTTTTGGTATTAATCTCAAGGAAAGGAGACTCACTTTCTATTGTTCCCCCTACTATTCTCTTACTTTATGATTATTCCAAAGTAGTATAAATATCTTATATTAAATTAATTTGAAAAAAAACTAGGGACATCAATATTGAGGCACATATATTAGATTTATCACATGTACCACATTAATTAATGATTTCATTATATATTTTTTGTAAATTTTATGTTAACTGGTGATAAATAGTATCAATCTAACTTTACCATTGTTTTTGGCCTAGAAGAAATATTTTTAGAAATAAACGGGCTCCAAAATCCATAGTATGACCAAGATATTATTAATTTTTGATTGACTTATCCAATAAAGAATAAAAAACATCCATATGGCATCAAATGTACATTAGAACTAAGGTATAAATCCTCTTATGATGATAAAATAGATGTCTAACTAAAGGCCAACCATTAATTGTTAACATCTAATAGACATTATAATATACCACCACCTTTGAGTACCATTATTACGTATTATTTATGAAAGTCATATTAAGATGAATTAAATCATATCAATAAAAACCCACAAAAAATAATAAACGAAACTAATTATATAAATTAAAAAATATAATCAAAGCAATTAGTTTATTATTAATTATGTTCATATTAATATTTAATAATTATTTATTTATTTATTTGATAGAGAAATAAGGGTACAACTCTAGAATGCAAAATATTAAATGAAAAATAAGGCTTGAGGAAACATCCACAATGGGTCCAAAGTGAATGGTGCTAAGAAAAAATAGAAAAAATAGGCTACACAAGTAATGAGAGGTTAGTTAAATAGTTAGAACTCATCAACCATATGTGATGAAGTAATTATCTACCATCAAAAATTAGTCATCAACTTAAATCATGCAATAAAAAAAAACACACACTAATAATAGTTATATATCAAGAATCGACAACCAATATATTCATCAAACCAAAAAACCCACCATCTAAAACAATTTTGTACTGCTATGACCATACTTAAATTGAAACCTTATACATAAAGATATATGTGTCTTAGAATTTAGGAAAATAAAATTATAACATACAGATAGAGGACCAAGGAAGGTAATATAACTATTTATATTATAATAGTATCCATCCATTTTTTATCTTTCCATGAAGCTTCATCAAGTCTAAGTGGGAGTTGGTCAAACAAATTACACATACCCCCAAAACCCCATAAGAAATATTTACTATTATATGAACCAAAAATATAGGAACCATCTTTATAAATTTAGTCAATGATAATTATCTTCTCAAGATCCCTACCAACCTCATTGTCTTTTACAACTTTATGTCTAGGTTTGACATCCTTTATACTTTATTGAGGTCCATCATTGTCATCCTTCATGCAACAAGGTTGAGGGAGAATATAAAATATAAAGGAATATTTGATCCTAGTCACTCTGATACAAATATTTGTCCTTTTCTAATTTTCCAAAGACTATCTAAAATCATATGCTAGTGATCCAAACCATCAAGACCTATTGAGTGAAGGAAAACTTCCAAGTTTGTGTGTTCTTCATGTAGAGTATATGTCCCCACCACATTTTAGAGCATATTAGCATAACTAAGGGATTAATAAACGTTAAACAAATTTCAACATCTTAAAGATTACTTATAGTCAAGAATGAGTGAATTGAGAAATTTTGAGATGTCCTTTCCTTCCTCCTCATCCATATCGATAATTGTTTCCCACATCCTTTTTAACTACACATACATGTGAGGGTTTTATATCTCTCCATCAATATATCTTGAAAAATTGCCTACTACCACTTCTTTGGATTGTCATTTGGAGTATTATTTTACCTTACTATCCCTAGTCTTAGAAGGCCTTATTAAATCTTAATGGATTTCCTTCTATCCATACTGACCAAAATCACCTTAGAAAAAATTATCTCACATACAATCTCATAAACACCTATTTGGTTGAAAGGAGAAAGATGTGTCACTCATGCCAAACATGAGTGGCATTCCTTGCATTGATTTCAAATAATGTGCAATCACATCCAAGTCATATGGATTTAAATCACCGTGCATAATACCACCCAAAGTCAAGATTAAAGCTAAAGGTGAGATGCTATTAATGAAATAGTGTCAAATCAAGCATAGGTCACCCTAATGACATTTGTCACAAAGAAACAAATGAGAGGCATCCCAAGATATAAAAGATTGCAAATCATTTGGATAGGGAGGTTCCTAAAATTATTGAAGTTGTTCATAGCTTCCTCAAGTTTTGCTCCCCTATTAGCAATCTAATCTTCCACTTGGTTACCATGTTATTTAGTGTGTTGGAAACTAATCCGATAAAAATGAGGAAGGAGCTGGGTAATTTCATCCATTAGAATTTTAATTATCAAAGATTTGATAGTTCCTCCCAAAGAATCATTAAGGATCACTTGACAATCCCCCTCCATAATGAAGTTTTTCCAACCCTTCATTTGGGCAATTTGAATTCCATTTAGAAGAGCTCTAGTTATATCTATATTATTAGAATAGAATCCAATATCTATAGAGAAGATTAAAATTTATTAACCGTCTCCATATCTAAGAATTCCTCCACAACCAATAGGACTAGGGTTGCCTTTAGAGGCACCACCAAAATTAAATATGAGGTTTCTAGGTGTTGGAGCCTTCCAGATGTCTGGGTGACTCACTTTGAACCCATACATCTCATCAAGACCCTTATCATAAGTAATAAGTAATAAATTTAATTTATTAATAAAAATTAAATATATGTTTTTAAAATCATAGTTTTTATTAAAAAAATTATTATAATGAAAATTAACTTTAAAATAGTAAACTAAAGTATAGTTTTTAAGTAAATTCAAATCAATTGAAATGTCAATTTACTCATGAGTGGAATATTAAATGAAAAGGTTCAATTTTTTGTTTTATAATTTTTGTAACTTTTTTTTTTCATAATTAGTGATAAACTAATGGTGATTAATATTTAAAAATTATATAGAGTTCAAGCGAGTAATTGCCATATAAATTAAATTAATAGATAACAAAAATGGAATCATTAATATTTTTAGGCAAATTCAAACACCCTCATACTCACCCATTCTCTAACATATCAAATATATTGAGGGGCCATTTTTTTGGCTAAATAGTGGGCTTGTAGCTAGAGGATATGGAATGGGTGTGCGAGGGAGATCATAGGTTGAGATGGCTTGTGGGACAACTGAAGGCCCAATAAAATCTAGGTAGATTGGATGGGTAAATAACACTAACAAGGTCCTAAAGGTGCACAAAAGGTATAAGAGGAAGGAGGTAAAGGGTTTTTGTGGAGATAATTGGTGGGAGAAGAAAGAAGTAGTGTTTGGGTGAGGGAGGGAGATACTTGATGGGTGCAACAAGGGAAAGAGAAGAATAGAGGAGGGGGGACCCTATGTCGAGGTAGAGGAGAGGTGTGTTGGTGAAAGTTTGTGTGAGGAAAAGAGTTGGAATGATAATGATGCCTAGAGGTAGCATGGACTAGTTTGTGATATTAGAAATAAAAGAAGGTACACAAGGGATATGAGTGTGTAAGGGTATCCTTGAGGATGAGAGAAAGACATATTTGGTGGGATGCAAATAGGATCTCTCTTAAATTCCCTATATATTAGGGAATATTAAAACATATTATTTTTTATCATCAATATGTTAACATAAAAATGAACCCAAAATTTTTAAATATGTGAAATCTTTAATAGTGACCATCCCAATATACAAGGATTTAAAGTTCTTATTTAATGTTATGGCATGCAAGTGAGCATTGAAAAATGTGGGCTGCCAAATTATGTAAAGGACTCTAGTAAATTATATATATTTTCTTTGATGTTTTGTCTTTAAAATCTCACCCTAAAATAATAAAAACTTTGAGGTGTACAATTTTAAAAAAGTCCATCGAATTTCATACATTTTTTAAACATAGGAGCGTAATCATGTAAAGTACACAACACGTCTAAAAATCTCCCACTCATTGAATAATTTGAATGGGGGGTAAAAAATACATAATATAATAACAATATTTAATTATTTATTATCTTATCAAAAATACTATAATTAGTTAAACATTGTTTATTGAATTATATATATATATATATATATATATATATATATATATATATATATATATATATATATATATATATATATATATATATATATATATATATATATATATATATATATATATATATTTGTTGATGTGTACTTATAAACAATCACATTATATCATCATAGTTTTTTAAAATATAAAAAACATAATTTTTTAAAATTTATTAAAATTAAAATAAATAAAAAAATTATTTATTTTAAAATTTAACATTATTAATTTAAAAAATGATCTCTAATTAAAAAATATTGATATTTTATTTTATTAACAAATAGAATTTAATCACTCATTAGTGAAAAGTACAAAGTATTATGACCTTTAAAAATTCCACATATCTATATAGTCAATAGTTAAATATGAAACAACTTAGACCTAAAAAATCATTACGAACAAACCAAAATAAGAATTATGATATGCTGCTTCAGGGTTACAATATATTAGTTTGTGTACAAATATTTGAAGTTTTTTTTCTAGATTATAATAATAAATGAATGAAAGAGGTTTCCTCTTAAGGTCTAGCCATGAACGTCTTAAACTATTAGATGAGCCAAAAATAGTGAGAAGGAATAACTAATAAAGAGATACAAATACGGTAATAGATCCATGAGTTGAGGGTGGATGACAAGTAGAATTTGTAGGTCTCCCATTAAAATTACTATCTACAAATTTTGGTTTTGTAGGTTGATCAGTAATCTCATTATCACTTGTTAACATTGACACAATTTGTGACACTAATGGATATAACATTGTAGATGCTTGTGTGTACAACAACACAATCATTATCACTCTTAATATCTTATCTCACTGATACTCTCCCTCTAATTTAGTATCAACCATGTCCAATATTTAGTTGCTCTCATATAGTCTCCAAGCCTGTAACCCCAAATTTTTTACACTCTATTCATCTAATTCAAGCCCAAAATGATTTGAATTCTATATTTAATAAAAAAAAATCAATAAAGAAGATTGAAGTTCCCATCCCATGGTAAAATAAGTTGTATGAGTTATGAGAATAATATATCCATCCAATTTCTTCCACTAAGGATCTCAAGAACCACCACTACGTAATTGTAGACATCAACATTTTCCCTCAAATGGTCATGTATGGTATACTCTACTATAGTATAACCTCTGTTTCTGTAACATATTAGTGGAATATGAAATGGGATACAATATATAAGAATGATTAAAAAAAATAACATACATTGTTCCTCTAACTCTGGTGGAAACATGTGATTCACTTTAAGGAAAAAAAATTGCCAATCCAAAATCTGCAATTTTAGGATGAAGTTTATCATCTAGAAGTATATTTCCTAGTTTGATATCTATGTGTATCATGTGAACATTAAAATATTCATATATATAGGTAACATTAAGAAATCCATTACATAAACTCACCTTTGCGTTTGATGTCTGTAATTCTTAACCAAAATGCACAATATGGCCAAGTTGAACTAGCACACATTCTATTACATTTTGAAATTTAGATCAATGTGTATATTGTTTGAGCAAGATTTATTTGATTAAATTTTTAAAAAGTTAAATAATTAGTTGAGAAAAGTGTAATATGAATCATGCCTTGATCATCACCCTAATGATCCATGAAATAGTCATGCCATTTCGTGAAAGTAGTTAACAGGGAAAGGTGATGGCAATAGTTGACGGGCAATCAAAAAAGTTGAATATGACTGCTCTGGCACTAGCACACCCCATACAAATGGTTTTTAATATCAATGTTTCTAGTTTATGATGAGTTTAATGTTTGGGGAGATGCATGGTTATGTTTGTGGTCTAGTTTCATGATGTCATGATGACTACACTACCAACTGAGGTTTTTAGGTAGAGGTTAAGTTAATGCATGGTTAGTAGAGATGGTTAAGATAACTTGAGTTAAATGCAACTTGTTAGATATGTGACAAAAAAATTAAATTTTGGATCCTTTTGTAATGTGGTTTATATCCTACTCTTTGAAAGGGTGTGTGGGGGGAAACACCCCCATTATTATCGCAAAGGGGTCCAAGGGGTGATGACATCCTATTAATCCCCCTTTGGAAGGGGATTGGGGTAAACACCCTCAAAGTATAAAATCAGGGAGTCAAACCCCTATTTCTGAGAAGATGAATTCGATCAGATTCTATTTTTATAAAGAAAGTCCTACTGGTGTTTTTCCACTCTATTTTTAGGAGAAATAATCCTAATGGTGGTTTACCAATTAGGTATATTTATCTTTGTGGAGTTTTCATGTAATCTACATAGCGAGTTCACATGTAATCGGTTCATCTTGGAATTAAAAAAGCTTGATATCTTGCACTGTGGATGTTTCCTTAGCTTTGCTAAGGTTCAACCACATAAATCCTAATATTTATCTATTTAATTATCTCTATAATTATATTATTTTATTCTTCTATTATTTTAGAGTGTATGACTTCCTAACAAGTGGTATTAGAGCAAGGTTACTCTTATTTTGCAAAAACTGTGTTCTAGATTTGGTGTTGTTTTATGTAGCATGGAATGGAAAAAATTATGAATACAAATTTTGAGGTGGATAAGTTTAACAAGAAAAATAACTTTGAGCTATGGAAACTGAAAGATCATGATGTGTTGAAGCAACAGGGGATGCACAAAACCCTAGACAGAAAGGCAAATAAACTTGTGATGATGAATTATGATGACTGGGAAGAGATGGATGTAAAATATCTTAGTACAGTGTGATTGTGTTTAGCAAATGAGGTTATTTTCACCATAATTAGAGAAAATACTATTGTAGGTTTATAAACCAAATTAAAATGCCTATACATGAGATAATCTATAAAAAAATATATTTACTTCAAGAAGTAGTTTTATACATTGTGAATGAAAGAAGGTATGAAAATTGTTGAGCATTTAAATATTTTCAATACTCTATTATGCTAGTTGACTAGTATTGGTGTGAAGTGGATGATGAAGATAAGACAATCACCTTGGTATGTACTTTGCCAAATTCCTGGGATGATATAGTAAATTATATTAGCTTTAGTACTGTTGATGAGCTTGACTATGATTTTATTATGGGAGCATTATTAGCTGAGGAGATGAGGAGAAAATATAGTTTAGAGAATCCTATGCCTGAAGCTATGGTTGCTAAGGGAAGATCTAGAGAAAGAGGGAAAAGATCTAGAGGCATCATTAAATATAAGTCAAAATCTAGGAAGAGTAAGACAAAGTGCTGACACTGTGGTAAATCAAGTCATCTTAAGAAAGATTACTAGAAGAGTAAAGATGGTGAAAAGAAGGAAGAATCAACCAAGGAAGCAAATCAAGTAGAAGTAAGTAAAGGTATGAGTGATGAAGTTTTATCTATTTATAATGTTTCCTCTTATCATCATGAATGGTTATTAGATTTAGGTGCTACACATCACATGTGTCCACATAAGAGTTGGTTTTATTCTTACCAAACCCTTGATAAAAGTTTTATTCTTATAGGAAATAATGTTACTTGTAATACTGAAAGGATTGGTAGCATTAAGATAAAATGTTTGACAGTATAGTAAAGACTCTAACAAAAGTAAGGAATATACCATAACTTAAATGAAATTTGATTTATTTGAGTGAATTAGATTCTTGTGGTTATAAGTTCACAAGTCAAGGTTGAGCTCTTAAGGTGTCTAAGGGTGTCTTAATTGTAATGAAGGATCTAAAAGTTAGGAATATTTATATATTTTAAGGGAGTACAAATATTAGTCAAGCAGCTATGGTATCTAAAATAATAGAAGATCCTACTCATTTATGGCATATACATTTAGTCCACATGAGTAAGAAAGGGTTAAAGGTACTAAAAAATCTTGAGTTATTTCCTGGTGTAAATTTTTTAGATTTGGATCTATGTACTCACTATGTTTTTTGAAAATAAAGTAGATAGAAGTTTAGTGTAGGAAGTCATGTAAGTAAAATTAATCTTGACTATATTCATTCTGATGTGTGGGGTCCATCCCTTGTAATTTTATATGGAGGATCATTGTATTTTTTTACATTTATAGATGATTACTCTAGAAAAGTATGGGTCTACTATTTGAAAATAAAGTCTAATTTTTTTAGTGTATTTGAGCAATTTAGAGCATTGGTTGAGAAGAAAAATGATAGGTCAATTAAATGTTTAAGAATAGACAATGGATGTGAGTTCACATCCTTAAAGTTTTAGAACTATTGCAAGAAAGCTAGGATTGAAAGGCATAAAACCACCAGCTACACACTGTAATAAAATGGGGTTACTAAATGCATGTACATGACTCTTATAGAAAGAAAAAGGAGCATGCTCATCAATGCAAATTTGGATAAATGTTTATGGGTAGAATTAGTTTGTACACCATGCTATATAATAAATAATTCGTCATTAGTTGTAATAGACTATAATATTCATGAAGAGGTATGGACAGGCCATCCATGTGATTATTTAGATTTGAATTTTTTTGGTTGTAATGGATATGATTTTACTAATAAGAATTAACATTCAAATATATACCCAAGATCCAAGAATTAGATATTTTTTGGGTATGGTGAAGGAGATGGTGTTAATGGATATAAAGTGTCAGATCCTACTACCCACAAGATCATCATTAGCAGAGATGTACAGTTTGATGAATCACATTTTATATAATTAGATGTAGATATGAAAATAAAATAAGAACTAAAACATCAACATGTCAAGGTTAAAATTTATCCATCTTCAAATTCTAAAAAATAAGGAATTTCAATGATTTTTTTGATGGTGAAGATGTTGAATATTTAAAAACTTAAGGATGTTGGAAATATGATTGTCATTGATGTCAAAAGGGACATTATGATCATGTCATTAATGCTAAGGGATGAATATGGTATTCATGGTGATACTATCAGAGGTCAAGGATGATTGGAATGTTTATGTGCATGAATGGAATTCATCTGGTTCTTCACATCGTTCATCTAGACATTTTGGGTCTATGACAAAAGTGATGAGAAGGCATTTTAATGACATCACCATTGCCACATGTGCATGAGTATGGGGGAATTGGTCACATGGTTGTGATCAAATGAGTCCCTAGTTTTTATGCACCAAATTTGAAGAGATGCAATGAAGTGCAGTTAAAGTTATGGGGATGAAAAGGTGGCTACTAAGACAGAATTCACTAAGTTTCTATACTTTGCCAATTTTGAAAAAGGGATAAACAGAGCCAAAAAAGCATATTGATGAGGTTATCACTTGTACACATAGAATTTTTAGGACAAAATAATCACATGGGTATATTAATTTTTATGCCTAATTTATTTGTGATATATCTCAAGTCATGCAATGTAACATGACAATAGATATGTTTGAGCAAAGTAAGGCTCCAAGTCATTTTGACAGTAACATCAAATGGCAAAAATTATGAATGCAAAGTTTGAGGTGGATAATTTTAGTGACAAGAATAACTTTGAGTCATGGAAACTCAAAGCACATGATGTGTTGGAGTAACAGAGGATGCACAAAACCCTAGATAGAAAGGCAAAGAAACTTGTATTGATGAATTATGATGACCTAGAAGAAATGGATGCAAAATATCTTAGTCCAATGTGATTGTGTTTAGTAGATGAGGTTATTTTCACCATAGCTGGAGAAAATATTGTTGTAGGCTTATAAACCAAATTAGAAGGTCTATACATGAGAGAATCTATAACAAATTATATTTACTTCAAGAAGCAGTTTTATACATTGTGAATGAAAGAAGGTATGAAAATTGTTGAGCATTTAAATATTTTCAATACTCTGTTATGCTAGTTGTCTAGTATTGGTGTTAAGTGGATGATGAAGACAAGGCAGTCACCTTGTTATGTATTTTTATAGATTCTTGGGATCATATAGTAAATTTTATTAGCTTATATACTGCTAATGAGCTTGACTATGATTCTATTATGGGAACATTATTAGCTAAGGAGATGAGGAGAAAATATAGTTTAAAGAATCCTACGACTGAAGCTATGGTTGATAGAAGAAGATCTAGAGAAAGAGGAAAAAGATCTAGAGGCATCTCTAAATCTAAGTCAAAATCTAGGAAGAGTAAGATAAAGTACTGACACTCTGGTAAAGCGAGACATCATAAGAAGGATTACTAGAATAGGAAAGAAGGTGAAAAGAAGGAAGAATCCACCAAGGATGCAAATCAAGTAGAAGCCAGTGAAGGTATGAGTGATGAAGTTTTATCTATTTATAATGTTTCCTCTTATCATCATGAATGGTTATTAGATTTAGGTGCTACACATCACATGTATCCGCATAAGAGTTGGTTTTATTCTTAATAAAACCTTGACAAAAGTTTTATTCTTTTAGGATATAATGTTTCTTGTAAGACTGAAGGGATTGGTAGAATTAAGATAATTTTTTTTGATGGTATAGTAAAGACTCTAACAAAAGTAAGACATGTACTAGAACTTAAATGAAATTTGATTTCTTTGAGTGAATTAGATTCCTATGGTTGTAAGTTCACAAGTCAAGGTTGAGATCTTACGGTTTCTAAGGGTGCCTTAATTATAATGAATGATCTAAACATTGCAAATCTTTACATATTAAAGGGGAGTGCAGATATCAATCAAGCAATTATGGTATCTTAAAAAATTGAAGATCTTACTCATCTATGGAATTTACATTTAGGCCACATAAGTGATAAAGGGTTAAATTTACTAAAAAATTGTGAGTTACTTCTTGGTTTAAAATCTTTAGATTTGGATCTCTGTAATCACTGTGTTTTTTGGAAACAAAGTTGATAGAAGCTTAGTGTTATAAGTCATGTAAGGAAAGGTATTCTTGAATATATTCATTCTGATGAGTGGGGTCAATCCCTTGTAATTTTCTATGGAGGATCATTATATTTTGTTACATTTATAGATGATTACTCTAGAAAGGTATGGGTCTACTATTTGAAAATAAAGTTTGATGTTTTTAGTGTATATGAGAAATTTAGGGCATTGGTTGAGAAGAAAACTGACAGGTCAATCAAATGTTTAAGAATAGACAATGCATGTGAGTTCACATCCTTGGAGTTTTAGAACTATTGCAAGGAAGCTAGGATTGAAAGGCATAAAACCACCAACTACACACTACAACAAAATAGGGTTACTAAATGCATAGACATGACTCTTCTAGAAAGGAAAAGGAGCATGCTCATCAATGTAAATTTGTATCCTGGGTAGAAGTAGTTTGTACAACATGTTATATAATAAATATTTCACCATTAGTTGTAATAGACTATAATATTCATGAAGAGGTATGGACAGGCCATCCATGTGATTATTTAGATTTGGTTTTTTTTGGTTGTAATGGTTATGTTTTTAATAATAAGAATCAATGTTTAAAGTTAGACCCAAGATCCAAGAATTACATCTTTGGTGGGTATGGTGAAGGATATGGTGTTAATGGATATAAAGTGTTGGATCATACTACCCACAAGATCATCATTAGTAGAGATGTATAGTTTGATGAATCATCTTTTCTAAAATTAGATGTAGATATGAAGGAAAAATAAGAACCAGTTTATCAACATGTCAAGGTTGAAATTGAGCCATCTTTAGATTCTAAAAATGAATAAATTCAGCCATTTTTTGATGGTGAAGATGTTGCATATTTACAAACTTGAGGATGTTGGAAATATGATTGACATTGATGTTAAAAGGGACATTATGAGCATGTCATTAATGCTCAGGGATGAATATGGTGATCATGGTGATCCTATTATAGTTCAAAGATGATTGGAATGCTTGTGTGCATGGATGGAATTCATCTGGTTCTTCATATTGTTCATCTAGACATTTTGGGTCTATGACAAAAGTGATGAGAAGGAATTTTGCTAACATCACCATCACCACATGTGCTCAAGTATGGGGGATTTGGTTACATGGTTGTGATCACATTAGTCCCTATTTTTTATGTGCCATATTTGAAGACATGTGATGAAGCACAATTGAAGTTATGGGGATGAAAATTTGGCTACTAAGACAAAATTCACTAAGTTTTTATACTTTGCCAATTGTGAAAAATGGGTAAATAGAGCCAAACAAGCATATTGATGAGGTCAGTGATTGAACACATGGAAGTGTTAGGACAAAATAATCACATGTATCTATTCATTTTTATGTCTAATTTATTTGTGCTAAATCTCAAGTCATGTGATGTGACACAACAAAAGATATGTTTGAGCAAAGTAGGGCTCCAAGTCATTTTGACAGTAGCATCAAATGGCAAAAATTATGAATGCAAAGTTTAAGTTGGATAATTTTAGTGACAAGAATAAATTTGAGTCATGGAAACTCAAAGCACATGATGTGTTGGAGCAATAGGGGATGCACAAAACCCTAGATAGAAAGGCAATGAAACTTGTGATGATGAATTATGATGAGTGGGAAGATATGGATGCAAAATATCTTAGTACAATGTGTTTGTGTTTATAAGATGAGGTTATTTTCACCATAGTTGGATAAAATACTATTGTATTCTTATAAACCAAATTAGAGGGCCTATATGTGAGAGAATCTATAACAAATTGTATTTACTTCAAGAATTAGTTTTATACATTGTGAATGAAAGAAGGTATGAAAATTGTTGAGCATTTAAATATTTTAAATAATTTGTTATGCTAGTTGACTAGTATTGGTGTGAAGTGGTTGATGAAGCCAACACAGTCACTTTGTTATGTACTTTTCCATATTATTGGGATCATATAGTAACTTCTATTAGCTTTAGTACTGTTGATGATCTTGACTATGATTATATTGTGGGAGCATTATTAGTTGAGGAGATGAAGAGAAAATATAATTTAGAGAATCCTACACCTGAAGCTATGGTTTCTAGGGGAAGATCTAGAGAAAGAGGGAAAAGATATAGAGGCATCTCTAAATCTAAGACAAAATCCATGAAGAGTAAGAGAAAGTGATGACATTATGGTAAAGCAAGACATCTTAAGAAATATTACTAGAAGAAGAAATAAGGTGAAAAGAAGGAAGAATCAACCAAGGAAGCAAATCAAGCAGAAACAAGAGAAGCTATGAGTGATGAAGTTTTATCTATTTATAATGTTTTCTCTTGTCATCATGAATGCTTATTATATTTAGGTGCTACACATCACATGTGTCTACATAAGAGTTGGTTTTATTCTTACCAAACCATTGATGGAAGTTTTGTTCTTTTAGGAAATAATGTTTCTTATAAGACTGAAGGGATTGGTAGCATTATGATAAAAATGTTTGATGGTATAGTAAAGACTCTAATAAAAGTAAGACATGTACCATAAATTAAATGAAATTTGATTTCTTTGAGTGAATTAGATTATTGTGGTTATAAGTTCACAAGTCAAGGTTGAGCTCTTAAGGTGTCTAAGGGTGCCTTAATTGTAATGAAGGATCTAAAAGTTAGGAATCTTTATATATTTTAAGGGAGTACAAATATTAGTCAAGCAGCTATGGTATCTAAAATAATTGAAGATCCTACTCATTAATGGCATTTACATTTAGGATACATGAGTGAGAAAGGGTTAAAGGTTCTAAAAAATTATGAGTTACCTCTTGGTTTAAAATCTTTAGATTTGGATCTCTGTAATCACTATGTTTTTTGGAAACAAAGTAGATAGCATTTTAGTGTAGGAAGTCATGTAAGGAAAGGTATTCTTGACTATATTCATTTTGATGTGTGGGGTCCATCCCTTGTAATTTTGTATGGAAGATCATTGTATTTTATTACATTTATAGATGATTACTCCAAAAAAGTATGGGTTTACTATTTGAAAATAAAGTATGATGTTTTTAGTGTATTTGAGAAATTTAGAGCATTGATTGAAAAGAAAACTGACAGGTCAATCAAATGTTTAAGAACAGACATTGGATGTGAGTTCACATCCTTGGAGTTTTAGAACTATTGCAAGGAAGATGGGATTAAAAGGCATAAAACTGCCAGCTACACACTATAACAAAATAGGGTTACTAAATGCATGGACATGACTCTTCTAGAAAGGAAAAGGAGCATGCTCATCAATGTAAATTTGTATCTTGGGTAGAATTAGTTTGTACAACATGTTATATAATAAATAATTCACCATTAGTTGTAATAGACTATAATATTCATGAAGAGGTATGGATAGGCCATCCATGTGATTATTCAGATTTGATTTTTCTGGTTGTAATGGTTATGATTTTACTAATAAGAATCAACATTCAAAGTTAGACCCAAGATCCAAGAATTACATCTTTGTTGGGTATGGTGAAGGAGATGGTGTTAATGGATATAAAGTGTTGGATCATACTACCCACAAGATCATCATTAGTAGAGATGTATAGTTTGATGAATCATATTTTCTAAAATTAAATGTAGATATGAAAGCAAAATAAGAACCAAAACATCAACATGTCAAGGTTGAAATTGAGCCATCTTTAGATTCTAAAAATGAATAAATTCAACCATTTTTTGATGGTGAAGATGTTGAATATTTACAAACTTAAGGATGTTGGAAATATGATTGTCATTGATGTCAAAAGGGATATGATGAGCATGTCATTAATGCTTAGGGATGAATATGGTGATCCTATCATAGGTCAAGGATAATTGGAATGTTTGTGTGGATGAATGGAGTTCATCCGGTTCTTCATATTGCTCATCTAGACATTTTAGGTCTATGATAAAAGTGATGATAAGGCATTTTGATGATGTAAACATGGACACATGTGCATGAGTATCAGGGAGTTGGTCACATGGTTATGATCACATTAGTCCGTAGTTGATATGTGTCAGATTTGAAGACATGAAATGAAACATAGTTGAAGTTATGGGGATGAATAGTTGGCTACTAAGACAAAATTCAATACTTAGCCAATTTTGAAAAAGGGCTAAACAAAGCTAAAAAAGCATATTGATGAGGTCAAAAATTTCACACATGGAAGTGTTAGGATAAAATAATCACATGGTCTATTCATTTTTATGCCTATTTTATTTGCGCTAAATCTCAGGGCACACGATGTAACACGATAAAAAATATGCTTGAGTAAAGTAGGGATCCAAGTCATTTTGGTAGTAACATCAAATGGAAAAAGTTATTAATGCAAAGTTTGAGGTGGATAATTTTAATGACAAAAGTAACTTTGAGTCATGGAAACTAAAATCACATGATGTGTTGGAGCAATAGGGGGTGCACAAATACCTAGATAGAAAGACAGAGAAACTTTTGATGATGAATTATGATGAGTGGGAAGACATGGATGCAAAATCTCTTAGTACAGTGTTATTGTGTTTAGCAGATGAGGTTATTTTCACCATAGTTGGAGAATATACTATTGTAAGCTTATAAACCAAATTAGAAAGCATATACATGAGAGAATCTGTAATAAATTCTATTTACTTCAAGGAGTAGATTTATACATTGTGAATAAAAGAAGGTATGAAAATTGTTGAGCATTTAAATATTTTCAATACTTTGTTATGCTAGTTGGCTAGTATTGGTGTGAAGTGGATGATGAAGACAAGGCACTTACCTTGTTATGTACTCTACTAAATTATTGGGATCATATAGTAACTTCTATTAGCTTCAGTACTACTGATGATCTTGAATATGATTCTATTGTGGGAGCATTATTAGTTGAGGAGATGAGGAGAAAATATAGTTTAGAGAATCCTACACCTGAAGCTATGGTTGTTAAGGGTTGATATAGAGAAAGAGGGAAAAGATCTAGAGGCATCTCTAAATCTAAGTCAAAATCCAGGAAGAGTAAGACAAAGTCTTGACACTATGGTAAAGTAGGACATCTTAAGAAGGATTACTAGAAGAGGAAATAAGGTGAAAAGAAGGAAGAATCCACCAAGGAAGCAAATCAAGTAGAAGCAAGTGAAGGTATGAGTGATAAAGTTTTATCTATTTATAATGTTCCTCTTATCATCATGAATGGTTATTAAGTTCAAGTGCTACACATCACATGTGTCTACATAAGATTTGGTCTATTCTTACCAAACCCTTGATGGAAGTTTGTTATTTAAAGAAATAATGTTTCTTATAAGTCTGAGGGGATTGGTAGCATTAAGATAAAAATGTTTCATGGTATAGTAAAGACTCTAACAAAGGTTAATACATGTACCATAACTTAAATGAAATCTAATTTATTTGAGTGAATTAGATTCCTATGGGTATAAGTTCACAAGTCAATGTTGAGCTCTTGAGATGTCTAAGGGTGTCTTAATTGTAATGAAGGATATACAAGTTGGGAATCTTTACATATTGCAAGTGAGTATAGATATTAGTCAAGTAACTATGCTATCTAAAACAATAGAAGATCTTAATCATCTATGGCATTTACATTTAGGCCATATGAGTGAGAAAGGGTTAAAGGTACTAAAAACTCGTGAGTTACTCCCTGGTTTAAAATCTTTAGATTTGGATCTCCATAATCACTGTGTTTTTTGGAAACAAAGTAGACAAAAGTTTAGTGCAGGAAGTTAGGTAAGTAAAGGTATTATTAACTATGTTCGTTATAATTTGTGGGGTCCATCCCTTGTAATTTTGTATGGAGGATCATTGTATTTTATTACATTTATAGATGATTACTCCAAAAAAGTATGGGTCTACTATTTGAAAATAAAGTCTAATGTTTTCAATGTATTTGAGCAATTTAGAGAATTAGTTGAGAAGAAAACTAACAAGTCAATTAAATGTTTAAGAATAGACAATGGATGTGAGTTCACATCCTTGGAATTTTTTAACTATTGCAAGGAAGCTGGGATTGAAAGACATTAAACCACCAACTACACACCACAACAAAATGGGGTTACTAAATGCATAGTAATGACTCTTATAGAAAGAAAAAAGATCATGTTCATCAATGCAAATTTGGATAAATGTTTATGGGTAGAAATAATTTGTACAACATGCTATTTAATAAATAATTCACCATTAGTTATAATAGACTATAATATTTCTGAAGAGGTATGGACACACCATCCATGTGATTATTTAGATTTGAATTTTTTTGGTTGCAATGGTTATGATTTTACTAATAAGAATCAACGTTCGAAGTTAGCCCCAAGATCCAAAAATTACATCTTTGTTGGGTATGATGAAGGAGATGGTGTTAATAGATATAAAGTGTGGGATCCTACTGCCCACAAGATCATCATTAGCAGAGATGTATAGTTTGATGAATCATATTTTCTAAAATTAGATGTAGATGTGAAATCAAAATAAGAACCAAAACATCAACATGTTAAGGTTAAAATTAATCCATCTTCATATTATAAAAATGAAGAAATTTAGCCATTTTTTTGATGGTGAAGATGTTGAATATTTACAAACTTGAGGATGTTGGAAATATGATTGTCATTGATGTCAAAAGGGACATTATGAACATGTAATTAATGATTAAGGATGAATATGATGATCATGGTGATCCTATCAGAGGTCAAGGATGATTGGAATGCTTGTGTGCATGAATGGAATCCATCTAGTTCTTCATATTATTCATTTAGACATTTTAGGTTTATGACATAAGTGATGAGAAGGAATTTTGCTGATTTCACCATTACACATGTGCATGAGTATGGGGGAGTTGGTTATATGGTTATGATCACATTAGTCCCTAGTTGCTATGCACCAGATTTGAAGACATGTGATGAAGCACAGTTGAAGTTATGGGGATGAAAAGTTGATTACTAAGACAAAATTCACTAAGTTTCTATGCTTAGCCAATTTTGAAAAAGGGCTAAATAGAGCCAAATAGGCATATTGATGAGGTCAACGCTTTCACACATGTAAGTGTTAGGACAAAATAATCACATGGTTCTATTCATTTTTATGCCTAGTTTATATCTTAGGTCACTTGATGTAGCACGACAAAAGATATGATTGAGCAAAGTAGGGCTCCAAGTTATTTTGACAGTGTTTTACAATACTTAGTCAAATTTGTAGGTTGTAAGAAATAGATTAGAAGTCATTTTTATGATGTCATATATTTCACATATGAAGGCTTCAAGAATAATTGGATATATGGATGTAATCCTCTATGTGAGAGGATCGTTTACACTAATTTATAGGTCATGCGACTAAGCATGGTAAGAGTTATATAGGTGCAAAGTTAGCCTTCTAAGAAAAATGAAGTGGTCTCCATACTTAGACAAAATCTACACAAGGTCATGCAAAGTTGTCATGATTTTAAAAATATTATATATAGACATTTTCAAAAAAAAATAGATGTAGATTTGTTATGGGTTTTTCATGAGCATTATGAATATATGTTCCATAATTTTAGAGGAGAAGGAATGAGCTAATAATTGATTTATTTAGCTCTTGAACTAGCCTAAGGGTTTAGCCATGGCATCAACAAGAAGATTTGTATTTTAATTTTGACTTGGTATAGCTAGTAACTAGTAACTTAAGCTATAACTTAAGTTCATGTCATCATTACAAAACCAACCCCTCAACATAGCAATTTCCAGCTTCGTGCAAGGATCAAATGACTTAATATTTGCTAAGTCTTACAATTTATATTATGTATGAGTTTAATCAATGGCCCATGATTCATCATATGTATAAAATCCAATGAAGTGAAGCAAAGTCAAATTGTCAAAAGGCGCTTCAAGTAAACGCATAAGTAACAAGTGTCACATTCATGGAGTTTGTTAGATAGAGACCCAATGAGCAAAATATTGTTAAAGGTAAAGTATGAGCTAGTTGGCAAATCAAATGGTTTGTGATTAATTATACATTGGAGATCCAACATAATGTGGCATAGTCAAAGCATCAAAGGCCCCTCCAAGTGAATGCGCTAATGTCAAGTACCACAAGCACATGAGTTTATCCAATAAAGGACCAATGAGCATAAGATTTCTAGAGATAAATATCAAGATTGTTAGAAGATTTTAAGGTACACATATGTTCATGCAAAGGATATTAAATGGAGTGAATAGAATCAAATGATTTAAAGTGCTTAAATTTTAATGACCAAGTAAAGGTAAAGTTTATGCATCTTTAGAGATCAAACGGTGTGCATGAACCTAGTAGAGAAAGATTCAATGGACATGTTTTAAAGTTGAGATTTTTGAATATTGACCATTGGATGGTGGTGTCAAATGCAAGATCAATGATCAACATTTAAATTCATGTCCAGATAAATAATTAGTTATAAGAATATGCAGGAAGTTACGTATAAGCTCCATATCTCAACACAAAAAATGAGATTAATCTATCTAATTGATCAAATCTCCATTAAAGATCTTGTGCATCAAAACTTGAGTCTAACAGATGATAAAGATAATTACAGGTATGGTGTGATGCATGTAATCTATTATAATGACAACTGATGGACCAATAAGAATAAATATGTAGAACTTACAATTTAAGTCATAATGAACTAGAGTCCAAAATAAGTGTTCGTCTGAGTGTGAACACAAATAAGGAGAAAACCATATATAATTTATTTATATATATGATATCTAAGACAAAGGAAAATGTGATACTAAATGATTGCATTTTCTATTGAGCCAAATTGAATAGAGAGTAGAGTGGTTAATGAAGGCAACAAAGTGTGTCGAATAAAGAAACATTCAAACACAGGACCAAAGAGGGGACAAAGAAGAGAAGAGAGGAAGAAAGGCACAAAGAGAATGTGCATAGTATGAGCATGCTATAGATTAGACTTATAATAGAGAGAAAATAGATATGGATTCATCTATGAATTTATTTTATAAACTAGAGTTGTAGCTCCATAGAGGTCTAATAGGTTGGTGCCATCAAATAAGCTGAGTGGGTGCTTAGTTAAGGAGTTGGTGATTCCTTATAGTTGGTGCTCTTAAATTAGGGTATTGGTATCTCCTTAAGATGGGTGTTTTTAAATGTAACCAGTGAGATTTTCTAGTGAGGCTTTGAATTATGAGACTGGATTAGAATAGTAGATTCTAGCAACTATTCTTTCCATGGTTTGGGGTTTCTATGTATAAATATTGTGTCATGTGAAGTTGTGTTTGTATGTAATCTCTAAATTTATCTTTTAATCTGCATATGATTTTGAACTTTATTTAAAAGGATTGAAAGACCAGTTTTAAATTGATATACTAATTTACCCCCCTCTCAATATCTAGTTGTGTTCCAACAATTGGTATCAGAGCCTAGGGTTCCTTTGAAAGAAGCTTAATTAGCTCCGGTAGATATTGGAATAGTGAACATAATGGCTAGTCAAGAAGGATCTTCATCAAATAAAGCACCTCTCTTTGATGGATCAAACTATGTATTTTAGAGCATAAGAATGGAAGCATATCTATCTTCAATAGGGTTTGATGTATGCATGTTTATGGTAAATATATATACAACCCTTACTACAACTCCTAATGATCAGGATGCCAAGAAGGCATATGAGATCAATGCTAAGGTAAAGAATTCTATTCTTTGTGGACTGCCAAACTCAGAGTTTGTCAAAGTGACATAGTGTCAAAATGCTCAAGATATTTGGAACAAATAAAGAGCATCTATGAAGGAGATGACAAGGAAAAGTAGGCCAAGATATAAGCTTACAAAGGTAAGTTTGAGAGTCTTAATATGAGTGAAGAAGAAAATATTATAGACTACCTCCTCAAGGTAGATAAAATAGTCAATGCAATTAAAGGCCTTAGAGAAGAAATGAAAGAATCAGTCATTGTCAAAAAGGTCCTAAGATATTTTCCATCAAGGTATGATTCTAAAATATCTACAATAGAGAAAGCAAGAGATATAAATAAGCTCACTGTAGATGAGTTACATGGGACCTTCACAACCTATGAGATGAGAATGGGAGAGACAGACACCTTCAAGAGAGATGCTGCATTCAAAGTAGCCAAGTAAGCAAAAGAAAAAACATCAACATCTGAATCTGAGGAGACTGATGAAGAAGAAGATAACTTTGTCAAAAGACTAAAGAGAGGTTCTAGAAAGTATAGAGATAAGTTACCCTTCAAATGCTTTAACCATGGTAAAGTAGGAACTTTTAATGCTAAATTACCTCATAATAAAAAAGATAGCTTAGAGTAAGTAGAGAGAAAAAAGGTAAAACCCTACTATCCCAAGAAGAAAAACTTCTTCAAGAATAAGAAAGGTCTATACACAAAAGAAGATAGTGACTCAATGGAAGATAGTGATAGTTCAAATGATGATCATGAATGTGATTTTATGGCTAAGGGAATTGAATCCCTATTCATGATAGTAGGATCAACTTCTATAAATTTAGATCAAAATGAACTTGAAGACTCAGATAAAGAATAAGAAGGAGAAGTGGATCTAGAATGTGAGATTGTATTTGCTCTAGATGAGATTGACAAGCTGAAAAAAGAGAACTCAAAAAAAAAAAAACTTGGATAAAAGGAAATGGAGAAAATGTCTAAAAGTCTCAAGAAATATGATTAGATGGTAATTAGATTAAATACACAAGTTTAAGAGGCTAAAATAATAGAAAATGTAGTTAAAATGGAACTACAATTTAATTCTAATGAATGTGTGAAGCTTGAGGTAGAAATAGTGGCTTTGAAAAAATAAATTGAAAAAGCCAAAGATTAACTAAATAAAAGTCTGAAGTTGATATGAGGATTAGAAATTCTTGATGAATTGATAAACTCTCAAAATACCTCAAGAGAGAGATCAAGTCTTGGTTATGAGAAAGGAAAAAGTTTCTCAACTAGTACATCTGCTAACCTATATGAAACTTCAAAGGAGAAGAAGGATTAGGAGCAAAGAAAGAGAAATCTTACAAGGATACAAAGACAAACACAAGAAATGCTGATGTGAAGAAAGCTAAACCTGAAAGGAAGTTTGAAGAGAAAAAAAAGATAAAGGTAGTTGATGTTGATGGATACACCAAGGTGAGAAACTTGAATAAGCCACTACTTAGAAGAATTCCTCATGCTACACCAAGAAATGCTATGACTAGGTATTCCTCATATTTTTATGGTTATTGTTATAGCTATAATTATTTTGGTCATAAGGCTAGTAATTGTAGTGTTGTAACTACAAGGAGAATTAATTTTGTAAGAAAAAATTCATTTGCACCCTTAGTAAATACAAATGTAATGTGTTATAATTGTAATAACTTTGGACACATAGCTAAACATTTTAGAACTAGATTTGTAAGATCAAAATTACACAATGTAAAGAAATACATGCCTCCCAATGTGAACAAAGGTTCTGAAGTTTTTGAAAAAAAATGAAATAAGAAACCCAAGGATGTGTGGAAAGTGAAAAACTAGTCCATGATTTCTCAAACTACACTTCATGCCAAGGAGCAGAATTTGTGGGTGATAGATAGTGGCCGCTCAAAGAATATGACTGGTGAAAAGAGAAAGTTCACCAAATTTAGAAAATGTAAGGAAGGATATATTAGCTTGGGATACAACACAATAGTAAAGATCAAAGGTAAAGTAACCTTGAACATAGATGGTAAACTGCCTACACATGATGTCCTTTATGTTGAAGGATTGAAACATAATCTACTCAGTGTCAGCCAAATGTGTGATAATGGATATAAGGTCATATTTGATGTAGAAGGATGCAAGCTAAGGAGATATGGAAAAATAGTTGTAAAAGGAAAAAGGATTGAGTGTAATATCTACAATCTTATTGAAGTATATGGTAATAGTTTATTAATGGAAAAGATTGATGAAATTTGGTTATGGCATAGGAGAATGGGTCATGTCAACTTTGATAATCTATTCAAAGTGAGCTAAAATAAGTGTGTAAGACACATGCCCAAGATAACCAAACTTGTAGATACTACTTGTAAGGAATGTCAACTATGCAAACAAACAAGATTTAGATTTCAAATAAAGGAGTATGCAACTACAAATCCTCTAAAATTAGTTCATACTGATATTTATGGTCATACCAAGACAAGAGGATCTAAAGGAGAGCAGTACTTCATGTTATTTGTAGATGACCACTCAAGAATTACATAGGTAACCTTTTTGAAGGATAAATCTCAAGCCTTTGAGAGATTCAATATCTTTAGAGCCATGGTTGAAAATGAGATTGGAAGAAAAATCAAATGCTTAAGATTTGATAAAGGTGGATAATTCACCTTAAATGAATTCATATAATATTTTGAAAATCATGGGATTAAAAGGCACTACCCTTCAACAAGGACTCCACAATATAATGGAGTTGTTGAGAAAAAGAACACAATTGTTAAGGAAATGTCTAGAACAATGCTAAAAGAGGTGAATTTACTTGATGGATATTGGAGAGAAGCAGTCCAAACAATAATATACATATTGAGCATAGTTCAACTAAGAGTAAATAGTGACAAACCCCCCTATGAGCTATGGTATGGAAATCCTACCTCTGTTAATTACTTTAAAGTGTTAAGAAGCAAATGCTACATCAAAAAAAAGGAGGAAAATTTGGGAATCTTTAAATCAAGATGTGATAAAGGAATATTTCTTGGTTATTCCACTCAAATCAAAGCCTATGTATGTTACAATAAGAGGCTACACAAGAGTGTGGAGAGCATAAATGTCAAGGTTGAAGAAGTCATAAAACATGTTAAACTTGACAAGGAAATTAGTAATGAAAACATAGATGTTGAAGAATAATCAAATAGTGAAGATGCTAAGGAAAAGAGTGAAAAATCACCTCCAAAATTTGTTCAAAAAGATCATCCTAAAGAGCATATAATTGGCAATAAGAATAAATGAGTTCAGATAATGAGAAGAGCTGCAATGAACAAGGAACAAGTAATTTTTGCTCTAATGTCTGAAGTTGAGCCTAAGATCTATGTTAAAGCCAACAAGGATGAGAATTGGATAAAATCCATGAAAGAAGAACTAATCCAAATAGAAAAGAACAAAACTTAGTAATTAGTTCCAAGACCCTCAAAAAAGAATGTGATAGGAACAAAATGGGTATATAGAAACAAGCTCAATGAGGATGAAGCTGTTATAAGAAATTAAGCAAGATTTATGTGCAAAGAATTTTCTAGACAAAATCAAAGTGAATTTGAGATGTCTATGCTAGGATAAATTTCTTTCTTCCTTGGTCTATAAATAACAAAAACTTATGAAGGGATATTCGTATCCTAAACCAAGTATACAAAGGAGATGCTCAAGAAATTTGGAATGTAAGATAGCAAACTAGGTAGTACTCCCATGATAATTGGATGCAAGTTGAGTGAAAATCAAGAGTCAATTACTCTTTCTATAGTGGAAGTAGAGTATGTAGCAGGAGTGGCATGTTGTACTCAAGTTATATAAATGAATAAAACACTCATGTACATCAAGGTTGAGTACAAATAACCTATTTGACAATTCAAGTACAATAAATATATCAAAGAATCTAGTGATGCATTCAAGAACCAAACACATATCAATCAAGTATCACTTCTTAAGAGAAAGGGTTTCAGATCAAGAGGTCACAATGGAATATGTGCCAAATAAGGAACAAATTTTAGACATATTCACCAAACCTCTTCCCAAGGAATAATTTGAATGTCTGAGATAGAAGTTGAGAGTGGTGGCTCCTACACCACATCAATAAATCACTAGTGATAGGGCATGAATCCATGGGGAGTATTATGAAAGCTTTATTAATCCCTAGAAGAAGAGAAAAATTCAACTTAGGTATGTACATTTCTAAAAATTATGAATGAGTTGAAAGTTGTAGATTCTTGGACAAACTCCTTTATCTGATAAAGAGGGAGAAATATTTGGATAAATGGTCAGCTAGAGTCCCTTTTCCATTGATTTCAAAGGTGGAGAAAAGGGGTAAATGCTCTTGTATAAGTGGGGAGAAAAAGGTGTAAATGCTCTTTGTAGGAGAAAGAGAAAAATGTTCTCTACAAAAGTGCAAATATCAAAGAAGTAGAGTAAGTGTTCAAGTTAAGTATTAGGCAAATATATGGTATGAATAGCTTAAGTTCATACTTATCAAAATCTAATGTAAAAAATGCTAGAGAAGGAGCTGAATAATAGAAGATCAGAGCATTTAGTTTACCATCAATGACAAAGGGGGAGATTGTTGGAAATATGATTGTCATTGATGTCAAAAGGGACATTATGAGCATTTAATTAATTCTCAAGGATGAATATGGTGATCATGGTGATCCTATCAGAGTTCAAACATGATTAGAATGCTTGTGTGCATGAATATAATTAATCCATTTCTTCATATTGTTTATTAAATATTTTGGGTTTATGACAAAAGTGATGAGAAGGAATTTTTCTAATGTCACCATTGCCACATGTGTATGAGTATGGGGGATCTAGTCACATTTTTATGATCACATTAGTCCCTAGTTACTATGCACCAAATTTGAAGACATGTGATGAAGCACAATTAAAGTTAGCTACTAAGATATAATTCACTATGTTTCTATCCTTAGCTAATCTTGTAAAAGGGCTAAACAGAGCCAAGAAAACATATTGATGAGGTTAATGTTTTCACACATGGAAGTGTTAGGATAAAATTATCACATGGGTCTATTCATTTTTATGCCTAGTTTATATACGTTAAATATCAAGTCACGTGATGTAGCGTGATAAAATATATGCTTGATTAAAGTAGGGCTCTAAGTCATTTTGATAGTGTTTTCCAACACAGTCATATTTGTAGGTTATAATAAATATATTAGAAGGCATTTTAATGATGTCATATCTTGCACGTATGAAGGATTTAGGAGCAATTAGATATATGGATGGAATCCTCTATGTGAGAGGATCATTTGCATTAATTTTTAGGTCATGCGACTAAGCACAACAAGAGTTATGCAAGTGCAAAGTTAGCCTTTCAAGAAAAATGAAATGGTCTCCATACTTAGACAAAATTTGCATAAGGTCATGCAAAGTTGTCATGATTTTACAAAGCTTATCTATACACATTTGTAAAAGAAACAGATGGTAGATCTCTTATGGGTTTTTCATGAGCATCATGAATATATGGTTTGCAAGTTTAGAGGTGAAGGAATGAGCTAATAATTGATTTATTTAGCTCTCAAACTAGTTAGGGTTTCTTAGTAAAACCCTAAGGGTTTAGCCATGGCATCAACAAGCAAAGTTCTATTTTAATGTTGACTTGCTATAGCTAAGAACTAGTAACTTAAGTTACAACTTAATTCCATGTCATCATTACAAAACCAACCCCTCGACCTAACAATTACCAACTCTGAGCAAGGTTCAAAAAACTTAATATTTCTTAAGTCTTAGAATTTATAATATGTTCAAGTTTAATCAACATCCTGTGCTTCATCATACGTAGATGATCCAATGAAGTGAAGCAAATTCCAACCATCAAAAGGTGCTCCGAATAAACATATAAGTGATAATTATCAGATTCATAGAGTTTGTCACATAGAGACCCAATGAGTGAAAGGCTATTAGAGGTAAAGTATGAACTAGTTGGTAGATCAAATGGTTCATACTTAATCGGACATTGGAAATCCATTGAAGTATGGTGTAGTCAAAGCATCAAAGTCCCCTCCAAGTGAACATACTAATGCCAAGTGTCACAAGCACATGAGTTTGTCAGATAGAAGACCATTGAGTGCAAGCTTACCACAGATAAATATTGAGCTTGTAAAAAGATCTTATGGTGTGTAGATGATCATGCAAAGGAGATATAATGGATTGAATAGACTCAAGTGATTTAAAGTTCTCAAAGTTTAATAACCAAGTCAAGGTAAAGTTTGTGCATTTTCAGAGATTGAATGATGTGTGTGGACCTATCAGAGAAAGATCGAATGGACTTTTTTTAAGTTGAGATATTTAAATATGGAACATTAGATAGTGGCTTCAAATGTAATATCAATGATAGACATTTAAATTCATGTCCAAACAAATGGTTAGTTATAAGAACATGAAGGAAGTGCATATAAGCTCTATATCTCGACACAAACAATGAGATTGATCAATCTAACCAATAAAATCTCTATTAAAGAGCCTATACATCAAGTCTTAAGTCTAACAGATGCTAAAAATACCTAAAATTATGGTGTGATGCATGGAATATGTTGCAATGGCAAATGGTGGACCAATAATAATTAAGATGTGGAACTTACAGTTCAAGTCATAATGAACTAGAGTCCAAAATAAGTGTGATGTGTCTGTAGTCTGAGTGTGAACATAAAGAAAGAGAAAACCTTAGATCATTTGTTTATATATATGATATCTAAAACAAAGGAAAATGTGTTACTTAATAATTACATTTGCTATTGAGCCAAATTGGATATAGAGCAGAGTGGTTGATGAAGGCAACAAAGTATGTTGAATAAAGAAACATCCAGACACAGGACCAAAGATGGGGCAGAGAAGAGAAGAGAGGAAGAAAGACACAAAGAGAATGTGAATAGTATGAGCATGTTATAGATTAGACTTGTAATAAAGAGAAATTTTTTTTGGATTCATCTATGAATCTATTTTGTAAATTAGAGTTGTAGCTCCATAGATGTTTGATAGGTTGGTGCCATTAGATAAGTTGAGTGGGTACTTAGTTAGGGAGTTGGTTCTTCCTTAGAGTTGGTACTCTTAAATTAAGGGATTGATGTCTCCTTAGGATGGATATCTTTAAATGTAACAAGTGATATTTTTCAGTGAGGCTGGATTAGAACAGTAGATTCTAATGGCTATTCTCACCATGGTTTTTCCCTTTGGATTTTCCATGTATAAATCTTGTGTCATGTGAATTTATGTTTGTATGTGATCTTTGAATTTATATTTTAATCTACATATGATTTTTAACTTGCTTTAAAAGTATTGAAAGACCAATTTTAAACTGAATACTTATTCACCCCCTCTAAGTATCTAGTTGTGTTCCAATAGAGGAAACACCTCAACAATTAGAGTGAAGTTTAAAACGTTAGGAAACACATCCACAACAAGTATGAATATCTACATGAGTCAGGCATCCTCCTAATAAGTAAGTCAAAATATTTCAATTACTTTGACTTATAATGATGGGAAACCTAGTTATTATCAAGAAGCATTGGAAGATGAGGATAATACCAAATGGAAAAGGGAAATCCAGGAGGAAATGGATGCTTTGGATAAGAATAAGTCATAGGACCTAGTAGAACCTCTAAAAGGTATAAAATCAACTGGCTACAAATGGGTTTAAAAATGAAAGATAGGTTTTGATAATAAAGTTGAAAGGTACAAGGCTCAATTGGTGGTAAAAGGAATTGTATAGAAAGAAGGTATTGATTACCATGATATATTTTTACCAGTTGTTAAACTTGTTTCAATTCAAGTTTTCTTAGCATTAGTATATTTACTTGATTTGGATTTAGAACAGTTAGATGCCAAAACAAAATTATTGTATGGAGATTTAGAAGAGGATATAGATATGGAATAACTTGAAGGTTTTGTACAGGATACAAACATAGAACCATAAAACCTCAAACCAACCATAGACCCTAAATCATAAAATTGGATAAACCCTAAACCTTAAAACCTAAATGTTAGAACCCAAATAATAAACTCCAAACACTGAACTATAAATTTTAAACCCTAAACCCTTAACCTTAAACCCTAAAAATGAAATCTAAATGACAAACGCTAAACATACATTGTGGAGACCACACTTCAGAGGAATGATGCAAGCATTGGTAGTTTAGATCAATCCCCTTTCCACTTTCCTATCATAATTCATACACAAGCACAAAGATTTCAATGCAAGGATAAAACATGCCATAACAAAGTTAGTGGAATAAATGATAATAATTTATACTCATGACCCACATCATTATTTGAGAATAAATCACAAACATGAAAAGATCTAAAATGATCTGGCCCTTTCACTCAATGATTTAGAAATAATTATGTCTAGAATAAGGATTTCACATCGTATGAAGTGCAAAGAGGTAATTTTTTTATTTATCATCATTTCTCATCGTTCAAAATGAATTTTTTCCATGCAAGTGAAAAGAGGATATTATATTATTTTCACCATGTAAATCACTCAACAATCTCCCTAGAGTAATCCATCATGACCCTATCTAATCTACTAGACATGAATGATAATAATCACCCTAATACACTCTAATTAGAACAAAAAGAATTGAAACACCATTCAAGATTCATATGAAAAAGATATTATTCAGTCTAAAACAAATTTATACTAACTAATGGATTGGAACCCACTCTAATAGATGAGAGAGTCACTAGGGATGATAATAGAGTGATTAGGTATGATGAGTGACAATTTGGGAATTGTTAGGGACTTTGAGGGATGATGATAGATGAGGAGGGGGTGATTAGGGATGATTGTGGATGATGAGGGTTGATGAGAGAGTGATTAGGGATGATGAGGGGTCCAATGAAAGATAATGCAGGATTGACTAGGGTTTATAATAAATGATGATGGTTAATGAGGGAGTTACTATGGATGACGAGGGATGATGAAAGTGTGACTAGGGATGATGCTCAAGATGATGAGAGAGTGATTATGTAGATTAGGTTTGATGTGGTTTGATGAACTAGAGTGTTTAGGGATGATTAATGAAAATAAGGGATGATGAAGAATGATGATGGATTGACTAGGGATGATAAGGGTTGATGAGGGAATGATTAGTAATAATGAAGGATGATGATAGCCAATGAGGGAGTGATTAGGGATAATGAGGGACAATGAGAATCAATCAGAGAATGAATAGGGATGATAAGTGAATATGAGGTTTGATGAGGGAGTGATTAGGGATGATGAGGATTAATAAGGGAGTGTCCTATGTGAATTTGGAGTGCTAGAATATGACTTTATTCAACATGACTTTAGAATAATGCATGAGATTAGAATTGAAGAATGCATGGATTGATCATCTATCTGATATTTGTTTTAGAGTGTGGTATCTTTTTAAAATGAATTTGAATGGTGTGTTGATTTATTATATTTAAAATGGAGTCTATTAGGATGATTAACTACATTCATGTCAAGTATAAGTTATTATATCATGATTATAGGTAGCTGTCATGTATGAGTGAATGCATACATATATGTAATAGGTATGCGATAGATGTCATGTATGAGTGACCATATCATGACTATAGGTATGTTACAAGTTACATGATACAGGGCAGTCATTTATGCATATTTATAGACCCATTGATTGAAAAATCCATAAATTATTTAAGAGTCCACTTTCAAGCTCGGGTATTCGATCAAGGAGGGAATACTCAAGTAGGTAAAGTAGATAGGGCATACTCAATTAGGTGAAACATGAGGCATAATAAATGGCATAGATATATTACATACATAACATGATTTGTAACTTCTTTTCTTATTCTATCTTTTGATCTTAAAATTTTGAAAACTAAGTATTAGATGGAATGAAATTTAAAAAACTAACTTATAAATGATAACTTGTACAACTCTGTAAGTAATTGTAAAAGATGCTGAGTGACCATAATTTGTTATATTTATAGAATTTTTTTTGCCATATTTGATGTTTTGCAAGCATATATTTAGTAAAATAAATATTAAGTATAAGTTTACATTTAAGTTTTTAATTTTTATATTACATTTTAATTTTTTAATTTTATATTATATTTTATATTCTTATACTTAACATTTGTTTTACTAAATATATACTTGTAAAACATCAAACATGATAAAAAAAATTACAGTCCAAGGTTTTTAACAACCTCTAATATATATATATATATATATATATATATATATATATATATATATATATATATATATATATATATATATATATATATATATATATTTCAACAACATCAAATTGAAAAAAAAAAAATGCACTCCAAAAAGGGCGTACACTGTTTAAAAAGGGTGTACGCCCTTTATAAAGGATACACCCTTTGCAAAGGACATACACCCTTTCTAAAGGGCATACAACCTTTGCAAAGGGCGTGCACCCTTTGCATAGGTCATGCACCATTTAAACATTTCATTTTTTAAAAATTTTCCCTCCAAATCTATTTTGGGTACAAGCATGAAGAGTCCTGAACCTCCCTTGAAAATAGTCATGGAGCAACCCACTTAGTTTCTAGAAAATTTAGGAGTCTTTTTCATTTTTGTCAACACATCTGATCAGGAAAATTTTATTATTTTAAAAAAATTTATATGAGTTTGTAGAGGAGAAAGTGTAGTTTTAAAATATATAATTTTTTTTTAAGGTTAGAATATTATTTATAATTATTACTTAATATCATATATAACATACCTCATTATGGACTCTATATATATTGTCACAAATTCTCTTATAACTTTCTGAATATTAATCAATTTTTTAAAAAAATTATATCTCAACAATTTACACATTGTCAACTATGCTTTAAAAAAAAATTGATTTTCATGAAGTTAAGGTCAAAAAGTTGTGTTTGTACACTTGTAGTTTTAATTTTCTAGTTGTCTTGATTTGTAAAATTATTTAAAAAATATATATATATATATATATATATATATATATATATATATATATATATATATATATATATAAAATAAAAATTAATAAAAAATATTTTCAACAATATTAGACATTTCACGTATCTATATATAAAATTTCATACAAAAATTTAATCATTTACTCAAAAAAAGTGTGTTCGTACACATGCACTTTTCTTATATTTTTATAAAAAATGACCAATCTATTGTCATAAATGCATCTATTTTAAACACATTTATCATCTGGGTATTGGAAAAAAAAATATATTTAGAAACTACATTCAAAATGCCATAATTCATATTTTTATGTCATTGTTAAATTCCTTTTTGAAGTGTCTCTAACATTCTCTCCAAGTTTAACTATTGTTATTTTAAAAAAAAAAAGTGTTGCTTTATACCCCCTTTTGTCCCCCATTATCCTGCATCTACCCCATAACAAAATGGGGTTGCTAAACGTATGGACACGACTCTTCTAGAAAGAAAAAGTAGCATGCTCATCAATGCAAATTTGGATAAATGTTTATGGGTAGAAATAATTTGTACAACATGCTATTTGATAAATTATTCACCATTAGTTGTAATAGACTATAATATTCCTGAAGAGGTATGGATAAGCCATCCATGTGATTATTCAAATTTAATTTTTTTGGTTTTAATGATTATGCTTTTACTAATAAGAATCAATATTCAAAGTTAGACCCAAGATCCAAGAATTACATCTTTACTGGGTATGGTGAAGGAGATAGTGTTAGTGGATATAAAGTATGGGATCCTACTGCCCACAAGATCATCATTAGTAAAGATGTACAATTTGATGAATCATATTTTATAAAATTAGATGTAGATATGAAAGAAAAATAAGAACCAGAACATCAACATGTCAAGGTTAAAATCGATCCATCTTTAGATTCTAGAAATAAAGAGATTCAATGATTTTTTTGATGGTGAAGATGTTGAAGATTTACAATAACTTGAGGAAACACCTCAATAGTCAGAGTGGAGGTTAGAATATGAGAAAAAATCTCCATAGCCAGTATGAATATCTACACAATTTAGACATCCTCCTAGTAAGTCCCAATATTTCAATTACTTTGATTTCTAATGATGGAAAACCTAGTTGTTATTAGGAAGCATTTGAAGATGAGAATAATACCAAATGGAAAAGGGCAATGTAGGAGGAAATGGATGCCTTGGATAAGAATAAGTCATGGGACCTAGTAGAACCTCCAAAAGATGAAAAATTAGTTGGATACAAATGGGTTTACAAATGAAAGATAGGTTTTGATAATAAAGTTGAAAGGTACAAGGCTCGATTGGTGGTAAAAAGATTTGTATAGAAATAAGGTATTGATTACCATGATATATTTTTACTAGTTGTTAAACTTATTTCAATTCAATTTGTCTTAGCATTAGTAGATTTACTTGATTTGGAGTTAAAGTAGTTAGATGTTTAAATAACATTCTTGTATGAATATTTAGAAGAGGATATATATATGGAATTACCCAAAGGTTTTGTACAGGATAGAAAAAAGAAATTGGTTTGCAAGCTCATGAAATCATTGTATGGTCTGAAATAGTCATCTAGGCAATGGTATAAGAAGTTTGATTCCTTCATGGGTAGCCATAATTTTGTTACGAGTGAGTATGATCTTTGTGTTTACCTCAAGTTTTTGGACAATGGTTTATTCATTATATTAGCATTATATGTTGATGATATGTTTGTAACAAGCAAAAATATGACCAAAATCAATAGTTTAAAGACACATCTAGCTAGGACATTTGATATGAAGGATCTAGGAGCAACAAAATAAATCTTAGGCATGAAGATACATAAAAACAAGAAAAATGGTAAGCTTTGGTTATCACAACAAAGGTATTTGGAAAAGATACTAACCAAATTTAGTATGAAGTATGTGAAACTAGTTAGTATCCCTCTTGCTTCCCATTTCAAGCTTTCTTCAAGTTTATGTCCTAGTAGTGATGAAGACAAGTAGTATATGTCTCATGTACCATATGCTAGTGTAGTAAGAAGTTTAATCTATGTTATGGTATGTACAAGGTCAGACATTTCACATGCATTTGTAGTTGTTAGTAGATATATGAAAAATCTAGGTAAAGAACAGTGGATAGTAGTAATGAAGTGGGTAGTCTGCTACTTGGGAAGCATAAGTGATTATCACATCACTTACAATAGATTTGGTGATTCTTTTTGTGGATATGTTTATTATTTTACAAGAGATCTGGACAAAAGAAGATCAAAATACGTTTTTACATTTATAGGTGGACCTATTAGTTGGATGTCAAAGCTTTAAAAGGCTGTTGTTGCATCAACTACCGAGATAGAATATGTGGTTGCCTATCATACTTGTCGAAAGATAGTTTGGCTAAAGGGCCTATTGGGTGAGTTTGGAAGAGAGCAATACAAAATGAAGGTATTTTGTGATAGTCAGAGTGTAGTTTATCTGGCTGAGAATCTAACTTATCACATTAGGATAAATCATATCACGGTAAAGTACCATCTTGTCAGACAGGGGATTGATGAAGGAAAAGTAGCACTTGAAAAGGTTCACATAAAAAAAATAGTGTTGATATGTTCATAAAACTAGTTTTGTTAGAGAAGCTAAAATGGTGTTTGGCTTCTCTTGGCTTGCAAAAAAGGTGATGAGTTGGTCGGCAAGATATCAGGTGAAAATTGTTGTCAAGGTATAGATTGTTAGATATATGACAACAAAGTCAAATTTTGGATCATTTTGTGATGTGATTTATAGCCCACTCCTTGATAGGGGGACAGGGAGGGGAAAGATGGTCCGGGGGAGGGGCAGAGGGTGGCGACATCCTATGGAGCCCCTCCAAATCAAAAAATCAAGGAGTCAAACCCCTGTTTCTAGGGAGATGAATTCCATTGGATTCTATTTTTAGAAGAAAAGTCTTAATGGCATTTTTCCACTTTATTTTTAGGAGCAGGAACCCTAATGTGGCATTTTGCCAATTATAAATATTTATTTTTGTGGAGTTCACATGTAATCTATAAAACGAGTTGTCATGTAATCGATTCATCTTGAAATCAATAAAGCTTGATATCTTGCACCGTGGATGTTTCCTTAACTTTACTAAAGTTTTATCACGTAAATCAAGAATTATTTCTGTTTAATTATCTCTGTAATTGTAGTCTGTTATTCTTCTATTGTCGTAGAGTGCATGGTTTCCTAACACAACTGTTGCTAGACCAACTGAAATCTCTCGACTTTGTCAAAATTTGGTGAGGCCCAGAACCACGTTAGCGCGCACGTGAGTTTATGCGTGCTGGTTAAGCTTGGCGATTCGAACAAAACCACTCTATCTAAGATTTACGTTTCAAATAGGAGAATGATATATATATATATATATATATACTTTTCGCTTAACCATCCATACAGAAATACTGCAAGCTGATTCCGTTTGATTTGATTTCCCCGACTGGCATCGCCTAACCATGCATACAGAAATGCTACATTATTATTGTTGAAGCATCGCTTTTGATGAAGACGTACTTAATAAAACATCGACCTCGTGTAACTGCCAAACTTATATATATGGGAGACAAAGCTCTTAGGCGGTGCATTCCGTGCGTTTTGTTTTCAAATGTTAAACCGTCCATTCCTTGAATGAAATTGCAACCGATGATTTTCTTGTGTTCTCCGTTTATTTAAAGAAATGATTTTAATTGCGTCAATGATACCAAAACGGAGACCACGACGTGCAATAATTGTGTTGTCTGTTTATTTAAAGAATTTATGTGCCCACAAATTAGTTAATTTGTGCAACTTAGATCTCAATGGTTACTCTGTACGCACGCCGATCTCACTTTTCTGCGTACGTCGGCATTGCAACATTTGGTTGTAAAAAGGGGGAAAATGGTGAAATATCCCACCTGCTTGGAAAAATGTTATTATAAATAGGGTCTTTTTGGATCAGCTGTTTAACAAAATTATTTTGAGACGTTTGGGATTTCATTATTAGATTTATTTTTAGTTTTAGGGAAGAGAAGATCGAAATTAAGTGTACAAACCATTCTATTTACATATGGCAAAAAGAAAGAGGGTATCTCCAGTTTGTGCAGCTTGTAAAAAGCAACACAAAGAATGTTCAGAACAATGTACTTTGGCTGCTCATTTTCTTTCAGATGGTCCAGATAAGTTTGTAAGGGTGAAAAGAGTGTTTAGAATCAATCATATTATCAAATTACTTAAGTATGAATGATTTATTTATACTTCTTTATTTTTGTAATATTTGCAAAGATAAGCAACCGAGCTGGGTTGGTATTCTTTTTCATTTAGGTTAAGTTTCTTTTATTTTCTAAAAATTTTGAATTTCAGATATAATTTGTATATTTTATTTATATTTTTTTATTTTTATAATATTTGTAAAGATAAGCAACCCAGTTGGGTTGATATTCTTTTTCATTTATTTTCTAATAAAAGTTTTTGAATTTCAGATACAATTTGTATGCACTGATTAGTTTGAATGCATTGTATTGTTTTATATATCTATTTAATAGATTAAGAGGTGTCTATTGAAATTTAGATTTAGGGGTAAAGAAAAACTCATTCATTTTACCACTTTGTCTATCTCATTGATAAATTAAAATTCATCCACAATTTCAAATGGTATCAGTTAATTTGATATTGATAGTTCCTCTAAAATAGATTTATTAAAAGAATGATACATATCACTCCCTTTAAATCATTTAAGAAATAAGAAATAAAGTTTAAAAAAATTATTAATATTTTTTTTAATAATATTTTAAAAGTTTATAATTATTTTTGTGTTTTCAAAATTTATAATTAATTTTATTTTTTATTATATTTAATTATTAAATGAATGTATGTATATTAAAACAATCAAAAATTAGTTGCCATTAATAATTAAACTATCTACTTGTTTCATAGAAGTCTTCTTAGAAACCATTCGTTAAATATTTTGGTGTTATGTAAATTATTGTCAATTATTTTGGTTGAACGGTTTCCATATCTTTAAATGTCACATTCCATTAATGTTTCAATATTTAAACTGTTTGTTATAAACCCTTTTATAAAAGAAAAGAAATTGTATCTATTTTCAATTATGCATCTGTTTATTTTTAAATTGAGAAGATCAGAGTTATATAGATATCAATATTTCTGTTTTACAATATATGAGTAAAACGTACACTTAAATCTGAACAAAATTAAAAAGATTTATAACTTCATAAATAACATAGCAAACTATCATCCTCACCAATCATATTACTACTCTTTCAATAGTTACTATGCATCTGTTGAATAGTGGAACTTATAAATTTGATGTGATGTTGGTTCAGGGACTTGACGCTGAGCAAAGAACAGAAGCAGTAAATGGCATGGTATATGAAGCAAGCGCAAGAGTGAAGAACCCCATCCGTGGTAGTGCAACTGCCTTCTATCAACTAAAGAAGCGGATTTCTGAACTGGAAACCCAGTTGGTAGCCACCCAAGCAGAGCTCATGAATATGTGTTCGCAGTATGATAAGGTTTGTATTTTTCCTAGGCACTGGATCCCAGGATGCTCAACATGCTCATCACAACCAGTTGAAGATTTCATGTATAATGAGGATGTTGATCCATTACCATTGTGGGGACCGCTGTGGGAACTATAATTCTTAGTGTTTTTGTATGTCATACAAAACTGCCATCCCTCACTGTTTGAAGTATAATTTTCCTATTCTAAGAAACTGTAACTGACGATTATCCATTACTTTTATTCACATATCTGTATCTTAATCTGATTATGGATAGACTGTTTCCAGTTTTTTCTTCGACGTTTCTCTGTTGTAAGCATTGCGACATTGACACAATTATTGCAGGCCATAATACATCATTAGGGGTGCAACTTTCCTCTAGGCAATCAGACCCATAAACATTAGTGAAGAAACTACTGACAAGATTACTTGGAAAACGTGATGTTGTTTCGACACTATTATACTAATACGATGCTCGTCAATCAAATCTAATTAGTCATTATTAACCATCGGATTCTTGACAAGGTGGTTTTATATTGCTTGGGAGTATGTTCAAGTGACGTCGTAATCTGTATGCATATGCGCTTTTTAAAATAATAAATAAATATGAATTTAATAATAGTTGAATTGATGGGATAATTTATTCTTTATTTATAAGAAATAAAAGGATTAAAAATATATATTATGAATTTTGTCTGTATTTTAATATTTTTTTTAAGAGAGTGTTAGAATTTCAGCTCATATTTTTAGAGATAAATATATAACAAATTATAATGTTGAGTAAGTTTACATTTAAATTAGCGAGTTAATTGGATAAATTGTCATGATTAAAGGATATACACACCATCAAAATGATTCAAAGAATGAACCTGTCCTATCTGCTCAACTCTTCATATCTAATATCTAGAAGTATTTATACCTTAATTTATAGATATGAACAGCCATCATTCTAACCAATTGAACTATAACTTTTTTCACTTATATTATTTGATTTAAGTATTAATATTACTCATTTTTGTTTCTAATTATTTTATATTTAATAAGAATTTTAAAATAATATTATTTATGACTATGGCTACAATTACATATTATATGTTTTAATCGTAAAATATAGATTAATTTTTTTACACGTAGTAGTATCTATGTAGAACTTGACAATAACCCCGTAATGACTATGGGAAAGGGAGGGCATTTATTTTTCAAGAAAACTTATATGATATCTATGTGGACAACATGTAGAACTTCAAAATAGCTCACTAATGACTATGGAAAAGTCTATGTATCTATTCAATTAATGTAAGTCTAAAATTTTAGAAACACATCATTTTTAAGCTAGAAAATGTTATCACAAAGTCCTTTTAAAATAAAATAAAAACTCTATATGTAATAAGAAAATATGGCTGGATAGGATAGTATAGAGTTTGAAATTGTAACTGGTATAGGTTTTATTTAATTGTATAGTTATGTTATGAAAAGACATTAATATTTGTAAAATCTTTAGGTCAGTTAATAATCTCAATTAACTTTAAGCTAGGTTTAAATATAATAATTTCACAAGTCATATTTCAAGTGCATAATTATATTAGCTTATATTTTTTCACCAGTATGTTATACACATCATCATAGCAAGTGATAATTATCTTGAATTTGATTTTAGTATGTAGGTAATGCTCAATATATAGGGTGTTGATGTCAAGCATAACTTTAATTCCTAACTCTTTTTCCCCAATTTTATTGCATTTGGTCTTCTTTGTCATTAAATTAAGGTTTCAAGTGAAGAAGAATGTACATGACCACTCTTGTAGTGGATCAAATGAATTTAATAATACACACATGACCTACATGCAAAGGTGCATTTGAAATAATTCACACAAATGGTAAAATCCCTAAAGCACCTTGAGGACCCTATAGATGATAATGCAAGATGACCTAGTCCAAATAGTGCAGCCTTGTCCCAGGATAAAGTGAATCCCTGTTCTTGATTCAAGGTAACCTCACATACTCCCATCGTTAATTACATAACCATTTTTGGAGTCCTACAGACCTGAGTTCTAGCTAAGTCATCTCATTTTTGATACTTCCTCTTTTAGAATATTTATAGAAATAGTAAGTTTCAAATTAGTCATGTGTATTTATTACCTAACTTACATATTTTGATTTATTCAATTATTTGTATGAATTCTATTAATGTCTTAATCTCAATTTTTGATAAAAAGATATTGGTGAACCTGATGTGAAGTATGATAGCTCTATGTGTATTCATTGTGGAATAGTCTTAATACTAAGATGTGCTGGAGTAGAGAGTAGATCTATAAAATTTGTGATAAATCATTGATTAAGTGGATTTTCAAGGATAGTTCTCCTTATCAAAATGACCACTTTATTATAAATGATTGGAATGTGTTGAACCTTTTTAGGTTGCTCAACTGAAATTTATTGTGTAGGAATAATAACCTTTGGTTCTCGGGGGTATTCATATGGAATACCATGAGTTGTGATAATGTCATTTAAAAATATGTATTTTAAATTTTTTTGTATTATAAAAGGTACTCCATGAACTTACTAAATCCAATGATGTCCTGATAACATGTTGATGATTCCTCAACTGGATACTACTATAAACTTTATAGCCACACATTCTAGAGGATACTGTAGTGGTAATGCGATTTCACCAATAGAACTTTGAACATAGCCATTAAATCCATTGATTACTATTGTTGTAGTAAGTATATCCTTATCTATGTATCCAAAATGAGAGATAAGTGTGTAGTGCACATATTCACACTTAAACCATTATCAACCATGACACTTTTTATAGATTTATGATCCATGTAAGCTCAAATGCAAAAATAGTGCAAATCAAAATCATAATTGACTATCACATGGTTTGCAAATGTGATAAGTGGTCTAGATGGAACTGTAATATGATATGTACCAATAATTCCATTCAAAGTATGTTTTGCCTTTGTATGAGGATGACAAAAAATGATGAAAGATGTGCATTATATGTGTAATGTACCTCATATTTATTTCTTATTTCTTGACATGTATGCATAGGGAATAAATCATTAAATATCTTCATTGTTCCACTCTCTTTTGGTTGTGTATTTTTATTATCAGTAGATGTAACCACATCAAATTATTCTCATCTATCAAATCTTGTATCTTGTGTCTCACACTGATGAATTTATTGGTAATATGTCATGGTGCTCTATAAAAATCACAATAATTTTTTTGATCAAATCTTATTGGAAGAGGTTTACTCACATCAACATATTTAATGGGAGAAAGCGATATGAGGTGACCTTCCAATATATTTTGTAGTTCACCTTATATGGATATTTTCACAAGTTGGTAAGTTATCTCCTTGAAGGAACAAATAACACAATATGTGGAGGAGGATCTCAAACTAAATTCAATATTATATTTTGATCATTCTTATTTTCACATGGCCTCACCTTGTATGATGTCTTATTAAGATTATTTTAATGATAAGTATAAACTGGATTGGTTTCATACTTAAGCTTACGCATTGCCAATAAATTAACCTCTCTTTCCTTAACTATGTGATATAAATATGTGAATGATAAAAACTTATTAAACATAATATATTCATGTATTGGTGGGAGTAAACTTTGGCTGAATATGTCTTGTAATTCTTTATCTGCCATAGGATTCATCATTTTGGATAACATGGTCTTATACTGTATACATAATCCATGATACTCTTGTGGGATTCTTGTTTGAGCTGAGTAAACTAAGCATTTGAAATCATCTCACTTATTTTAATTGAGAAATGTAAAAAGAACAAATATTTTAAAGGATTAAATGCATTAATTGATTGATATGGTAAATTGTATCTCAAATTATGCTTGACAAAAGTTGTACATTATTTATTATATCTCTTAGATATATGATTCAACACATAAATAAATATAATGCATCTATGGCATGTATGATACCAATTGATTTAAGAGTATTATTTTCTTCAGAACACTGTTATCTTACTTTCATCATTATTTCTAATCTAGGGCATACAATGTTGTGCTTGGAGGAGCATGGTTAAAATCAATAGGAGTAATGATGGATAAACATAAAGGTTGCATTACATTTGATCATAAAGGAAAATTCATTCCATTTCAAAATAGAGAATATATTTAAAGAAAAAATAGTAAAAATAAAGTATATATGCAGCTAATATTAAATCCAATAAAAGTAATGGAATATAAGTAGAGGCACATGATAGAGTAAATATTATAAAATAGAAATCATAAAGGTCAATACCATAATATGGGGTAGTTTGTTTTTCATATAGAGATATAAAAGATGATGAAAATGGAATATCAAAATTTCTAGTGCAACCTAAGAAGTTTTTTCTCCCCCATGATGATGATTATGATTATGATAACAATTATGAAAACTATTATTTTAATGATATGACTAATATGTAGGATGAATATGATATTGCAAGTGAGGATTACAACACATGATACATGGATTACACATATGTATCCCCTTGATGGGAACATTGGCTTATAATAGCATCATTATTTATAAATGACTTATTTTCTTATATATATATATATATATATATATATTCTTAAAAACCAAGACCTATGCATGATATGTCTAGTTTATTTACATTAGTTGATTTGTGATTAAGTATACACATTACTTATTTATATATTAAATATGATTCATAAGTGTACTTAAATGAGTTTCAAAACATATAGGTTATCAATTCCATATGCAGTTACATGTATGTGCACAGAGTTATGGGATAATTCCATTGGCATACCCAACAATGTTTATGCGTTATGTCTCAGAATACTTGAGCCATATTGTGTATGTATTATAATTGTAACATGTACATGTTATGTAAAATATATAAAAAAAACCCTTGAATTATCATTTTTACTATTTGCTGGTGTTCATGTTTTGCTACTTGGCATTTGTGTTTTACCATGCAGCTCTTCCTTTTACCCTCTAGCTCACATTTTTCCTTCTAGATTGCATGGAAATCATTGCTTTTTATCTCACATTTGTGAGATCAATAATGCTATGATGAAGAAGAGGTAAGTTTTGTAGATTAGATCATTTTTTAAAATTTTTTGTGAATGTTTTGCATAGTTTGATTTATAATTTTTCTCCAATAGATCAACATGCTACACCTAACCTTCCACCTAATCCTTCACCTAACCCTTTGACCATCACTTCTAACCCTTTGCCCAACCCTCCTAACCCTCTGCTTAACCCTCCTATAGTTCCGCTAGATCCCCTAAGCAATTAGGAGGATATAACTTCTCACATAGTGGAGAACAAAATTGAAATTGAGTAGATAATTAGGAGAATGAGGGATCCCACTTCCATGAACACCACCAACACCTATTTGGCCAATACCTTAAAGTTAGTATGAGGTCAAGTTGACTTGATAATGAGTAAAATTTATAGATGGAGGTCATATAGGGATAGCTATAGGGATTACTATGCTGACAAATTATCAACATTTGAGGTGAAAGAAAGAAATAACAAACAATCAAATTTATACCTTATTTATTGACCCAACCACCAATGACCCATTTCCCATAATGACCAAATATTTTCTAATTCACCGATGCCAACCCAATTTGATTAAAGCCACTTTTTGAGAGTGATGGTGGATGGTATTTGACTATCCACCTTGTAATAACTATGAGGCATCTTTGTACTTTTTGAGGAAAATCTATTGCGAGTTTGTCCTTAATGAAATTCTGAACTACTTTAACTATGGTGAGTTTTAGGGCCAAGAAAAAAGCTCTGCACAAGATCAACTAGGTGAACATCATGTACCTAATTATCCTATAAGGATCCCTACCCAAAAATTACTTCATATGGAGATTCTCTCTACAATGAAGGAGGTTGTAGAGATGGACACTTTACATGCACTTAGTGTGCTTACTGATACACTCATTCATCATATGAGTAGACCTTTAGAGATAGATGCTTGAGATATTTTAGCTAGTGGCTATACCCAACCCCACCCACGTAGATGTTGTGTTGATATATGTATTAGACCTTTAGATGATGATGGCTATACTTCAATAGACTTAAAGGATATGTCCTTGACTGATGAGTTGTTAGCACACACATTTGGTTTGGATATGTTGGGAGTCTCTACACACATGCATATATCTTTTATATAAATTTCATGTTAAATTTTTAAGTTATATTTACAAATTAAAAAGGTAAAAATTAATTTACACATTTAAATTGAATAATATGTATGTATTTATTTTGTGTTTCAGGAGGAGATGTTGCCTTCAACATCACAACTAGGTAGTGGGCCAACCCCTACTAAATCTATTTGTGTTAGTATGACACCATATACATTTATAGAGGTAAAATTTCAAGTGAATCTTATATACTCTAGATGTACATTCATACACCTTATTTACATCATTGGTAGATTTTGTGTAAGAAAATATAAAATACCTAATATAATTTTATTAGACTTTTTATTATTTGATGTATTAACATGGATTGGTGTAGTGTTAGAAACCCATCCTCCATCTCAAATTTTTTACTTTTATTTTAACTTTCAAACTATGTTTTCAATAGCCAAAATAGTGAGTTGAACATTTGCTTGATATCCCATTATATGTAGTTCCCATAGTGGGTCAATCCCAATCAGTTAGATTGGATATATATATATATATATATATATATATATATATATATATATATATATATATATATATATATATATATATATATATATATATATATAAATTAAAATACTAGCCTTATAACCAACCACTTGATTTCTTGTTATCTTAATCACATATAGCGGTTCAATCTCTATGATCAATATCCAAAATGGTCATAGATAGAAATTCAATTCTCATCAATTCCAACTAAGCATAACAATTTTATCTCTATCTAAGGATTTATAAGTTTGGATGGCATAGCCTCTTGATCCCATTGTACCAAATAAATTATGTCAAATGAATATAAATGAATATATATATATATATATATATATATATATATATATATATATATATATATATATATTCATTTGACATAATTTATTTGGTACAATGGGATCAAGAGGCTATGCCATCCAAATTTATAACTCCATAGATAGAGATAAAATTGTTATGCTTAGTTGGAATTGATGAGAATTGAATTTCTATCTATGACCATTTTGGATATTGATCATAGAGATTGAACCGCTATATGTGATTAGGATAACAAGAAATCAAGTGGTTGGTTATAAGGCTAGTATTTTAAAAAAAGGAGTGGTGTGCATATTGATGAAGGAATATTATGCTCAATTGGACAATTGATAGAAATATATTGTACCAAACAAATTATGTCAAATGAATATATATATATATATATATATATATATATATATATATATATATATATATATATATATATATATATATATATATATATATATATATATATATATTCATTTATATTCATTTGACATAATTTGTTTGGTACAATATATTTCCATCAATTTTCCAATTGAGCATAATATGCCTTCATCAATATGCACACCACTCCTTTTTTTAAAATACTAGCCTTATAACCAACCACTTGATTTCTTGTTATCCTAATCATATATATCAGTTCAATCTCTATGATCAACATCCAAAATGGTCATAGATAGAAATTCAATTCTCATCAATTCCAAATAAGCATAATTTTTTTTATTTCTATCTATGGAGTTATAAATTTGGATGGCATAGCCTCTTGATCCCATTGTACCTAGTTAATTCCAATTTCTAACTAGACTCTATTAGTAGAGCTATATAGAGTAGGACATTAGATCCCATTAGTTTGTTGGGAGAGCATCAACTATAAACTATCCATCACCAAAAATCCATCATGTGCATGGGAAATCCCTATAATTTCACCCTAAATTTAGTATGAAGTACTTATAAGATCAATCCATGGTAGAAGTTGCAGTAACGAGTCCTAAAATGTAATTTTTTGGTAGTGAAGAGACAACTTGTTAACCTCCAACTAGTAATTTTTCCTCCGAGATGGGCAGGTGTAAATTCAATGCTTTGAGCGCGCGCACACACACACACACACACAAACACACACACACACACACACACACACACACACACACACACACACACACACACACACACATGAAAATTATACTTGCTCCAATAACTATAACATCCAATTCCACCTGCAAGTGCATTTTCACTACTGTTCTAGAGTATGAAAATATTGACAATAAATGTTGTCAAAATTAAAACTATGGTCTGAGAAATCAATTTTTGATGCTTATTGGATAAAAATTGGCACTGCCAACACATTCAAAGAGGAGAATAATGTCTAAGACCAAGTTTTTAGCATCCCATCTAGCTCAGTTGATAAACTCACCACCCATTTTGGGCTTAAGGATGCCCTTCCCAATATAATAAAGATGTTAATTTTTAGCCTAACTTCAGGTATGCATAAAACAAAAATTGTAAGTTGTATAGAGGAAACATAAGATCCCTTTTATGCATGATAAATAATTTTAATTACACCCCAAATATAGTATAAATCACCTCTAATATCAATCTATGGTATAATTTATAGTAACAGGTCCTAAAATACAACTTTTTGGTAGTAAAGAGACAACTTGTTGACCTCCAGCAAGCAATTTTTTCTCTAATACTAGTAGGTACAAATCCACCACTTTGAGCACATATATATAGGTAAATTACACGTGATGTAATGATTGTGACATATAATTCTACCTACAAGTGCATTTTCACTACTATTTTAGAGCACAAAAACATTGATAATAAATGTGTTTGGAAGGTTACAAGGAGAAATAAACTTGTCATGAAAAATTATTTAGGAGTAAAGAAATACCAATTACTATTACTAAGCTTCTCTTAGATTCAAGAATATGAAATCATTTATTAACATTACCAACCATGTGAAGGTGAAATTTGATTTGGCACCACTAACCTATAAAAAATGTTAATAATTAATTAAAGATGAAATTTATTGACATACTACCTACAAAATAAAAAACACTTGGTAAAATTGATTACATCTACATTTTATAAGTCAACATGCCTATGCATTTCAATCTAATGAACCACTTGAATCTGCTCTAATCTTGATAGTATCAAGAATAACTTCATGGTCTAACTCACAAACTTTTCATAGATTCTCTTTTCTTGGCCTCCTATGCTATTTTTGCAATTGGATATTCATTACAGGAACCAAATTTGAATAGTGTAGTATCTTCCTATGTGTTTTAAAGTCTTAAAATAACCATACATTTAAATTTTTTATAGGATATCATCAAATTCAAGTTATAGTGACTACCTTAGAACTAGTGGGATAATCAATGTTTTTTCCATCTATGATTGGGGAAGTCAATTTTTTCTTTCCATCTACACACTGATATAAGTAGTAATCTGTTCCCTCTTCATTGTCCTTGTCTTTAATAATTTAAAAAACATGGCTTGCATCATAAAAAAAATTTAAGGACACTATAAAGATAGATTATGAGAATAAATAGTACATAAAGATTAATCTTCTACCTAGCTGTACTAGATCAAATATATGGTCAAAGTCATATGACGATGTCATGTCTGTAAGTTACAATGTTGGTGAAACCTGATATGTGTTGATAGGAATTAGAGGTATAGAACTCCAATCGTCTACCCACTCTTATGACTCACACTCATTCCAAATAGAGTCCATGCATGTAGAATAAAAGTATGCTAAGTGTCATGTGTGAATAGTCCAAGAACCTGTATTTGAGCTACGAAATGAGTGGAGCTCACTTGAACCTATTAGAGTCATATAATCCTCATAGTTTGCCAAATCTTTTTCCTCCATTAACCAAAAATGTCTATGAACAGTAGAATTTACTTGAGCACCATGACATATGTTCTCATTACACCATTCAACCATAGTTTTTGTATCAATAAAATTAGTAACATTATCAAATTTTAACTCTTCCCTTGTAATGTCTCTTTTTACAGATGCTCTAGCACCATCATGCTCCCCTTTTCCATGGCTAACCTTAGTGAAACTCCAAATATGTTCTACAGTAGTGGTAACATGCATCCTCCTCAACTAATAAAACATCTATGCATTTTTGAATTATGATTTATAATTATTTGACCAAATGTAATGTTGTTTGAAAATAATGTTTCTTTGAGTCAACTATCCATTAAACTTCTCAAAATAACCTTGTATATACTCTATACAATGTGATTGGTCATCACTGATATAAAAATGGTACTCCCTTAATATTTTTTGATCTTCCTTTGTATTATTAGATGCATGCATGAATGCTATATGCATGAATATGGAAACTTATGTTGAGCTGTAATACTATGATTGAACTTTCATTTATGGTTTGAATGTGTAATTTTTAGAAAAGTTGACTACTAAATAATAAAATTAAGTGGGAATATGTCCTTGCTTAACTTTAAATGTTCATCCAACCATTGATCCCTATGTGTGTGTATTGCATACTCATAAATAATTTTTTCCATGAATTTGATCATAAATTCTGAAACAAGTATCTCTTTCATAACAAGCTCACACCTTTTAGATTCTTTTGTATCTTTTACTTGATAAGTCAAAGATTTGTATTTTCTCAAACCAACTGATTTTTATCTAATTGCACTTGTACACTCCTCATGAATACATTTTTTTAATTTTGACAATCTACCACAAATGCTACAATTTCCATTTAAACATATTTTTTTATAAAAGAACGGTTCATTTAGGATTTAACAAAAAATATTTGGAATAAATTTCCTAGCTCATTTTGGTAAAAATTCTATGCCACACTCCTAAAAAATGTTTTTAGTATGCAAAGTACAATGAATATGGAAAAAAAACATAGTGCATTGAAAATTCAATATGTTGCCTACAACAAGTGGTGCATGTGTGATTTATTTTTAAATAAAAAGGTTTGGCCATCTCAAAAAAACTAACTAATATCAATTTGTGGATGTTTTTCTAAAAACTTAGAGTATAATTATTTTTGATTCATATCCAATAAATGTTTTGGATGTGGTTCATGATTATGAGAACCAACTCTTCTTTTCACTTTACCTCTTACATTGGGCAAAAATCTTGTATTATCTTTCCAAAATTATGCAAGTCTTTCAAAGCATTGGCTATAGCTTTGTCCTTTTGTGGAAGTCTACTAGAGAATGCCCAGAGCTCTTTCGTATTAGATTCATTAAGTCTTTCACATCTTAAAATTACTTTCATTAATATTTTTGTATTTATATCAAGTGTTTGACTTGTTTTTGAAATCAATCATTTTTTCCCTATTTCAACACTTACTACACAAGTTGTCAATATATATTGGCCAACATTACTATCTTTGTTGCATGATTTCAGGATTACAATATGACATGCATCATGTAGATTTTCAATAATTTTATCATTTTCATCATCTATATTAGATTTTCCTAGTCCTAATATGTACATTATAGGTCTCATCTTAACCAATTTCATCAATGAAATAAATAATTGACATCTTTGAATATTATACTACAATCTATGAAAGAAACTATCCCAAATTTCTTTAGCCAATCTTCTTGAATGGTGGTTAGACATTTTTTTATGCATTGGTTTCAAAATATTTTCATCAACTTCAATTAAGTACTTATCTTTTATATGCATAATTCTTGGAGGTATTGTTATTGGTGGAATCCATTTAAAGGGTGTTTCAAAATCATTATATGTTTCCATAAAATTTTATTCATTGTTTGTTTCTTCATTATATGTTTTCATGAAATTTTATTTATTGTTTATTTCATCATTATTTGAGTCCAATAAATTTTTTTCATTGTTGGTAGGTAAAGTATCATGCATAGGATCTTCATCAACAAAATAAAAAACTTTAAACTTTGAATGTGAATTTCCAACATCATCTAATTTTTTATTGTCAATTTCATCATAATTAAATTCATTATTGTTAGTTTCATCATTATTCAATTCATTATTGTCAATTACCTCATTATCTAAGGCATTTGGCTTATTAAGGTTAGTGTTTGTACCTTGTCTAAAATGAAATGTTTACATTTATACCTTGTTTTTTCCTCTCAAATCTTCTAATTTCTCTGGTGTTTTTTTATTCAAATTATTCCTCTTTCTTGAATGAAAATCAGAGCTCATTTTGATAAAATCAACCAAGAATGTACTTCAAAATGTGGGGTCCAAAAAAAATTACAAAAAAAGTATGTAGGGAATACGTAGAATACGCAGGGAATGTATGTGGGGACAAAAATCTTGATTTGAGATAAAAATAGATGTTGAAAAGTAAGTTTTTGTTTTTACTTCAAATAACATGTACATGTTATAGAAATGCATATGCATTCCTATAATTCATAGGCATTCCTTAAAGCATAGGCATATACTACAAAAAACAAGCATGAAGACTCATATTCAATACATAAAATCCCCTATAATAATATAATATGATGCAATAAGACTCAATAAGACTATAATATGATGCATAAATCCCTAATATGATGCAATAAGATTATTAGATGTTGAAATAAGGCTATAATATGATGCATTAAGGCTTAATATGATGTAATAAGACTATAATATGATGTAATAAGACTATAATATGATGAAATAAGACTATCATACAATGTAATAAATCTCCAATATGATGCAATAAAGCTATCATATGATGCAATAAGTTTTAATATGATGCATAGATCCCCAATATGATGTATAAATCTCCAATACATGATACAATGAGACTCTTGATAAGACTATGAAGCAATAAGGCTATCATATGATACAATAAGGCTCAATATGTAAGATGAAATGAGATAATTTTGCCCAAAATCCCATCATAGGTCCTTACAAAACTAGGTGAATAATGGGTTCACAAATTGACACTAATCACATTCATGAATTTATGTATTTGTGATGAAATTAGGGAACTTAGGGGTTATGTTTGTTATAAAATTAGGATTTAAGGTTAGGGGTTTAGTGTAACAGGTTTGTCATGTGTATATGTCATGAAATTAGGGATTAAGGGAACTATATATGTTCAAGTGATACAATTAGGGTTTACAATCAACATGTCACAACATGTGACCTAATTTAGCCCCTTTAATCACATCATAGACTCCAATTTAGGTTCAATGGGTTAAAATTGGCCATATTTGCATTCCTATTTACATTTTTGATTAAATTAGGGTTAGTTAGGCCATACATGTGGCATATAGATTATATAATTGACTAGGAAATAAATTTAGTTTAGGGGCTTAATTTTGCACAAATCACATCACTAATTGAACTAATTGACTAATTAGTTTAATTCATGATAGATAGAATCATACTTAATTTTGTCCCAAATAAAATATCATGCTCTTATAGTTAAGTTAATAAGGGGTTTAAATTGGCCTCCCATGCCTCCTCGATTGAATTGCCCCTATAATTAAACCTTGTTGTGCCATGTGGGTACTTCATACACCCAAAAGTGTTAAAGCTATCAGAGATGCATCAAGTACTAGAATTTTTAGAGTTGACAATGCCTTGGTAGGCCAAACCCAATTATATATCACCATGTGTACCTCATACATGATTTTAAGTGTCAATACTATTATAGGTGTCAGGTCCTAAACGTATTAAATAGCTATCAGATCCCTATGAGGCCTGATCTAATTAGATACATCACCACATGTGTATCTTATACACACATATACTTGTGTTAGAGATCTAAATGTCACTTGTCCTAGAAGCATTAGATTTATCAAAGCCTTAGGACTCCCAATCCAATCAAATATTTACTCATGTGTAGGTCTAGTACACTTGGAGAAGTGCTAGAGCTATCAAATATGCACATCTTTGATACCTAGACATGTCCCATCACCTCCAACCAATCCAACTAAGGTCTATTCATAAATTTATTATATATATGTATAATATAATAATGTTTAAATATTGACATAAATCCAATCAACTCATGTCTAGTAAATAATTCACATGATGTGAGCCTCTGACTTGCCATTATTATATGAAAATTATCATGTAGAGCCCTTTAAGGTCCCATCCAAATTGAATAAGCACCAAACGTTATCAGTTTTCTATGTATGTATTCAAATTACTTAGATCCTTCTACCTCAAATTACCTTTACATCCCAAAGTACATTCATAATAAGTCTAACACGCAGGAGAGAACACAATTCAATAATAGACTCCTCAACCTCAAATCCCAAGTTAGATCAAGAATTCTGACATGTACTACTTTCTTGCATTCCACATCATAAGGTTTAAGATCATTACAATGAGATATGAATAAGATGATTGAAGATATATGCACAAAATATATAATCTTGAAACCTTTAGTGAGGTGGTGCACACTGGTATTCAATTCTAATTAACCATCTATATGAGCTGAGCATTTCATCATCCACATGAATAATTATTGGGTCCTTCTGCTTAGCATCATCCTTAAGGGGAAGCAGGTCTTAGATTTAGGGGACATTGTCACCTTTAATGTATATTGAATAAGCTCAATAGATTTTGAGTTAGGGCCACCCTATATGTATAAATAATAACCATCCCTTAATGGTTTTGGATAAAGTCCCTAGTGCATTTAAATATTTTCTAAGATATACATTCATCACTATAGGCACCACATCTTAAAACAACATTTTTAAACCACATCCTCTCTAATGGATACATGTGACCATTTCAAGTTTATTGAGATCAAAACCACATCTTATATAAAACAAAATATGTACCCAACTTGACCAAAATATTTAAGAAAAACATATACATACCTTGTACCCATTATCCTAATTTCTTATCTTACCATCCCAATTACATAGTAAGGTATATAAATCTATAGTATTGATAAACACCAAGTGTTGTCTATCTTGTTTTTTATCTTGTAATTGTTGCATCCATGGTGTAGCTAGGACTAGTCCCATGTCAAAGACACACTTGATATGAGGTGGAAATGGTAGGAGTGGTTGATGGTTATTCCATGTGTGATGGAGGGGTAGATGAAGGAGGTGCACAAAATGGAGGATTAATCATATTTTCACAAGAAATATTAATTTTAAGCAAAATTTGAATACATTAGGGGAATATTGAATAATTGTAACAATAGAATACTCTTATTATACTTTCAATTGGGACCTCAAAATGCACATATTGAATTAGATGCACTAAGTGACCTTGGAGGAAACTTAAGGGACTTTATTCAACACATTTTAGGAATGTTTTTGGGACAATCCAAGGCATGATTCACAGGAAGTGGGTTCCATTAGATAGAATTCTTGAAATAGATATCCAAGAGATGCACTATTAGACCAAGGGATCAATTCTTATTTATACATACACAAGATTATCTATACTACATAGTCCAATTCAATGGGTTTTCCACTTAAACAAATTAGTTCAAAATTTATAAATAAAGGGGTCTAGTCAAAGATATCAAAGAAATAACAAAAGGGTATGATAAGATTTTAGGTAAGTATGATAATATCAATAAGAAAGGCAAGTAAGATTTTAGGCAAATAAGGTAGTTAGGTATATCCTTACCCTACTAGGGGAAAGGTAATAATAGTTGTGTATGTTCCAATTATCGAACAAGGATTTTGTTAACATGTGTTCTATTGATGAAACATATTGGTGTATATTAATATTAAAGTGCACCATAAGCTTAACATGTAATATCTAATACTTTTTCAACATTTATTCTATAAAATTAAAAGTAACCAATCACATCTTGACAAGTAAGAGTCAAGTATTGATACTCTAATGCACAATTATTGGTACTCTAAAGGTTAAGTTTTCATCATAGGTTTAAAAAATTCATTTTATGACCTCTCATGATAAAATCAGTTATATTATAAAATGTATAATGTGTTAGACATTGAAACCTTAGTTATAAGTATTTAAGATGACATATTGAAATGGGTAATTTTTTTAAAGTCTAATGCAATGTTATGCCAGCTTAATTCACTATCCAAAGCTAGGATACATGGCTAATGGGACCTTTCCCCTATAAGAAACATGATTTTTTTTAATTTTATGTTATTTCAAAACAACACATATGTATTATATAAAATGTATGTGTTATTTGAATTTAAATTAAAAACTGAGCCTCTAGGCTTGAAAATTTCTTGGATTTCTGAGCCAGAGGCTTGTGACTATGCATCTATAGCTGAGACTGAGAGTTTTGAAAAAAACCAACAAATTTCAACTTTGATCACCAAATACACTATGGATTTCAATATAAAAATTCAAAAATTTATTACCATCACAACAAGCATGCTATCCTCTTTTCAAATATATGATTTTTATAAATTTTAGGCTATTTTAAGGGTTTAAACTATATTTATTTCTAACTACACCTTTTTAGGCCTTTACATGCTGGACATATACATGACTATTCATGTTTATGTAATTTGTTTTATGTTGATCCAAATGTAAAATGAATTATATGGTAACAAACTAGGCCTAATTCTACACACATTAAAAAAAATCAATTTTTTTTGAGGTAATTAGGGGGGCCACACGGTTGGCTATCCATATTTTTATCAGTTTTTAGGATCTACATAATTTAAATATTAATAAAAAAATAATCAATGAAAAAAAAATTCATAACACACTAGAAGAACATATCTAAATATTCACCAAAGGGTTTCAAACAATATGTAATGATGCTCAAAAAATGGTGAGATGCAGGACCATCGATATACTATGTTTTATTGAAAAAAAGGAGGTCCTCTTCAAATTTTAGATGTTTGACCTATTTATACTTAACCATTTTTCAAAAAAATAGTTTTTTTGGAAACTAGTCTCGAAATGCTACAATTCATGTTTTATACCATCTTGAAAATTTGAGTATAGCCATCTCAAATTATCTATGTAAGTTTACATTTCTAAAATTTTAGAAAAATCATGTCCATAGGTAGGCCCTTTTTTGTCCCCCAAATGTGTACACTTACCCTTACAAGTGGTGATACTATCTCAGACCTAGAAATTTTACATAGAAAAAATCACACTAATCAAGATACTAACACACTCCACTCTTATCTCATTTCAATATACTTGTCCCAGTGAACACATGTTCTACTTTCTTAGATAAAAAAATAGTCACATGCCTTCTATAACTTCTGTGCATCACATGAAGTTCAATGGGGGCATTTTTTTTATCACTTTATGACTATCCCTTTTGTTCTTAGTAAATTATGCTACATTGTGTGCATCTTTCCATTATTAATCACTTAATTCCACATTGCTATCTCTCTAGATACCTATGATTATAAATATACTAATGTTAAAAATTGCTTATATAGGTCAATTTAAATTATTAATACGTGTTTATTGTGTTTGATTCTTTTCTTCATGATTTGTATATATTCATTTCTTTGGATCTTTTACATTTGAACATGCTATTATTGCATATTTAAACCTTATTTTGTGTTTCTATGTGTTTGAGTGACATTTGAGTAGGTCTCTTGTATGTGGTCCCTTGGCCTTATTGTTTTTTTATGTGCTTTTATGTGTGCTCTTTATGTATGCATCATGGCCATGAATCTTGTTTATTATTATTTTATTTAGTGTGTTATGTCATGATAAATATAATGCATATCCCCAATTTGTTGATGCCATGATCAATATCATAAATTTTATCCAAGTAGTTTTATATAAATTTTAAGTAATCAATATATGGTCATTTATTCAGTACATACCCAATTGATAACTATTTTATAGACATGACACTATGTATGCTTGGTTCTACATGTATCATACATTACTATTTTACTCAGATTATCAATATGATGCCATGATATCCAATGTTATCAATTTGACTATTGATTTCAATCTTTCTATAACATCATTTACATAACTTGTTATTTTGAGCTAATTTATTATGCAATATTCACAACTCACCTCAAAAAAGGGGGCATAAATAGTGGCTTGTCTTAGAGACTAAGCTGAAAAAATACACTACACAGATAAAATAAAAAGACTGCTAAGTTGATCATAGTGTAGACTCATTTTCTACCTAAAAAATTCATTCACATATCACCATGATATTTGGATAACAATGTAATTTATAGTTGTAAAAAATAATGTGTTTTCATCTTATAAGTAAAAAACCAACATATTACAGAGTTCTCATAACCATGTTCAGTCTAAACATCAATTATAAGTGGTTATCCATAAATATTTTTAGATTTATACATAGGATTGTCACATATTTTTCTCAGAATGTTTTAATTATGAAATGCATATGTTCTAGAATGTTACATAGGTGTTTAATCATATTTCAAAATAAATATACTCAAATATAAGAATGAGGGCATGTGCATAAACATGATCGCTTTCATGCTCATTTTTTGCACCAATTTTCATAGAAGTAATGGAAATTCATGTCGTTATTTATGTTATATAGTCTATAATTAATTCATAATATTTTTTCATTAGTTTTAAACTAAGTATTTCATAATTTTTTCACCAGAATAAATTTTATTCCATATTAGTTGATTCAACTTTTTACCTAGGTTTTCACTAGTTTTGTACTAGAATGATCCATAAGAATTCATACAAGGATTACAAGATACTATATTACCTTTATCTATGTGATGATGAAGTCAAGTATATCTTGAGTTTTAAATCATAAATTATCCTCCCAATGAGGATTGGGGCATGCATAGTACAATCCAAGTGTTTCAACAAAGAAATATCCAAGGGTTACACCCTCTATAGTCACTAATTTTACAACAAGAAACATAAATATTTATTTACATGAAAAGGTATATTTATTTATTATTATTAGATCTTGTAGATAATAAAACTAAATATTTATAGAATCATAGTCTTGTGCAATTGAAAAATATTAGTTAGGGCTCTACCCTTCAATTTTATATCTCCTTGTAGCTGAAGGCTCCTATTCACCATCTCATTGCATCTAAATGCTGATCTCTTAGTCTGATCCATATCGTTATGATGATTAAGTTATCCTATATTGTAAAAAATCTTAAAACCTGATAAACATCATTCAGTATCAATTTTAGATCCATAAATGTTTTCTATCCCTCTAGACACTACCAACCTCAAGTGACACTACCATTGACAATAGTGTCTAGAGCCTTATCAATTGTCTAGTATCCAAAAGTCATCCAAATTACAAAATGATCAAAACCCATAGGTCAACCTAATTGTCTTATTGAACCCTACCATGAGATATTTTCAAAATATACGTTATAAATACAAGTCTAAGCCTTCTTATTCCTCATCTCAAAAATACAAATCAAACACTTAATAAAGCTAAATCAATTGAATACACATGCATTTTGTTCTTCCCTTTTCATAATTATTTTAATATCAATCATAGGAGTAGTCATATCATAAGAATGAAGTATTCAAATAATAGAGTTTGAGCGATATTTGTCAAATTACAAGTTAAATCTCTGCATGCATATTCATATAGTATATTTCACTCTTGTGCACACATTTTCCCATACATAAGGGATAAATGCATAAGTCTAAGGCCTTACTTATAGTATTAAATATGTAGGCAACATGCATTGGGTCTTTGGGGAAGCTCGACACCATGAACCCACTAACCCATTTTTTAGTAAGCTCATTCCATGGATGAAGAAGGGTGAAGAGATAGGGTTTGATCAATCAATAAAGAATGAAAACCTATATCATAGATCTTAATACATCAATATAAATGTGAAAAAATATAGAAAAACAAAGTTAGTCACATCCATATCTAGTCAATATTACATACTAGACACCTATGTCACAATTAGACACTAGTTTCAATGATAGTGTCCAAATATAATAGTAGTGTTTGTGGAAACATAAGTACAATTTCCATAATATGATGACTGATCTAGAACACTAATCCTACATAGTTTACACATATTTTCATTCTAGATATATTTGTGCACAATAAACTAGCTAAGTAACAATATCTTTCAAAAGCTGTACTTTACTATTTTTAGTAATATTAATTGTATAAATTTAGAATATTATTTATCTGGGTTTTCTATTAATTGGTCTGTTATAAATTAAGTTTTGTATTAATGTAAATTTCATTGATGAGACCTTGTCCATTTAGCAAACAAAGCTTCAATATCCTAAGGAGACCCTATCCATTTAGGCAATAAACTAAGTGAGCCGAAGGAGATCATGCTAGTGTGAAATCAAATTATCCAAGTCATCTGCATCTAATCAAGCAATCTTCATCACTCTAAGGGGACATGATTTTGGAATACTTGCACACATCTAATTTAGCAAGCACATGATCTAGAACTTTGAGCAAATCTACACAACAAAAAAGGCATTCATAGTAATTTTATGTTTAATCTTCCTTTTTAGCTCAATCTAAAGTATTTATGCTTAATTTAGAGTAGGAATTTGATGTTATTTTTAATTTCTATATGCATATCTCTAAATTTTGCATGTTTACATTATTGGCATGTACAATAGGAAAAACCCCATTATATTTTGCTTATATTTGTTGGTAGGAGGTGTTTTCTTGGTTTTTCATACTTTGGAGTCTTATTAGGGTCAAATTTGAATCAAATTTATCATTTATAGGATTTAAACCCTATTTTTTTGAATTTCAGCATCTACATCATGCGTCATAGAATTTCTATCCTTATAAACAATGTCTTCATTCTAATTATTAGTGTTTACATTTATCCTATTTTGATAATTTAGCATTTTTGCAAACATCACGGTGTCTGCACACTATGTTTTGACATTTGTGAACTGATTATTAATGTTTGTGTTGTTACGTTAATTCTAGATCTATTTTAACACTTTATCATATATAAACACCACAATTAACACGTTCTAAATAATGACATATGCATGTACTAAATAATGGTGTATGTGTCATCAATGGCATTTGTGTACTAAATAATGTTGTATGTCTTTCAGAGGACATACATTTTGGTTTGAGACTTTGTTTGAGCTCTCATTTGTGTCAAAACACATGTCTTAGAAATATAAATGCAACCATGAGAAAATATTCCATTTAGGGTTTATTCTTATAATATTATTTTTAGGTTCAATAACTTACATGTGATGAAGATGCAAATCAAAAAAAAACTACTAAGTATCATCTTGTAGGTTTGCTAGATAAATATCTATAATAAAACAACACACATCTAATAATTTAATCTTAATCAAACAATATTTTTTGTATGTATTTGTAGTTTTATTATATGTTTTTGGATTATGAACTTGTATCTTTTTTCCTCATGCCATAAAATAAACTTGGAAATTAAAAATGGTCCAGGTTATTCATGTCTCCCAAGAATTAATTATGTATGCTCTTTCCTTATGTTATAAGGTGATATTGGAAACCAAAAAAATCATGCCTTTTATTTTCTATTTTATAGGGTCTTGTGACTTAGATTTCATCACCAAGCATTAAGATAAATCCCATGTTTTGATAGGTTATATAAATTCTAAAGTGTGGACATAGTCATTCTCTAAGTGATTGCCTATTTTACTAGCACTGTGAAGTGAGGTGGTTTCATCCAAATATAATAGAACTTCAACGAAACCCTTATCTTATGGAATTAAGCATTATCATACCACTAAGTATATAGAGGACTCCCTTATTCATACATTAATACCTCACATAGGAGCCTTATAGATATAGATGAATAGTGGTTCAAAAAACACAACAATCTATAAGATCACCCAAAATGTACCTTTTAAAGTATTATTTGTGGGCTAATATCTAACTACAATCCCACTTGACTAGCATAGGTTGTTCTCATGTGCATGTTTTGATTATATCCCTCTTTTTGAATAACCCATTTCAAACCAAACCCAATCTAGACCAATAACATTCATCATGAGCTTTTAAAACCAACCAAATCAAGACCTAAACAATCATAACCCTTTCTATCATAACCCACCATGTTACATTTATAAATATATCTAATTCCAAGTGAATCTCCCATCCACTCTAGTTACAAACCCAATCACGATATCTCCCATGTCAACTACAAATAAAAAACATTATGGCACCCAAAATATAAAGTAAAATCATACTTGACCAAGTCCAATAGATAAGCCAATAGTTGGCAGCCCTAGCATCCCATATCCATTTATTGACATTAATATCATCATTACCTAATCAATCCAATAAAAATCAAACTAATCAAATATCTAATACCCATAAGGCCATGACCCATACAAACCCCAATTTATCCTAACCTTATTAAAAAAATCCAATAATAAAAATTCCAACCCTTCATGATTTAACCATTAACTTGATTCCATGCCTGCTATAAAAACTATATTTTTCCACCTTTGGAAAAAATTAACAAACAAAAATACAAAAAATAATGAGCCCAAAATTGACAATCCCAAAATCATCGACAACCCAATCAAGGATCATATTATATACACCCTACCAATCATTTTATCGACACCTATAGGCTCTTAAGCCATAAATATCTAACTATGTCTTGCTATCACCACTCTAAAGAATGTTATTTATAGAATAACTAAGTGCATCAATTGTCTGAGAGCCAACAACTAGGGATATGAAAATATCCCTTTTCAAATCATGATCAAACTCCTCCACTTCCAAATCAAGGTCAAAAATAATAACCCATCTTTGACAAGCCAATTTTTGATGAACCCATATTTGATGAACCCAGCTTCAATGAACACATCTTCAATGAACCCATATTTGACTAAACCATCTTTGAGAAATCCATATTTGATAGACCCATATTTGGTATACCCATATTTTTTGAAGCCACCTTTGACCAACCCATCATTGACCATTTCATCTTGGACCAACCCATCTTTGACGAACCCATATTTGACTAACCCATCTTTTAAAAACCAAATTTTGACCCACATGACCTACCTATAATTTTTGGCCAACTGATATTTAACCAACACATCATTGACCACCCCAGCTTTATCACATCACATAATTATTCCTCATATATTAAAGCCTCCAACATTAAACCTCCAATTGAAATGGTACTTGTAGACAACAAAATCCAAAATTCCCTCTATATGGCTAAACTCCATGTTTCTCCTAATATCCATGGAAGGCATGATATGAACAAGAAAGTAAATAATAAAATCATTTATTAGAATAGGAAAGTATAGCCAATAGCCTATCAATTTTGCTCAGCATAATTTGTTAATTTTGACCTTCTTAAAGATGTGAAGATCAAAAGTTCCCATAACCCATCGATATACTATGATGGGATAGCCTTCTATTTTCAAAGCAATAATTATCCTATAGCAAACATAGTTTGTGAAGTCATGAACTACAAAGATAAAGGACTTGGCCTTCAAAAATAAGTAATCTATAAGTCAATTAAGTATTCACTTAATAGGATAAAATAATTATTAATAGAAGTCAATTAAGTATTTACTTAATTGATAATATTATCTAATAATAGGTCATGGAAAAGTATACACCTATTAGTTCCTACCTAATAATTACAAATAAATAACATAAGTGCATCTTATAACCATAAAATAGTGTATGGGTAATTAAAAACACTAACATTGATAACCATCTTATTCCTCTAGATGTATTTTGTTGTCTCCTAGATAACTTTTCTTCTACCTTCAATGCATATTGATATGTTTCTTCCACTGAATTTAAATTGAACATTCACAACTAATATTGAGTGGATATACAGAGTCTATTTACATACCTTGATATCTTCTCTTGATCATCCTCCATGTGACAAGCTCTAATGGTACCTTGTAAAATTTCTCAATTTAGTCTTTCATATTCATTTATCTTTGTATCAAAGTTTAAAACTTATTAAATTAACTCAATTGATAATATAATGGTAAAAACTTACCTTCTAGATTGGTAACCATTCTTTCTAAAGTTTTTATTTTGTCTTTGTCTCTTATCTCCCTTTCTAATTTCACATGATCCCACCATAAGGACGCATGTCTCTTTAAATGGGTACAAGAAAACTTTACGATTTTGGGTCCCTTATTGACTCAAACTCAAAACATTTCTCAATTTATGTGATATAATCAATAAGATGCTTAGGTCATTATATTCTTACATATCCAGGGGCATCCAAATTTAGAATGCTTCCCATTTTTGTAATACATTTAAATTATATGTCTTCCAAAATTTATTAGGAACCCACTCCATGTTTTTTGTCGATTTAAGATTGCTTGTGAACTTGGATGCTTTTGCATCAATAATAGTTTTTTATACTAAATAAATTTAGGGTTAATGGAACTTATATTGAATGGTTTTTTAAAAATATCTCAATTATTTTTATTATACTTAATTAATTTGGAAAATATAAATATGACAAAATTTAGATCAGAATTAAGTGTATTTTTCCACCTATAAGACAATATCCTTTAAGTTTAGACATGTTCCCACTAGTACAAAGTTAATAAAAATAAAAAAAATTGTGGATTTCATCATTTATTAATCATATCCTTTATTGACACTCTGTAATCCACTTTGAGCTCTATCTACCTTGAAAAAAGGTCCACAATATTATGAATTATTAAATATAGGTAGTTATATTGTTTGGTTAATAAGCTTAAAATTATTAAACCTATCATAAAACTAGCTAATTTTGGTTGTTGTTGGTTATTATATCCTAAGATAGTTTCCTATGTAAAATAAATAGGAAGGGTAGAGGGATCAATAGAGTTGATAAGAACTTATCTTAAAAAATAGGATATATATATCCCCATAAAATGAATTATTATGTGAGTCATGCATTTGATTGTGAATAAATCCTTTGTATCTCTTTATGTATCTAAACAAAAAAATTACACACATCATTTTTTTTGTTATGGTTAGTTACTTTACCTTGTCTCCAACATAAATAAAATCACCAGTTACTATAGACCATTGGTTTCATAACCAACAATTAATATATATTTTAATTTTTTAAATTGGCACTTGCATTAAGTGAGAGTTTCATCACCATTCCAAAAAGGTGTCATTTAACCTTTGGGAGGTGATTGAAACCATATCTTCCTATTTTTCTAATATGCCACAATCTTATGATGTTCTCAATATTTTTGTCAATATTTTTACATATACTCAACATTTTCAACATTTATAAAAAATCACATAAACATACAAACATATGCATAAAATAAGCATAAGAATCTAATTAATACATTTTGTTGATGCAAAATTAATTGTAAACTCACATGCATCTATAAATTAAACACCTAGGGTAAATGAAAATTTCCCTGAGATCTAACTCATGAACCTTATAAGAGATACTAAATGGTTCTTCCATACTTATAAACCTCAAATAATCTCATCCAAGTTGCATCTTTAGTATCTCTATTCATCCATTTGACCTGATACTCCTTGTACTCACTACCTCTTATATTCTTGATAACTCATGTATCTAATACCACATCAAATTCTTTCCTTGCTTTCTTGTGCATTTGTTATCTCCAACAAGGATAATTTTGATATGGACCCTTAAAAATTTATATAATATCCTAGTGAATTATAGAATTTAGGCATAATTTCACTGGCTAATCTTTGAGAAAAATTCCATAGAGGTTTAAATTGATCGGCTATTCTATTTTCTCTTTAAATTTTTTTATAATTATATAGTAAATCAATGTAATATTCAAATAAAGATGTAATGACATAAAACCAAAGAATAAAATGATTAAAAATAACTTAAATATGAAATTTATCTTTCAAACTGATATAAAAGTAGTGATGCTTACTTGGAAATGAAAGTAACCTATAAAAACTAAGGTTCAATATGTTTTCTTCAATCAAATAGCCATATTGTTAGGACTTCACCATCATGGATGACTACACTTAAATGGTTGACTGATAAATAATATCTAGTAATTTTAATCCAAAGGCGCAATGGTCATATTGATAGTGGTTATGAGCTTTAGTATAAATGTAATTGGAACATAAAGCGAAGCTATGTAGAGTAGAGTGAAATAAAATGGAGAAAGAATTGTTTAGTGAAAATGCATGTGTAATGATTTAAAAATAGATTTCAAGTTTTTAAATTTTTGTTTTTGGGCATCGTGGGTTTTTTAATTTTTTTTGGGTATCATGATTTATTATATTTTTAAGGCCATGATTTAATATGTGTCCATATAGATCATAAAATACTTTTTACTATAATAATTGTTTAGGAGATGTAGTTGATATTTGTTAACCACACCCATGTTTGAAAAAATTTGTTAAAATTATTACAAGATCTTGCTACATTCCATATCCCACTTGTGACATTAACTCAGGGGAAGTGTAGCACATACCAATAAACACAAAATCTACTTAAGTAAATTTAAATGACATCTACATTTTTTATTAATCAATTTAAAATCTACCTTATAAAGATTTTTAAAATCTATATATATTATAGAAGCAATAAATATAAAATATAGTTCAAATTTATAATGCTATGATTATATTAATTAATTTTAAAATTATTAAAATATATAGAAATTTGAAATCTGGGAAAAATATAAATTGTAGAACTAACCTATCCAATAACCTCTAAGGAGGTTTTAAATATATAGATGTGACCACTTATTATCTATAGATTTAGATATTATATTTTAGGTTTCTCTCCCCCTACTTAGCTTATAGGTTTTGGAAATTCTACCTAATCATCCCTCATTCTCGATGAAAATTTTAAGTCATAGAGTTTTTAACTTTGGAGGTGATAGAAAGATAAATTCATGAGAATATATATTTACAAATAAAATATAAATAATTTCCTTCATATATCTCTATGTAGAAGTTAGTATAGAATGACAAATCATTTTCTATACATCAGATGTCCAGCTAGTAACTTTTATCAATATGGGTTTGTCAACAAGGTGAGTAGAGTTCAAATGTTAATGATGTATACATATACAACATTAGATATGTACTTTGCATTGTAAAATATGACAATAATTGGTAATCTCTAATCATAAATGTGTATATTCTATTAAAAATTATATTTCACTAGTGGCTGCTTACAAGTACTTTATTTAGAAGCCAAGGAATATGAAAATAATGAATAAAGAGGTATTTTAACTTTGTAAAAAATTAAAAATTATGCTTTATTTGAATTCATATTCTAATAAAATTGATATTATCTAGTAAAGTCTACAAGCTATTCATTGAATCTTATCGAGATGGTCATAATGCTATTATTGGAAATGGATTCTACCACCCATGAACACCCATGACAGATAGGCTATCTTGCATTGCACAAAAATAGATTGTTTATTTTCCTAGTTGTTGTTTATTTATTGTTGGTTGTGTTAGTCTTTTTCAAGTGTTTTTCTTGTTGGCCATCCCCTTATTGACATGCTTGTGTTGTTTCTCAACTTTTGACTTCAATGCATACACTTTCTAAAGTTATTTTTCTTGTGTTATTTTGTTCAAAATACATTTTGTTTTAGATGGCAAGTTTTAGTTATTTATTTTACGATGCTAATTGAGTATAATAATATTGATTAGGTTTATTAGAACTTGTTCCATAAAATTACTTTTCTAAGTGGTGTTAGGGTCTCAATATATCGATTAGGTCTTAAAATAGACCTAATTCTTTGCTTTGGTAATTAGGAGGTAGTTATTGAATAAGATTATGATTCAAATTATGAGTTACTTATGGTTAAATAAATTACTAATGCTCTTTATCTTAAAATAACCCATCAAGTCTCAATATCTCATAGTGTATGCCCTAAGAGGTGCACTAGGAAAGGGTTGGGTAGATCATTGGTGCTTCGCATGATTATTGTCCTTTTTGCCACTTGTTATCTACACACTTGTCTCCTAAAAATCATTACCATAATCTTTGCCTCATATTTTGAACACTCCTCTAGTCATTTTACATCTTCATTAGCCCTTTCCCTAACCTAAACCCCTTTTTGATAGTTTACATGACATGTTGGTTGTGTCAACTTAGTCCTTAACCTAGTGAGTTTTTGCCAATTATGATACTAGGTCGATTAGGTTGACCTTATCGACTGAAATTTTTATAAGGGTTTAGGGTTAGATATGCCTATATAAATAAAATCATTTCACCATTTATAAGAGAGGAGAATAAGTAAGATATATTGTGCATCTGCTTGTCCACCATTCTACTTGAGGAATAAAGTTTGGGTTTCATACTTTCTTTGGAGATACAAATCTTGTCTTGTGGAGAAGTATTTTGGATGCATTGATAGGTTATATAGCCTAGATATGATTTATCCTTGTCATATTTATATACCATAATAACCTCTTGTGAATCACCTTGTCCAAGGGATAGATTGAGACTTAATGGGTTCATCTTCAAAGGTAAGTATTCCTAACTTTGTTCCTCCTTTGTAAGAGTAGATAGATATGCATTTGCACTTCTCCTCCATGAATTAGGATTTCTTATAAATTAACGTGAGTATATTTCTTCTATACATATTTAATTTTAGTGTTTATTACCCCCACTTTGTGCTACAAGATTTGGTGAGCACTAGATTAGATTTTTTTTAACTTATTATTAGTTTAGTGAATATGAAAACATAGGACCTAGTTAGGGTTATTACATAGTTTTGCTTGATTGGAGGCTTTGAAACCCTCTCTAGTAATATTATTATGGTAAGATACCCCTTAATTAAGTTTAGTAGATCCATATTGGTTATGCCCTTGATTATCTAATGTATCCTCAATCGAAAGTGTAAGTAGAATCTATCTTCTCCAAGCTAAGATTGATTTGTAGGATCTATTGCATTTCCTGGCCATGATTTAATATGTGCCCATATAGATCATAAAATAATTTTTAATACGATAAATGTTTAAGAGATGTAGTCGATATTTGTTAACCACACCCATGTTTTCAAAAGGATGTTAAAACTATTAGAAAATCTTGTTACATTCCATATCCCACTTGTGGCATTAACTCAAGGGAAGTGTAGCACATACCAATAAACACAAAAGTTGTTTAACTAAATGTAAATGACGTCTACATTTTTTAGTAGTCAATTTAAAATCTACTGTATAAATATTTTTAAAATTTGTATTTATTATAAAATCAATAAATATAAAATATAATTCAAATTTATAATGCTATGATTATATTATTTAATTTGAAATAATTTTAAAATTATTAAAATATATAAAAATTTGAAATCTAGGAAAAATTTAAATTGTAGAACCAACCTATCCAATAAACTCTAAGGAGATTTCAAATATCTAAATGTGACCACTTATTATCTATGGATTTAGATATTATATTTCCAGTTTCTCTTCCCCTACTTAACTTATAGGTTTTGAAAATTCTACCTAATCATCCCTCATCCTCTATATAGAATTAGACCTCATTCTCGTTGAAATTTTTGAGTCATAGAGTTTGTAACTTTGGAGGTGATTAAAAAAAAAAATCACAATAATATATATTTACAAACAAAAAATATATAATGTCCTTCACATATCCCTATGTAAAATTTAGTCTAGAATGATAAATCATTTTCTATACATTGGATGTCTAGCTAGTAACTTTTATCAGTATGGGTTTGTCAACAAGGTGAGTGGAATTCAAATGTTAATGATGTATGCATATATAGCCTTATATATGTATACTTTGCATTGTAAAATAGCACAATAATTGGTAATCTCTAATCATAAATGTGTATATTCTATTAAAAATTATATTGCACCAATGGCTGCTTACAAGTACTTTATATAGAAGCCAAGGAATATGAAAATAATGAATAAAGAAGTCATTTAACTTTGTAAAAAAATTAAAAATTGCGTGTTTTATTTGAATTCATATTCCAATAAAATTGATCTTATCTAGTAAGTTTACAAGCTAGTCATTGAAGCTTATTGAGATGGTTAGAATGCTATTATTGGAAATTGATTCTGCCAACCATGAACACCCATGATGGATAGGCTATCCTCTATCGCACAAAAATAGAATGTTTATTTTTCTAGTTAGTGTTTGTTTATTGTTGGTTATGTTCGTCTTTTTAAGGTGTTTTTCTTGTTGGCCATCCCTTGTTGGCGTGCTTGTGTTGTCTCTCAACTTTGGATAGCCTTTCTGAAGTTGTGTCTCCTTGTGTTGTTTTGATCAAACTGCATTTTGTTTTAGATGGCAAGTTTCAGTTATTTGTCCTGCAGTGCTAATTGGGTATAACTCCGATTAGGTCGATTAAGACTTGTTCCATCAAATTACTTTTCTAAGTGGTGTTAGGGTCTCAATATACCGATTAGGTCTTAAAATAGACCTAAGTCTTTGCTTTGGTAATCAGGAGGGAGTTCCCAAATAAGATTATGATTCCATCGAAGAGCTTTGTAGTTGTAATCAGATTAAGTTTTTGGCATCTACCTTGGGTGAAGACCTTATTGATCAGGATTTAATCTCCGACGACGTCTTATTTGCCTATTGTAGTTCCCTTTGGCTATTCGGAAATAAATTCCCGAATTGGTCTCGACATGAAACTATCAAGGGAGACAATGGTGATCAGGATTCACTGCCCGATTAGAACGTGGCTCATAGGATTTCACGTTATGTTTATTCTGCATTAGATTCAAAGTCCGCATAGGCTTGGAAATGAACTACATTGTATCCAAGGTACTCGTCAATCCTAACCAGAATATTTTTCCTGATTGAGTCGTGTTTTTGGAAGCTGCTTCCATAGTTTCAATGAGAATTTCAAACCCGTTTAGGCCGAGAATACAATGTTAAAGGATGCTTTTGCTTTGCGGGATTCCAACCCCGATTTGAACCTGACCAGGCTTGCAATGAAGACAATACATGGGATTAGCTCTCTTATAACTCCTTGGTTCTGAAATGTCTGGGAAGATGAAGAGACGTTGGTGGATGCTGAGAGGTCAGCCCATTCCTGCCTTTCATGGCAAAATGGAATTCTATGTGGGATTCCTTAGTAAGATACAAGGACATGGTGACTCTATATTACACTTTTTTTTAGCTTCTTTGTTAATTTGTGCATGGTGAAGCATTATGTTGTTGGATTAGTTTTTCAGAACTTGTGATTGAAACTACTTGTAAAACTCAAAATTATTTTATAATAAATGCAAGGAATGGATTTGTGTGTTGAACCCAATGGTTCATTTTTTATTCTTGTTCTCATTCTGTAAAGATACTTGCCCAAAACCATAAAACATTATCTAAACGGATGTCCTTAGGTGGAAACACAGACTATGTGTTCATCATTTGGCATTAGAGCTTCGTTTCATCATTGGGATAGAGTGTGCATAAAAGAGACTCAAGTGAAGTCTATCACCATTGGATATTTAATGGCACACCATGAAAATGTTGTTCGAAGAGGAGTAAGAGGGAGAGGACCTCATGTGGGTGAATTGGCAAAGATGATGAGAGTGATGCAGGCAAGACTAGATGAAATGGGGTTAGCACAAAAGAGAGTTACTCATGGTGATGATGCAAGTGAAGATGGAGATGAATAAGTTCAAGAATTTGGTCTTGAGGATGTGGAAAACATGGCTAAGGCAAGGTTTCTTAGAGCTGTAGAAAGAATTGGTAGTAAACCAAAAATTGATACACCATGCTATTATGGTAGCTTGAATCTTGAATAGCTTGTGGGCTGGATAATAGAGATGGAGAAATAATTCATATCTATGAATCTATAGAGAAGAATAAAAAGGTGAAATTTGCATGCACAATGTTGAAAGGTCATGCCTCACTGTGGTGGGATAATGTGTACGCTGATAGAATGATAGCAAAATTGAGGATAATGTTTTTCCCACAGACTATAAATTGACTCTATTCAAATAATTGAAAAATGTGAGGCAAAAGGAGACAAGTGTCAAATATTACACTAAAGAGTTATATAAACTCACAATATGAGAGGGACATGATGAGGATGATTTTGAAAAAGTGGTAAAGTATTTGAATGGATTGCACTTTGCTATTCAAGACGAACTCAGTTTGTTGAACCTGTGAATCGTAGAGGAAGCATATCAAAGTGCATTGAAGGTGGAAGAGAAGCTGACAAGGAGGCAACAAACAAATTCTAAAGGCAGAGGATAATCTTTGAGAGGATGAAGATATAACAATGATACTTAAACCACTTTATGGCACATACATATATTTTTTGTCTACAAGTACCCTATATTTTGGGGGTAGATCCACTCCATCCCAACCCTATACATCCTATATCATCTCTCCATCCAAATATAGCCATCCTAAACCATTCCTAACATCCCTATCCCTATGATCCTTACCATCCTTATCCATTCAATCTTAAACCATCCTTCCCTTCCTTATCCATCCAATCTTCACCATCCTAAACCATACTTGTGCCATACCAATCATGCCCATCCTTATTCCCATTTTCTACCTTGATAAGAATATGGAAGAGTCGTTGAGACATGTTTTGGAAAAATCTTGGTATATTGAAGCACATTAAAGCACAAACATCAAAAAAATCATGTGGATGATTAGACACACAATTCTTATGTGGTGTAGTCCTTGAAGATCACATCTTGAATCCTTCTATCATTCCATGTACTACCATTCCAATTTTTGTTTCTAGAATAAGTTTTCCCTTTTGTTCATAGCTTCATTATTTGTCTAAAACACAAAAATCCAATGATCTAATAATAATATTTTTTTAGAAAAAATCAAAAATAATAGCCAAGTCCCAAACCCTAAAAAAATCACTTGTCTTGTACTTAGTCCTATTATAATCCTTGTTCAACTTTAAAACAAATCATTACAGCTTCATCAGGATATATCTTTCCCACATCAAATACCACAACATTTTTGGGATATATCATTCATAAAACCAACCCCATCACATATATCATTGCTTGGGGCAAACCAAAGCTTAATCAAGATATATCATTCCCAATCCTATCACTATCATCGATAAAAATATCTTAAGCATTTTAACTTGATAAAGGACAAGACATATCTTTCTTTTGTGTCTTTTCTTTGCTTGCTTGTTTTTCGTTATTTGTGTTTTCTTATTTTTTTAGTATAAGACAATCCTATTACATTTGGAAACAATGTCATCATGGTTTTCTATATCATGGTGCATCTTACCATATGTTATATAAAAACTAAAGATGCTCAAACATTTGGAATCTTTGAAATAATATCATCATGTTCCATCACATCTTCAATCTACATAATTAATTAATTAATTATTTGATTAGTGTTTGCCCATCCAAATAATCAAATAAATCGAAGTCATTGGGATATATCATTCCCACATCAAATCCTATAGTTTTTTTGGGATATATGGTTCCCAAATCTAACCCCCTAACATATATCATTTCTTGGGGCACATCAAAGGTCAAAATTTTATAGATATGTATCCTTCCTATTGGTTCCCAATTGTACACCTCTTTTGTTCAGCCTTGCACACTTGAAGAAAATGTCAAATAAAGATGAAAAACACACTAGTATGTCATTATAGTCGGGGAAGGGTTTGGATCTAGAATGAATAGATTGTAAAAAATGATTGAGAGGTACCAACAAAGGGTATGGTCAGCTCCCTGCTACTTTTGGGTCTACCTAAACCAAGGTGAGAGGACATATGGGGTAGCTTGCTCACATGGAGAGATTCTACAATTCAACCTCCATGGGGATTTTTGGCACAAGGAGACACAAACGTGACTAGGGCACAACCAAACTTGTTCAATCCACCCAAGAAGGATTGTCACATGGAATGAACAAATTCTATAGATCACATACAAGCTACTAAAGACATATGTGAAAGTGACTCTAATCTTCATTTGAAATAATTTTCAACAAGATGGGTTGAATGGAAAAATGCAGTGTTGGGTATTTAAAGCAAAAGATGCAAATGCATGTTATATAAGCAAGATCTTATGCATTTATAGGCAAATAACACTTATGATATGTAATAAGTGTGTATTATTTCTAGGGTAGGACAAGGTAGGACAAATTGTTACTAATAGAAAAGGGTGGTGTGTTGGTGGTTTTTTCAAAACAACAGGGTTTATTTCAACATATATGACATCACCTATTGCAAAGATATAGGAAAAATAAAATGCAAGCCATGGAAACTACAAGGAGAAATTTCATCCATTGGTGCCAATAGAATGCAAATGCCCAAATTATCCTTGAAAGCTTAGAACATACACTGAAACTATAATTTCAAATACTTTCTCCTACTAAATTCATGAACCCAGGATGCCCTATTGAGGTATTCAACAAAATATTTCCAAATTTTTATGAAAAAAGGGGTTTATAACCCCAACCTATGCCTAAGATGAAAACCATACATAATCACAAAGCTAGACATCCAATCATCATAACATGTAAAGCATCTCATTACATTTGGTTAACATGATATAATAAAGAACCATGAGTATTTTCCATTAACTTGAAAGAAAATCTTACATACACTAATGTTTCAAAATGATACCATAAGGATAAGCATGGTGAGACTTCTCCATGTTAGATAGGGGAGACATAAACATGTTCTCATGGCTTGCTAATGGTTGTACACATGCAACCACTTAACAAGGGAAACAAGATCTACACACAATAGTTGATCACAAAAATTCTTGTAGAACCTAGACTTAGAGAAAAATGAACAACCAACAACATCCTTCAGTATAAAGGAGAATCCCTCTATTTATAAATTTTTCACCCTTTGTAAATCTAGGACTATGGGTTGTAATTTATAAATTTGCAAAGTAGCCTTCCAGTTTCTGCCAAGATGCTCCCAACTAGAAAAATATTCCTTGCTATGCCTGAAATATTCATCTATTTGCGATAAAAATCATTGCTCTAATTTCCTCTACAAGGAATGATAAAGATTTACAACAAACCCTTTGATTTATTGGCTAGAGATGCCATTTTACATGATCTAGAAGGTGAAATTTTGTGGTGGATGCTAAACAAATTTTGTCCTCATGTGTAACTATTTGGAGATTCCCTTGACCACTTGCTTACACAACTAAAACCCCTCCTAGATAGCTACCTTTCCTCTTATGCATGCCTTGAAACAACTTGATCTTAAAATGATGGCATTGAGATGATCCAATTGTGGTAGAGGCAAAAAATGATCCATGGCAAAAAATATGCTCTAGAATGGCCCATAGACCTTCTTCTATGCTTTGAATTTTTTGCCCATCCATGAAGGAGCCATAAATTTTAACTCTTAAGCCAAATATTGACACATATTTACATGTGGAATGCCACATTGGATCCAAATAGGCATTCATGAGGTTCAAAAGTGACTAAGCTGCTTAATTGGATCCAATCTAGACATGTGTCACTTTCACATTTGTTTTGAGCTCCATTGAAATGTCTACCTAAGACTGACACTGCTAGATCCTTATTTGCATGATGAATATGAGCATGCCACTTGGAAACTCTATGGGATCTCAGTGTCCCTTTAGCATTAGCTTTTATTATGATCTATTAGATCTCTATTGAGACCCTTGAGATCATGCCACTTGGAGAATGTGTTAGATTTTTGCACTTTACATAGTCAGTCTCTACCTAGTTAATGCCCTTTCACCTCATGGTAGCTTCTCATTTGGCCTAAGTTATTTGAAAAGTCCACATCTACCTAGCACCATCAAGTCAAAAGCTATAAGTTCAAACACTATTGGCCTATATTTTTTTTGTTCACCATGGTTATGACATGCATCATCTTTGCACTTGCTCATAGGCTTGTTGACTTATTGACTTACAAGAAGGTCCATGAACCATTAATCTTCCACTCAAGCACTCAAGATGGTGCCACTTATCATTCTCATATCCCTCTATAGGTTTGTTGACATGTTGACTCTATCACATGCCATTAGATCTTTGGATTGCCCATCAAGATGGTGATACTTGTCACTCCTACATAGCTTTATAATGTTTGACTTGATGACCTTCACTCACCATCAAATATTTGATGGGGTTCTTATGATGGTAACACTTGTCACCTTCTCTCTCATCCTGAGGCTTTTTTTGAAGTCTTGACTAATTTCTCATCGTCAATCAAAATTTGTACACTTTACCATGTAACATCTATTGATGGGAACATGTTCAAACTTTTAATCATATACCACTAACTATCATTTATATGCTTGTCCTAAGTCCTTTTGAATTTTTAGCTTCGATTATGCATCGTTCAATCATCTCCATTTGATTTTGTATGCACCATTATATCATGATCTGCTAAAGTGGTTGTGATTGGCTCCAAGTTAACAATTAAAATAGTGAAGTCAGAGTTTGGGGAATAAATAACTTAATACAAAGTCTTAGTCTAAGGTTTAGTTGTATATGATATAAGCTTTGGGATAGGACTTTAAGCTAAGTTCATGACCAGGTTAATAGATAAAAGGGACCAAGGGCCACAAGATATAAAAGGGTCCAAATGTGAATTTTAGACAAAGGTTTGGTCATGTTAATAAACATGACTAAGCCTTAGTATAAAATTAAACTAAGTTCATGGCATTTTTAAAGTGTTTTTGCGTAAATTGTCCCCACCAAATTTGAATTTAAATCAAAGGGCCTAAGCTAGGGAAATTGTAACAAGGATTTTGAGATGCTTAGAAATGAATTCAACTTAGATTTTGATATACCACTACAAGACACTTGACCTTTGATGAACACTTGAAACAAGAAGTGGGCTAAATAAACTAGGAATTTATACTTAAAAGGGCTTAATTACTTTAGTGTAATTTTAGGCACTAACACTAGTTCTTGCTTGGGGATGTACACCCCCTAAAATTTTTCAAAGAACCCCAAAAAATAAGATCAGGTTCCAATCCATTAAGTCACAGAGTCAAAACTTAGTCAATTCATAGCAAACATCTATAGAAGCTCAACAAAACATGGCAGACTGACAAAAAATAGATCAGGAGGATATGAAAATGAACACAAAAAAAACAAAAAAGCAAATTATATAAGCAAGGCCCAAAGCAACGGGGTGATAAAGAAATAAAACAATAAAACTATACACTATATAATTATGTACACAATTACAGACTTAGTCAAGGAAGTGTTTTGGATGCCTACCATTAACTAGTAGCTCTATTATTTCACCATCTAAGTCTCTTAAGAAGAAACTATGTTCCCTAATTTTATAGTAAATAGAATAAGGACCCATCCACAAGGCATGAAATTTTCCATACTTTTCTTTCTCCTTATGCCTATTGTCCCAAAGTAGAACCAGATCACTTACTTGGAAGGTTCTTGGAGTGAGCTTCCTATTGTTGACCAAATTTGACTTCAAAGTCAAATTCTGGACCCCTATAGGTAAAAAATTGGTTTTTATATGTTTTAGGGGTATAATAGTTTGTCATGGGGTGTGTTATAGGTATTTTGATGTCATTTAATGCTATATTAATCTTGGTCTTAGTCATTTTAATCTATATGTCACTTTGAGTCATTTAGAAGGCTTTTAGGGGTCATAAATGCAAGTGACATGGTTTTAAAGGTGCCAAGTGTCCTTATTTTCTATTAAATTTCCAATAATTTAGATTCTATATCAATAATGTTAGTCTCATCTAAAACTTGCAGGTTATCTAAATGAAGATCAAGAAATCAACTAACAAAGGGGAATTTGGCACTTGTATGACCCATGAGGGAAGGTGACACATGGGAGAAGGTAATGGATTATTTTTTCATATTTTTCAAGTTCATTTCCACCATTTTCATGATGTTTAGGTTCCATTTTTGAGTTAAAACCATTCTACTCCTTCTTTACCTTTCTAGACACATAGAAGTGGTCAATAGGTTTGTGCTTGGTACAAATAGTTGAAGAGGTTTCAGGTCAAAAATTTTTGGTATGTGATAGTAAACTTAGAAAGATTCATTTACATAATAATATTTTGAATATTGGTCAACCATGCTTTATGAACCATCCTTTATAATCTGACTATGTTTTTTTGCTCACTATTTCCTACACCCTATAGGTTTTACTCTTGTATGGATAGTTACATACAATCCAATTATTAAGATGGTTTATATATTATGTTTAATATATAATCTCATATTTTCCATTCTTTGTTTCATGTTTCAAGGTGTTTTTATGAGCCAAGTATCTTAGGTGGAAAGTAAATTCACTATGTTGTTTTATAGGTAGTTTTTCACCATTTTTAGGAGCTTCATGATTGATCATGGTTTCAGAGGGTTGTGATAAGTATTTTTTCATGTTTTCAATGTTTTTTAGTTTCAATTTACATTTTAAAATAATTATCCAAATTAATATTCCATGAGGTTGTAGTTTATTAGATACAGAGTCAACTCCTAGCTCCTCCTTGCTCATAGTCATGACTTGTAAAGGTTCTGAGAACGTCTATAGAAGTGTGATGAAGGTTTAAAAGTTGTGGTATATCCTATTTTAATATGAAATAGTGAATTGAGATTCTAAATGGTAAATAAAATGCTATGACAGTCATACTTAGTCACATATATAGCCAGTCCACCAAAGAAAATACACCTACAAGTGCTCTCATAGAGGTTTTCAAACATTGAAACAAGGTGTAGAAAATTGCCCCAAGATTTTGACATCATCATCCATTATTTGAGCCCTTTAAAAGAGCATGAAGTTGGTCTAAGGTCAAATTCATGATACCACTACTCATACCATTTCACATACTACCTCCATACCATTCAAGGTGCACATACAACCTATCATGATGATGTCATACTGGGATGAGAATCTTAGTGGTGGTTTAAAACCCTTTGAATAATGAAGGGTGAATTTAGGAGTGTTAATATTGGTTCATAACTCATGAGAGGTTAAAAATATACACATTGTCTATATTATCTTTTACTGGCTATATAAATTGAATAACCACCTATAGGTGGCCCTAACAGAGATATATAAGTCCTTGTTTGGGAGGTTAGAACATGAAAAACTCTTTATTTGAAATATTGGTAGGTAGAATTGACCATAATAGACTTATTTTAAGTTTCAAATGAGAAAATGGAGATATGGAATGCCTTCTAGGATTAAATAACTATGTTCAGGGCTCTTATCCCCAAAAATGCAAAATAGAGTTCCTTAGTGTTTTGTTGATATTTTGCAATAGGGGTATAAGGACTTATGATTCATAATAATGTGTTTAAATTAAATTTACCATATAAGACAAGTACTATACAAGTTTTGAGGAGAAATTGACTAGGGGAAGATAGTTGTTGAGAGGCCTAAAGTTGCTACAAAGACACTAAAATCCTTCATTGACATCTATAGGTTTAAGTCCAAAAGAGCCTCTCCACCTAAAGTTGAAAACCTATACTATTATACTATGATGGAATGGTGAAAAATATTGAAAGTGATAGTTATGGTCTAGTGGATCACTTAAAGAGGATGATGTACTATCTCTTGGTTATCATAAACACCTACAGCCCTAGGCAAGCACCTACAACCAGTCTTCAAGAGTTACACTAGCTCTAAGTGGAAAAGAGAAAAGTGTAAAAATTCATGAATATGTTTGAACCTTATTTGGTGAAAGGCATAGAAATGTCACTAAGGTAGGGTGACGTTCTATGTTTTAGGGTCCCATGCATACCTAGAAGTGTGCCTAATTCCAAATTATTGACCTACATCTAGTTACAAAAGTCTCACAATCTATAGTGTGAGCTTGGATATGAAACTTAAAAACATATAGGCCCTTATTAGGTCACATTTATTCCAAAATGTCTCATAATGTTCCTAAATAATGTATAGCAAATGTTTAAGGATAAAAGCCACCTACAAGGCTCTTTAAAGTCAACTGTAGGTGATAGTGAACTGAGATAGGGTGTCCAAAGGATGGTTTAGGCTACACAAGATCAACACATGGGTCAAAACCAATGAAAAATGACCTTAAATTAATCTAATGATATTTTATACACTTTATTAAGCCTAATCTAAGCAAGCATGCACCTACAAGTGCCCTTCTAAGGCAAAAAATATAGTCAAAAATGGAACTCAGTCTAGGCTAGGCAAAGTGTATGAAGGGTACATTAAAATTTAGAGTGTTGAATGAAGATTTGATTTATTTAATTATTTTCATGATGTATCATTCAGATCTCATGGTGAATATGGAGCAAAACAGGAGCTTTAAACAAGCAAAACACAGTCAAAGGTGTACACAATCTTGATTGGTTAGAGTATGGGACATAGTAGGTAAGGAGTTAAGGTAATGAGAAGACCTAAGAAACATTAATAATGATATTAATTATATAATAATATTTTAAAGTATATATATAACAAAGGGAGGGGCTCTAATGATGCATCACATAGTCTATACCCCAAACCTTGCACACACAGACTGCCTATTAAAGAGTATGTCTTGGATTTTGAAGAGGTTAGGGGGTCTAGAGACTTGATCAAGGGGTAAAAACTTTAATAGATAATACTCACCACTTATAAAATCCTCTCCAATACCTAATTGGTCTATAAAAATAGGGAAAGTGCCCTCTATTTTGTCTCAGATAGATGGCACTTCCCTTTATGTATAAAATGGTAGGTTGGAGAAGATGGGTGATAAGGTGAGATGAGGAGATAAGTGAAAATTTTAAAGAAGGTGTGAGAAGTTTAAATACATATGAAAACATGTAAAACCAAGCAAGAAAGGATGAAACTTAGTAGGTAGTCTAAATCCACAAGATTTGTAGTCAGGCCTAAAGGGTAGGGTTTTGACCTAGAAGCCAATGGAGAATCACTTTAATTTTTCACATGAGATATGAATTTTAAACTATTGGATAGTGTTTATGAGGTCATAATAGACATGTATAAGCTTGTATAATTCATAGAAACCCCTAAAAAAGTCACTTTTGGCTTATAGATAATTTAAGCATGAAAGAAATGAGAAAACAATCTTGATAGGCCAAGTTGAAATGATTAGATCTCCTTGAAGGATATGCATGTGAATATAATAAGTTTGAGGAGGTTGAAAGGGGAATTAAAGATCAAATTTGTGATTTTTTTTAAAAATTCCAACATCCAACCTTCATGAACAAAACTTAAGAGTGGAAATTGGATTAAAACCCTTCTAAACACTTGCTAGTGACCCAATGAAGGAACTGAGGATGTGAATCTACTCAAATGGCATAGTTTTATCATAAAAGTGATTATAAATTTTAGAGGACTCACTCAAGCTCCCTACCATTAGGATGAGTTGTACAAAATTGTACATATGTAGTATAAAATAGGGTATTCTTAACTATTTTATGCATTGTGCAAGTTCTAGGAGGTTTCAAGAGATGAAATAAACTTTGGAAGGAATATTAAGACTTAATATAACCACATATGTCTATTTAATGCCTTGTAAAAACTCCTAATTATTCAAATGATATCTCTCATCTCAGCTAGTCAAAACTAGCATAGTGAACATAATGGTGAGAAGGGTGAAAACTTCAAGTTAGAGTTTTTTTAAGGTGTGATTAATGTCTCTAAGGCCAAGGAGGGTATTTAAAAGTGTCATCCTATCGATCGTATATATTTTCATGGAAAATTGAATCCAAATTTGAGGCCAAGTGTGCAAGGTGTGGGAAAGAGGAGTTTGTTAGACTGTAGATGGTGATAGCTCATTTTGGGAAGATTCCAAATGATCAAAACTACAAGTAATGCATGGAGAAGCATGTATTAAACCATTATAATTAATTATAATCATAATACATATCTTTAGTTAGTTTTGTCATGTTTAAATAGGGATAAATCATGAAGGCAATTTTTTGAGCCAAAATGAGAACTTCACCACATTTCAAGAGTTTCATGATTTGGGGTGAAACTTGTGATTATTGAACTTGCATGGTTCATTTCACATATTATTATCATGCATATGTAACTTATTTTATTATCTTGAAAAGTGTCCTTATGACCTTTTGAATTCTCTCTTCTCCTCTCTCTCTCTCAAGTTCTATAAGAACTAGCCATTTTGGCCTTTGTAACTTTTGCACCACCTAAGTATGGTGAAGAAATATTAATTTGGATACCATTTGATCAATAATATTATTTATTTTACCTCTTACATAATTTTTCTTAGTGTGTCTACTTAAATGATGGATCTTGCTTAGTGAAGACTATGGATTCCTTAGCATGTTGTCTCATTCTCTCACATATTTGTAGCTTCTTCTTACAGGTCATGCCAAGTGTTATAGGTAGTATCAAGGATAAGTGAGTTATCATATTAACTAGTGTCATTAAAGGCCTCTTGTATGGTACTCCTAGCCTAAATATTCATCCATAACCTCATAATGAAACATTGATGTGAGAAGATCCAAATTGGAAAAGTGTATGTTTGGTTAGTCCTTTGTTATCATATGTAACATATATCTAGTTGGAATTCATCAACTTATTTGGTGTATCACCTCCTTTAGGATTATTTTCTTTCATTTTTCTCTCCCCTTTTCCCTCACAAAGTTTAGGTGTAGTAGTGATCCAAAGTGGTACATCAAGCGAGTTATCCTTATCTAGAGATTCACCTCATTCATAAGCTACCCACAAGCCTAGAGGTGTTTCAATTGTTCCACTTGGGTGAGGAGAGCTAAGACATCACCTCAAATGGTGAAAATCCAAGTGACAACACCTATCAAATATCTTCTTTAGATTTTCCTTAAACTTGAGGTGTCTTTCATGAGATTGTCTTTGAATTTCATCAAGCTCAATAATCTGGTCCATCCTATTTTCATAGTGGTTGATTTACTCATCATCTTATAGTTACTACATGAGTTGATAAGTTGGCAACTAAAAATTCATATGCAAAACTACTTGATCTCCATAAACAAGCTCAAAAGTTATTTTGCCTATAACTCTCTTAGGCATGATCCTATCAGCCCATAGAGAAAATTTTAGTTATTCACCCCACTTATTCTTGTTTACTTCTAAAGTTCATCTAATGATTTTGAGCAAGTTCTTGTCACTAGATTATGCATGCCAATTTTTGTAAAGGTTGTAATTGGAAGCACAAGTCAATTCAATCCCATACTCTTTGAACAATACCACTAAAGGCTTAGCTTTTAAATTCATGGCATTATCAACAATAACTTTGATAGGCACACCAAATCTATAAGTAATCTAATTTAGTAAAAAATCCTTAACCACCTGGTGTGTAGCCTTCTTTGTAGGGACCATTTCAACCCATTTTATCAAGTAGTTAGTTGAAACTAGTATCCATCTATGTACATCACTTGATGAATCAATAATTTATCTAATGATATCCATTCCCCATTGTTTGAATGGGCCTTCAACCATCACAGGCTGTAAGGGGAGAGAACTCAAAAATTTCATCCTCCCAACAAAGAGCTGACATTTTTTGCACTTTCTAACTTTCTAAGCAACATCATTGAATAGTGACAGCCACTAATAACCAGATCTAAAAATTTTATGAACTACAAACTTAGGTGCAAAATGGCCACCACATAATCCACTATGAAAATATTCAATTAAGTCAATAGTTTGTTCTTCTATCACACATCTTAAGAGAAATCCATTTGGATTCTTCCATGCAAGTCCATTTTTAGTCAAGCTGTACTTTTGGGAAACAAGATTAAGATTCCTTATTTAATTCTTGTCCAAGTCAATGAGACAATTCATATTTTGAAAGTAATAGACAATGTATTTATACTACAGAGACATGTTAAATTGACCCAAGGAATCATCAACATTGAAACCAATAGTGTTTACCTCAATGACTTACAAATTGGTCTCAGCCATGAGCTTGGCTAAAACCATCCCTAACACTAACTTGGTGATATTAATATCCATGTCATACTCTTGTAACTTATTAACCCACCTACATCTCTTGTTAGATACTTTAGTCTAAGTTAAAATGTCCTTCACCATGGTATGTGGGACATAAGAAACATTTTTTGAACTTAGAATATAAGGCCTAAACATCTTGGTATCCTTCAAGAGGGTGAAAGATTGGTTTTCCATGATGGTATAGTTTAGCTCAGGACCTTGCATAACTTTTCTAAATAAATCTATTGGCTATTCATGACCATATTCATTCTTTTACAATAGGACAAAAATAGTGTTATATGATGTAAAAGAGAAAATATGAAATGACTTAGTGTAATCAATGCTGGCCAAAATATGGGCAGACTTTAAAGCTCTTTTGATGTCATTGAATGCTTACACAAGATTCTCCTCCCACTTGATGGTCTGGTACTTCTTCAACATGGAAGTAATATGCAGAGTAATATCTACAAAATTAGACACAAACCTCCTTACAAAGTTAATTCGTCCAAACAAAGACTAAATTCCCTTCTTGGACTATGGGATGGGCACCTTATCAATGCCTTATACTCTCTTGGGGTTAATCATGGCACCATTTTTTGATAATATATGTCCCAACAACTTGGCCTTTTGTACTCCAAAGTGACATTTTTTTGGATTAAGTGAAATGCCAAACTCTTTGCATCTGATCAACACTTTCTCTAGATGCTCCAAATGTTCTTCTTTAGTCTTGGCATACATAGTAATATCATCCTAATACATCACTATAAACTTGTTAATCATCCCTATAAAATAAACATCTATAGCTCACTAAAATGTTTCATCGGCATTCATTAATTTGAAAGGCATCCTCATATATACATACGTGCCTTAAGGTGTTGTAAATGTGGTCTTAGGTCTCTCTGATTTACTCATTATAACCTGGCTATATCTTGAGAAACTATCTAAAGTGGACAACATCTCTAATCCTATAACACTTTGCAATAGGTTCTCCATATTGGGTAGGGGATAATTACATTTCAAATAAGATTTATTTAAATTTAGAAAATACACACACAAGTGGATGTCACCATTTTTCTTTCTCATAGGGACTAAATTTGCAACCCATGATGAATATGTGATGGGCTGAATGATACCACCACCCCTTAGATTATTTAACTCATCCCATATCTTACTGGCCAAGATGGGGTTAATAGGTCTTAGTTTTTTCTTGAAAGGCTTGTTATCAAGCTATAATAGGATGACATGTTGGAACAAGTCTTCCCTATACACTTTCAACTCAGAATAAGACCATGCTAAGTTTTTTTGGTACTTTCTTAGAAACTACATGTAAAATTGCTTCTCAATTGAAATTAGGTGAGTACCCAACCAAACCTTCCTTAGATTCTCATGAGAACCCAAATTACACTCAGTCACCTCCTTTGAAATAAATGAGTCTTGAGTCTTGATTCTATATATTTCATCAAAAGATACTTCTAAACTTACCAATCCTTTCGGGAGCATTTTTGTCTTTAGTTGGATAATGTCCTTCCCAAACAAGGCTTATTTTCTATCACAAACCTTAATCATAGATTCCAATACTATGAGTTGATCATGGAACTCAACTTCATAATTTAGAAACCTCTTAATTTGTTCATCATCATCAAACAACTACTAGTGATGAACATTGTCTGGGATTTAAGGCCTAACAAACACCTCCACTTGATATTGATAATGAGGGCTTGTATTTGCAATGTCAAATTGAGCACCTAACCTTGAAATTTTTTTATCTTTTTCATTGAAACTTATATCATGATAACAAAGATTGAATGCATCAAAGAATTCAAGAAAATCCAAGATAGCATTCTGATATTATTTTAACCTATTGTTTTTGGTAGTGTAAGCATTATGGACTTGCTTAACCATTGGCTTGGAATCACCCTTAGCAATCAAGCTTTTAATTCCATGTTCTTGGGAAATCCATAAACCAAGCAAGAGTGCCTCATACTCAGCAGTATTATTAGTGCACTCAAAGGAAAATTGAAAGGAAAACTTGAAACACTTACCATTGGGGGCATATAATGCAACCCATACTCCATTTCCAAGATTGGATCAAGCCCCATCAAAACACACCTTCCAAATTGAACCTTCATTGTCAGGTTCAACATTAAGAACAATAGGTTACTCATTAGTGTCAACATTCCCAATGAAGTTTCCAAGCCTAACATATGTGTACAATACTTCTTTTTGAGCATGTTTTGGATCTGCAATTACATGTAGTATCTTTGGCTCTCTATAAAGTTTTACCATCTTACCCTCTAATGGAATGGTGGCATAGGAAAGGTCCATTTGTACACTTATACCCATGCTAGTAGACCATTTACATGACAACAACAACCCCCACTTAGGTAGACAATCCATAACTACCATGTCCACATTTAAATACCTACCTGGATGCACTACCAACTGCACTACCAATTCCTTGACTTATCCAAAAACTAGAACTTCTCGTGAGTCCATGGCATAACACTTGCCAAAGGCTAATGTAATCTTAACTTTGAGCTCATTTAAGATACCTAGGGGCATCGTTACAAGAAGCACTAGAATCAAACATGAAATTATATACAACAAGACCATTGATGAATAGGGTTGTATAAAATGGATCCACATTCAGCTGACTCTCTACTAATGCAGTCCCCAAATAGACCTCTAGAATGGTTTCAACAACCTCTTTAGATTCTTCATCACTTTTTAGGGGTGTTTGGGGTAAATCAATTTCATTTGCAACTAGATTCTCATTAAATTATAAGTATTCAAATGCCCTCTTCCTATGCTCAAGTATTCTTAATAATTCAAAAAGTGGCATGGTGATTTTCAATTGGATCAACACTTGGTCCATATCACATATACTATACTGAGAAAAGGAGTATTTGGTGGAAGGGTAACAACACCTTCATCTAGAATACAATCACTTAAGGTCTGAAGTAAAGTAGGTTGGAGTAGATTTGCATTCTTAGTAGCAGCCTTCAAAGGTGGATTTTGTTTAACATCATTCACACCCTTAGGAATAATAGATAGCAAAGGTAATTTATTTTTAGTTGGAACACCTCTAGGCTTAGCATCTTGGGAAATGGGTACTAGTTTGGAAGTATTTGGGACTAATGCAGTTTTATTTAATATACTACTTATATCCCCTACCTTCAAAATTGTAGGGGTAATGTCTTGAGGAGTAGTATCTAGTTGCCTACTTCTCAAGTAATTTTCCTTCTCTTGGGAAAATATTGCATTAATTAACATCTATCTGTTCTTAACTGACATAATTACCCCATCATATTTTTTAATAATTATTGATCTTAAAAAGTCAAAATCATGAATGGGTAATTCATATGCCTATGTCATATTAACCTCAAAAGAAAATTCAAAATGTGTGACACATACCTTTTATACCACAATCTAAAATTGATTAAAAATAACAACAGTCATCAATTCTAAGAGGTGGATATCTTACTTTAGGGAATTTGACAATTGAACATCATAATTTCATCACCAGATGATGTAGACTTAGGTTCATCTATATATTCATCAATCAGTTTAGTTGTATCACATGGAGGATGTGGAAGGAAGAACTTGACACACCAATCAACATTAATGTCACAACCTACCTATTCACTTTGGCCTTTAATGGATCAAGCACTTGTTTCACAACCCCTCTATTATGTTGTCTATCTATTATTTCACCATGTGCATGCCTCTTCCCTCTATCATTATATTGATTATGAAAATAAGACCCCCTTTGTGCTTGATTCAGATTTGGATGACTCTCTTGATTGGTAGACACATGAGGGATCCCCTTCTCAGCCCTAGCAAGCTTGTATGACACATCTTTGACAATGGAGGCCAAAGTCTTAACCATTTCTTCAAGGTTGGCCATCTTTGTGGACTGTGTTTTTTTGGATTGACCAATTTTACATCAGCTCACTTGTTCATGGGCTTTCCCACAATCTTTATGTTATTTTCAATTTGGATAGTCATATTGAATTCCAACCATAGGTTTGTGAGAGCCTTGTACTATAAGTAGTGTTTTCATCAAATTGTGCACCCTAGGATGTTCTATGAGATTCCTTCAATTTGATACAAAATTGAATCATCCTTCAAGTTTGTGGGAACTTAATAATAGAGATGAGCCACTAGGATTGAAAAGGGCTAGCTCCTTAAATTCTTTCTAAGTGTCTATCACCTAATTTATTGCTTGTTCATGAAAAGAGTCAAGAGTTTGCATAAAATAGAAAAAATATGCTAAGAGATGATCCACCAAGAATTTATCCCACCGACTCTCACACTTCTACTGAATAATAATGTTTCCCAAGACTAATTCCATGCATTAGAAGATACTAACATAATATTTCAATGTGAAGGTAACATGCTTGAGATAATCAACAAGATAATCAACCTAAGGGGAAGATTGCACACCATAAATACAATTGCATACTTGAAAGAGAGTTTAATACATTCAACACACTTCACATGACCTGTTAACATTAGAACCTTTGTTCAAACATGAAAGATAAAGGGAGTAAGGATGATGTTATCACTTAGCTCTGCTATACATCACTCGCATACTCAGACATAAGTTGACTACTTAGAATTAGTCTTGCATTCAATGTTTAAAATCAAAGTGCAATGTCATTTCAGTAGGGCTTCACCATACTAGAAATGTGGTTATCTACAATGGATGAAATGGTTCAATTTATAGAAATTTGGGGAAGAGAGAGAGAAGAGAAGTTGAAAAGGCACAAAGACATGTGTCATTGACATTAAATTCAGTTATAGATCTAGGAGAGTGATGGATGAATGATCCATGTCATGTCAAGAGTTTTACTTATCTAAAAAAAGTCATGAGAATGGTGGCTAGTGGCATCAAACCTTAAAGAGTGGCACAAGAAACTACTTCTATCGAAGATCATCCGTGAGAGTTTAAAACTAAAAATAGAAAATCCAACACATCACACTACTAAAACTCATGATGGTAGTTAGAAAATGCTCTTTCTAACTACTATTTGTCCTTTGGACACTTGTATTTGTCAATTTCATGGAAGTAATGACTTGAACCATCATCCTATCTATTTTGCTTGCTTTATCTGCTCTCATATTCTTGCCAAGTCTTTTGAATAGAAATGGCTATTCTCCACAGTTTAAAATTAACTTCATGTGGGCTGTCACTCCTTTGGGGTTTTTTTTTTTGAATTTTATTTCCAAACCTTTTCTTCAGACAAATTATTCATGGCTATTTGTTTCTGTTTACTTCCTCTGACCACTTATCAAGTCTTTTCCTTCAAGTTGATTGCTTGTTAATTTCCTTTGGACAAAAAATTTGAAGGAATTCTTCATGTTTATTTCCTTCGGACAAAAATTCTGAAGGAATTCTTTAGAGTTCCTTCTTTAGTCACTTCTCCTCATCTTTTTCTACATATTTTTGATTGGTCCCTTCGAAGAAGTTGAAATGCCCTTCAGAGAAGTTGTAATGGTCCTTTGTATTTTGGAAACTATCCTTCAAGATTTTAGGAATGCGTTTTGGGAGAAATGAAATGATCCTTTGAAAATACAAGTGCCCCTTCAGAAAAATGAAAGTGATCACTTTCCAAAGAAAATACCCTTTAGGAAAGTTGTAAATGATCCTTTAGAAAAATTGAAGTGGACCTTTTCTTGACAAAAGATACCCTTCAAAAAAATGAAAGTGCCCTTCCAAAAAATTACAAGGGTCCCTTTTGTTTTGAAGATATCTTTTAGAAAAATTATAAAGTATCTTCAGAAAAATTGTGCAGATAATTTTTTTGAAAGAATTTGGCACTTGGCCAGAAGAAAACTTGAAGAAAAACTCTTAAGAAAAAGCCTCAGACAAAAAGTCTGAAATAATTTGGTAAAGCTTAAAACAAAAAATTGGAAAGAATTCCTTAAAGGCTTAAACAAAGACCAAAATGAAATTTAAAAAAAGAAAAGACTTGTGCATTTGTTACAGGTTTTGTCAAAGAATATTTCTTATAAAGGAAAACTAAGTACTAGATTGGCCAAATTTGAAAGGTGCAAACCTAGGGTGGAATTTGACCAACATTCTCAGTGATTCTTAGGTACAACATGCCTGTTATTCCTAAGACTAGTTGCCTAAATCCTTCCATTGGGTATGGAGTCATGTTAAATGAGCACTTAGATTGCCATGAACAAACCTTGGATTGACCACAAGATAATGACATTACACAAGACACACATAGGCAAAGACACACTTGTGTTACTATGTACTTAGGGAACACAAAACAAAATAAAGGAAACACACATGTGTCAACTAGAAAACTTAGGGAACACAACATCCAAAATAAAACTAGACTAAACACACACACCTATGCTATTATTTACAAGATAGACTTGCAAGGACTAATAGTAGAACTTTAGATGTATCCCATTCATAGGGAGAGGCAATTATTCTCCATTCATATTGGTCAACTAAAAGGAGTTACTTTTCTTGCACTTGTTGATGATGTAAGGGCCACTCCACAAGGCATCAAAATTTGTATGTCTACCCAGTTTTACTCTATCCTCATCCCATTTTAAGACCAAGTCACATTTCTTGAACACTCTTGTACTTGATCTTTTGTCAAAAGACTTATTCATGAGTACTTGGTGTTGTTCCATGGTCTTATGTGCATTTTCCCTTGCTTCTTGTAGCTGCATTATATCTATCAATCTAAATTTTATTGGAGTATTTTCCAGCAGTTCCAGCTGATGTGCAAGTCCTAGAGCAAGGATCTCTTGAGAGATGGAAATCTTATCTTCTCTCCCATAAACAAGCACAAAGAGAGAGTTACCAATTGATCTCTTAGGAGTGATTCTATCAACCCATAAGGTTGTCTTCAACTTGGTGTGCCATGCTCTTTGATTGTTCTCTAATGTCCTCTTGATGATCTTGATGAGATTCTTGTTAGTATACTTAGCCAACCCATTACCTTGAGGGTAATAGTTGGATGAGGTACTCAAGTAAATTCCATTCCTATTTGCCCACTTAAAAGTCTTAACACTCATAAAAGTAAGTGCATTATTATAAATGATAGAATAGGGGGATTCCATATCTTGTTGTGATACTCTCATAAAACTCCAAGATTACATTTTCATTTGCCTCTTTCAATGCAATATCTTCTACCCACCTTGTGAAGTAATCAGTAGCAGTCAATATCCATTTATGTCCATCACTTGATGGAGGGTTGATCATACCAATGAAATCAAGGCCCCATTGCATGAAAGGCTGGTCCACCTGGATAGGATTGAATGGAAGGGCTACAGGTTTCTATTTGCCTATAAAGAAGGCAAATTGAGGACATCTCCTAACCCAAGAGTATTAATCCTTGAAAAGTCTAGACCAATAATACCCTTCCCTCATTATCTTTGAACTTGTTTTTTTTTGGGAGAAATGACCTCCATCTACACCATTGTGAAAATTTTCCATCAAGATGCCAAACTAATCATTATAAACACACCTTATTATTACACCATTCACATCCTTCCGAAAGAGAATTCCATCTACAAGATAATAAGGAATGGTTTTTAATCTAGTATACCTTCTTTGTGACTTTTTCAAACCACTAGGATAATCACCATTTTGGAGGAAACCAATGACATCTTGTGTCTAAATTTGAATTAGTATGTGATCAACTAGTTGGGGATGAGCTTGATTGACCAAAACTTCTTCATTTAGCCCTTGAAGATTTAAAGCTAGATGTTCACACAACCCCTTTCCTCTTACCAAGTTTGTTACCTTGATATCAACATCATACTCCATTACCTTTGTGATCCACCCAACTCTCTTCTCATTGAGTTCTTTGCTTAGGAGTTACTCTTTGGTGCTAGAATGAGAGACCATGACATGTATTTTTTTATTTGACACCATGTGTATGAACTTTTTCAAACCTATTATCACATCTAGAGATTTATTCTCAACAAATGTGTACTTGACCTCATAATCTTCCAATCCTTGACTAAATAATGTAATGGGTTGTTCAATTTCCTCATCATTCTTTTGCATAAGCATAGCTAAGATTGTGTCAAGGTTAGCAAAATTATAGAGTATGAAATCCTTGGAAAAGTTTGGGTTCAAGAGAGTATGAGATTGGGAAATTACTTGTTTAATTGCTTCAAAACTATTCTTGCCTTCCTTTGTCCAAGAAAAAGCTTAGTTATTCTTGAGCATGGTTACAATAGGCTTCACCAAAGTAACAAATCCTAGAATAAACCTTATTACAAAGTTGATCTTGCCTAAGAAATTTTGTAAACTTTTATTGTGTAGAGGCAAAGATAGGCCTATAATGGCTTCAATCCTTTCAGGATCAATATACAAGCCTTCCTTTGACACAATGTGGCCCAATAATTTGCCTTCATGAATATCAAAGATACATTTTTTTGGATTAAGAGAAACTACAAACTCTCTACACTTCTCAAATACTTGCCTTAGATGTTTTATGTGGTCATCAGTATCCTTGGAAAAAATAGGTATATCATCAAGGTATACAAGCAAAAACTCATTGATCAAACCTTTAAAGGCCATGTCCATTTCCCTTTGGAAGGTAGCACCAACATTAGAGAAACCAAAAGGCATTTTTGTATATGAAAATGTTCCTCATTTTTTGGTTAATGTTGTCTTGAGCTGATCATCCTCATTCACTAATATTTGGTTATAAACTAAATAGCCATCAAGTAGTGAAAAACATTGAGAACCTGACACCACTTGTAAAATTTGCTCCTTAAAAGGTAGTGGATAATGGTTTTTGAGTGAAACTCTAGTCAAATCCATAAAATCCACACAAAGTCTAATATCTCCACTCTTCTTTTGAATAGGTACAAGGTTAGCTACCCAAGTTGAGTGCTTGAGAGGAAAGATAATCCTAGATTCTATCAATTTGGTAAGCTCTCTCTTCATGAGTTCCTCTATCTTTGGATTGATAGGCCTTTATTTTTGCCTAATTGGTTTATCTCTAAGTTATAACTCAATGGTGTGATGAGATAGACTTGAATCAAACCCTTTCAAATCCTTTTATTCCCAATAAAAAATATCATGGAATTCTTTACACAATTTAATGAAGACCTACTTTTCATAAGTTTATCCTTAAATATCAATATTCTTTCATAGTTCTCTTCCTTTATAGACATGCTTACCCTTTCTTTCCTTCTTTGATCATCTTCATTGAACACACTCTCCAAATAACTAGACCCTTTGGTATCTTGTTTATCTTCAACTGGATAACTTGTTCTTCATATTGATTATGAAGCTTCTTTTGATTATTTGAAGAAAAGTTTGCTTTATTTTGAATGAAGTGTATAATGTGTTTGTTATTCTCAAACACTTGCCAAGACACTTCATTATCTAGAATATAAGGTATCACAATGACTTTAATGTGAGGTTGGTCCTTCTCTCTACTTACATCAGCAACTATATCAAAGTGTGCCCCTATCACAACCAACCTATAAGCATGTATATTTGAGTCTCTTGGTATAGATTAAATATTGAAAGCATCAAAGTCCTCAATTTGATCCCACACCCTATGTCTGTAGGACTTAAGCAAAGAGTTCTTGGTTGTAGCTTGGTTTCTTACTTGATGTATAATCAATTAACTATCTTCATATACCTTCAATTTCTTGATTCCCTTTCTCTTTACCCATTGAAGGCCATGAACCAAGCCTTCATATTCTACTACATTACAAGTACAACTAAAATGGAATATATATGAAGAGTAATAATGGTTCTTTGAGGAAAAAGCTAACATGACACTGGCTCCTACCCCTACCTTACTTCTAGAGCCATGAAAAAACATTTCTCATATCCCTTAAAGTTTATGATCTTCATTAGTGAGTGATGGTATAGGAGTGTTCTTCTCATGCATACAATATACCCCTAATTCAGTCTCTTCTATGAATGCATAGGGGTCATGTTCATATGTTTTAGTACCATACTCATCAAGAAAGAGGACATAAATAAATTCAAGGGGAAAGGATGTTTCACCACCAATGGCACCTTCTTCTTGCTCACTAATCATACAATTCTGATTTGAATTTGTCTCCACATATTGTTCAATGTAGAACCTTGCCAAGGGTTGTGTTCTTATAGTCACTTTAGCTCCATATATTGTTATAAAGGCTAGAAAAGACCAATCAGATATAAGGTACCCTCCAATCTTATTTGTGAAGTCTCTTTATAAGTAAATAGAAAAATGAGTTCGAAGATCAACCACCACAATGTCTTGTAGGGTGGAGAAATGTGGACAATCATGCAAGAAGAATTTCAAACCTTTAATCAACCCCAAAGGCTCAGATGGAGTTCCATCAAGCTAAAACACACCCTTGATATGAGGCTCATATTTCACTTCCAATTTATTAGCAACCACTTTAGGCATAACTGTGGTACTGGCCTCACTATCCACAATATAGTTGTGAACCAATTTGTCTCCCACAATAAGTGTGAGATAGAAAGGTGGATGATTTTTAGATTTGGTAGATAGTTTTAAGACATAATTAGGTGTGTTGGTAAGGGCTACATCATTGTGTCTTGGAACTTGAGGGGCTACATGAATGCTTGAGAGTTGTTCTTGCCAAATCTCCTTTTGGCCAAGCATATGTAATACTTCCCAAAAACAAATGCTAGTTTTGGTATTCTTCAAAGAGTCAATAATATTTAGAGAGGAATTATTCACCTTGTATTGCATTCTTGAAGTTAATGAGGGAGCTTGAACTTGTTGTACTAGAGGTTTGGTATCCTTGCTCACATTCTAACTTTGAGGAGTAGTGTGACTAGTAGGATTTATTACATTGGTACTTGCACTTTGTGGCCTTGGAGAGGAACTACTTGGAATCAATTTCACTACTACAATATCTCTTAAAACCCTCTTTTTATCCCTTGTGTTGGTTTTAATTGATGTATTTTGATTCAACACATAATCATCTTCTATGTATAAATTCATAAAACTAGTACTTTGGCTACTACCTTCTCTTTGAACATCTCTTTGCATGAGATTTGCTTCTTTTGATGTAACATAAGGAGTAGATCCTTCTTGAGATACCAGAGCTTAATTAACTTCTCCACCATTATGCATAAACTGACCTTGATATTTACCCCAATGATCCAAATGTTCCTCTCCTTAAAATAGATTGGTGTGGACTGGAACAACAACCTTTGTCGATGAAATGGAATTAAGATTATAGGCATTGGGCTGCCTATTGAAACCTTATTGGCTTTGTCCTCTTCCTTGGTTAGTGTATTAGGGTGGAGGTATATAGTAATGTTGAGGATAATATTGAGGATTGGGTGGAGCATTTTCATATATTTGTGCTTGCTTGAGCTGGGCTTGTAAAGATCAAATCATCTCATCCTTATCTATAACATCATCCACCTTCTTGGGAGTAGTTCTAGGCTTGTCATTAGTATTGGGAACTTGTGATATGCTTGGGTATTCAAATAAATTATGAGACCAAAAAGTCATAAAGACTCTTAGAGGTAGTTTCTTAGTTTGCATCAGACTATTCTCAGCTTTAATGGCTATCTCATATGCCTCAAGTAAAGTAAATCCTCCCATTGACTACAACATTATTTCTACATTAGTGCCAATAGCATTAAGATAGTGGGGAATAAAAATATTGGAAGAGGCCTCATAATAGGTAGCAACCTATGCCATTTTATTTGAAATCACTCATTGAAATCTCCCATGGATTCATTAAGAGCTCTTTTTATCACATTCAGCTGGTGAATTAGTGAAGTATGGTCACTCTTATTTTTGAACCTATTTACCAACAACTCTCAAAAACCATCCCAATAAGTAATAAAACCACCTTCCAATGTCATATACCAATCAAGTTCTTTCCCTTTTAGAGATATGGCAAGTAGTCTAATAGTTATGTTAGCTTGGGTAATATTGTGAAAATTGCAAAAGTTTGAAATGTCCCTAATATGCTTAGATGGGATAAAAAGACCTTCTCCATTGAAATTGGGGAGACTTTTGGTATCATTAGGAGGTATAGGATCATTCATAGGAAGGTTAAATGGATTTTGGGTGTTGAAGGTTGGGAAAGGATGTCTTTTATGCATTTATTATTCCTCTTGATCTACTGATTATTCAACCTCCTCTTCTTTCTCTTAAAAACCTTCTTATTTAGGATCTATAAAGGTTAGGAATGGTTCAGGGTGTTGTTCTTCAAGAGGAGTCTCAAGTTGAGGAACTTGATTAAAAAGCCTACTATAAGATGATCTAGTTAGGATCATGAATTATACTATGGAAAAACTAATCTACACATAGATATTCTCACCTTTTGGAGTCACCAAATGATGGATTAGAATTCTTATAAAACCTTAGACTTATCGAGGCCAACATTCACCTTGACATGGAAATAATTAGGACCCATTGTCCCACCGGGCATGCTATAACTATTGTCATTAAATTATACACCCTAGGATGTTCTATGAGATTTCTTAAAATTTATGCAACATTGAATCATCCCTCAAGTTTGTGGGAACTTAATAAGAGAGATGAGTCTCTAGGATTGAAAAGGGCTAGCTCCCTAAATTCTTCTCTAAGTGTCTATTATGTAATCTAATACTTGTTTAAGAAAAGAGTCAAGAGTTTGCATGAAAAATAAAAACTATGCTAAGATGTGATCCACCAAGAATTTTTTCCATCGACTCTCACACTTATACTGAATAAAAATGTTTCCCAAGACTAATTATATGCATTGGAAGATACTAACATAGTGTTTCAATGTGAAGGTAAAATTCTTGAGACAATAAAAAAGATAATCAACCTAAGAGGTAGATTTCACATAATAGACAAAATTACATACTTGAAAGAGATTTTAATACATTCAACACACTTCACATGACCTATTAATGTTAGGACTTTTATTTAAACATGAAGGATAAAGGGAGTAAGGATGATGTTATCACTTAGCTCCCCTATACATCAATCACATACTCAAACAAAAGTTCACAACTTAGAATTGGTCTTGTATTCAATGTTTAAAAGCGAAGTGCAATGTCATTTTAGTAGGACTTCACCATACCAAAAATGTGGTTATCTGCAATGGCTGAAATGGATCAATTTATAAAACTTTGGGGAAGAGAGAGAGAAGAGAAGCTGAAGAGGAATAAGGACATGTGTCATTAACATGAAATTCAGTTATAGATCCATGATAGAGATGGATGAGCGAGCCATGCCATGTCAAGAGTCTTAATTGTCCAAAACAAGTCCTCAAAATTGTGGTAAGTGGCATCAAACCTTTAAGAGTGACACAAGAAATTGCTTCTATCAAAGATCATCAATGAGAGTTTGAAACTAAAAAAAGCCAACACATCACACTATTGGAACTCATGATGACAGTTAGAAAATGCTCTTTCTAATTGCTAGTTATCCTCTGGACACCTGCATTTATTGATTTCATGGAAGTAATGACTCGAACCATCATCGTATCCATTTTTATTGCTTTGTATACTCTTATGTTCTTGACAAGTCTTTTAAATAGCAATGACTATTCTCCATAGTTTAAAATTGACTTCTTGCAGGTTGTCACTCCTTTGGGTATTTTCTTTGAACTTTTATTTTTGGACCTTTTATTCAAACAAATTGTCCATGGCTATTTGTTTCTCTTTTCTTCCTCAGACCTTTTGTCGAGTCTTTACCTTCAGGCTCATTTCTTGTTCATTTCCTTCAGACAAAAAATATAAAGGAATTATTCCTATTTATTTCCTTCGAACAATTTTTTTGAAGGAATTCTTTTGGATTTACTTCTTTAGTCACTTATCCTCATCTTTTCCTGTGGCTTTTTGATTGGCCCCTTCAGAGAAGTTGTAGTGGTCCTTTGGATTTTGGAAATGGTCCTTCAAGATTTTGGAAATGCCTTTCAAGAGAAATGAAATGATCCTTTAAAAATACAAGTGCTCCTTCATAAAAATGAAAGTGACCACTTTCCAAAGAAAATACCCTTTAGGAAAGTTGCAAATGACCCTTCAAAAAAAATAAAGTGGACCTTTTCCTGACAAAAGATACCCTTCAAAAAAATGAAAGTGCCCTTCAAAAAAATTACAAGGGTCCCTTTTGGATTGAAGATATCTTTTAGGGAAATTGTGAAGTACCTTTGGAAAAATTATGTAGACAATTTATCTAAAAGAATTTAGCACTTGGCTGGAAGAAAAATTGAATAAATACTCTTAAGGAAAAGCCTCATACAAAAAGTTTGAAATAATTCAGCAAAGCATATAACAAAAAACTGGAAATAATTCCTTAAAGTCTTAACAAAATACCAAAATGAACTTTCTGAAAATAAAATACTTGTGTATTTGTTGCTATTTTTGTTAAAGAACATTTCTTCCAAAGGAAAACTAAGTACTGGATTGGCCAAATTTGAAAGGTGCAAACCTAGGGTGGAATTTGACCAATAAGTAATACGCAACTTTCTTATCAAAGACATCATATATTTTATCAATCACAATGTATCACTAGGCCTTATGTTCTTAGTCAGCCACATCATAGCTTTGTTGAACCATGTATTAAAGTCCTACACAAACTCATTAGGATTCTTCTTGATGTTTTCAAACTTAGCCAAAAGAAATTTGGGATCAATTCTATCACCATACTAAATTCTAAAAACATTCTTCATTTCTTCCCATGAATCAATGCATCCATGTCAAAGAGAATTGAACCATTCATGAGCATCTTCTTCTAGTGTGTGCACAAACAACTTAATGCACACATCCTCATGTTCAACATCATAATCTTTAATGATATTTTGAAAATCCCTCAGGTGATGATCATCACTCACTGCATTGTTCCCTTGGAATTTTGGAAGGCATTTCCTTACTTCATTTGGGACTTCATTAGGATAAATTTCCATGTTATCAAAATTGATAATCCTAAATTTGAGAATGTGGAATGCAGGGCATTCATCCTCATTTGGGTCCTTATGCCTCATGATTGGTTTAATTGGAGGTTCAAAAATAACTAGCAAAGGGATGTGAGGGGGTGAATGAAGGGGGATTCATGGATTAAACTTAGGAGGGGATTCAATTGGTTGAGAAGGAGTTGGATAATAATTAGGACTATAAGTTTCAAAGTGACTAAAAGAGATATGAATGTCCTAAACAATGGGGATTTCAACAAAAATCTCAAGATTATCAGGATCTTGTCAATTTGAATACTATTTATCACCGGAACTTTGACCTTTAATAGGCCTCCAAACTTGGATCCCTCTTCTTTGATGAATACTTAAATGCAAAACAAGTTTCATACATTAGTCACTAAAGGATGATCTCAATACTTCCAGCTTCACAAGGAAAATAAAGACCACTTAAAGCTAAAAATTAAGATATTTAAAATAGGCATTGATCTTCCTTGAAACCAGGTGATAAAGTTGGAGTCACCACTAGAATCAAAATTCTAGAATATAATAGTTTACAAACTAAAATGATATATGTTAAAAATAAACTTGATGAATTTAATGATGAGATAAGAAGAAAAGACACTTAAATTTTTAGAATTATGTCCAAAAAGAGAGAAAACACCTTCCAACATGTAATTTTAGCATCTCTTTGCAATAAAATCATTATAAGTTAAATTGTCAAATATTTCAATTCCTAGCATGTCCCACATGGAGTGATGCGATGTCGATGGCCAAGATAGTCCAGATATAGAAAATAACACATAGATAAATTTCAAATTGAAATAACTACAACTCTTTACAAGAGTCCCCAATAATATGGGTGAGAAGAAGTGTCCCTAGTAATGGATCCAGATGAAGTGTTGGTTCCTAGTTGTACACCTCTTTTGCTTGGCCTTGCACACTTGAAGAAAATGGTAAAAAAAGATGAAAAACCTGCTAGTATGTCATTATATCTAGGGGAGGGTTTGGCATCTAGAATGGACTAGACATAAAAAATGATTAAGAGGTACTGACAAAGGGTATGGTTATCTCCCTACTACTTCTAGCTCTACTTGAACCAAGGTGAGAGGACCTATGGGGTAGCTTGCTCACATAAAGAGATTCTGTAATTTAAACTCCATGGTGATTTTTAGCATAAGGAGACACAAACATGACTAGGGAATAACCAAACTTGTTCAATCCACCTGAGAAAGGTTATCACATGGAATGAACAAATGCTCTAGATCACATACAAGCTACTAAAGATAAATGTGAAAGTGACTGCAATCTTCATTCAAAATAATTTTCAACAACATGGGTTGAATGGAAAAATGTAGTGCTGGGTATTTAAAGCACAAGATGAAAATGCATGCTATATAATAAATATCTTATGAATTTATAGGAAAATAAGACTTATGATATGCAGTAAGTGTGTATTATTTGTAGGGTAGGACAAGGTAGGACAACTTGTTACTAATAAAAGGGGTGGTGTGGTGATGGTTTTTTCAAAACAATAGGGTTTCTTTCAACATACATGACATCACCTAATGTAAAGATGTAGGAAAACTAAAATGCAATCCATAAAAACTATGAGGATAATTTTTCATCCATTGATTCCAATAGAATGCAAATGCCCAAATGATCCTTGAAACCCTAGAACATACACTGAAACTAGAATCTCAAATACTTTATTTTACTAAATTTGTGAACCTAGGGTTCCCTAATGAGGTATTCAACAAAATATTTCCAAATATCTATACAAAAAGGGGTTAATAACCTAGATTTATGCCTAAAATGACAACCATACATAAACACAAAGCTAGACATCCAATCAACATAACATGTAAAACATTTGATTGCATTTCATTAACATGATACAATAAAGAACCATAAGTATTTTCCATTAACTTGAAAGAAAATCTTACATGTACCAATGTTTCAAAATGTTGCCATGGGGATAAGCATGGTGAGACTTCTCCATGTTGGGCAGGGGAGACATAAACATGCTCTTAGAGCTTACTAATGGTTGTACACATACAACCACCTTAACAAGGGAGACAAGATCTACATATAGTAGTTGATCCCAAAAATTCTTGCAAAACCTAGACTTAGAGAAAAATGAACAACCAACAAAAACCTTAATAATAGGGCAGAAGCCCTCTATTTATACATTTTTCACCTTTTTCAAATATGGGACTATGGGTTACAATTTGCAAACTTGTAAAGTAGCCTTCCAAATTCCACCAAGATGCTCCTAGCTAAAAAAATATTCCTTGCTACACATAAAATCTTCATCTATTTGTAAGAAAAATCATTGTTCTAACTGCCTCTATAACCAATGATGAAGATTTGCAACAAAGCATTTGATTTCTTGACTAGAGATGCCCTTTTACAAGATCTAGAAGGTGGAATTTTGTGGTGGAAGCTGAATAAACTTTATCCTCATGTGTAACTATTTGGAGATGCCCTTGACCACTTTCTTTCACAATTAGAACCTCCTGGATAGTCTCCTTTCCTCTTATTTATGCCACGGAATAACCCACTCTTGCAATGATGGAATTGAGATGCTCTAGCTGTGGTAGAGGAAACCATTTATCTATAGCCAAAAGTATGCTCTATAATGACCCACAGACCTTCTTCTGTGCTTTGATTTTTTTTCCCCTCCATGAAAGAACCATAAATTTTAAATCTTAAGGCAAATATTGACACATATTGACATGTGGCAAGCCACATCAGATCTAACTAGGCATTCATGGGGTTCAAAAGTGACTAAGATACTTAACTGGCCCTAATCTAGACATATGTAACTTTCACATTTGCTTTGAGTTCCATTGAAATGTCCACCTAGTACTTAAACTATTAGATCCTTGTCTACATGGTAAATGCAAGCATGCCACTTGGCAACTCTGTAGGCTCTCAACATCCCTTTAGCATTAGCTTTTATTGCAAGCCATTAGATCTCTATTATGACCCCTAAGATCATGCCACTTGGAGAATCCATGGGCTTTCTACACTCTACGTAGTTAATCTTTGCTAGGTTAATGCCCTTTTTCCACATGGTAGCTTCTCATTTGGCCTGAGTTATTTAAAAATTCCACTTCTACCTTGCACCATTCGATCAAAATCTAGGAGTTCAAACACTATTGACTGATCTTTATTCCATTCACCATGGTTATGACATACATCATCTCCATATTTGATAATAGGTTTGTTGACTTATTGACTTACAAGAGGGCTCTTGAACCATTGATCTACCACTTGGGCACTCGAGATGGTGTTATTTGTCATTCTCAAACCCCTTTACAATTCTATTAACATGTTGACTCTGTCATGTGCCATTATATCTTTAGACTGCCCATCGAGATGGTGACACTTATCAATCCTACAAAGCTTTTATAACATTTGAATTGCTGACCTCCATTAACCCTTGAGGGTTCCTATGATGGTGACACTTGTCATATTATCACTTATACCAAGCATTTGTTGAAGTCTTAACCTATTTCTCACTATCGATCAAATTCTGTATGCTTTGCTACATACCATCAATTGATGGGAACATGCTCAAGATTTTAACCATTCACTATGAGCTTGACACTTGTCATTTCTATGCTTATCTTGAGTCCATTTGGATTTTCATCTTTGATCACATGTCATTCGATCATATCCATCTGAGTTTGCATGCACCGTTGGATAATGATCTACTAGGTCAATTGTGATTGACTCCAAGTTAACAAGGAAAATAGTGAAGTTAGAGTTTAAGTAATAAAAAACTTAATATAAAGTCTTAGCCTAAGTTTTAGTTTTATATGATAGAAGCTTTGGGATATGACTTTGAGCTAAGTTTATAACAAAGGGACCAAGCATTAGTTAGACCAAGTTAATAGATAAAAGGGACCAAGGGCCATAAGATATAAAAGGGACCAAATATGAATTTTAGACTAAGGTTTGGTTGTGTTAATAAACATGACTAAGCCTTAGTATAAAATTAAACTAATTCCTAGCATTTTTAATGCATTTTCACATAAATTATCCTCACCAAATTTAAATTTAAATCAAAGTGCCTAGGTTAGGGCAATTATAAAAAGGGTTTTGAGATGCTTAGACATGACTTTAACTTGGCTTTTGACAGACCACTACAGGACACTTGACCTTTAATGAACACCTAAAATAGGAATTGGGCTAAAACAATTAGGCATTTATACTTAAAAAGGGATCAATTGATTGAGTGAAATTTTGGGCCCTAACACTTCCCAATCCAACCCCATTGCATATATCAATACTTGTGGAAAATCAAAAGAAATCATAACATGTAAGCCTTAAATCAAGTACATTAATCTCATCCATCCATAACATCTATATCCATGATATTACCATGTGGCATGATCCCCTATATGCCAAACTCCTTTTTCTTCACCCCCATCCCTCATTTTTATTCCTCATTCTTACATTTCAACCATTTTTCTCATTTTGATAGGTCATCTATGTATTTAATTCCCACATGCCCTCTCAAGGGAACATCATATCTAACCAAATCATACCTCAATTTTATCCATATCCCTAACCATTGTGTCACTAGGGGCATTTTATTGCACTCATTTTTTTCTTTTATATTCTTTGAAATGATGCCACTTCTTCTAGTTTCAACACCCTTTCAAAGAGGGGAAAAATGTAGACATCCTAATTCCACCACCATGGTGTCATTATTGCACATCACCATCTAATATGATAATTTACACACTAATGTCACTAAACCCTAATTAAATCTCATTACACATTAAACAACCCTAATTATATTCCAAAACAAATTCACTCGTCATTACATCCCTAAAGCTATCATCCATTTTAAAGAGTCTAATTCCCCCATCATCCATAAGTCTAATCCTATCATCAATATGTCTTTATCCAATCTGCTCTAACACTTTCATTAGTCCCAATCAATTAATCACATTATCTTAATACCATCATTGACCTTACCCAATCCATAAAAAAAATAAATTATGGATTAGTCAACTAATTAATCATTATTATTTAGATGGTTAGTCCTAATAATAAAATTCCTTCACATCCAAAATATAAAGATAAAATAAAAATCAATAAATTACATCACCAATAATAAATCAAATTCTAAAATTCCAAGTCAAAAAGTAAATCTAATCAAACCCATCCCTCATCAATCAAGCTCATATATTTTCAACCTCTCTCATTTAATATACAATCATCCTTATTAAATCAAGATGTTGACTCAAATTTGTCCATATATTTCAAATCAAACCTAACCTTCCATTTAACCTGTAAATAATCTATAAATTGAACCCTCCTCCCTCATTTATAACAAGCTTCAAGAGAATAATGAGACCTTGTTCATTTAGCAATCAATCCAAGTGAGCCTAATGAGATCATGCTAGTGTGAGAATAATTCATCCAAGGCATCCTCTCATCCAATGAAGAAATATTCATCACTATAAGGGGACATGCTACCAAAATAATTTCATGCATCCAATTGAGTAACCAACTCATCTACAAATCCAAGTAAATCTACACAATAAGGAGGTCTTGTTGATAACTTGAGGTATAATATAATTTCTTAGATTAATTTGAAGTATTTATGTTTAATTTAGAGAATAAATTTGATGTTATTATGAGTTTATATTTTCATAGCTCTAACTTTTGAATGTGTACATTTTTGGGCATCATCTCTAGCAAAATCGTACCTCTAATTCATCCACATACCTAACCATCATGCCATTAGGAGCATCTTTTTTTACACTTTTTTATTCTTCTATATTTGAAACACTTCCAATTCTTCTAGTTACAACTCTTTTTCAAAGAGGAAAAAATGTAGACACCCCAATTATACCATCTAGATGTCATTATTTTTCATCATCATTCAATCTGATATTTTTTTCACCAATGTCACTAAATATTAATCCTATTACACCCTAAAAATTGCTAATTCCATTCCAAAAATAATTCACTTATCATTACATCATTACATCCATCATCCAATTGTCCATTCTAAACCCTAATTATCATATCATCTATAACTCTATTCCCATTGTCAATATGTCCCTAGCCAATCCACTCTAACATTTTCATAACCATTAATCATTTAATCACATTATCCTAATTTTATCACTAATATTACCTTATCCCAAAAAAATTAAACACTGAATTGGTCAACTAATTAATAATAGTCCTAATAATAGAATCCATGAACATCTAAAATATAAACATAAAAGAAAATCAATAAATCACATCAGTAATCACAAATAAAATCCCCAAATCCCAAGTCAATAAGTAAGTGTAAACAAACCCATCCCTCATCAATCAATCCCATACCTTTCCAACCTTTATCATTTAATATCCAACCCCCTTCACTGAATGAGGATATTCACTCAAATATATCCATCCATTTAAAATCAAATCTAACCATCCATTTACCCCATAAAAAATATTTGTATGGAACCCTCCTCCCTCATTTATAACAAGCCTAAAGACACTAAGGATATTAGATAAATTTAGTAAAAAAATCTTCAAGATCCTAAGGAGTTCCTATCTATTTTGCAAGCAATCTAAATGAGCCTAAGGGGATCATGCTAGTGTGAGTTCAAATCATCCAAGTCATTCTCTCATCTAATCAAGCAATATTCATCACCCTAAGGGGACATGATGTTGGAATGCTTGAATGTGTCCAATTTATAAACCACACCGTCTAAAAATCCATGTAAATCTACACAAAAATGAGGTATTTGTTGTTTCCAAAATCCATCACTCATTTTTGGGGACAACATATCAACTATTTTGGTCCTGCAGGCCAAAATTCTCTCTTCCCTTCTCAAAAAACGTTCTGAGCACTCCAATTATTCAATTATTAAAGATTTTTTAGCTAAGGGATTCATAGGTTCAATAGGTTCAACAACTTCAACATGCGAGCTCTCACAAAGAAACAAGTTCCCAACACTTAGGCAATTTCAAGGTTGGTTCGATGTCGAGGTTCAACCAAAGGGTTCATCGGCAGGCTTCAAACAAATGGAATGAACCATTGAACCATTGAAACCCACCTCCAAAGGCTCAATAGGTTCAAAGGTTCAATGAAATTGACAGGCTTAAAGAGTTAAGTGCTTCGGCAAGTTCAAAGTTCAACTGCTTCAAAAAGTTCAAACGGCTTCGAAAGACTTAATGAAAAGAAGACTCCGAAGAAGAAAGATTGAACCATTCAACCTAAATGGTTCAAAGGTTCAAGCTTCAAAGGTTCAAGAAAGCTTCAAGTGAAGGAAGTGGAAGATTCTAGAGACAAGTTCAAATAATTGTTTCAGTCAGTTGGTTCAAGTCAAATGGTTCAAGTGAATGGTTCAAAGCAGTTGGTTCAAATGGTCAATTGAATGAGCAAAACATAGTATTGAACCATTAAACCATTGAACTGTTGAACCATTATTGGTTCAATCAGAAGGTTCAAAGGAGTCTCCCAAATCCTAAAGGATAAGTGCCCTTACGGAGGGTAGGGAACAAAAGGAACAAAAGGATATCTTTTGGAAAGATTTTTCATGGCAAAATTTCACAAATGAAATCCTTCAAACAAAATGTTTGAAGGAATTCCTTTAGAAATTTTGTCTAAAGGAATGTTGAAGGGCCCAACAGAAAGTGGCAAAGGTAGAGGAAATATTTTCTTCAGACAAAATGTCTGAAGGATTTCCTTCAAACGTTTTATCTGAAGGATTTGAAGAATAAGGCTACTCGAAGGACCCTAAAGGGCAAGTACCCTTGCGGGGGACTCTCAGTGACCATGAAATGGACCATTCTCAAGGCCTGAAGGGACACCTTCCCTTTGGGGGGTTTTAAAGATAGAAAGCTGAAGGAATTTCAAAGTTAAAAGAGAAGGTTCAATCGAAGAGGAAAGAAAGTGATTGAACTAAAGAAGCGATTAAACCAAGGAGCCCATAGGACTACCTGAATTGTTGAACCATTGAACCAATGAACTCTCATGGGTCAAAGGTTCCAAATTCAATGTGGTTCAAGCGACCAACAACCAGTGACATCCCCATAGATGTCAAATTCAAGGTAATGAAATGCCCATTTATTTTCAAATATAGCACAAAACTTGAGAACAAACTCAGCGACCAGCAAAAGAAGGAGCCAAAAGAGCTTGCAAAAAGGAAAGGAGATAGCCTGAGATCTCAGATCATGAAGAAAAGGACAAAATACAACAAGGAAAGAAAGAAAGACCAGAAATATCTATGCAGGAGTTATTTCTAGTAGGTGGAATAGTCCACCAAGTAGACATTTGAGCTTGTAAACATTAAAAGGCGCAACCTATTTTTCTCCCTTTGAATAAAAGTAAAGGGACAACTACGTACATATCTGGAGATAAACTAGATGAGCCATGCTGAGGAGAAGACATTCAAGATGATTTTGTACACTAAAGTCAAGGCCAATTCGTTGTTTCAACATGGCCCCTTGACAGAGCTGGAAATGCATTCAAGGCATTGAATGTAGTATGGGCCATTAGAGGAAGCAAAGCACCAAGTCCTTCTTGGCTGCTATATATTGTAATCTCTTATTTTATGCAAAAGAGATCTTTTTTTTATCGAAAGAAAAACTCTGCCCAAATTGAAAGGCATTACTAAGACTTTGAGCTTAGACTGTTAATCATATTTTGTTATTTGAATGAGAAAGCAAGTGACTTTTCATACTTTGTGATGGAATAGCTTGTGTTGTTGAAGAAATTATTCTTATGTCTATTTCCTGAATGTGTTCTTGTCCATTTAATTAAATAAGTAGAACTAGTGGAAGTAACCAGGAAGGTGTCCTGAAGTTGACTGTAGAGAGACTTTGTGCTGCCAAAATTATATTTAGTGTGTTTATTTTCAGTTTGTTTCTGTGTAAAGGATCTTGGGATGACTTTGTGCCCCCATTATCCTTTGTATTTCACTCTTTGGCAGTTGAGGTGGAGACTTTGTGCTACACCTCATTCTACTAGTTATTATGCCATGTTATGTTTACTTATCACTACCAGAAAGAACTCCTGCTATTTGCTGCAGACCACTTCTGAAAGAAGAGAATTACCTTCAGTGTTTTCACCAAAATTCTCCTATGTTTGTGAACATCATCTCTAAAAAAAGAGAGATGGATGGTGTTGTCCTACCCTTGAGTGTTATTTTTTGCTTATATATATATTATACAGTGCCTCATAGTTATAGGGAACCTCCCCTTGACGAGAGGAGAGATTTGTCCCCTTTTGATGTGGTAAACCTACACATTTGGCTGATCAATCTCCTTATGTTATGGTTAAAATAACCTATTTTCCCCATCAATTAGCTGGTGACAAAATATTCACCCAACAGTTTTTGGTGACTCTACTAGAGAACATTTTGTGCAATTTGAAGCCTCAAGCTTTAAATTGAAGCAGTCCCTATCCTTATCCATTTTCAATTTTGCAATTTGGTACCTCCATGCTATACAAGAAGCCAAAGATCTAAAGGTGTTGTTGACCCTATTTTTGAGTTGGTGCAGTAGAGCAATTTTGATTTGTTTCCTCCACAACTTCACCTTCAGCAAACCAGGGGTTTTCCTCCTACAAAAGTTAGGTCTTCATCACCAAGTAAAACATCTATTTCTACTATTAACAGAGCTTTGTCAATACATATCCCTCAGACATTTATTATCCCTCCCTTCAGTAGTCAAATCATGGCAGTTCAAGGCCCCCAGGGTAACTCTTTTGGCTCACTCAATTTAAATCCACCTTTACATGAGCTACTACGTAGTTCAAGAAATAATTTCCCCAAATTCTTTGGTGATGGGAGAGTTCATCTTGATGAACTTATTGCAGCCTTCAACATAGCATGTGGTGTGATAGGCATGGAGTATGAGGATGTAGCAGTCAGGCTATTTGTGGAGACATTATAAGGTGTTGCTATAGACTAGTTCTACCATCTGTAGGCTCAGCCAGTGACTGACTGGAACATCCTCAAAGCAAAATTCAAAGCCAAGTTCAAGCCTACAGAAGATGCACATGCCCTACTAGCCCAGCTCACACAAATGAAGAAAGAACGTCATGAACCTATGAGGGACTTCATAGCCAAGTTTGACAAGCTGAAGAATAGGATTCCTATAATTGATTAGCAAAAAACTGAGAATCTTAAATGCTTCTTCATCAACTCACAACTACCTGAAGTGAGTTTTCTACTGAGACGTGCTAGCCACATAGACCTCACTGCTGTGTAGGATTTGGCTACTGAGGTGGAAGATGATCTCATCTTGGCAGGGAAGATAAGGAGAGACCCCAACAAAGGTAAATCTTCTTCATCCTCTAAGTATTCATCTATAAGAACCACTGATTCAATGGTGTAAAAGTTGGCAAATGAGTTGCTAGCTCTCAGGAAGAAAATGGTGCTAGGGTTTTCTTTTGCTCCTTCATACAAAGATATACCAAGGAGGACTTTTTTGAATCAGTCTTACCAAGGCAATGCTACTATAAATCAAGGGAATCCAAGTCATCTTACTCCCCCACAAGGGAAACTTGACATTGAAGCACCTCCAACCAATTCAGTAGTTGGATATCTCAAAATAGAATCTGATTTCTCCTTCTAGCCTGAGTTGAACCCAAAAGATGACGCTAATCTCTTCATAGAGGGAGAAGAAGAATTAGATGGCAACTCCAACATTAATTTCTTGAATTACCAAGATGAACCTAGAAGTAAAGGTGAAGCATTTGATGGATCATACATTGTATTCACCTAGTCACATAACCAATAAGCTTAATAAGCTGATAAGGGAAAAATAGGGGAAGGATCTCATTCTATAATTTCAATTGCCAAATGAGGAACTTCTCTGCCTTTTCAGCCAAAGGACCCAGTGAGTAATAAAAAAGTAAGTACCTCAAGTACGCCTTCACCTTCAACTTCAATTTCATAGATTAGTCCTCCCCCCTAAAAACCCAAAGGATGAACTGCCTTCCCCTGTTCCTAATTCATTTCAGACATTTGATATAATTGACCATGTCAAGAAAACCAAAATTCAAATGTCTAAATTTGAATTCCTACAATCCAACCTTGAGCAGTTAGATAAGTTGGTTCAATGTGTAAAAAATAAAGCCATCCTTATAGGACTAGCTATTCGAAAGGTGACTCCCACATCCACTCAGAATAACCTTATCATTACTCCTCCTACTGCTCCTAGAAGGACAGAACCATTTTATGTCTCCCTACTGATAAATGGACACCAACTAAACAATTGTATCATAGACTTAGGTGCGTCTGACAATGTCATGCCTGCCAAAGTGGCAGAATCTCTTGGACTCACACTAACCAAGACCTTTGGGAGATGTTTTTCCATGGAGAACAATGAAGTGCCACTACTATGACAAATCAAAGATGCCCAATTTGCATTTGAGACATTCCCAGACAAGAGAATTAAGATGACAATTATGGTGGCTGATGTCCTAGCCTCCTATGGCATTCTTCTTAGGTGAAACTTCTACAAGGATGTTGGTGGTGAGTTGAGCATGGACCTATCTAAAGTGAGGATCCTAGTCAAAGGCCTCATGCAGAAATTGCTCCCTAAGAAGGAGGCAAAATATGTGGTCACTCAAACATTAGCACCTGAAGCTCAAATTCTATTTGAGTCTTCAAGCATGGGTAATTACTTCTTATCCATGGATAAGGTTCATGCGGTGTCTAATGAAATTCTTGAATGTGATAGCCTAACAATTGATTCAGATAAAAAAATAGAAGGATTTGTAGAATGTAGTACAAGTGCAAAGGAATCCTCCCCACCAAATAAATAAAAATCTAAGGAAAGGTCAGTTTTTGATAATGTGTGGATTCTTAAATTTGATGGCAGCTATTCTTTTACTAGCTCAGGAGCTAGGATTGTGTTGATATCTCCTCAAGGAGATATTTTCCCCTATTCATATAAATTTTAGTTCAACAATACTAACAATACCGATGAATATGAATCACTACTGCTTAGATTAAAGGTCACTTAAGACAGGGGCATCAAACTCCTTCACACCAAAGGAGATGCTGAGCTGGTGGTTTGCCAGGTCAAGAACTTGTACCAAACCAAAAATGAGAGATTGTGCCATTATCGCAATCTAGTTTGGGACTAAATTGAAAGCTTTGATACTTTCAATATCTCTACAATACCCAAGGAATTCAATGACTGAGCTGATGCATTAGCTATTTTAGCAACTCTCTTGGTTCTTCACCTAGATTTTAAAGGAGACAGGTACACTATTGAACTAGTCTTTCGAACAAGTGTGCTTAATAATGCCAATCATTGGCAAGTGTTCAATAATGACAACTAAATCATTACCGTTCTTGAATAAAAAGATAGATTTGAATAGCTTCACTTTGAAGGCAGTGAGCCTCAAAAACTTGAACCAGCCCCTGAAACAAGTTTAGATGTAGGTGAAAAATTCCTACAACTCAAAGGGAATAAAATTCCTAAAGGATTGGTTTCCCTTGAGAAACTATTTGACAAGCACGACAGGTTCATCAAATAGCAACAAATGGATTCAAGTTCCTCCCAGGAGTTTGATCAAATAAATTTGGGTACCAAGGAAAATCCCAAGATGGTGAACATTGGGAAGTGCTACACTCTAGAGGAGAGACTCAAATTTACTGACCTACTTCACCATTACATGGATGTTTTGGAATACTCCTATGATGATCTGAAGTTGCTCAAGCTTGAAGAAATTTGATATGAAATTCCTCTCAAGAGTGATTTAGTGCCTTACAAGTAGAAATCTTGGTAGTATAATCCAAAGATATCAGGTACTATTCTATTTGAAATACAAAAAATGCTGAACACTAGAATAATTTTCTCAATCCATCATTCCACATGGATTGAAAATATAGTTCCTGTGAGAAAAAAGAATGACGAAATTCACCTCTACATGGATTTTAGAAATTTGAATCAATCCTCCCTAAAGGATAATTACCCTTTGCCCATCATGGATCAAGTCCTTCAGATGGTGACTGGTTAAGAGCTGTTATCAATGTTGGATGGCTTTTCAGGGTACAATCAAGTGGAAGTTGGTGAAACAGACCAATATAAGACTGCCTTCACCACACCTTGGGGCACCTTTGCGTATCAAAGAATGCCATTTGGCCTGATAAATGCTGGCACCGATTTTTAGAGAGCAATGGAACTTGATTTCAAAGATGAAATGGGTAAGTTCATTATGGTATACCTTGATGATTTAACAGTCTTTTTCAAGCATCATCCTGATCATATGCACCATTTGCAACAAGTGCTGGAATGATGCCACTAGAATGGCATTTCTCTAAATCCCAAGAAGTCTATTTTTGGGGTAATAGAAGGGAAACTTCTTAGAAACATTGTATCCTAAGAAGGCATAAAGATTGACTCAGAAAGAGTCAAATCCATCCAGGGGATTACTCTACCCACAAGTAAGATTGTAGTTCATTCTTTCTTTAGAAAGGTGAATTTTTTACGAAGGTTCATCCTAAGTTCGCTGAGAAGACTCACCACCTTGTGGACATGATGAAGGGAAAGGACACTTTTAGCTAGACTAAAGAAGGCAAATCAACATTTCAAAACATCAAGACAGCTATTGCCCATGCCCCAATTCTAGTTTGTCCAGATTATACCAAAGATTTCACAATGTACAATTATGCTTTTGAGCACACACTTTCAATAATTTTGGTTCAACAAAACAAAGAAGGTGTGGAATCTCCCACATCCTTCATAAGTTATCCTCTCAAAGCTCATGAGCTAAAGTATTCAAATCTGGAGAAGCATGCTTATGTAGTGGTAAAGGTAGTAAAGCACTTCTATTTCTACATCCTGAATTCACACATTATTTCCTTAGTTCCTGATACCACAGTCAAATCCATATTAACTCAGCAAGAGTTTGGAACCAAAAGAGGTGATTGGATTGCTAAAATCTAGGAGTTTGATATGGTTATCAAACCAACCAAGCTTGTGTAGGGAAAGGGTCTTTGCCAATTGATTGCTGATAATAGACCAGAAGAAATGGGGCATGAAGAAGCAGAAGTTGAAGACACACCAACAATCCTCTTTGTCTCCACCACGAATGAGTGGTATTCAAGTATTGCTCATTTCCTTACTTATGGTGAGTGTCCTGCTCACCTGTCTCGTAAAGAAAATAGGACTGTCAAATTAAAAGCTACCAATTTTATCCTATGGAACAATGGCCTGTAAAATAGGAACCTCGATGGAGTGTTCCTTCGCTATGTGGATAAAGAGCAACAGAACCAACTTTTGGAGTCCTTCCATAATCTAGCCTATGGAGGACATTTTTCTACTCTTGTAACTACCCATAAGATTCTATGAGCTAGGTAATACTAGCCTACTCTATTTCAAGATGCATACAAGTGGGTACAAAGATGTGAACTGTGCCAATAGTTAATTGGAAAACCCAAGTTAGCTGCTTTTTCTCTTAAACTAGTGTTAAAAGAAGAGAACCAAAGGGAATGCATGGGAAATTTAATTCCCTATGGAGGGCCCATTTGCTATTCATCAGCTCAATGGTGAAAATAGTTTCTTGTTGAAATATCAAGATGTCACACCCTTTTCTCTACCTCACAGTGGGTAGCATTTGAAGCACTTCAATTCTTGAAGTATCAGATAAGTTTAATTGTACATTTGTATACTTGTATAGTCTTTAGCTTATTTTGTGTTGTTCATTTTCATTTCTTTTTAGTGCCTTTATTTTTTGGTAGCATGACTCCATAGCCCAATGGCATAATTGAAGGCACTAGATATTTTGAATTCTACTCCATTTGATTGTTTTTACTATCGATGGAAGTCCCCCAACTGGAGCTAGCTGTTGTTCCCAAAATTAGTCACTCATTTTTGGGGACAACATATCAACTATTTTGGTCCTGCAAGCCAAAATTGTCTCTTCCCTTCTCAAAAAATGTTTTGAGCACTCCAATTCTTCAACTTTTTAAGATTTTTCAGCTAAGGGATTCATAGGTTCAATAGGTTCAACAACTTTAACAGGCAAGCTCTCAAAAAGAAACAAGTTCCCAACACTTAGGCAATTTCAAAGTTGGTTCGACATCGAGGTGCAACCAAAGGGTTCATTGGTAGGCTTTAAAAAAATAGAATGAACCATTAAACCATTGAACCCCACCTCCAAAGGTTTAATGGGTTCAAAGGTTCAATGACATCGACAGACTTAAAGAGTTAAGTGCTTTGGCAAGTTTAAAGTTCAACCACTTAGGAAAGTTCAAATGGCTTCAAAAGACTTAACGAAAAGAAGACTCTGAAGAAGAAAGATTGAACCATTGAACTGTTGAACCTTGAACCCAAATGGTTAAAAGGTTCAAGGTTCAAAGGTTCAAGAAAGCTCCAAGTGAAGGAAGGAAGCGGAAGATTCCAGAGATAAGTTCAAAGAATTGTTTCAGTCAGTTGGTTCAAATCGAATGGTTCAAGTGAATGGTTCATAGTGGTTGGTTCAAGTAGTCAATTGAATGAGAAGAACACAATATTGAACCATTGAACTATTGAACCATTGAACCATTGTTGGTTCAATTGGTCGGTTGAACCAGAAGGTTCAAAGGAGTCCCCCAAAGCCTGAAAGACAAGTGCCCTTGTGGAGGGCAGGTAACAAAAGGAACAAAAGGATATCTTTCAGAAAGAATTTTTGTGGAAAAATTTTACAAGAGAAATCCATCGGACAAAATGTTTGAAGGAATTCCTTTAGACATTTTGTCTGAAGGAATGTTGAAGGGCTCAACAAAAAGTAGCAAAGGCAGAGGAAAGATTTCCTTCAAACATTTTGTCTGAAGGATTTGAAGAACAAGGCCACTCGAAGGACCCTGAAGGGTAAGTACCCTTGTGAGGGACTCTAGGTGACCACAAAATGGACCATTCTCAAGGCTCAAAGGGACACCTTCCCTTCAGGGGGTTCCAAAGATAGAAAGCTGAAGGAATTTCAAAGTTTAAAGAGAAGGTTCAACTGAAGAGGAAAGAAAGCAATTGAACCAAAGTAATGATTGAACTACGGAGCCGATAGGACCATCTGAACTATTGAACTGTTGAACCAATGAACTCTCATGGTTTAAAGGTTTAAGGTTCAATGTGGTTCAAGTGACTAGAAACTAGTGATGTCCCCATAGATGTCAAATTCAAGGTAATGAAATGTCCATTTATTTTCAAATATGGCAAAGAACCTAAGAACAAACTCAGTGATCAGCTGAAGGAGTCGAAAGAGCCTGTAAAAAAGAAAGGAGATAGTCTAAGAGCTCAGATCATGAAGAAAAGGACAAAATACAACAAGGAAATAAAGAAAGACCAAAAATATCTATGGAGGAGTTATTTCTATTAGGTGGAACAATCCACCAAGTAGACATCTAAGCTCATAAATATTGAAAGGTGTAGCCTATTTTCTCCCTCTAAATAAAAGTGAGGGGACAACCGCATACATATCTGGAGACAGACCAGATGACCCATGTTGAGGAGAAGACATTCAAGATGATTTTGTACACCAAAGTCAAGGCTGATGCCCTATTCCAGCATGGCCCCTTGATAGAGTTGGAAATGCATTCAAGGCATTGAATGCAGTATGGGCCATTAGAGGAAACAAAGTGCCAAGTCCTTCTTGGCTACTATATATTGTAATCTCTTATTTTATGCAAAGGAGATCTTTTTGTTATTAAAAGCAAAACTCTGCCCAAATTGAAAGGCATTACTGAGACTTTGAGCTCAGACTGTTAATCATATTTTGTTATTTGAATGAGAAAACAAGTAAATTTTTAGAATTTATGCTGGAATAGCTTGTGTTTTTGAGGAAATTGTTCTTATGTCTATTTTCTGAATGCATTCTTGTCCATTTAATTAAATAAGCAAAACTAGTGAAAGTAACTAGGAAGGTGTCCTAAAGCTGACTGTGGAGAGACTTTGTGCTGCCACAATTGTCTTTAGTGTGTTTATTTTCATTTTATTTCTATGTAAAGGATCTTGGGATGACTTTGTGCCCCCATTGTCCTTTGTATTTCACTCTTTGGTAGTTGATGTGGAGACTTTGTGCTACACCTCATTCTGTGGGTTATCACCCTATTATGTTTACTTCTCACTACCACAAAGAATTACTGTTTGTTGCAGACCACTTCTGAAAGAAGAGAAGTGCCTTCAGTGTTTTCACCAGAATTATCCTATGTTTGTGAACATCATCTTTGAAAAAAGAGAGATGGATGGTGTTTTCCTACCCCTGAGTGTTATTTTCTTCTTCTTATATATATATATATATATATATATATATATATATATATAGTGCCTCATAGTTATAGGGAACCTCCCCTTGATGAGAGGAGAGATTTGTCCCCTTTTGATGTGGTAAAACTGCACATTTGGCTGATCAATCTCCTTATGCTGTGGTTGAAACAACCTATTTTTCCCATCAGTTAGCTAGTGACAAAATATTCACCCAACTATATTCATGGTAAGTGGAGGTATAATATTCCTTCTTAGCTCAATCTAAAGTATTCATGATTAATTTAGAGTAGGGATTTGATGTTATTTTGAGTTTCTATTTGCATAACTCTAAATTTTGCATGTGTACACTCTTGGGTATCATCTCTAACAAAATCATCACTCAATTTCTTCCATTTCCCTAACCATCATGCCACTAGGAGAATATTCTTGGGTCTATGTTTATTATTCTACATTATTTCAAATGACACAACTTATTATACTCATAACACCCTTTTTAAGAGGTAAAAAATATACATATCCCAACTCTCCTACCCCAATGTCATTATTGCTCATCATCATCCAATCCACTATTTTTTACGCTAATATTACTAAACCCTAAATCTATCCCATTATAACCTAACAATCCCTTATTCCTTTCCAAACCTAATTCAATTTTCATTACATCCTTAATCTTTTCATCCATTATAAAACCTAATTCTCTTGTCATTCATAACTATAATCTTGTTGTCAATATAGACAATCTACTCTAACACTTTTATCACCCCTAAATCACTTAATCATACTATCCTAATTTTATAATATAACATACCCAATCCTACTAAAATCAAACACCATATTGGTTAATTAATTAATTATTATTAGTTAGATTATTAGTCCTAATAATAAAATCCATGCACATCCAAAATATAAAAATAAAATAAAATCAATAAAACACATCACCAATCACAAATCAAATCCTTAAATCCCAAGTCAAAAAATAAATATAATCAAACTCATCCCTCATCAATCAGTCACATACCTTTCCAACCTTTCTGATTTAGTATCCAACCCCCCTTTAAATGAGGATGTTGACTCAAATCTAGACATTCATTTCAAATCAAGTCTAACCATCTATTTATCTCATAAAAAATATATAAAATGAAACCTCCTGCCTCATTTGTACCAAGCTTCAAGATCTTAAGGAGACCCCACCCATTTAATAAACAAATTTGTAAGATCCTAAGGATACCCTACCCTTTTAGTAATCGAAACATTTGAGCTTAAGGAGATCATCATAGTCTAATATCAAGTCATCCTCTCATCCAATCAAGTAATCTTCATCACTGTAAGGGGACATGTTGTTGGAATGATTTCACACATTAAATTAATAAAGCACATCATTTAAACATATGATAAAATCTATAAAATGAGGAGGTATTTATAGTAAGTGGAGGTATAATCTTCCTTATCTTAATATTAAGTATTTATCCTTAACTCAGAATAAGAATTCAAGTTATTTTGAGTTTATATTTGCTCATGTGTAGATTCTTAGGCATCATATCTAACTAAATCTTCCATTAATTTCATACATCTCCATAAACATCATGCCATTAGGGGCATCTTATGGTGCCCATTACATTCTTTGAAACCCTATCACTTCTTCCAATCATAACACCCTTTCAAAGAGTGAAAAAATGTAGACATCCCAATTCTACCACCTTGGTGTCATTATTTCTCATTGTCATCAGATCTACTAATTTCCACACTAATATCACCAAAACCTTATTCTATATAATTATTCCCTAACAAACTCTAATTTCATTCAAAACCCAATTCTCTCATCATTACATACCTAATCCCATAATCTGTTTGAAAACCTAATTCTCTTGTCATCCATAACTTTAATCCCATTGTCAATATGCCCCTACTCAATCCACTCTAACACTTTTATCATGCCCAATAAATTAATCACATTATCCTAACTCTATCATTGACTTTACCCAATCCCACCAAAATTAAACACCACATTAGTCAACTAATTAATCATTATTAGTTAGATGATTAGTCTTAATAGTAAAATACATGCACATGTAGAATATAAAAATGAAATAAAATCATTAAATCACATCACCAATAACAAATAAAATCTCCAAATCCCAAGTAAAAAATAAAATCTAATCAATCCCTTACCTTTATAACCTCTCTCATCTAATATCCAACCCCCTCATTGAATTAGGATGTTGACTCATATCTAGCCATCTATTTCAAGTCAAATCTATCTGTCCATTTACCCTACATAGAATCTATTTATTTAACCCTCCTCCCTCATTTATAACAAGATTTAAGAGCCTAAATATACCCTATACATTTATTAAACCAAGATTGAAGAGTTTAGGTATTCTTTATCCATTTTGAAAATAGAGCATTAAGAGCCTCAAGAGACATTGTCCATTTAACAAGAAATCCAAATGAGCCCAAAGAAATCATGCTAGTGTTAGATCAAGTCATCGAGGTAATATTCTCATTCAATTAACTAATATTCATCACTCTAAGGGGACATGATACCGAAATGCTTGCACATGTCTATTTTAAAAACACATTGTGATTGGTACTTTGAAATTACCAATAATATGCATGGGGATTTTAATGCGTATCTCTCCTAAAAGGAGACTTGTAAGAATAAATATCCATATGGTATTGGTTACTAGGTCTTGGTACATTGGGTAACTCATTTGTCTCATTAAGTCCATTGCATTCTAAGAAGCTTTGGTGAGTATTTTAGTATAATCATATGCATTGTAAATTTTATAAAATATGCCTTAAAAGTACCAACAAAATGATCTAACTATGAATATGAACAAGTGATTCAAAAATAAATGTCTATTGCTTACATATTCAAAAATGTATAAATGAGCAATAGATAAAAAAAGGAGCATACTATCAAAGTAAAGCATTAGATTTAGATTTCAAATCATAAACAAAACTAATCTACTCTTTTAGACCAATAAAAAATAGAAAAAAGAGGGAAGGGTAGGGAGAAAGAGACGAAGAGCTCAATTTCTAATGGACCTAGCCAGTTCCTCTTGAGTGGACAAATCCTTAGATAAAATAGTCCTTAGTTGAGTTAGACTTAGCATAACTCCAACTAAATATGGTGCAAGATTATATGGAATAAAGTAACAATGTCAACGAGGAAAACATGGTCACCATATATATGCACAAACCAAGTCTATCAAATGACAAAGATATTAGATAAAGATATTTCCATTCAAGGGATCAATTAAAATTTTATTAGATACTCATGTAAGTTACAGACTCAAAATCAAATAGTTTCAAATAAAGAAATACTAACCTATAAAACTAAAATATGCTAAGAAATAAATGGGCATAATCTCTCTAATCCTAAAAAAATAAACCTTATTACAACACAAGAGCTGATTTTATATAAAGTTCAATCTATGGAGTTTCAAATTCATCCCACTACTAGGGTGGTTACAAAGAATCAATGTAGTGGGTCCACTTGAGAGTAATTGGGATAAAATCCCAATTAATTCCATCATGAAAATACTAGGGACATGATTGATTGAATTAGGAATGAATTCCTATAAGGGAGTGCAGTTGAGATTGCATCAGGATTATAAACTCTCTATGTCCTATCAGTTGAAACCATGCCTCAAATAATTAGAAGTCATGCCTCTTTAAGTTATATATTCATCTTTTTTGATCTATGATCAATCCCAATGTGCCTTTCATAACCTGATTAATGATAGCAATGGGGCTTGAATTAATCATTTCTAATCATTTTTTGGTGAGAAAGAATCTACAAATTTATTCTATAAATCAAATTGAATGCATAGTTCCATATCAAGATTTGATTGCTTTGATAGGCTGAAAGACCATCAAATGTAAGCTAGTCTCATACTGACATCATCATTAACATATCTTCTATTGGCATGGTTTTGTCACATGGTTACTCCATGCTATTTTGATACTCGAATAGGAATTGATATGTGTTAAATGTTCCTTTGGTTGTGGTGAATAATTTACTACTTGACATCATCCCACTTACTTAAGAGCACTGATGTGTTCAAATATTGTACATACCACATCAGGGTAGTGGGTCACCAAGATCATTCCATATGGTAACATCTTATTAATTTGCTCACTTAGAGTGTTTTTGTTTATATGAAGTTGGCCAGGGTAGTGGGTTTCTATAATTATGTCATGTGGTAGCATCCCACTAACTTGCTTTCTTGGAACATTATGTTGTGTATGGAGTCACCCATGGGAATGGGTTACCAAGATCTTGACACTTGGTAGAATCCCACTTATCTAAAGAGCTAAACACTTCCAAGTGAACTTTGAACTGCTTAAGTCATGTAGAGAAATGGAAATTTGACACATGGCTCTAAAATTTAAAGAATTGAGTAAGTCCTAAAAGCCTTTTTAAAATGATTCTAGGTCATCAAGAGTTGCTAAAGGGTGTGCTATGGCACAAGAAATATTTTGGGTGCCTACAAGAAAAGATACAAAGACATAGTAAAAAATTTCAAATTATAAAAGTAAAAAACTAAGTTTAAAAAAACAAATAGCTAAGGAAAAAGATAAAAAATGACTAAGTATGAAATCCAAATGAAAGTAAAAGGGTGTAAAATCAAGTAGGAAAAATAATCCCCAAATTTTCAGAACAAAGCCAATTTCACAATTCTAAATCTAGATTTGTCCATTTAAATGAAATTGACTAAGTTAAATGGTGAAACATTTAAAAGACTTAGCCATTTTAAAATGAAAATTGAAGCATAAATGGATCCAAAAGGGATAAAATTTAACGAATAAAAAATATCCCCTTTTGCACAACCTTAGTTAATTATAAGACAAGTCAAAAATATTAAAAATTGACTAAGTTCAAGAGTAAAATCTTATAAACATTTAGTCATTTTGTCATGAAATTAATTAATCGTGGACCAAATTGTTAAGGGAACATTTGAAACAACTCTAAAAAGTTAGATAGTTTGCATAAAACTAAGGGGAAATGGTCTAGAAGGAATCTTTAAATGTATTTCAAAGAATGAGTATAAGATATACCAAGACTTAATAGATTTTAGGCAAACCAATATATTTGAATCAAAATAGTCCTAAATATGATATTTTGACCAAGCATTCATGATGAAATTTTATTATCATCCAAACTTGTTTGAGTCAATGAAACACATTCATAGTTTAAATATTCTCATCTAGAAAAAATGCACTTCTAAGAAGTTTGATTTAAATAAGAAATCAACAATGAACTCCTCAAAGAGATAAGACTAGACTCTAGATTAAAAAAAGATCCCCTATTTTTAGTTTAAAAATGGGGATGTTATGCAAGTAATAACAAATGGTGACTATGACTATTATATACTCTTGAGTATCTAAAAAATATAGAATCTTTGATTTTCAAGAAGAAAAAGCATTAGCTTTAATAAATTACTTAGAACAAAATGTATAATTTGAAGGCACTAAAGTCTATTATAACTTGTGACATACTAGTCCAAGAATCTATCCAAAGACCATCCATGCATTTGATAAAGTGATTTATTCATTTTATTTGCATTTCACATGTAGGAATTCAAATTTACATAATGTCAAAATTGTTGAAAGAAAAAAATTACAGTCAGCTTAGGTGGCAAGTGGTGTGTGCATTGATCTGCTACCATTCAAGATTACATATCTTTGACATAGATACCTCTAGTCCTTTTCAAAGTCCTTTTTGCACTAACAACTAGGTTAGAAACTCTATGGTAGAGGATATCAAGATCACCCTTTCAAGGAATATTTCCATATTTTGAAATAGGGTTAAAATTCTTTGGAAAGGATATTTTGTGTTTTGATCCATAGAGGGTTGGGAACCAAGCCACTAGTATAAGTAAATCAACAAGTTCATGACAACTCAATATAAATTGGAATTGAAGTAAAATTATATTTGTTTTAAATATTTCATTAAGTTTATTATATGGTTTTGAACAAGATAATAAATTTTCTAAATTTACAAGATCTATTATGAATCATTGACCTTTGAGATTTTGTAAATGAACAAATCTATCATAGTATTTCACATAATATTTTCAAATAAAAGAGAAATTAGGATTCCTTGAGTGTCATTTATGCTACCTATGTAATAAACTTTCATTCCATTTATTTTATTAATAGGGGAACCATAGGGAAAAATATTTGGGAAAGATCCAATAATGAAATCAAGAAATAAACAAAAACAAAGCTAAGCAAACCTACACTAACAACAAGGGATAGAAAGGAAATCTAAGAAACAAAGAAAGAAAAGAAAATAATTTATTTACAAAGGTTGTTTCAATCAAGAGTATGTCTAAATTTAGTTAGACACCTATGTTAGAGAATTTTGTGAAGGATAAGGGGACATGTATTTATGTCTATGTTACCCTCTACATTGGAAAACACTATCCCATAACTATTTATCTATGTTCATTTCATGAAAATTAAACCAATTCTATTCATGAAGATCAAAAATGAACCTATGCCTAACTTATACAAATCATTTGGGATAAATGAAAGAGAGTACCCAAGACTAAAATTTATACCATGGTGAGGGATAGGGATGGGTATTCTTACATACTAGAGATAATTGATCATCCAACCTAGCAGGGGTGTCACCTCCATTGCAACCAAAAGATAAATCAATTGTGATCTAGTCTTGGAATGAGATGGATACTATGACAATATCCTGATCTTTATTTTGATTGCCAATGAGGCATGGGGATGGTTCTTACCATGTCAATAATTTCCTTGATTTGTCATTAGTGGCTGAATTATTTGGAAGGGTGTATTAAATTAACATATTTCTAGCTCGCTCCTCTACAAGCATCATTTCTTCATCTAAGTTACTATTCTCATGAGTTTTCATTTCAATTTTGAATGCCTCTACTACTCAAAGGATCATATAGATACTTACATTAATTTTTTTATCACCTTGATCTAGCTATTTAATGTGGGAGTAGGATCACTCTAGCTCTTCTAATTCTTTTTCTAGTTGATTGCAATATATGTGTGATCACTCTTATAGTATGGGTAGCTCTTTGTTACTTAGGTCTTGTGCCATGGATTCACTTGAAAATTCTATTGTAACCTCATCATCTAATTCATAATATTCATCATTAATACTCTCTTGGACTCATTCAAGTTTAATGGATGGGAATTTTTTAGTCAACAAGATTGCTTTAGCATGATGTATAATTCCATCCTAGTATGCTCCAAACTATAAAGTTAGGAGCCTAGTATCACAATCCATATTGCACATTAATTATTATGGATATCCTATAACAAATGGAATTTGATTATAAAAAAACTCTAAAAGACACTAAATCACTTAAACAAGATGAAATAACTTACTAATCATATACTAAATTAATAGAATTATATGATTTAATTAACATTTAAGGTTATCATTTGTTACAAGTAGACAAGATTGATAGTAATATTGAGGCAATGTTTCATTATAAGTCCAAAATGGTCTATGATCTGGCTTATAGGTAGGTAACTCAAAGGGTTATCAAAGTAAACACATTATTTCTACAAATAATAGGAAGAGTTATAACTAAATCCTTGAGACATTGACTGTTGCTCAATGGTGAAATCCTCTTGATAGGTCAAATCCAAGGATAAAAGAGTAGATGGAATCCTATAAATGAACATGGAAGTTAGAGGATCTAATGCCTTAAGGTATACTATAATGGCCATGTCCTCCATTTATAGGAAATAGTCTTTTAACCTAATATAGAATTGATGGAAACAATGTTTGAACACACTAACAGGTTTATTTAGCACTTTATAGGCTATGGAAAATTGGTAAAATAAGACATAAGAGTCAATAGGTATGCCATATTGGCTAATGAACAAGGTTTAAAATGTATTCCACAAGGTGACACCACCATCTGGTAAACCAAGGTACCAAGTGTATGCAGTTTATTCTAGGGAATACAGAAATAGATGACAAACCACATCATCATAGTGGATCTAAGTTTTGATAATGGCATATTTAAATGATTGAATGTGTTCCTCATTATTTTTGATCCCAATATGTATGTAGTATTAAAATAAGTCATAGGGATCTTTAGGAAAATCATGGACATGACCTAAAATGTTAACAAGGTATAACCTTCTAGCAAGCCAAGCTAAAGCCATTAGTGGGCTCCAAATATCAGTCTTCCAATTTTTGAACCTAGAATATTATTAAGTAAAGCTCCTATAAACAAATAACAAGTCTTAAATAATATAACTCACACACTCTTTATAGTGCCAAATATGTTGGTTAGTGTTTTGACACACCAACAATAGGCACAGACCCTTGTCTTTACTAAAAGGTGACTTGCTTGAACAAATCTTCCCAAGGTCTTGGTTACTAGGTCTTGGTATACATGGTAACTTAGTTGGCTCATTGTGGCCATTTCATTTCAAGGATATTTGGTGAGTATTTTAGACTAATCATATGCATTTTAAAAGTAGAGATTATGCCTTAAGTGAAACAATAAAATGATCTAACTATGAGTATGAATAGTTGATTCAAAATTAAATATTTATTGCTTAGAGGCTCAATGATGCACAAATGAGCAATAGATAAATGAATGAAAATGCAATCAAGGTGAAGCATTATATTTAGATTACAACTTAGAAACTAAACTAATTTAATATAATATATTATTAAAAAATAGAAAAAGAGGGAAGGTCAAGGAAAAAGAGAAGAAGCGTCTTCTTTCTAATGGAACCAATTAGTTTCTGTTGAGTAGACAAGTCTCTAGATAAACCACTCCTTGGTTGAGCTAGACCTAGCACAACTCCAACTAAGGATGGTGCAAGAGTCTATGAAATGAATGAACATTGTCAATAAGAAAAATAGGGTCACCATATACATGCATTGACTAAGTCTATCAAATGATAAATCTTTTAGATAAATATATTTCCTTTAAATGGATAAATTGGGAGTTTATCAGTTACTCATGTGAGTTATAGTATAAAAACCTTGAATAAAATAAGACTAATATAGAAAATAATAAAATATTGAAGAATGGGATAATATATCTAATCCTAAAAATATTAGCCCTCACTACAATGCAAGAGCTAATCTTATATAGATAATTCAATCTATGGAGTTTCAAAATTTTCCCATTGTTTGCACAGTTACAAATAATCAATGTGATGGGTCCACTTGAGATTAATTGGGAATGAATCCGAGTTAAATACATCATGAAAATAATAGGGACCATACTTGATTGAATTGGTAATAAATGCCTACAAGGGAATGTAGTTGAGATTGAATTGAGATCGTCATCACCCACATCTTGTGTAGTTGAAACCATGCCTTTGAAAATAAGAATCCATAGCTCTTTAAGGCAAACATTCATGAAAATATTCATCTTTTATGATCTCTATTCAATCCCAAAGTACTTTTGATACTTTTTTTAATGATACCAACCAAACTTGCATTAAATTCCACCATTTTTGATCATTTTTTAGAGAAAAAATATTCAACTTGATAATACAAATCAAATTGAATATATAATCCCATCTTAGTTTTTGACAATTTTGATGGGTTGTCGATCATAAAATTTAAACCAATGTCTTGATGACACCATCACCAATATGTCCTCTATTGGTAGGGTCTTTCCATGTGGCTTATCCACATATTTACACTAGTTGGGTTGGGCTTGATATGTGATAAATGTTCTTTTAGCTATAACAAAGTGAGATTTCACTACATGGAGTCATCTCACTTACTCGAGAGCTTTTATGTGTTAAAAGATTGTATAAACCACCCAAAGGTAGTGAGTCATTAGGATTGAACCACATGGTAATATAACATTAATCTACTTTCGTAGAGGGCCTTTTGTGGTATGGATTTGGCCAGAGTAATTGGTCATTGGGATTGCATCACATAGTATCATCCTGCTAATCAACTTACTTGAAAGATTTTGTTGAGTGTAGAATTGCCTGGGATAGTGGGTCCCTGAGATCTTGCCACTTGGTATCATCCTACTTATCTAAATATTTTAAGGCTTATAGGTGAACTGCTAACTACTTAATTCAGGTAGAGTATCATAAATTTGACACAAAGATCCAAGAAAAATTTGAAGAAATGACTAAGTCTTGAAAGCCTTTATCGAACTATTAGGGTTGTCAATATATTTAGAAGGGTTATGCATGGCACAAGAAATTCTTTAGGTGCCTACAGGAAAGGACACAAAGACACAGTCAACACTTTTAAATTATAAAATTAAATGACTAAGTTTTTGAAAATAAATAGCTAAGGTAAAAGCCAAAAAATGACTAATTATGAAATCTGAATGAAATTAAAAGTGCATAGAATCAAGTAGGAAAAATAAGCCTCCTTTTGCCAAAATAAATCCAATTTCACAATTCTAAATCTAGATTTATCCATTTAAATGAAATAAACAAAGTTAAAGGGTGAAACATTAAAAATACTTCACTATTTTAAAACATAAATTGAAGCATAAATGGATACAAAAGGGACAAAAGTTAACGAATATAAATAACCCCCTTTGCACAACCTTATTTAATTATAAAATAAGCCCGAACTATTGAAAATTGATAAAGTTCAAGAGTAAAACCTTATAAACATTTACTTATTTTATCATGACATTATTCAACCATGGTCTAAATGGCTAAGGGAACATTTGCAACAACTCTAAAAAGTTAGATAATTTGTATAAACCTAATAAGGTGAAATGGTCTAAAAGAAAGATTTAAATTTATTTTAAATAAAAACTATAAGATAGACCAAGAATTAATAGATATTATGCAAAACCATATATTTGATTCAAATCAGTCATAGATGTGATATTTTGACCAAGCATTCATGATGAAAATTTATTATTATCTAGGCTTATTTGAATCAATCAATCACATTCAAAGTTCAAATATTCTCATCTAAAAAAAAGACAATTACAAGAAGGATTATTTAAATAATCAACCAATAATAAACTCCTTAAAGAGGTAAGATCATACTCTAGAGCAAAGAGAGGTTCCCTATTTTTAGTTTGAAAATGGGGCATGTTGTGAAATAAATAATACACATCATCTACAAATTTGAGTAAATATACAAAACAAGAAGGTATTCATGGTAGTATTATGTATAATATTCCTATTATAAAAATAATTACTAAGGGGGGCTGGGGGTGAATCAATATTTAAAATCTTTCATTCAATTTCTCATAAGAAATCATGAACCATATAAGCAAACATATAAATCTAGCAAGCATATACACTTATCTACATAGCATGAAACACAAGAATACATAATATATGTGAGAAATATCAAGGATAATAAAACTCACTGATATATAAAAATGGAATGTATTCCTATAAGACAAAAACCAAATTTAGTGAAGCACCAACTCCACATGGAGTACTAACCCCAACTAGCCAAACACCCACTTGACTAGGCTTTAGCAAGCACCCACCTACAAGGAACTAGACACCTACTTGATTTGATCATCTTAAAAACACTTTATTTCTCAACCAATATATGATGACCACCTCTTTATCTCTTCACACTCTTATCCCTCTCAAACTACCTTCTAGAATTTTTTGGTTAACTAGGTCTCTTCAAGACTGATTAGGTCAAATGACCTTGATATCCATATGCAGACACACTTTTATATCTTCATTAAATATACTAATAAATAATATAATGGTTTAAAATACCTTATTATTATCAATAATGTGCTATATCATTTTCATACACTCTTTCACACATAGGCCTAAAACTACCTTGTACATATACCATATCTTGTTCATATGCCACTTATTTGGATACTCACACTTAACCTCTTAGGTATGCAATGGGATAGGTCTTATTAAATATAATAAACATTATTAAAATTAATATTATGTCCCTTTTATTCCATCATAACTCAATTAGGCCTCATTTCATGTTTAGATCTCATAGAGACCTAATTCAATTAGGCCTTCATTAGTACATGTTACACTTTTCCTTCCTTAGAAAACTTTCAAATTAAAAAAATGGTAGTAAAATATCATATAAAAATATAATATAACCAAAATGATGTATTCTAGTCTCAAAAAGGCATTTTAAAATAAATCACTACTTGAAACCCCTCATTAGAACTGTTCATATTAGGCCTGTGAACCTACAAAAAGTCTGCCAAACAAAACTAAAGCATGTACACAATTTAGTCAAAAAAACCATGATAATAAATCAAATTAATAGAAAATTAATGACATAAATAACATAAAAATATTATTTTTACTTCACAATTCAACATAAAATCACTCAAACACTTCTCTGCAAATAGCCCACTTCGAACTACCAGAACACTCCAAAGACTAGTCATGAATAACTTAACTTTAAACACTTGAAAGAACACTTACCATGACCAATGACACTTTGAAAAGATAATTTTAAATTCATAAAACATTATAAAATACAAAAATAACAAGGTCTAATGTCAAATATTGGTCTTGTAGACCAATTTTCTGTCCTTAACTCTCATAGTTTTGCATGAACCATATAAGCCTTTTTGACTTCAACATTTCAACCTATGAAACTAACTTAAAAGATTTTAAACAAAATTAAGAGGAATTTTAAGTAAAAGACATCAACACCATATGTATTATATACTTCAAATCAGGTCATAGAGCCTAAAACTCATCACTGCAACTTACTCACTCAGATCTACCAGTTTTCCTTAAAGACCAGCCATGGTGACTCAAACCTCTAAAACCTATATAAATAGCTTAAATGACTTATTATGAATGTATATTAACACACACACACACACACACACATATATATATATATATATATATATATATATATATATATATATATATATATATATATATATATATATATATATATATATATATATATATAGGTCTTACAGACCAATTTGTTAACCTCACTACACACAGACCTCATAGAGTAAGACAAGCCATTTTCGATTCTTCATTTTATGAATGTGATATCATGATAAAGTGATGAAACCAAGTACATGGAGATTTTTTTTTGAGAATTTTATTTCCTTTTCATGCTTGGTATAAATCTTATAAGTTATTTATATTGGTGAAAATGAAGAATCGAAAATGGCTTGTCTCACTTTGTGAGGTCTGTGTGTAGTGAGGTTAACAAATTGGTATATATATTGGTCTTACAGATCAATTTGTTAACCTCACTACACACAGACCTCACAGAGTGAGACAAGCCATTTTTTATTCTTCATTTTCACCAATATAAATAACTTATAAGATTTATACCAAGCATGAAAAGGAAATAAAATTCCCAAAAAAAATCTCCATGTACTTGGTTTCATCACTTTATCATGATATCACATTCCTAATCATCTTCTCAATGCTGCCTAGGTTTTTCACTGTTTACACCATTAGGCCTGTTAGTGACTGGCTAACTTGGATGACTAGTTTAGCACACTTGAGGGATATAAAATATCCAAAAAAAATAATGGATATGAAACATGACTCTCAAGATTCAAGCTTCATCAATTTTCAAACTTTGTTTGATACAAATTTTTACAACTATAACTTCTTCAGAAATAAGCCTACATCTTCACATTTTCTCTCTCTTCTCTCTAACCACCACCACCTAGAATTACTTGGGAGATTAAAATTTAATATCCAAACACTTAAATGATAATTACAAACCATAATGATCACTTTTGAATCATATCTTCAACATCAGGTCACTATTAGGGTTTTAAGAGGGTTTAAACCTATTTTCACTATTAAGGATCATTCATAAAACATAGCCCCTCAATCCAAAAAATAATTCTTGAAATTTTGAGATATGACCCTTACCCATATACCATTGATATATTAGGTTACCATGCATAGGTTTTATGAGCTAATAAACATAATAAAATCCATCTTAGGTTGAGAACCTTTTATTCTATGCACTCAAGAGACCTAAAAATAACTTTTTATGCATTTTCTTGCAAACCTTGACCTAAAAATATATGAAAAACTTTAAATAACATGACTAACTTCTTTAAATTCTTACATGATCTCAAACACCTTAAAATATGATCATGACTCCTCATTAGGCCATACTCTCTCTCTTTGCTCTTCTAAACCTTGACTTACAAGCACATTAGGCCTTAAAAAAGATCTTCATGCATCTTTCCATGCACTATGAACCTCAATAACATACTCAAAAAACCTATATCATGATTAAAAACATCCATACATCCTTCACATGCCTTGATAATAGATCATGATACCTCATTAGGCCAGGTAGGGTCTAGAAGTGGTCTAGGTGCAGACTTGGTCTGAAGGTCCTACCTTTGTAGGCTCACCTTTAGACTCTCATGAGTGCTCCAATGCCTCACATAGATGCTCAAACAACATCATAAAACCACTCATGTCTATGTGCACTCATGTATCCAAGTCACCATACTAATAACTTCTCATAAAGACTTTACATGCCATGATTAGTCCCATGTCTAGACTAGGATTCTCAAGACACCTTGTACTCAAGAACTAGTAGTCAAACATACTTACCTCAATGATATAAAAAAAATACTATTTATACATTACTCTCACACCATTTTAAATAATCTATTTCTAATCAACATTCTCTCATGTCCTCATGTTGACATAAAGCCTCATAACATGCTTCAATGCTGACTTGACCATCATATCTCTTTGTGACAACCTTGACAACTTCAAGATGACCTAAACCTTGACATCAATATTGACATAAACCAATAGAATAGACATTAATTTTCCTTCAAATTATCTCTTTCCTTTAAATTCTCTCTTTTCACATGAATTCCTTGTCACATCAAGCACACAAGCTCATACCTCAAAGACCACTCACCATGCATCTTCCCTAGATGCATCTTCACATCAATGACATAAAAATTGACATAAATGACAACACTTCTCAACAAATGCCCCATTTTTCATTGATGTAAAAACATTCTTAAATATGATCACTCTCATCTCCCCAAATTTGGTCAATATCTCTTTTTGAAATTTCTCCCCTTGGACATCAATAACAAAGGGTCATACATAGTGAAACTTATGGAACCACTCATTTTACCTCTTTGGAAACTATTATAAAAAACTACAAAATAACTCAGATCTACCAAGCTCCCCATTAGACCAAACATCCACCATGATTCTGTTAACTAAAGAGTGTCTTCATGAAGCCTAATGAAGTTAGCCATTTCTATATGGTACTAAAATAATATAAATTTAGGAGATTCCTATATCTCCATGCTCTCAAAAGACTAAATATCCTTCAGGATGCTTTTAGACTTGATTTTCACCTTAGGCTTGACCTCTTCATCAATCACTTTATTAAAAATATGAGTTAATCACATACATTTTTGACTTGATTTCACTTATGAAGTATGATTTACCATAGCTACTTGTTCACTTGAGATTGTAGACTGATCATGATTCAGTTTTATTATCTTTTGTTTCCACACATTCATTTTCATTTTCTCTTATACTCTACGGATGTCAAACCTCTTGTTTTGATTTGATGTATTTTTAACTCTATTAATAAAGAATAATGTAATGTGTCTGACATTATGATAATTGTATCAAAAAACCTCATTCATACCTTTTAACTGATGATTCCTTTCATAATCCCATACATATTTATTTTTAGAGGGTCTTATACACTATCTTGCTCTATGACCAAACTGATTGCATGCAAAATAGTAACCATTGAATGAATTAGCATACCTCATAACATTAAACTATCTATTTGTTATTTTCATGTTGACTTTCTTGTCTTAATTAGCCTTCTCCTTGACTTGAGCTACCTCCTTTTGGTCTTATTTGGAACCAAGACCTGTCTTATCACTTGTAGACTTTTGAATACTCAAGATGTTATCTAGAGCATCAATACTCTTTTCAAACTTCATAAAGGTTTTCAACTTGGTAGATGATTAATCCAGCTTAACTTTCAAAGATTCCATTTTAGTTCCATACCTAGTGCATTCTTTATCTTTAGTTTTTAAGCTAGCAATTACTATCTCCATCTATGTTTCAACATGATTGATGATCTCATCATGCTACTTGGATGTGTTACCGAGTCTCTCTTCAAACAAACCAATTTTCTCCTCATAGTCCTTAATTAATGATCTTAGTTTGTTATTATTTCTTCTTTGGAACTTTGAATCTTCTAGAGCATTCACTAATTCTACCTCAAGGTTTATTTCAACATTTTTGTCATTTGATTATTTATCATCCATAAGGCCTTTCCCAAATGAGCAACCCTCATTTTCTATTTCTATAGCCATGAATGAGGTTTCATTGTTGTCATGTTCATGTTCATTATTGTCATCATCACTATCAGATGTGCTTATGTCACTTACATTAGATGAGTTACTATATTATTTTGTAAAGAAACTCCTATTGTTCTTTAATGACTCTTTTCTACCTTTATACTATCTAAAATATATCTTATTTTTGTCAAACTTATATACCTTATGATCATCACCATGATGTTCATCATGTTATTCATCATGCTTAGTCTTATCCTTGTTATGACACTTAGATGAAAAGTGACAAATATTACCATAGTTGAAACATTTGAAAGACAACTTACCCTTATACTTACCAGATCTAAACCTTAATTTCCTAGCAAACATGGCTATCAGTTCATGATCATCAACATCTAAATATACCTCATCCTTGATCTTCTTGGTTTTAACTTCATCTCAACATTTAATTCTTCTTCCTTCTTAGGAGGTCTTCCTTCATTTTTTCTCATCTCATAGATAGTCAAGATGCCATGAAGCCCATCCATTTTTAGCTTTTCTAAATATTGCATCTCTTCTACTACAAATACCTTAGAATCAAACTTAGGAGTTAGTGATCTCAATACCATTTGAAAAACTATAGACGCTTTCACTTCTTATCCTAATCCTCTAATGACATTGAAAAATTCATCAACCCTTAAAATGTAGGATGCGATGCTCTTATATTCCTTCATACTCAGACTTTCAAACTACCTTTTGTGAGTCTACAATTTATCCATTTTTACCTTGGTGTCTCCTTTATATATAGTATTAAAATTATTCTATATCACCTTGGCTAAATCACAATGTATCACCTTCATAAACTCTACCTCTAATAGGCCATATATAATGGCATTCATTACCTTGGAATTGCTCTCACTTTCCTTCTTGTCTACTACATCAATTGGTGGAGTATGAGGTGGAGTGTATCCATCCACAAATGAATACCATATGTCATGGCCCATTTACATTAGATATTTACTAATTTTTATGATCCAAAAATCATAATTAATCCCATTTAAGAATGGAGGTTTACTAGTAGAGAAACCTCCTTGAACTTGACTACTAGCCATCCTTGCTTCTAGAATATCCTTTAGGCTATTAGGCTTGATTCAAAGGACCCACTCTGATACCAATTTTTGGAAACAAAATGAATGATAAGAAGGGGTGAATTAGTATTCAAAACCTTTCATTAAAGTTCCTTTAAGCAATCATGAAACATTCAAGAAGACATATAAATATATCAAGCATATATACTTATCCACATAAGCATGAAACATAATAACACATCATATATATGGAAAAAATTCAAGAGGAAGAAAACCCACTGATCTATGAAAATGGAATATGGTCCTATAAGAAAAAAATGAAATTTATTAAAGCATCAACTCCACATGGAGCACCAACCCCAACTAGCCAAACACCCACCTAATTAAGCTTTAGCAAGCAACTACTTGCAAGGAGACACCAACCCCATAGATGAATCAACACCATCTCAACCATCTAATTTATTTGATCACCTTTATAATAATTTATTTCTAAACTAACATATGATGAATACCTCTTCATCTTTTCACACTCTTATCCCTATCAAACTGCCTTTTAAGTTTCTTCGCTCAACTAGGTCTCTTCAAGACTGATTATGTCAAATCACCTTGATCTTCATATGTAGATATACTTCCATATCTTCATTATAGATGATATTGAATCATATAATTTTATACAAAATATTATTCTACTCAATAATGTGTTATATCATTTGCATACACTCTTGCACACATAGTTCTATAACTACCTTGTATATATACCATATCTTGTTCATATGCCACTTAGTCAGCTACTCACCCTTAACCTCATAGGTCAGCCATGAAATAGGTTTTATTAAATATCATAAAAATAATTCAAGTGAATATTGAGTTCATTTTATTTTACCATAACTCAATTAGTCCTCATTTCAAATTTAGGTCTCATGGAGACCTAATTCAATTAGGCCTTCATTAGTACACACTACACTTTGCCTTCCTTGAAACACTTTCAAACTCCACACATGGTAAGAACATATTATATAATAATAAAATATACCCATAATTATGTCTTATAGTCTCAACAAGACATTTTAAAACAAGTCACTAGTTGAAACCCCTCATTAACACTATTCATATTAGGCTTGTAAACCTACATAAAGTTTGCCAAACAAAATTGAAGCATGAAAAAAATTTAGTCACACAAAAATTAAAATAAATGACATGGAAAAAACTTCATGATTTTATAAACTTCAAAATGTGATTTATACTTCACAATTTAGGGAAAAAGGACTCAAACACTTCTTTACAAATAGCCCATTTAGAACTGCTAGAACACTCCAAAAACTAGTCATGAACAACTTGACTTTCAAAAACTGAAGGAACACTTACAATGATCATTGAAAATTTTAAAATATCTAAAATTTTTTAAAAAATAAAAATAATGTCTAATGTCAAATATTGGTCTTACAGACCAATCTTTTGACCTCATCTCTCACAGTCTTGCATGAACCAGACAAGCCTTTTTGAGTTTAACATTTCAAAATCTTACACTAAATTAAAATATTTTCAAAAGAATTAAAAAGACTTTTAAGTCATGAAAAAAAAAACCATATGTATTAGATACTTCAACTAAGGTCATAGAGCCTCAAACTCATCACTGTAACTTACTCACTTAGAACTACTAGTTTTCTTCAAAGACTATTCATGGTGACTCAAACTTCCAGCACTTGTATAGGAATATTCAATAAATTATGATGAATGTAGATGAAAATTTGACATATCCATACCATATTTAGATATAAACATCATATGTTCTAGAGGAAACTATTTTTCTTACAAACCAATTTGTTGACTTCACTACACACAAACCTCACTAAGTCAGACAAGCCATTTTGGCTTCTTCATTTTCATCAATATACCTAACTTATAAGATATATACCAAGTATTAATAGGACATAAAATTCCCAAAAAATATTTTCATGTACTTTTTTTCATCACTCTATCATGATAACACATTACTAATCTTATTCTCACTATTGCCTAGGTTTCTCACTATTTACACTATTAGGCCTATTAATGATGGGCTAAATTAGATGACTAGTTTGACACACTTGAGGGATATTTAAAGAGTTACGAAAAATATTAGTCAATATCTCTCCAATGGCTCATTACCATAGCCATTGATGCTAATGCAGTGCATAAGAGGAAATGAATTGAACACAAGATCAATTATTAACACAAATGATATATGCAAAGCATTTACATAAAAGTATATAGATTAAAAAGAGTTAACTTGCTTATATAGCAAGGAAAATCAAGAAGAAGGATAAACTAGCCAATGTGGGACTAAACCACAAATAGTGCTAAATAGTGTACCTAGCAAACATGAGTAAACCATAATCTAACACCCCACCTCAAGTGAAGCTAGGGGAAAACAATAGAGGATGCAGTGTGAAGTCATGTGTCTCTATGGATGCAAATCCATCTTGTCAGAGTATATGGATGTCAAGTCACTGTAACTACCAAGTGAAATACAAATGATGTTAAATATGAGGATCACTGAATACAAACACTGTGCTCTAAAGTACTAGGTAGAATGATGAACTTGAAGAAGCATTGCTTGAACACCCTTCAACATAATGGTGAAGTGAGCACCAAGATTGATGGGGCTACCACACTAGTGTCACTAGTGGGGATACCACATTGGTGTCACTATAAAATTCACCTAGAAGGCCATGGAGTCAAGTAATAATCCTCATATGGGTTCTGGAAAACAAAGTGCCTAAATATGATACCCATGTACAAATGAGGAATCCATAAAAACACACAATAGTTTTAAAATACATAACTGTCAAAAAATGAAGAAAGAGAGAAAACCCATAGGAAAACCTCCCTCTCCCCCCCACCAAAAGAGAGAAAAGAAGAAGGGAGAGATAGAGAAAAGCTCCCCAAAGCTGATATTGAATAAGTCTGCATTCTAAGTACTTGTAAGTCATAAAATAACTCAATCTGCATGAGTGATTCAAATGCACTACTTGATCACAAAGAAACTAACACTGAGATTCACCAAAATAGCTTTAATCAAGAAGAATATCAGTAGTGATGAAAGTATAAAAAAGTATAATATATGCAAGGAAAACTCAACATTAAGAAGTATAATATACATCACACCCCCCCCCATACTATTGAATGGATGGAGTGGAGAAACAAAATTTATACAAGTGGCCTGAATCCACTACTTGAACACTAAAAAACTGACACTAGGCTTCACCAGAATAGATCTATGTCATGCTGAATGAGACTATCAAACTATCAAAAAAGACAAGTTAACACTGAGATTCACCAAAATAGCTACAATTAGGATGTGGGAGACTATCAACTATCGTAAAGTGGTGTCAAAAATATAGAAGATGATCCAAAAACAAGGGAGGAAAAAAGTATCTCCATAGAAGAAGGTGAGGTGCTAATAAAAGGGCCTCAAGGAGATAAGACACAAATACTAGTGTGTCAATGTACTAATGAAAGTTGTGGGCTGATAGAAGAGTGTGGAAAATGGCAAAAAAAGAGCTATAATATATACAAACACACCAAAGAATGAGCAGTTAAAAAATAAAAACATGCAAAGCACATGTAAGGATGTCAGGGTCAAATGAAAATACATCCGTGATGTGTGCATGAAGTATAATGTAGGGCCCATAGCACATAAAACCCCATAGTAGTAATAATGGACACTCAAAAATAGGATGTTAGACTCAGCTGAAAATGCATTCATGAGTGTAACAAATGATGACAATGTAAATGACCAAGAAGGAAATAAGTGTTGCCTGTGAGGGGGTCTAACTCCCTGCTAGACTGGACCTCACCCTCTGATCTCTAAAAATTGAAAGAGATAAGGTATATTCAAATAAAATATTAATCCCTCTCAAAAATATTTAAAACATAGTAAATATGTCACCATAAAATGTAAGCAATGGCAACACAACCAATGCGAATAGACCCCCCCAGAATGTGGCACTTTATAAAATAGTGCATTTAAAAATTTAAATAGGACCATTGCATGGTAAATTTAAAAATATCAACTTTTGAAAAAGATGGTGCTCAATTTTGAGCTACCGATCAAAAGTTATTAAACAAATAATTTTCTCATAAAATAAGCCTATTTAGAAACTAGGAATCCCCTCAAGTCAACATAAGTAAAAAATATGTCATCCAGTGACCTTGACAAATGTGCAAGTGAACTTGACTCCGTCTTTAAGAAAAAAATATAGCTTAATAAGGAAAAAAAGAAATTTTTATCTTTATTAAGAGAATAAAGAGGTGGATTACAATTTTTTAGAAAAATCCAATACCACAAATCAACAAAATCATCACCAAATATATTTTATCTCCCACCAAACAACACAATCCTCCCGTAGTCAACATTCACCAAGATCCATTTGTTAGCAGGTAGAGGAAAAAAAACAAGTAAGGTGGCATTTGGGGGAAGATTGATGGTCAAGTGTGTAATCCTCTCAACATAAAAGGATTACAAAGCTTTCACGAAGATTAATCACCATGGAAGAGACTCACACATCTGCACCTTTAGTTGTACCAATAAACACTGCAATTGTTGAAAGAAGAGTTGTAATTATGCATGCCAGAAGACCATGTTTTTATCTATAGTATTTTTAGACACAAAAGAGAAGAAATTATTCTAACACAAACCCTCCACCCTCCATTCCATGCCAACTCTATGTTGTGTACGTCTCTACTTAGATCAACATTGTTGCATTCTAGATTTAACTACACCTACATCTTCTTCCCCATAGACCGCTCTAATGGCTCCTCTCTCCTCCACATCACCCTATTGTAGTCAACACCATGACTTATTACTAAGCCCTCAATGCTATGCCCAGCTACGTCACAAGGATATCACATAGATCTGAGAGTAGGTATGAGGGAGCCATGTTTATGTAAAATGATCTAAAAAAATAAATTAGGTAAGAGTTTTGGAGGTCCCACTCCAAGAACCATCAGTAAATGCTAAAAAACATGGAGATAAAATGCATATTTGTAATTTGATGAAAAATGTTGAGGGTATTTCTGAGTCCATTAAAATCCTTGGCTGAAACAGCCAAGATAAAAAATAGTGGTGGCATTTCTCTTGGCTGTGTTAAATAAAAGAACAAAACATAACTTGATATGGTAATACATTAATGTTGCTGGATGCAAAGGCAAACACAAAGAGGTAGCTAGATCTAATAGTTTCAGAGAACAACTCCAAATTTAGAAAAATCTAAAATACATGTTATCAAGTCTGTTACTGGAAGTGTTTAGCTCTTGGGTTGAGTTAAAGAAAGACCACATTCAAATGGATAAGAATGAAGGACAATGCAAAGCATCCCTCTAAAATGGATAGAAAGAATATATATTTTGGCATCATGCTCTCAACCAAAATAAACACAATGGTTGGCCCAAAACAAAGATGCTTTGGTCACCTAATGAGGACAGTTTGGAAACTCAGGTTTTTCAAAAAAAAATTTAAACTCAAGTTTCTACACAAATTCTTACAGGCAAAAAACATAGCCTCAAAAATAACAACAAAGGCTTAATAGCATCAGGTTACCCAAAACAACAGCCTAAAAAATAAGAATGGCTTGTGAATAGATTAAGACACCATGTGGGCTAAGGATGACAAGATAGAGATGGAAACCATGTATCTTCCTCACATATCTACACAAAAAAATCCTTATACAACCAAGACAAAATTGAATATCTACTCAATATTAATGCACAAAAACCAAACTCAAACATCCATCACCAATAATAACATGGAAATAACATAGATTTAGCCAATACTAAATACAAACTATGAAAATAACATGGATGCTTTAAAAAAATGAGTAAAAAAAAATCTCAATAAGGCATAAACAAATGAAAAATGCCTAAGAGGAATATGACTCATTTTGGGATAAATGGTTGAGTAAAGACCATTGGAGGGTGGCTATGATACCATGAAAGAGTTATGAAAACTCTTAGTCAAGATCTCTCCAATAGCTCATTACTATAGCCATTGATGCTAATGCATTGCACAAGAGGAAAACAATTAAACACAAGATCAATTTTTAACACAAATGATATATTCAAATAATTTACATAAAAGCATATAGATTACAAAGAGTGCATTGCTTATATAGGCAAGGCAAATCAAGAAGAAGGCTAAACTAGCCAATATGGGACTAAACCACAAATAGTGCTAAATAGTGCACCTAGCAAACATGAGTAAAACATACTGTAACATGAAAAAATCTCACCCAAGATCTCTCTAAGATTCCATCACCATAGCCATTATGGTAATGAATTTCTCACACAAATAAGAAACTATCTATTAACAAAAATGATAGATTAGAAATGAGATTCACCACTTCTTTATGTCTTCTCTTATCCAAGATACACTACTAGAGTGCCTATAAATAGGAGAGAGAGAGAGTAAGTGGGTAGGTATGCCAACATAATGACAATATAATGTTGACATACCCTAATTAAGATTAACACAAGTAATTAACCCACATTAATTTCTCTAACACCCTCCCTTAAGTACAAATTAGGGAGTAATGAAAAATAAAAGAGTGTAAGACTCCTCACAAGGTAGGTCCTAACAACTATGCCATGTTGGGTACCTATGTACAATGTCAAGAGAATCTAGTAAAGAAGCCAAGTGACCTAATGGATGCCAATCCATCTCACTAAAGTACATGGATGATAATTATTGTAACCACCAAGTAAATTAAGAACTGGTGTTGAATACAAGGATCAATTGGAAGAAACACTGATCTCCAAAAGACTGGGTAGAAGAATAAACTTGATGAAGCATTGACAAACATCTCCCCTCAATGATGAACGCTAGGTGAAAATACTCATAATATTTGCATGAGTGGTCTAAATCCACTACTTGCACACCGAACAAGATGACACTGTATACACCAAAATAGCTCCATGTCATGCTGAAAGAGACTATTAAAATATGAAAAAAGACAAGATGACATTGGGATTTACCAGAATAGATACAATTAAACTGAAGGAGATTTCCAATTGTAAAAAAAGTGTTAAAAAATATAGAAGAGTACACCAGATAAGGCCAACAAATGATGAGAGATTCTGTAATTCTTATATGGGTTTTGGTAAATAAAGTTCCTAATAAAAATACCCATTTATAATAGAGGAAGCCAAACTCATTATTATGCTAAAAATAAGAAAGCACACACACACACAAAAAGGTGCTTATTTACAGAAAAAAAATAGAATTTATCCTATAAAATGCAAGGAGGTGCAAAGCAAGTGGCCTCAAATGTCTCAATGGTATGAGTGTAGGTGGAAGTGTAAACTAACCAACACCAATGCATGAAGGCAAAGAAATTCACAAATGAAAAAAAGGTCATGCATGAGTGGCTCAAAATCCACTACTTGAACATATGATCAAAAATGTAGTAGGAGTCTTGCTAGATAAAAATCATGTGAAAAGAGACAAAAATTTCCTCGATAGGGTTTTGGCAACAAGGCCATTTTAAGAACTATTTACAAGATGAGGAAATATAATGCATTTTTAAAACCAAATAATAAGGAGAGACATAAATAAATATAGAAATTTTATTGTGGGGGGCATGACCACCAGCCATTCCATACCCACCCATAAGTCTTCAACACTCAGAAGTACTGTAGAATGGGGCACGACATAGGGCTCTAGGGCATATCCCCCAGTGTATTCCCTGTCATGTTATAGGGTGGGGTCAAGGGGTGTATCTCCTAGAGCCAAATGCAATTTGAAGCCATTTTTTCCCTTAAAAAGGCTCAAAATCCACCAATTTGAACAAAAAATTGGCCTCCCCCAATAGACATCGGTTACCACCAAAAATGTATCTACAAGAACGGGAATAGAAATAAGAGGCCAATACAATATAGTGGTTTCAAAAAAACATAAGGAAATACCTTCCATGATAAAAAACCCAACCCAAACTCAGGGGGGGTAGAAAAAAAAAGATCTTGAAACACACCCCACCTTTACAATGTGAAAAATGCCAACGACCACATGGTTAAAAAAGGCTCCTCACCAAATTTGTATCCCCCCACCAAATGAATAAATTGTGCCTACTTTATTTATCACATGTGATAATAAGTCCCTTAAATTAAAAAATAATTCTCCAATCCCACCTTAGGCTTAAAAATTATTTTATAAAGTAAACTTTGACTTTCAAAAAAGCATTGAAAATCTTCCAACTACCAAAACCACAACTTTTATTAGGTAAAACAGCCAAATAAATGGTAAAACCATGAAATGGACCTACAAAACCATGAATGGGTGTGTGAGGTGAGTTCAAATTCATGTATTCTTTGAACATATCTTGAGTTTACTATGCATCTAAGAAGACCATGTCCCTGTGTATCCCATGTAGCCCAATAATTGCACAGGCTGAGGTAGGGCATCCACTATTGACTAGTGAGGACTAAATTTGAATGGCTATGAGAGATGATTGAGAGGATTAAACCAATAATTTAATTGTGATGAACTCAAAGGAGGATGATGTAGCTTTAATGAAGAATATCTCTATTTCATGTGCTAAAAAAACTTGAAACTATTGCCAAAACCCCAACTTGGCATCTAAATTTATAGCTTTGACCAAAGAGATTAGTTTTACAGAGGGAAATGAGAATATACCATCATTAAATCTATGATAAAATGGTTTTCATGATGGGGATATCAAATTTAGATGTCCACATAATACTCTTGCCAAGCAATTTATCAAATAAACTAGAGATCTATCCAACCAAAATGAGATCTTCAACACTTTCCTAAACACAATGCAGATTTTGAAGATATTAGACAAAACTTAACATAAGAAAATTTTAGATGCCTATAAAGAGGATGAAAAACTATGATTATATCTATTGATCTACCAACCACATTCCAAAAAACCCAACAAATACATGGGAAAAAATTAGAGATTGCAAACAAATGGAAAACCTTGCCAAAAAATCTGCATAACAAATATCCTCAAATCCTTTCCAAGTAGATTACGATACAAATAAAGGATAAAATATACCCACACAAAGATACATAGACAAGTTAATGATAAATGAAATACGTTGAGTAATGACTACTTGAAAGAGGCTCTGATACCATGTTAGAGTTTACAAAACTCTCACCCGAGTTCTCTCCAAGAGTCCATCACCATAGCCATTATGCTAATGCATTTCTCACACAAATAAGAAACTATCTATTAATCTAAATGATAGATTATAAATAATAGTCACCACTTCTCTATGTATTCTCTTATCGAAGATGCACTACTAGAGTGCCTATAAATAGCACACAGAGAGAGAGAGTGAGTGGGTAGGTATGGCAACATAATGACAACATAATGTTGACATATCCTAAGTAAGCTTAACATAAGTAATTAATCCAAATTAATTAATATAATAGATATAACTTGTATATAAACATTCATGGACATGATACATGAGTCTCAAGATTCAACCTTCATCAATTTTTAAAATTTGTTTAATACAACATTTTATAGCTATAACTTCTTTAGAAACAAGCTTGTATCTTCACATTTTTCTCTCTTCTCTCTAATTGACACCACCTAAAGGTACTTGGGAGAATTAAATATAAGATCCAAACACTTACCTAAGAATTCCAAACCATCTTGAGCACTTTTGAATCATATCTTCAAAATCAAGTCACTATTAGGGTTCTACGAGGGTTTAAACCTATTTTCACTCTTAAAGATTGTTCATAAAACATAGCCCCTCAATCCAAAAACTAATACTAAAATTTTGAGATAGGACCCTTTTCTATCTACCATGAATATCTTAGGTTCTCATTCAAAGGTTTAACAAGCTATAAAACACAAGAAAATCCTTCTCAAGTTGAGAACCCTTCATTTTGTGTACTTCAGAGACCTAAAAACCACTTTTTATGCATTTTCTTGCAAACCTTGACATCAAACTACATGAAAAAACTTGAAAAAAAATGAATCAATTATATCAATTCTTACATGAGATCAAACACCTTGAAATTTGATCATGACCCATCATTAGGCCACACTCTCTCTCTTTGCTTTTCTAGAACTTGACTTACAACCATATTAGGCCTTAAAACTGACCTTTATTCCTCTTTCCATGCACTCCCCACCTCACTCACATACTATATGAACTCTCTCATGATTAAACATAGCCATTCATCCTTCACATGCCTTAACAATAGATCATGATAGTTTATTAGGCCAGGTAGGGTTTAGAAGTGGTCTAGGTACAGACTTGGTCTGAAGGTCCTACCTATATAGGCTCACCTTGATACTCTAATGAGTGCTCCAATGCCTCACATACATGCTCAAGAAACATCATAAAGCCACTCATGTATATGTCCACTCATCTCACCAAGTTACCATACTCATACCTTCTTACAAGGACTATGCG